>JADMNL010000031.1:85100000-86300000 GCA_016271365.2 Neoceratodus forsteri | reverse complement strand
GGTGGGAGCTCATCCTCCCCAGGGTCTTTACTGTCTTTTGTTATCACTCTCCAGGTGGCTGGGGCCACATCTGAGGCAATAGTCTGTGGCACTTAAGAGCTGTCCACCAGGTCACTACACTCTACTAAGGCCCTGAAAGTTTGGGCAATCAAATCAGCTTGTCGACCCACAACCGCAGGGCTTTTTAAACACACAACTTTGGAGAGTGCGCCCTCTACCGTGTCCTTACTGGTACCCAGGGGAATTTCCAGTATAAGCATAGCATTTTGGGGGTCAATCTCCTGCCCAGTACACCACCCCACCAATTGGTGTACAGCCACTTCTGTTGGGGTAGCCATTTATGTTTGCCAGCAATTTGTAATTTCGGCCACTAGCAGGCACAAAATCCCAGTGGTGAGCCTCCACGATGTAACCTCTAGGTGGCGCTCTCCCAAGGGCTACTACCCCTGCCTGCTTGGCTAATAGGTTAAGGGGCCTAGGTTCTGTAACGGGTGCTTCCACCCGAAGGTCAGGGTTGGTAGCGATCAAACTAGCCTGGGACAGCCCTTTGGGACACTAACCCACCTCGTTCCCCACTAGAGGCCAAAACAGTACTCAATAATCACTTTCACAACAGCCCTGATGCACTTTGCAAGTACCCACACTGGTTGCGCTTACCGCCAGGGCTGGCTCCTCTGGTTCAACCCTGGGGACCCCCCTGTAAAACAAGGTTAAACAGAGCTGCTGCTGATGTACTACCATGCCATACGTTACAGGTCTGCATGACACTAAAAGAACAGAAACAAAAACAAAAGTTCAGATGGTTGAATTACATCTTTTATTCCATCTGTTTTACTGTTTGTTAGGTGTGGTGTTGGGGTGGGGAGTTAGAAAATGTGAAAACTAATATTTAAAATGTAAGGGATGCGCAGCACCCATGATGCCCATAAAAGTGACACCTTCATGGCTGCTGTCCTATAAGGACAATGGTCCTGACCAATTGGGATTCAGGATTTCTGTTACCCATTTTATAACATTAAATAATCAACAGTTGTGTGATGTTTCAACTAATGAGGTCATAGGATTTTCATGACCCATTTTATAAGTAAGTCCTCAAGCGTAATTTGACAATTTATACTGTAATATGTTAATAGGAACACTTGGAGTGTCCCTTATGCCTGTATGAGTGTCTTCTCTTGCATTCTTGGTTTGACAGAACCACTCAACTTGGATTCATTGCCCTCTCACTGTAACAAAAAGACACTATTGCAGCTGTAAGCAACACTCCAAGTGTCCCTATAAACATATTCAATAAGCTGCAAAATGGCCCTTAGCAATTGGCATCAGGCATGGTTCTACATTAAGCATACTTGCAGATCCCTGCTTATGAAGTGAGGGAGTGGCAGACCTAGAGTCCCTTCTGACCTTAAATTACTATGTTAAGTAACCACTGTGGCTATCAATCAAGCATCTTACTAGCAAAGTAAAATCCCAGGTAGCCAACACATACAGTATGGGTCTGTTTGGTACAGCAGCCTAAGTCACAAAAATACAGAAGGAAAAATGCAGCATGGGTATCAGCCTGCAGCCCCCTTCAAACTTGGCAATCTTCCCCATGGCCAAAAATGCAGCTTGTTCCATTGCAGGTGATATGAAGTACTGCAGTCCATTGTAAAAGTAATCGCTTCGCTTTAGCTGTTAGTTGTAAGACATGTCAAGCATGTCCATATGCAATAGTTTATCGGTCAGTAATAGCTAGTCCTACAGTCAGAACCTTTACAATCTACTTGGATGACTACATGAGTAATATATAAATTCATGGTTATTGTCACTGATGCAGTCTTCTGCACGGTGATCTTTCTGGTCGCCAGAGACCTAGACTTCATTTTTGCAACTGGGTATATTGTTAGGGCACCACAGAAGACTAACATTTTTTTTCCCCCAAGTCTCTGAATTAGCCAGCCTGTCGGCATTGCAGTAGGGTATACTGCTCACAATTCTGTCAACCCGAGTGTGGGAACTAGTCCAAGTTGCTACAGAGCCAGCAGGTTGGCAGAGGGTTTTGTCTTCTCAGTGGATACTCACCCTCTCCAGGTGAGGATTTTTGTCTGTTCCACCACTTGAGCACCTCCCGTGGTAGCACAAGTGGTGAAGAAAGTACAGAATGGCAGTGGAAGGATGAGTCGGCTGTCTCTGCACCTGCACACACCCATTACGTACATATGCTTACACCAGCAGTGCTAGGGGAAAGGGAACATGAAAATAAGTTTTGGCTGGCAGCAAGATGAAATCTGCACCCCACCAGCTCACATCTGCCAACCAGGTTCCAGATCCATACATGGATCCAGTAACTGGGGAGGGACTGCCTCCATTCCCAAAGGCCTCATCATGGGAGGCACACCCTGGGATACAAAGGAGCTGTAGTTACTCCTAGGGATGGTGGGGTAATGAGGTTGAGGTCTGTCCAGGGGGTGGCGAGGTAACAAGGCTGAAGTAGGTCATGGGGATGGCAGTGTATCAAGGCTGAGGTAAGTCCTGGGGATGGCAGTGTATCAGGGCTGAGGTAAGTCCTGGGGATGGTGGGGTAACAGGGCTGAAGTAAGTTCTAGGGATGCTGGGGTAACAAGGCTCAGGTAAGGCCTAGGGATGGTGGGGTAATGAGGTTGAGGTATGTCCGTGGGGTGGCGGGGTAACGAGGCTGAGGCAGGGCATTGGGATGGTGGTGTATCAAAGCTGAGGTAAGTCTTGTGGATGGTGGACTAACAAGGCTAATGTATGTCCTGGGGGTGGAGGGGTAACGAGGTTGAGTTAAGTTCTGGGGAGACTGGGGTAACGAGGCTGAGATAAATTCTGGGGATGGTGGAGTAACAAGGCTGATGTAAGTCCTGGGGATGGTGGGGTAACGAGACCAAGGTAAGTCTTTGGGATGGTGGAGTATTAAGGCTGAGGTTAGTCTTGGGGATGGTGGAATAACAAGGTTGGTGTATGTCCAGGGAGTGGTGGGGTAATGAGGCTGAGGGTGCAGGGTTGACCCAGGGGGATGGTGGGGTAATGAGGAGGGTGCAGGCTGATGGGGGCCTGGTTAGATGGGAGTGGTAATGAGACTGAAGGTACAGGGCTGAAGGGGTCCCGCAGGATGGTGGGGTAACAAGACTGAAGGTGCAGGGCTAAAGGGGGGGCCCGGGGGGGAAATGGTGGGTTAACGAAGCTGAGGGTGCAGGACTGAAGGGGGTGCCTGTGGGGAATGGTGGGGTCACAAAGCTGATAGTTCAGGTGAAATAGGTTCCAAGGAATGTTCCAGGGATATAGGGAACTCGGGCAAACTGAATGGACCTCTGGTCTTTTTATGCCGTCATTGTCTACGTTTCTATGTTTCTGTGTATCCCAAAATGCTATACAAGCACTGGGAGACTGGTAGTGAAGTGACTTTAACTGTGTAGTGGCAGTCATTTCTCACATCAACACCCACACACAGCCTTGGCCAATTTTATGAACCAGTATTATGGGGAGGGGACTATTAGCCAGGGCACTCAGGGAAACTCCCCATCACCAATGAAAAGTGCCTTGAGTTCTTTAACTTCCACCAGGACAGCACTAGAGATGGGCAGAAGGGACCTTGGTTTACTGTCTCATCTGGACAGCAGTCCCCCCCCAATATGGCTGTACAGCATCTTCCTAGCACTGCATTCAGGTGCCAGCTTTAAGGTGCGATCCCAATCCTGATGTGGGACTAGAACCTATATGGATGTGCTACCAGCTGAGCCACACTGCCACACCTTAACAACCATTTCTGTTTCAAATCCAGACTAAGACTTTAAAGAGGGACTTTCCGGGGCTCCCTTATGACCCAGTGGTGGCATGTTGTGCCAGCAAGTTGGCTACATAGGTTTCTCAGCAAGCCTGGGATGCTGACAGATGTGCACCCGACGTTGAGGAATGCTGCCGCCTCAGCACATCATTGCTCAGGAGAGAGGCATCGCACCTCTGCGGCACCACTGACCCCTGTGGTAGGGCCCTATCAGATATGTCACTGAGGCCCCTAGTGGCTAAAAGTGGGAGTGTAGTGGGATACACACGAGGGAGTAAATAGGAAAAACCACAGTATCATCTCAATGATGGAGGCCCGGCACTATCAGGCCCACAGTACCGTCTCGATGATAGAGTCCCCTTCACTATCAGGCCCACAGCACCATCTCAATGTATCGTCTCAATGATGGAGGCTCGGCACTCTCAGGCCCCATGCCTCTGGAACCCTGGTTGGGGGGGCAGTTGTCAGGGCTTGGGATGTTGCTGGAAACACCAGGTGCAGAACTTGTACTGGAAGAGAATATTCTGGATGAAAAAGGACTTTAACACTGGCACAACTTTAAATGGTTCATCACTGAAACCACTACCAGGTACCTCGATTTTCGGATGGCCCACCAGTGCAGTGGTAGCACTACTGCTTGCAACGCTGATGACCTAGGTTTGGGAACGAGCCTGGGGAGTCAGAGTGCCAGCCAGGGGGAGCAGGCTTGAGCATCAGCAGACCGCTCACCTTCTCCGGGGAGGGAGACGAGGCTCGGTGCTTGACTGACCTCTGGTGGAGGCCCGAGGTACAGCAAATGCTCAGCCACAGAGAGGGGGAGGCATGATGGACGTCGGTGGGGTATTGCCTTGATGTTAGGGCGCATGTCATGTCCACAGAAGAAAATGGAAAAATGGCTCCCTGTGCACCAGGAAGATGGAGTGCCAGCACAGATTCCCAATGTTCTCTACCTGTCCTGACAGGTAGCCCCGATGAAATCTAAGAGTTTGGGGTGTATAGGCCCCACCTCTTCCCCGCCTGGGGGGAATATCAAGGCTACATGGGGGTACTACCATGGCCTCCAGGCAGGAAGGAACAGGAGCAGATACCAGGTGTCTCCCGATGGGGCAGAGTGAAGGGTGTAGGGGGAGCATAAAATAGAAAGAAAAATAAATACAGCTTTTTCTGTCACACAAAAGTTCCACTCCTTCAGCTGGTACATAGAGTGACGTCGCTCTCCTCTGGGTCGGAAGGTCATGCGTTCTAGTTCCACATTGAGACTGTAGAGTCCTAGTCTTCCAACCCAGTGTCGTCTCTGGATATTTCGTTTTTTGCATCACTCCTTAAATCAAATGTTTTTTTTTTCGCATTACAGGCGTCTTGGGGGTCACGAGCATCACAGGCAGTTTTGTCCTGTACTACTAAAAAGCGTAAAGTCTCATCCAAAGTACAGTTGTCACCCCAACAGTACAGCATTCCTCAGTGCCTCACTGCATTGTCAGTATTGGGCAGTTTCGAGTAGAATCCATGACCTTTCGATCAACTGTCCCAGGAGTAAGCATGTATTCTACTGTGCTATTCACAAGTTTACATGGCCACTAGGATTCCAGTGTTTTTCCAGATATTAAGTATTCAGCATGAATACTCCAGACACGTAAATATGAGTATTCCAAGTATGGTGGCAGTATTTCAAATACGAGTATTTATTTGAAATTACTCCAACAGGGATAACTTGCCACGCAGCGTCTCATTTTCATAGTGGTCCCAGGGAAGACCGCAGCAGTCAACAGGTTAACACAGTCCTGCGGAAATAGTTATCAGGCTAAAATATGCAAAGCAAAAAACAACTTCTAAAAGTATTCCAGAAGTATTCGGAATACTACTGGGACTGCAGTGCTCGTGTAAACATATTATATATTTGGAATCGATGCATTCAGGCATCCGTAAGAGTGTATTTAGCATGCTCACGGGTGAGTTGATTTACATAAGGGTTACGACACAAGAGAATGGGTATTGAACGAAGTTATGAAATGGGCATAACAAATGCAGAAACCTGAGGAACTACGATCCTGGTGCCGAGATCCAGGCAGAACAGCACTGTAAAGAGAGCCATGACCTTGATGACTTCTTTACATTAAGGAGGCACAGCTGTATCAGCACATCTCAATTAACCAAGAGCATGGCAGTTGGGGTTCAATGCTGAAAAGTGCTAAATCATGCACCTAGGGCATAGGAACCCAGGAACTGAGTATAGGAAGGGGGGCAGTGACAGTTACTAAGCAGGAAAGGGACCTTGGGTGTATTGTATCTTTTTTTTTTTTTTCCAAACTTTATTTTTTCCTCCCAGCTTGTGGAACTCTCTCGGGCATCCTGCAGTGCCCCTGACTCTACCTCTGTGCCTGAGAGGCCTCCTGAATCCTGGCACCAGCCCGCCTATCCACCGGCTCTGAGCCCCCCCGAGGTAAGGCCGTCCTATCCACCCAGGGTGCTCTATCTGTAAATTCAGGCCGGCAGGGCTTGGCGAGTAAGGAGTGCCACGGCGTTGGGTAATAGTCGGGTGGGCGCAGGTGCCGTCGCCTATCCACAAGCTCGGGGGGGGTGTTCCTTTACTTCCCTCGCCCCTCCCCCCAGAGTTCAGTTGTGCAATGATGTCACGACATCCGCCGCAACTCTGCTCCCTCTACTCAACGCCCTCCGTGCGCACATCCACCGATCTCCACCGGGTGATGCTATTGCACCGAGCATTCCCTAGATCCCTCCTCAGAGGGAGGAGAGCCGTCCACAGACGCTCAATCCTCTCTCTCTCTCCTGCTGATGCCCTGGGCTCATTCCCCAACCCGGGTCACCGGCGTGACGCAAGGTGTAGCGTCCAGTGCCTCAGCCCTCAGCGCCACCGGGCCGGCCCGGGTTTATTATATCTGATAACATCAGAGTGGCAGGGCAGTGTGACAAAGCAGTGCATAGGGACTGTTTGATACTGGGATGCATTGGGAGAGTTATCTCCAGTTGTAGGAGGTAGGTGGTGTTGCCATTATATTGCTTGCCAGTCAGACCCCACCTGGAGTATTATGTCCAGTTCTGGAAGCTGCATCTCAGAAGGTACATAGAGATGGTGCAGACAGTCCAGAGGAGGGCAGCAAAAAGCATTATATAAGAAGCCCTATGAGGAGAGACTGAGGGAGCTCAACATGTACACTCTGGAAGAGAGGAGAGCGAGAGGAGACATGCTAAAGACCAAGTACCTCAAGGGTGAACAGGTTGCAGGAGTGGACTGTCTTTCTTATATGTGAAAGAGCATCAGAACCAGAGGGCATTCGATGAAGCTGAAAGGGGAGGCGTTTAAGACGGATGTGAAGAAGTCCTGCTTTACTGAAAGAGTGGTAGACACCTGGACCAGACTGCCAGCTGAAGCAGTAGGGACAGAAAATGTAGGTGGCTTCAAGAATGCATGGAGAGACCTAGGGGAATATTAATAAGTAGGCAGGTAGTGGTGGAAGGTCTCTGGAGACGAGTTAGTCTTGGAGACAGACTAGGCAGGGAATATCTGGGCAGACTGGTGGGTGGGCCAAGTAGTTATTTTCTGATGACAAATTCTATGTTTCTATCTTATTTGTATTTAGAAAAAAAAGTAGCATCTACCATACACTGGCCATACAAAAATCCCGTGGCTCAATAGGACTGCCGGTACTTCTTTTTTTTTTTAAACCTTTTTTCCTAATTTGATTTCTACCACACCAGTGACTCGGGATCAGAAGCAATCTTAGGTTGCTGGGGAGTGCCGGGGGAGTGGGTGGAACTGTGCATCTAATGGACTGCTCTTCTGTCCCAGGGAGGGTGGGCTGATCTTCCAAGAATCAGTCTTTCCTATTCATCACTGGTGGGCCTATGCCAGAAGCACTAGGACCCTGTGGGGAGTGTACTGTATGCCTTTAAAGCTGTGGGGGTAGGGGACCAACATCAGAGAGGGCGCCACCCACAAGGCAAATGTATGACATGGTCCTCATGGGCTGACCAGTAATCGACACTGGCCTCTCTGCCTCCTCAATTCTGTTCTTCCCACCATCGATGAAAGCACTCTGTGGGAGCAGTTGCCATTTTTTGATGCATCACATGGACTGAGTTCTGTTTATTGCCACTTGCTCTGTGCCATAAAGAAATGTTCAGCTTTTTTGTCACCACCTTTCTTCCTCTATCTCCTTTGTATGGTATTGAGTCTTTTTTTTTTTTTTTTGCTAGTTTTTGTTGTTGTCCGTGAGTCAATCATGTCTGGTTCCCAGGGGCATAAAAAGCAGAAGAAAATGAAGAAGAGGACGGAATCTCCCCCCATGCGTTGGTGCCCCATGGGATAAACATGCCTGTCGGACCGACGACATTGTTGTTGGACCTGCTTTGGAGCAGACCATGACATGGACCACTGCGATACCTGCTTCACGATGGACTTTCACGCAGTGAGGTGGGGATGGGACCCACCCACCTTCAGAGGCAGGCGTCGCATTAGAAACTCTAAGGTAAGGTCCTTGGGCTCTTCCCCTGAGCCCCTCCCCAGTACTATCCATATATCAGGCCTTCGCTAGTCCTCGTCTTGCCATGATGGGAGGCCTGGGGGAGGGGTCTGTAGGACATCTGATCCCCCCAAAGGGGTGGGTTGCATGCCCCTTCCAGTCCAGTACCCCCCTCGGGGGGGGGGTCGGACACCCCCAATGGCAGAATCGCAGCAACACACTGAGCTGCACTGGTGGGTCCCTTGGGGCCACAGTTCGGTGCCGCTTTGGCTCCTGGCACTAAGACCAGTGCCAGTGAGCAGAGCGGTGCCGCCCACAGGAGAGGCAAGGTCTCTGGAGCTAGGCACCTGTTGGAGATCATGTGGATCTCATCCTCTTACTGGTCGGATGATCTAGAGGGTGAGGACTGGGATGATCCTGACTGGCTTCTGGGCCTTGGGGAAGGAGACTTTTCTAGGCCTAGCCTCCTGACCTAAGCCTTTTGTATCCATGTTGTCGTCGTCTGGGAGTTCTTTTCGGCCCAGTGCTGGCTGTGGCACAACCTCCTCTGTGTCCTGCAGTGCCGCTTGTGGCTTTGGGGGAACTGCTTCTGGCGCTAGAGGGGATGGTGGTGCTGGGTTGGGTTTTGGTGCAGTCTCCAGTGCTGGGTTGAGTTCTGGCACCACTCTCAGTGCTGAATCGAATTCCAGTGCCAAAAGGGGTTCTGTTGCCGCCTGCAGCACCGGCTCTCCAGTGTACTGCTGATTCAGATGCTCTTAGGCTTCGCCCAAGGGGCAGAGCCCATTCAGGTGAGGTGGAAGCTGGTAGATTGACCAGTAGGTTGACTGGAGTCAACACCACGCTACATGTCTAGAGTAGCTGGGGGCTCTAGCAGGAGTAGTAGTATGGACTCTGGTCTTCTGGCCCCTTTGAAACTGTCCAAGCCTGTGGTAGGTGGAGATAGGAGCCACTCTGTGGGACTACTACGGTTCCACTCTCCCCCACCTGGGGGTTCCTCCCCCTCCAAGGGCACCTGCCCCTCTACAGTTGAGTGTTCATGGATGGATGAGGTGCACAGCCCTTCCCCCTGGGTTAGGTACCCTGTTCACTCTCATAGCCCTGGCAGAGGACCTGGCCTAGTCCATCATGACCCACCTCCTCCTCCTCCTCCTCCTCTGCCTGTCCCTCCCCCTCTCCTGGGCATTTTTCATCCTCTGGGACCCCTGACCTGGAAGCAGTTCGGGGCTTTGGCAAGAACTCTCCCCATGTACCTTAGGGCAACGAACCAGGCTGTCTTTCAGCCTGAAACCCCAGCACCGCCACCCCTGAGTCCAGTTCCTTTTCTTCATTTTCCTCCACCACAACCGAGGAAGAGGACTCCTCATCCACCTCTCCTCCAATGCCAAGTACACCTGCTACCAGCAGTCCCTGCCAGAAAGGGGTGAGGCTGGGGATCACTGAGGAAGAGAGGGACTTAGGGGTGTTGGTAACAGGGAGCATGAACAACTCTGCCCGGTGCAGGAAAGCAGCAGCTAAGGCAAACAGGATGCTCAGCTGTACCACAAGGGGTTTCTTGTCCAGGCATAGGGAGGTGATCCTGCCCCTCTACTGCTCTTTGGTCAGACTGTACTTGGAATACTATGTGCAGTACAGATGGCTGTATCTGAAGAGTGATATTAATTTACTGGAAGGTGTGCAACGGAGGGCAACAAAAATGTTACAGGGGATGGAGGGCAAGGCCTACGAGGGCAGGTGAATGAGCTGAATATGTACACGCTGGAGGAGAGGAGGGATGGGGGGATATGATTGAAACATTTAAGTATTTGAGGGGGATAAACAAAGGTAGCACTGAAGGAGTGTTTAAACTGAGGAAGAGTAGGGACACGAGGGGGAATGGACTAAGACTGCAGGGCAGAAGATTTAGGAGGGAGATGAGGTGGCACTACTAGGGTGGTGTTTAAATGGAACGCTCTACTGGGGGGGTATAATGTAAGACAGTAGAAAGTTTTAAGAGGGTGCGGGACAGAGCACGAGGGAGGCTGTGGGTGGAGGGGGCTAAGGCTGTCATGGGAATGTCAGGTGGGGAAGGGGTTGGGGCAGCTGCAATCTAGGGGCTAGCTGCACACTCGGGCAGACATTGATAGACCGGGTGGTCTGTTTCTGCTGGCAGATTCATATGTTCATATTTATGTTCGTATCATGAGAGAGCTGGCACTGTCCCATTTTTCTGGCTGCAATCCTGCACATCTGACGATGTCCTTCTTTTGGGAGTACAGTCCTACCCCCATGGCTTCAGGCATTTGTGGAGGCATCAAGAGAAGTCTGGCTCCATCCCTCTGCTCCCTCTCCATCCCCTAGGGATGACCAGCATAGGTATTACATACCCATGGGATCTCCAGGAGCCATGCCACACCCCACTTCTGGGATCCAGCTCCTGGACACTCCCTCTGGGCATAGGCGCCCCGTGTGCAAACGTCCTTCAGAGTTGGACTCAGCTGAGTTCAGCATCTGGGGTCGTAGGGTTTTCTCGGCAGTGAGCACCATGTTGTGCATTGCTACACACCAGGCGTCCTATGGCAGGCACCTGTGGGCAACACTGGGTCAGCTGCTAGCATCTCTGCCAGATTGTGAGGCAACCAGACAGGCCATACGCCTTCCTGCACAGGGTTTAGAGCTAGCAAGACACCAGGCAAGGGCATGCTGCAGTGCCAATGAGGTAGCTTCCAGACTATTGGGAACTGCAGTCTGCATTAGGTGAATGGCATGGCTGCATCTTTCCTGGTTGTCTGTCACCCTTGGCCTAGCATAGTGTGATTGCCTCATGTTTCCAGGTGCCAAGTCCCTCTCCTGTAAGGCCAGGCATGAGCTTGCAGGGCATTTTCCTGCTTCCAGGTCATGGAAGTCTCTGCCTGACCCTGCTCTATCTCTGGCCTCACCAGGCCCATGAGGGACACCCACCTCTCTGTGTCTTACTCCACAGGAGACTGAGGAAGCTGCCATTTCCCTCAGGGTTTGCCAGCACCGCCCTTGGTGGTAGCTTGGTACTCAGACCCACCAGTGATGAGTGGTGAAGACTGATTCTTGGAAGATATGAAAATTATGTACTCACTGTAATTCTTGATCTTCCAGAGTATCTTCACCGTTCATCACTGCAGCCCACCCACCTTCTCCCACAATGGCCAGGCTTCTGGGCAGTCTTTCCTCCTTCCCTTTTCTTGCAGCCTTATTCCTATCCCTTTTCCTAACCCTCCTTTTGTTATTAACAAAAAAAAAAGTTTTGAAGGACTCATTTTTAAGTCCTTGTTTTTCCCCTTTTCCTCCTTCTAACAAAAAAAAAGAGAGTGAGAGACCTTTTTAGTAGTGATTGGCTGTAGAAGCCTTTGTTTCATTCCCCCCCCCAACCCTGTAGGTGGAGGGGAGCGATAGTTTTTGCTGTTGGATAAACTTTTCTCAGCCCTCTTGGGAACAAGGCCTTGCAGAGGAGCAGACGCACCAGGGACTGGAAACTTGGAAATTCTAACCCAGTTTCCTTACCAGTTCAAACTTCTTTTCCCTTGCAGTCCGCCTCCTGCATTTGTTTACTGGCCTGTTATATCTCTCTTCCTCTTAATCCCCAATTTTTGGGGGATGTTTCAGTCAGAAAGAGGGAATCAGAATGATGGGAATCCTTCCTTTTTTTGTGGATTCCTGTACTTGTCAATTGTTCTTTAGTGGGGACCCCCTTTTCTCAGTTTTTTCTCCTTCTTGGGGGTTGCACTTTTATCTCCTTGATATCATTACTTTTCTTGGAAACCGGATCCATTGGTGTACTGTTTGAGCCCTGAATTGGCTATCTCAGACCTTCGAGACTGGAGCCGCTCTATTCTCCCATATTATGTTTTTGTTATATGGGACTCCAAATTTCTAGCCCGTTCTAGTTTTCGTACCCTCAGGTGGACAGCTATGGCTGACAATGTTTTTCCCATCGTTCACAGCTTCTTTTCTGTTTTTGAGACTTTAGGGAAGTGCTCCTTTGTTTGCAGTCTACCCCTCCAAGCTGGTCCCTTCAATATTCTCATGGACCGTGTTCTTTGCATGAGGGTCAGCTAGCCCTTAGAGACCATACGCCATGCTCTTTCACAGTTGTGAGCAAGCCAACTCTTCTGACACTGCTGCTCTCTCTCTCTCTCTCTCTTGCCCAGTTGTCCTGGTCATTCTTTGACCACTATAAACACCCTCCTTTCAAACCCATGTTCTTCTCTTGGTCAGTTTTTATTGATTTTTCCCTTTTATACCTTGTATCCTTTTGTCTATCCCTTAGGCTCCCTTGCCCTAGCCCTCCCTTTCTTCTTACTCTTTCTTTCCTCTCCTAGGTGAACAGAACTGAGGAGGCAGGGGGGCCAGCGTCGATCACTGGCCAGCCCATGAGCGCCATGACATACATTCACCTCTTGGGTGGCATCGTCTTCGATGTCGGTCCCCTACCTCCAAAGCTTTAAAGGCATATGCTCTTGCAGGGTCCTAGTGCCTCTGGCATAGACCCACCAGTGATGAATGGCGAAGATATTCTGGAAGATCAAGAATTACAGTGAGTACGTAATTTTCAGTTGCCTCCACCACAAGACTGCCCCCAGGTGGAGGCCTTGTGGTAGTTCGGGTCTGCAGTAGTATGAAGGAAGGGAGCTGTGGTACTTGCACAGAGCTTCCATATGCACATGCTGCTGTGTGTGCCCCAGCAGGGAAAGGACAAAATCAGAGGAAAATGGATGGCAGGGCAGGCATTCGTGATGTCCTATGCGCTGTGACTGTGCCAGCCAGCAGTGTGAGGGGCATCCCTCCCCCTCCTGATCCTGCCATGGGGGGGGTGGTAATCCATAGGGATACCAACTCAACAGACAAGTCCTGGGGAGGTGGTTGTCAGTAGGGGGTGGCGGGTATGGTGCTGAGGGGAGCCTAACCTGCCTTGGCCATAAGACATAGAAACACCTTTATGGCAAAAGAAAAAAGATGTCTTTACTAATCCTAATGGATCCATTTCATAATCGCAGTAAGACATTCCATGGTGTTCTTTGAGCCACCTTGGCGGGACAGTTCTGACTGGATTACAGTCCTGAGGCCAGCCTTCCTAGTCCATGGGGACTTTCTCTGAGCTTGGTACTCTGATCCACAGGTGGGAATCCATGGGGAAGATTGATTCTTGGAAGATATGAAAATTACATACTTAACTATAATTGGAAATCTTCTGGAATATCTTCACCATTAATTACCACACTTGTCCACTATACCCCGGACTCACCCAAGTATTGTTGTGTTGTGGTCTTCACCCCTTTATACTTGGTTTGGGCTGTGACAAGGCAAGGCAACCTTATATATATATGTGTATATATATAGTTAGTTTATAGCACCTTTTTCCGAAGGCTTAGGGCACTGTATATTTAAACTACAGACGCAACAATTAGGCAATATATAAAATCATAATAAGAAGAACTAAAATTCAGGGAAGGCCTCAGCAAATAGTGAAGTTTTCAGATTAGATTTGAAGGCCTCTACCGAGTGTGCAGATCTAATATAGTCCACAGAGCATTCCATATAATGGGTGCTGCCACACAGAACGCTCTGTCCCCAGATTGGCAGAGTTTAGAGAGGGGGACTAAAAGTAAGCCAGCATCGGAAGAGTGGAGTGAACAAGTTGGGTGGTAGGGAACTAAAAAGGTCTTTTAAATAGTCTGGTCCCAAAACCATGTAGGGCCTTGAAAGTTATCAAGCGCATCTTGAAGATTATGTGCCACCGCATAGGCAGCCAGTGCAGTGCACACAGCACCGGTATAATGTGGTGCCTGCGAGAGAAGCCCACAACAGGCTGGGTTGAAGCATTCTGGATTAGCTGCAGGCATTGCAACAAACCTCCAGGTAACTCTATGAATGGCACATTGCAATAATTGAACCTAGAGGTGACAAAGGTGTCGTCACCAGGCCTGCAGGGGCTAGATACTGTTTAATTCTGGTGATATCATGAAAGAGGTAAAAGATAGCCCAGACAACTGACTGTACCTGTTGATCAAGGGTCAGCTTGCCATCCACGATGGCCCCAAGATTCTTAATGGCATCTACAGCTCTGAGCGGCTGTCCGCCCCATGAAGGACACAAGGGCATTCCACTCATCGTAGCTAGCCCCTGCTTACTGGGCTCAACAATCATGACCTCTGTCTTACCCAGGTTAAGACATAGTCAGTCTGAGGATATCTAGTCATTAATTTCAGACAAACATTTCTTCAGCACCAAGACCACATCAAAACCACCAGGAGATCCAGACAGGTAGAGCTGTGTGTCATCTGCATAGCAGTGAAACTCAATGCCATACTGTCTAATGATCTCACCCAATGGCAGCATGTACACTGAGAACAACATGGGAGCAAGGATCAAGCCTTGAGGAACACAGCAAGGGAGTGTCAAGGCCCTGGAAAGGAAATTTCCTAAGGCCACCCGCTGGGTTCTCCCAAGTAGGTAGGACTCAAACCAGCACAGTATAGTACCAGTGAGTCCCACATAGTTCCTCAGGTGATCCAGAAGCACTCCATGGTTGACAGTGTCAAATGCCGCTGAGAGAACCAATAGGACCAAGATGGTACAAAGTCTCTGAGCCCTCGCCATGAGGAGATCATTTGTGACTCTGATGAGAGCAGTCTTAGTGTTGTGGCATGCACGAAAACATGACTGGAGAGGTTCATAGATGCTACACTACTCAAGGCATTTCGCAAGTTGGTCAACCACCACCTTCTCCATAATCCTCCCCAGAAGGGGAAGATAGAGACAGGTCTGTAATTAACCAACACATTGGGGTCCAAGGATTTTTTTTTTAAAAAGGGCCTCACCACGGCCAGTTTAAGGCCAGATGGGGGAAAAAAAACCTCCCTCATGGAACATCTGAGAAATAACTGGGCCCAGCACTTCCCGGCACACTAAAAGAATCCAGGTAAGTCCTGGATCCAGCAACAGCAGGTGGGATGCAAACCAGCCATAACCTTGAGAACCTCGTCCTCAAAAACTGTCAGAAATTCACTCCAGAAGCTGGCCCAGTGGTGCTGAGGTTTGAGGTGCTGGACACCACACCTTGCGCCACACTGGAGACCCAGGTTCGGGAACAGACTCCGGCCACCAGGGGTCAGCTGGGGAAGGAGAGGATTGAGTGTCTGGAGGACTGCTGTCCTCTCCCTGGGTGGGTAGTGGACCTCACATCGCTCCACAGCGGCCCCAGATGGAGATCGGGGACACTGTAAGGAGCACTGCTATAACAGGGGTGGAGCAGCATCGGACATCAGCACGGTGTTGTGCAGATGTCATTGCACATCTGCGCTCCAAGGGGAAACTGCACAACAACAAGGAAAAAAGCCCTGGTCCCTGGATAGGCGATTGCAACCTCCAGTGCCCCATCGCCACATACCCAACGCTGGGCTCAACTTGCCATCTCTTCCAATCCTTCTCCCCACCTTGGTTTTGACGCATTAGGCCAGGGCTCATATGACCAAGGTAGGTGGGGAGTGTCTGTCCCCGATTTCCCAGAGGGTTGGGCTTCAGGTGGGTGGTAGTGTGATCAGTAGGTGAGAGAGGTCTGCCCGAGAGAGTTCCAGGGGGCAAAGATAAAGAGTTAAAAAAAAACCAAGAAAAGAACAACCTCATTCCAGGCAGGCAGATCAGCAATGCCACCCAGGCCCTGACCAACATTGGCCCATAGACCACCTGAGCGGATACTTGATCTAATGGATGGCACCTTAGCAGCGAAGAAGTCTCCAAATTCATTGCATTTTTCAGCAAAAGGAACTCAAGCGGATCGTTGACAGGAAAGTATTTAATAGCCTATCCATGGTGTGAAAGAATTTAATGGGACGATTTCTTCCTGCAGCAATAGTCCATGACAGGAATTCTGTTTTTCAGGGCGATTGCTTCTTGATACCATAGTGAGTTTTCAACACCAATTTGTCATCCATGGACTGAGTCCTGCACCAGGAACACATAACCTCTGTCCTTTAGTCTTCAACTGACGCAGCTCATCACAATACCAATGAGAGCTACATTAGGAGGTCAAGGGACGAACACAGTATGTTGCTGAGGAATCCATGACAGATGCCAGAGCACCATTATAGTGCTCCATGGTGTTCTTGGAACACTATGCACAAGCAAGAATCATGCCTGAGATGTTCAGTACCTCCAGGAATTTGTGAGACTCCAGATTATGCTTTGGACGGCATCTGACAACACTGTATTTGGTGGCCCTTCTTATGCGGGCCATCAAGGCTATCTTATGCCCCTTAGGTTAAGTGCATGGGGTACTTGTTAGGTTCATGCTGCTCACCTCCTTGGTAAAAAGAGATACAGAGGCAGTTGGGGGTTGGTGCCACTGTATACCAGTGGGCATGTGCATTGCCTACCACGTCGCCAGCCCCCTCCAGAAAATGTTTGGCTCCCGCAGGGTCCTAGTGCCTCCAGCACAGACACACAAGTGGCAATCAATGGTGAAGATATTCTGGAGGATCAACAATTATGGTAAGTATGTACTTTTCATTTTTAGTTTGCCATTGCAGGCAGCTAACTGTGTGTGTGTGACATCACTGTAGTGGGTAACAGATGATTAACATGTTAATTAACAATTGTTATTTGCTGTCACTTCAGTGAATAATGATATGTTTAATTGACATGCTGACTGACCTTCTGTTGCTCACAGCTGTGACTTTATCGGAGTTGGTAACGGGATTTCTGCACAACAAGAAGTTAGTGTGTATTAGGGGTTGATCCTTATAACAAACACTAGAAGAGTCATAACATAGCCCCTCCAGTCATTTGCATAATAGAAATCTGGACTATGTTGGCAGAAAAGGACCATTGGTCCATACAGTCAGCCCAGTTTTACCCTGCTCAACCCTGTGACCTATTGTTCAGATGAGATTTTTCACCCTCTTCTCCCCCCACCTCGCTCCCTGCTTTACTGCAACCCCCCCATTTAACTAGTAAGCCCTTTACTCTCTCTCAGCCATGCTCGAACCCATTAATGGCTTTTGTGCCCACCACCTCTACTGATACGCTGTTCCATGGCTCAGTCACTCTCTCTGTAAAGTTAATCGCATCCTTCCAGGATTCTTCTTTCCCCCTTCCGCTTACATTCATGTCCCCTTGATCTTCCAAGAATCAGCTTTCACCATTGATTCACACTTGTGGATCTGTGCCTGAGGTGCTAGGACCATGCAGGAGCCAGAACTTTTCTGAGGACTGGTGAAGTGGTAAGCACCACGTGTGTGATGTCACTCATTGACATATTCGTCCACTGTTATACAGCAGTACCAGCCCCCAATTGCCTCGGTTCCTTTTTGCTGCCATCAAGTGCACATCAGTAGCATCATGACTCTCCTGTTGGAGGCCAGAACTTCAACATCTGTATGATGGCAGCATTCAGCTCTTTGACTTTACTGTTTAATTACTAGAGTTTGTTATTTTTGTGTCAGTTTAGTTAACGTAAATTCTAACAGTTTTTCTCTCAGCCTTACCTTGTGCTAATGGTTGACTGGAAGAAGGCAGGGAATCTGAAAAGGCAGATTGCTCTGGCAGTGGGGCTGTGTCCAGTCAACACCTCTCGCTGGGCAGGTGGTCTGACAGTGGGCAGTCTGGCACATAAGAGGATTGACAGTTCTCCCAGGGACGCAAAAAGAAACGGTCCAGATCCCGCACACACTTGGCGTTGTGGTCTTTGCACTGTTCGGCCTCAGCTTCTTCCTCTTGTTGTAAGAAGGGAAGAAATGGCTCTGGTCGAGGTCATCCTGTGACCATTCTGCTGTGAGACACCCATCTGACATTGGCCTGGGTTCCCCACTTTTGTCACCAATACTGGGATCGCCTGGGCCTGTGAGGTCAGTGCCTCTGTCCCAGAGCCTCTTTCTGTCTGCTAGGACCCTGCTGGGTGGTTCAGTCATTGGGCAGCTCTTATGGAGCAGTGGGTGCAGTGTATAAGTCATGCGGCACCATTTCTGGTGATGGACCCTGACCCCTTGGGGTTGGCTAGGCTGGTGCCACTGGTGGTGTTGCTTGACGTAGGTGTGGGGTAGCCACAGTGCCGCTGTCAGTCACTTCAGTGCCTGCTGGGTCATTGACACCATATGCAGTGCCGTGTGCGTCACTGGGGTCTGGTCACTTAGGGTCTACCGTGCTGGCACTTGTGGCACCGTATATGATGTTGCATGAGCCTCCAGCATTGGGGACATTTTCCGCAGGGACACTCTGGGTGCTGGCACTGTTCTGCAGGCCCCTAGGAATGGGTCCAGTGTCACCGGTGTTGCCGCAGCCATGCTCCGCACTCTTGACTCTTCTGCCCCTTCCTATCTACTACTCCCCAAGTGGGGAGGGTGTAGAGGGAGATGAGTCAGACCATGACCTCATTATTTCTGATGGTGAGGAGGATGACTCATATTATGGTCCAGAGAGCTCAGAACCCGTCCCTGTGTGAGGAGGGCCTCTCTTTCCAGGCTCTGCTCAGAAATATGCATTTCACATTGAATTTTGAGCCAGCAGCCACAGACAAGCCTAGTTGCCTCCAACTGGAGTTTTTAAATGTGCCTGATATCTCGGTCTTTTTAATTACTTCTGTTCTGACAGCCCTAGAGACACTCTCAGAGACAGCTTGGAGGAGACCCTGCTACTGTGGCAGTAATCTCAAACAGGCAGACAAGAAATACACAACACCTAAAACTAAGCCTGTGAATTTCACTTGGCCTATAGCTGATGTCATTGCTATTCTAGCAGAGAATGACAAAGGTAGACAAAGGCACAATGTAGTCTCAGCATACTCCACTAACAAGGAGTCGTATGCTGGCTCTGTGGCACCGAGCGAAGGAGTTCACTTGGCACGCTGGCAACCCAGGTTTGTGTCCTGACCTGGGTACCAGGAGTAGAGGCTGGCTGGGAAGGGATTCAGAGTGTCCATTGAACGCTTCCCCACTGGGGGGGGTCAGGCCTTGGCACCCGTGGGCAGATTGGGCGACGTGCTTGGGGGACGTGGTGCCTCGACAGGCTCCCCCCATACGTCCCCGCCCAGGGTCGCCGTGCTCATGCATGGCTGAGAACTGCTGTGGGAGGGGTCAAAAATGGAAAAAGCAGGAGCTCCCTGCCTGACTGGATGAAGATTGCCAGCCCCCACTGCCACAAAGCCCCAGAGACAGCCTGAACCAGCTCCGCAGCACCCAGGATATGCCATTTGTCTGGTAAGGCCCTTCCCCCTCGGAAGAGAGGGACCCGGCCGACGAAGGGATACATCAGGTTACCTGGGGGGCTGCAATAGGATTTGGTGGCTGTGAAGAACTTTACCACGCTACAGCATCTCGGCCACTTGCAAGCACCACAGTAGGAGGTGGTTAACCTCCACTTGAACACAAATCCAGCAGAAAGTGGTGCGTAAAGAATACAGAGCACAAAAAAATACTGTTTAGCATATTTTTTACTTCAAATCAAGTGTGCATATTACAAAACATAGACCAGGAGTTTCAGGTAGCTGCCCCTAGTACCTCGGCTACTCAAGTCTTCACGGCGCTAGGGGCAGCTACCTGAAACTCCTGTATTTATTCATGCTCTGTATTCCTTGCGCACCACTTTCTGCTGGATTTGGTGGCTGGGGTTGGATGGGGGACTGGGACTCCAGGCACTTGGAAGGAGTGGCTGGATGGAGGGTGACGAATGGGGTGGGGCATAAGTAGAAAATACAAAAAAAAAGAAAACAAGAAGTCATGCAAAGTAGACACCATGGGCAAGCATACCCTTGCCACGAGGATAGGCAGCTTGCAGAGTCACTTCTTTAAGTATGAGTATGCCCTCTGGAGTCAGTTTAAGTCTCTGGTAGAGGTTGTACCAGACACAGAGGCAAACAATGTATACATTCCCACCAATCCCACTAGTGCAGAGGGTATTGCTCAAACTGGAGGCACGGGGGGGGGGGGCAAGATGACACTGATTGCCCACTGCTGGCCTCTACAGATATGGTTTTCTTTGTTGAACAGGCTATCAGTTAGCAAATTGAGGATTCTTCCACTCAGGACAGACTCTTACTGACTCAGGGTCACCTGGTCCATCCTAACCTGCTCTCCCTTCACCTTCAGGCCAGGCCCCTGAAGAGACAGAAGTAAACAGGTACAAGGTATCTTGGAGGGTCTCTGAAATACTTTTGGCTACCCTAAACCTTCCACTAGGAAGACCTATACAGCCAAATGGAAAATATTTTCTATCTGGTGCTCCTGAACTGGCATGGACCCTTTTGTGTGCCCATCTGACAAGGTTCTGGAGTACTTGCTGGACCTTTCTGATGCTGGCTTATAGTATTCCACAGTTAAAGGTCCACTTATGTGGTATTTCTGCATACCACGAGCCTGTCGGTGCCCTCTACCTGGCACAGTTGCCACTGTTCAAGTGGTTCCTTATGAGTATCTTACACAGAAGGCCTCCCTTCAGGAGGCCGATGCCTGCCTGGAATATCAGTCGATGCCTGCCTGGAATATCAGCCGATGCCTGCCTGGAATATCAGCTATGTGCTGGATATGCTCACTCACAAGCATTTGAGTTTCTTGTGACTTATTTGCTGAAATTTTTAACTTGGAAAGCAGCTTTTCTAGTGGCCATCACGTTTGTTTGCAGTGTCTGAAAGCCATGCCTTGGTCACAGATCCCCCATATACTGTTTTCCACAAGGACAAGGTGGTTCTTCGCACACACCCTAAGTTTCTACCAAAGGTGGTATTGGAATTGTGTCTGAATGAGCCAGTAGTGCTGCCTGTCTGCTTTGCCATCTTCCAGAATGAAGGAGGGTGCACTTTCCTGGCTATTAAGAGGGTCCTTATGTTTTACCTGGCTAAAACTAAGGACTTCAGGCAATCCAAACAGCTCTTTGTCTCCTTTAAGCCTGATCAAAAGGGACAGCCTGCTACAATCTGCCTGGATTGTTAGCTGCCTACACCACTGCTGTGCCATGGCTCAGGTCAAGTTGGAAGGTCAGGTATGTGCCCACTCCACTAGATCAGTTGCCAAGTACATGGCAGAGATTCGATCTGTACCTATCGGTGATATCTGTCGAGCTGAAACTTGGAGCACAATGTACACTGTTGTTAAACACTGTGCCCTGAATGTCCATGCCGGGCACCCTGCCACTTTTGGCAGGACAATCGTGAATGGGTTTCTGTCCTGAGTGAGCCTCGGCTCTTACCACCTTAGTCTGGGGGATTTTGTCTGAGCTTGGTACTCTGACCCATTAGTGTGAATCAATGGTGCAGATTGATTCCTGGAAGATATGAAAATGATATACTCACCGTAATTCTTGATCTTCTAGTAATATCTTCACCATTGACTCACACACTCACCCATCATCCCCCGGGCTCACTCCAGAATGTTGTGTTGGTCTTCATTCCTTGTTCTTGGTTTGGGCTCTGAAGACACTGTGTTTTAGGTTTGTTGACCCTTCTTACGCAGGTCACCAGGGCTATCTTATGCCCTTAGGTTAAATGCATAAGTACTTGTTAGGTTATGCTACAGCTTCTTGGTTTAAAAAATAAGGAAAAAAAAAGGTACTGAGGCATTTGAGGGGCTGGTGCGAGGAGTGCATACATGCAGCACGGAAGACCAGTCTCATTGGTGTCACACATGCATGCAGCTTACCTCGTGCCAGCCCTCCTGCAGGGTCCTAGTACTAGAGTGGGCTAAGACACCCTAGTGTGACTCAATGGTAAAGATCTTCCTTGATTCCGTATTTTTTTTTTTTTAACTTCAAGATAGATTTTATTGTTAGATGTCACAATAACAAGTTCCAAAACAGTACAGCCTCCATCAAATGTGAGATTCAGTTCAGTTTACAATGTCTTGACCATAGTGCCAGAGGCACAAGTCCGTGCCAAACCTAAGTCCGTAATTTTCATTTTCCCCAGCATCATGGCCAAGATTCCACTGTCAGTAAAATAAGTCCTTGTAATCCACCTCCTGGAGTGCAGCTACAAATGAGCAGTAACAGCTCGCTGTGCCTTTCCCAGTCAAAAATGACTGCGAGGTACTGCCTTGTATACACTGGCAAACGGAATCGGTCATAACTTGATCTTGATTTCACTGTTTTCAAAGTCATTCGCCAAAATGGGTACGTTTTCCAGACTAGTCCTGAACTGGGTCTAAAGTAGATCTGGACCGGGTCAAATGATAGAATCAGGTTACCCCTTCATTCTCTTAATCAGTCCTTCAGTCATTTAATATTTAAAATAGTTTTTTTTACTCATCTGCTGTCTAATTTTTAATAGAAATGAAGCTCCAAAATCCCTTACATTGTAACGGACTGGGTCAGAACTGGGTTACTTTAAAATGCAAACCTGGTCAATAGACCGAACTGTACCATATTAGAGTTGAGTCACAAATGACTGATTTCAAGAGTCTGGTTGAGACGGGCCATTCTGGAGGGGTTCTGATTGGACACAGAGCCAGTCCTCCCATTCCTGATGTATACTGTAGTTAATGGTGACTGTTTCTTTAGGTCTGTTTTGCTTGCACCCTGTGAGGGGGGCTTTCTCTTCGGGCGGGGCCAGACCAATTCTTTCTATCATTACTGTGTATTTAAATGGTGCTAAATAAAACCATGTCAGACTAGGTGCTATTCTGTGCGTTATGAATATTTATTTTCCCTATAAAAGAACTTGTTTAATGTAGAGAACAAAAGTAGAAAGTTCTGACTTAGTCAAGCTGAAAAATAATTTCATCTTATCATGATTTTGCATCACTTCAAGCATGCCTCTGCCCTTGCTGGGCAATTATTCAAATGACCTTTCACAGCTTAATTTTCTTATCAACAGCATGGGCCATAGGACAAGATTCAGCTTTCCTTGTTCCTCTTCTAGTGCCTGGCGGTAACCGTAGCAGCCAGAGCCATGCTGTCAGTCTTGCTCCCTCTCTTTCCGCTTCTGCATCCGTGAGCAAGTTGATTAATTTCATCAGATCACCACAAATGCATTGCTGGCCTGGAAGAAAACTTGGGAAAGGGGCCTGGAAAGAGAGAGTTTTCTTCTGCTGAAGATGCTGTTTTTAACTGGCATTTGTAGCTTCATATTCAGGTATAAGAATTGCACATTAGAAAGTTTTTCTTTCTGCCATCAGGGTTCATAATCGACTTTTTGTTTGATTTTTCATATCCCTGGCTGTTGCGTCAAAGGGTAAGAATGAATGGCAAATGCCCATATATTATTATATAGAGAACTTTGCAGCTGAAGTAAGTGCTATAGGCTGTGGTATTATGTCACTTGAGGGTATAAGGAGGGGTGTGTGTGTGTGTGTGTGCATGTTGTGTACACATGAACGCATGTGTAAGTGATGGGGTATAGGAGACAATGTGACCCTGCCTAGAACTCCTAAGCTAGGGGATCCCACTCCAAATCCTACCTCTGCCACCAGCTCAGTGACCATCCTTGAATAAGTCAGATGACTGTCCTCTGCCTCAGTCCTGCCAGTAGCAAATTGGGTGGTAAGGCCCCCACACACATGCACGTGCACGCCCATACACACACACACACACCAGCCTGTACCAAGTGAGATTTGGGCAGGGGAAAGCATTTTAGTGCAAATAAACTGGAAACAAAACTCCTGATGTGTCTGCACAAGTGCATGATAACACTTGGACAGAATGTGCTATTCACTGTATCGTATTCTCATTGTGCCCAATAGGCTGGCTGAGCACTTGAGGCGAACTAGGGCGGCAGTAATCCTACAGAAGCAGTACAGGATGCTGGCTGTCCAGCGGCTGTACCGTCTCATCCTGAAGGCAACCATCACCATCCAAGCCTCCGTACGTGGCATGTTTGCGAGGCGTCAGTACCATCAGGTGGGTGAACTCTCTTTATCCAAAGCAGTATTTTCCTGGTCCGGGTTCCCTGCAGCCAGATGGGAATCTTGCTGCTTAAACAAAAGGGATTTGTATACAGAGAGAATCCGAGCTACTCTAGATACAAAGTTCTGTGAATATAACTGAGGGTTACTCTGGAGTGGCAACTGAGAAGGTTGCTATTTTGGTTACTGTTTAGCTACCAGTCTAATCTGAAACATTGCCAGATGTTAAGTTAAAAATGACTATCTCGTAGATATTTACTTTTATTATTAAGCTTTTTGGCCCATGGCTGCCTCCTTACACCTGCTTCAGGCAATGTTCCATCCTCCCAATCCCTGTGATCCCCCACACCCCAATGTCTCATACACGGGGATCCACATGGCGTGGGAGCTGAGAGTACCAGTGCTGTCATATATGGTGGCTGGTGCACGTTAGAATTTCTGCATTTCTCACCTTCCCTCAAGCATTGCCCACCAGACACCAGGCAGCGACCCAGAAGACCACACCCATAAGTAGCATGCCTCTGTGGGGGAGATGAACTACCTGGTCCATCACAGGGGTCACTTATACCATGGAACCTTGTACCCTTCCCTCCTTGGTTGAGAGTGCTGCCTCTCCAGCACTCCTCAGGCTGCTTAGCTGGGTTCTGAGTCCACTCCTGAACTCTGGTCACCAGCAGGGGAATGTGATGCGCTACCCACCAGGTCATCAGGTGGCTCAATCCCTGAAGTTTCCGACCGTCACTGGTGTTTTTATCTCTATAATGCCAAAGTCCAGTCAATTATTGGAAAGCATGTACCGTTAAATAGAGGCTTCAACTATTTGTAAGGGATAACATATGACAGGGTGTGCGGTTTATAAGAGAATAATGCATGCCTTGGGTGGTTGTTAGGCATGAGGGGTAGTCAAGTGCCGCATCCACCTAAGTGTATTTTCCTTATGACTGCTTACTCTGGAGTGTGTTATTCCTCTTATAAAATGGGCTTTTATTGGTTAATGTATATCTATAGACAGTATCTCTGCCTGTCTGTCTATTGACAGACAGTATCTATGTGTCTACAGACAGTATCTGTCTATCTACACTCTTTTTCCTTTTCTCTCTTTCTTTCTCTCTCCTTTCCATCTATATATAGTCCCTTCCTTCCTTCCTTTCTCTCTCTCTCCTTTCCTTCCTTTCATCTATCTCTCTGTTTATCTGTATCTGTCGACAGTAACTGTCTTTCTCTCGACAGTATCTGTCTACGTACCTATCTGGCTATCTATCTATCTCTATATCTACAGACAGTATCTATCTACAGACAGTGTCTGTCTGTCTATCCATCTAATCTATCTGTTGCTGTCTGTCTGCCCATCTACAGTGAGGAATTCGGCTGTCAGAAAATAATCGGTCATGTGATGTGTGACCAGTGGGGTTACATGATTTTCATGGCCTGTTTGTAAGACATCACATAATGTTGAATGCAGCTGTGGTCTGCATGGCAGGAGGTGGACACAATATTTGTTTCATCTAGCGTTTCCTGTGTTCCTATGAATACAGCAAAGATGAAAGTTATGGAACAATAAATACCAAACGTAATGTGTCACAGTAATGTAGAAGCAATGAAAGGGTGGGGGTGAAGCTCACAGCAACTCAAGACTATCCCAGCAGGAGTCACTGTAGGCGGTAATTTGACAGCGGTGCCTGTAGTGATACTCACAGTTGTTACAAATCCCGTATCTCCCTTCAGGAACCGTTAAAAAAAAAATATGTGACTTGTCAGTTCTAGTACAGTAAATAACGATAGATTCAGAGAGCTTCTGATTTTACTTTCTGCTGTATACTCAGATGGTGAAAGAACAGAAAGCCACTGTGATTCAGAAGTACGTCCGTGGCTGGCTGACCCGCAATGCATACCTGCATGTGCGTAATGTGGTCATCTACCTGCAGTGCTGCTTCCGAAGAATGCAGGCCCGCCGTGAGCTGAAGAAGCTGAAAATAGAGGCCCGCTCTGTGGAGCACTACAAGGAACTGAACAAAGGCATGGAGATCAAAGTGATGCAGCTGCAGCGCAAGGTGGATGGGCAGGTCAGTGCTGATGGGGGGGGGTTGACAAGCATGGTTGTGTGTGATTTGAGCTGGGTTGAGTATGTGTTTAGAGGGGGGTTGTCTGTGTGTGTATGTGTGTGTTTGGAGGGTTGTGTGTGTTTGGGGGGATTGTGTGTGTTTTGAGGGGTTATGTGTGTTTGTTTTATATATTTGTGGTCAAAAGCACAGAAATATTTTTTTTAAACTAATACTTTATGCTTCCTTACGGATCAGCCCAGGCCTCCACTGGAACTATCCATGGTTTATACCTTCAGTTGGGTATGGTTTTGGGGGTAATGTACCCCCAGGCATGCCCAGCTTTGAGTGGCAGATGAGCCGGCAGGGACTGGACTTGAATATACCAGGAACCCAGGCCGCTTTCTCCGTGTTCCTTTTTTTTTTTTTAATTTACATTTACTGCACTTTTGCTTCTGACACCGACTGGTCCTCTTCATCCTACCCAGCCCCATTATCAACCTTTCTTGGAACTTACCTCTCTCCTGTATTCTCTCATGGATGACCCCCCCAACAGGAGGGGCCACCCCTTGCCGCGAGTGGAGTTGAAGTGTTGGTTGAGGAGAGAGAGAGAACCTCAGTTGGTAGTACAGGACCTATGGCAGGATGACTAATGGCATCCTATGCAGTCGGGGATGTTCTGTTTTCTTCCCATCCCCCGAGCATCGTGAGATGTTGCATCTGAGTCTGAGATATCAGAACACCGACGCTTCCCTTCCTGTATTCTGGCTCTGTGACACTACTACCTACAGTCACCCAGGTGGAAGTGTTGCGGCGGAGGCCAGAATCCCACCCACCCCTAAGGAGGTGAGTGTCCATGGGACGCTCGGCCATCCAAACCAGGCTCGCTGGCATCACAGTCTGCAGTGCTACCACTGCACCAGTGGGCTGGAATTGCTTTTTCCATGTTATGATGTGTGTTCCCCTTGGTCCCTGGAAGACATCGGCGCTCGAGGTGGAACAGTGTGCATGCATTGTGTGCACAGTGTGGGTCCCTAGCCAGTGTCTCCCCACCCCCACCCTACTTCACGCCCTCAGATGCACTGCCACATGTTGAACTGGAGACTGGCTCACGTGGTTCCCCTCCACAAGAGTGGACCCAAGGACGAGCCGGTGAACTATAGTCCAGTAAGTCTAACACCCATAGTGGGGAAGCTAATGGAGACCATCCTAAAGGATAGGCTAGTGGCACTACTGGAGGTGAACAGGGTGCAGGACGGGAGGCAGCATGGCTTGTCAATGGCAGGTCATGCCAGACCAGCTTGGTGGAATACTATGACTGGGTGACTAGGCAAATTGACATGGGCCATGCGGTGGATGTCCTGTACCTAGACTTCAGTAAGGCCATTGATTCAGTACCACATGAGAGACTTGGAATCAAGCTACAGGCCACAGGGGCGGGAGCAAAACTGATGGGGTGGGTGGAGAACTGGCTAAAAGACAGGCAGCAGAGGGTGGTGGTAGGTGGGGAATACTCATCCCCTAAGCCTGTGACAAGTGGTATTCCACAGGGGTAGATGTTGGGGCCCAGTGCTGTTTGTCATATTTATTGCAGACATCTCAGAGGGCATCAGCAGCAAAATCATCTTATTTGCGGATGACCCCAAGATGGGACCGGTGGTGGAAGATAAGGAGGGGTGGCGGGGGCTGCAGGAGGATCTGGCAAGGCTGGAGGCATGGTCTGACAGATGGCAGCCAGGGTTCAACGCAAAAAAATGCAAGATGCTGCACTTCAGGACAAAAAATCAGAGGAGAAGCTACCATCTAGGGGGAGTGCAGCTGGAGGTAACAGAAGAGAAGGATCTGGGGGTGCTCATCACGGGAGCAATGAACAATTCCGCACAATGCAGAAAGGCAGCAGCAGTGGCCAACAAAATGCTGGGGTGCACTGTAAGGGGTATTACCTCGAGAAGAAGGGAGATTATTCTACCGTTATACAGATAGTTGGTTAGACCCCACCTGGAATACTGCGTTTAGTACTGGCGCCCGTACCTACAAAAGGACATCAGGCTGCTGGGGGGGGGGTTTAGGGCAACGAAGATGATTCAAGGCCTGGGAGAATTGCCATATAAGGTCAGACTAAGAGAGTTAAACATGTACACACTGGAGAAGAGGAGGGACAGGAGGGATATGATTGAGACCTTCAATTACATGAATGGGATAATCAAGACAGACACAGAAGGGTCTATTCAGAAGGAGGGTGGGGAGAGACACTAGGGGCCATGAAATGAGATGGGGGGGTAGATTGAGGAGGGAGGTGAGAAGGCATTTCTTTACAGAGAGGGTGGTGGCAAAGTGGAACGCACTACCAGCTGAAGTGGTGGCATGTACCACAGTGGAAGCTTCAAGAAGGGGTGGGACAGGGCAAAGGGGAGGGCAAAGGGAGGTAAGGGGAGGGGGGTGGGGCAGCTTCTGAATAGGTAGCTAGCTGCATTCGTAAGCCCCCTAGATAGACCATAATGGCCTTTTGCTGCTGGCAATTTTCTTATGTTTGTATGTTCATATGTTGCCACCCAGGTGGCAGTATTGCAGTGAGAACAGTGGCTCTTCCTCTCTGGAGGAGAAGCACGTCCTTAGAGTCACTTGGTCCTCCTCACCCTGGCCATCCTCCCTTGACCTAGTTTTGTTCCCGAATGCCCATGTCCTGAGTGGTAGCCTTACTGTTCTGCCAACATGCCAGCAGCAATACCAGTTTTTAAATGTATTTTTTTTATGTTACAATTGGTTTACCCTGAATAGTCAAACTGCAATACAGTATTTTGTTTTCAGTGTAGTCTGGCTTCAACCCATTTTACAAGTTGGAGGGACTAATGCACGGAGAGGTTATGCTCAAGGTCACAGAGTGAGTCGCTGGCATTGGTGGGATTTGAACCTGCGATCTGTTGTTGCATGGTTCGGTGCTCACTGCTGTACAAATTGTCTAAAGTCACTTGGGGGATAAGTGCAATACGATATAATCCATAAAATCATATTTATGTATTTATAATTTTGTGGTCAGGAGAGGCACGGTATTTATTTATTTATTTGTTTTTTTGGAGACAGGGTAAGTATGCTAGACAATGAAATTCCACTAAGCTGCGATCACTCCTTTCCAGGTGCATCCATTGGTGGTGGGGGTGTTACATGACTCATTTTATTGATTGGGGAATGTTGGCAATGACACCAGGAAAATCTCTTCCTCTTTTAAGTGTTATGGGATCTCTAACTTCCACCTGGACAGCCATTGGGGTGGTTAGAAGGGCATTAGTTTAACATTTTATATAAAGGACAGTGCTTCAACAGCCCAGCACCCCCCACCCCTTGCTACACTACAGTGACTCAGTATTTGGTGTCAGCCCAAGATCTTTCAGGGATCGATCTTCACCACTGATTCCCACTTAGGGATGTGGGACTTGAGGCATGAGGACCCCATGATAGCAGATTCTTTGCAGGGAAGGAGCTGATGTTTGCTACTGACTGCGCTTGTGCACCTTATGTGGTCCTGCATGTGCCAGTGCCTCAGTTCTGTTCTTCCTGCTTATAGAGTGCAGACTGCGAGAGCGATAGCATCTTAGTTCACTCATTGTCACCGAATTTGGACACGTGTCACTGCCGAAGTCATGGTACCTTTCATGACATTATTTTACTTTTCTGCAATGCTGAAGTCCAAGAAGAAGGGGGATAACAAGACTGAGAAAGTCCGGTAGCCTTCCATCATGCATCAGTGCCCCTGTGGGAAGCAGACGGCTACAATGGACCGGCATCAGTGCTGTGCGGCCAGTCTTGGCCCTCAGTATGACATGGATGTGTGCAGTGCCTTGTTCTCAATGGACTGCTGTACTGCTGAGATCCGTGTCATAAGGTGGAGTCACCTGACCTATACCTTTGGAGGGAAGCGTCTCACACATGCTACCAAGGTACGGTTGCAAGGCCTTTCCCCTGGGCATCTTCCTGGGACCTCTGGTTCCATGAAGATATAAGGTCCTCCTTGTCCTCACCCTGCTGAGGCATTGGAGGCCCTGGTGGGTAGGTCTAGTGGCCAGCTGCGAACCCCTCCCAGTCTGCCTACCCTGAGCAGCAGACTTCCCTGGTTGTGAGACTGAAGCTATATGCTTAGTCTGCACTGGTGGACACCTCAGTGTCATTGTCTGGTGCCACCTGTGCTGCTGTCACCATTGGTGGTGACAGTGAGCTGAGTGGTGTGGGATGCTATGCTGGGCCCCCCTCAGACACTATTCATGGTGTCAGAGGAGGGACTGGTACCAGGGCCATTGTGCACCTAGTTGCTGAGATGGAGGTTGTTCTTTCCCCTGGTATCGCTGGTTAGGGATGACTCTGGGGTTGATGCCAGGGCCGAAGGTGGTGCCAGCTGCAGTGATGTGGGTGAACCTGTCTCCAAGGATGTTTTTGACCCTGAGCCTGGCACTGGAGACTGCGCTGGCTCAATGTCTGATGGTGGCCTGGATGCGGAGTTCCGCTAGAGAGGTTGCCCGCATTTAAAGGTGCTGAGGGGCCGTTTACATGGGAGCAACACAGAGCGTTCATTGATGCCTTAGCTACTTTCCACAGGGATTCCAACAGGACCCAGTACCAGCTCTTCTCCCTGGCACCAAAACTACTGGGGTCAGTGCCTCATCCCCATCAACATCCTCTTCAGGAGACAGTGAATCATGTACAGACCTGTCCTCAGCTGCTGAGCACTCCCTGTCCCAGCGATTCCTGGCGGAGATGCTTAGGGCACTTGGCATTGGGTCCGACACAGACCACAGTCAGTAGCCCTGTTGTTAGGAGTCCTTGGGGTTCCCAGTAATGGCACTATTGTCATCCCTGAGACTTCTCACAGGTGGTCTGCACTCCCAACAGTCAGTTGAAGACATTCAAAGAAATGAGTGGACAAACTGTGAAAATGTCAGGAAAACATTGTCAGAACTCTTATTTCACAAATTCATAGGTTGACAGACCTGCTTGTGGAGCCAGACAGTTCCAAGACCACAAACCAGGTGTCACCCCATCCTGGCCTAGGGCCTTCCAGGAGGAATCAAGGGTAGTATGGAGGCATCTCTACTCGTGCCCTCCAGCCCTCAGGGACCTCCTACTCTAGTATCGTGCACCGTGGTGTTTGCAGGTGCATCACTGCACCCCTCCTCAGGGCTGAAAGTACTGCAAACCTGTCTGGCCTAGATGCACCATATATGATCTGCCTCCAGGGGGGCAGACACCATTCTGAAGGATGCCTTTGGGAGAGACTTTTTACCTTGGTACTCACCCCCCTTTTTTTTTGTTGACTCTGTTTACCTCTCTCCTTTGATGCCGACACCGGGGCATCTCTCCGGTGAACTCATTCGGTCCTTCCCCCCCACTGCCTGCCTGAACCCTTACCCCTACTGAGAAATTGGGTATGCTGGGTTCCCCCTCTCCCACCGGCCCCTTACGAGAGGAGGCAGGGGACCACGGAGGGTTCAGGCAGGCACTGAGCGTGTGGGCAAGGCCATTGGGTGGCCACCTTCACCTCCCTGGTGCCGAGGAAATTTTCCTTGTTCATTTCCTCCCCCGATGCAGGACATGCAATACCGTCAAGTGCGATACATGTGCATTCCCACCCATATTGCAGATCAGCTGACTGACATCACCCCTCTTGCATGGTTCCCAACTGCTGTGCCCCCAGTCTCGACTGGGTGCCACTAGTGTTGCTGGACAAGGACCCCCCTCCTTACCAGGAGAGGAGATCAGTCAGTTGGATGCTCAATCCTTTCCTCTCCTCCCTGACTGACCCCTGGCTCCCCGGGCTTGTTCCTGAACCCGGATTGCCAGCATGGCTCGAGGTAATTTGGATGTCTCGGCCCTCAGTACCATCAGGCCTTGGTACTCACCCTTATGTGCATTGCTGCACCCCAGGAACATCAGGCAGTCATCAGTTGCCACCCTAGGTCAGCTTCTAGCTGTAGTGCCTCAATGCAAGTTAGTTGGGCAATCCATTTGCCTTTCAGCTCAAGGTTTGGAGGTAGCTCGGCACCAATCAGGGGCATCGTATGATGCCAGTGAGTTGGCCTCCAGGCTTGCAGGAACTGCAGTCTGCCTCAGACAGATGGCATGGCTTCACCTTTCCAGACTAACACCTTTAGTCTGGCATAAGTTGCTAAACTGTCAGTTCCAGGGGCTATGCCACAGGAGTCCTCTCCTGGCCCTGACAAGTCTCTGGTCCCACCAGACCTGTGAGGATCCCCTTCCCTCAGGTGTTCTCACCTACATAGAGGGCTGAGGCTACCTGTTACCCACAGGGTGAGCCAACACCTCCCTCAAAAAGAAGGAAAGCTTGGTACTGTCCCTCGTAAGTGGGAAGTGGTGGTGAAGATTGATTCCTGGAAGGTATGGAAATTACGTATTTACCATAATTGTTGAGCTTCCAGAATATCTTCACCATTGATTACCACACTCACGCACCCACCATCCCTCACTCTGACAGAGTCCAAGCCTCTGGGCATGCTGACCCTGTTGGTGCTACTAGTAGTACTGACACCCTATCTGAGTATCTCCCTAGTTACACCCCCCCCTCGGGGGGGTCTCTCTTTTTAACAAAAAAAAAAAATATATTTTTTTTAAGCAAACACTTTTTGTGTAGATGTTCACGAAAACTACTCCATTGGTAAAATGCCACTTCCCATAGTTTGACGAGGTGAAGTTTGACACCTTGCTACATGAAGTGTCATTACGCACTTAACAGAGACAGGGCATGACTTTGCACACCTCTAGGCTAGACACTGGCAATCAGTCATTGCGTTTGTCCTATGATGTCCCTCATGCTTCTGTTAGGGCAGCAGACCAGGAATCTGCATGCGCAAATATTCCTGGTTCAGAGTTGCTGAATTTGCCACTGATGTTCAGCAGTCTGTTATGATCTCCCCTTTTAGGGGTGACAAACAGTTTGGATCCTCTGAGGAGGTCATTCTGAATGACCTTGGGACACCCTGTCTGACCCTTCAGTCTAGCAAGTCCCTTGGTCTCCAGTAGCCTAGATGGAGTGTGGTGGTGTTTTTCTTCGCATGGGCTTCCATTCCCTCTGTTCCTGCTGTGGAGGAGGCTGGGGTTACCACTAGCAGCAGTACATGGGTACCCCATACAATGCCTCAAAAGGTCATGGCTGAGACAGCGAACAGCAGGTTGCCCCTTCACCTCCTTCTGACATACCCCCCAAACACTCTGTCTCCAGGGATTCAGGTGGGGGGAGCAGAATCTTGATGTTCCTGCCCAAGTGGCAGAACATGACCTCAAACGTGTGGTTATGAGAAATAATCCAGTCAGACTATGCATTGGAGTTTGTCTCTCAGCCCTTAGAGGTGCCATTGGGCTGTGTCACTATCCACAAAAGCACTTGTCCATCCTTTGGTCAGAAGTCCAGGCTCTCCCAGAGAAACACATGATCTAGCTGGTGCCCATACCAGAACGGATTCTGGGGTTCAGCTCAGAAACTTCCTAATTCTAGTTTTTTATGAGGCTGTCCCAGTTTCTGGTTGGGGACCAGTATTAGAACTGCAGTGAAATACACAAAAATTGAGCCATTGAATTTAAATAACATTTTGGTTGATAACAGTATTTTGAACACAGCTGTAAATAGTTTATTGACAGAAAGGTTATATTAATTTTCCATTGTACTGTGCTCCTCTGGATTAAGAGTTCTCTTCGGGGGGGAGGGGTGTAGGTGAAGAAAAGTGCATTTTTAACATGTATTTGTTTATTTACCCCTTCTAAAGGCTAAAGAGAAAAAGAATTTATTGGAACAACTGGCATTAGCAAGAGCGTCACACTCTGTGGAAGTGGAAAAACTGAAGAATGAGGTGGACAAACTGAGGGGACAGAAGGCAGAGGAGTCCCGAATGAGTACTGTGCAGGAGGAGCTGGGGCATCTACGGGAAGAGTTGGAGAAAGCACATATGGAACGCAAGAAAGTGGAGGAAGTGTCTAGCCAAGAGATAGTGAACCTAAAACAGGTGAGCTTGAAAGTGGTAGATGGGAGCATGAGATGGGGAGCTGAAACAGGTGGGGTGGGAGCAGGAGATGGAGCAGAAGTAACAGGTGGATCTGGGACAGGGTAATGGCAGGAACTGAAAAGTGTTATAGGAGCAGGAGATGGAGGAGTTGAAACAGGTGGGTGTGGGAGCAGGAGATGGAAGTGTTGAAACAGGTGGGTGCAGAAGCAAGAGATGGGTAAACAGAAACAGGTGGATGTGGGAGATGAGGCAACTGTAACCGGTGGGCCAGGAAGTGGGTGATAGGGGAGCTGAAATAGGTGGTTGTGGGATCCAGAAATAAAATAGAAATGGGTGGGTCTGTGAGTGGGAGAAGGGGTCTGAAACAGGTGGGACTGGGAGTGGGAGAAGGGATGTGAAACAGGTGGGTCTGTGAGTGGGAGAAGGGATGTGAAACAGGTGGGTCTGGGAGTGGGACAAGGGGTCTGACAACAGGTGGGTCTGGGAGTGGGAGAAGACGACTGAAACAGGTGGGTCTGGGAGTGGGAGAAGGGATGTGAAACAGGTGGGTCTGGGAGTGGGAGAAGGGATGTGAAACAGGTGGGTCTGGGAGTGGGAGAAGGGGACAGAAACAGGTGGGTCTGGGAGTGGGAGAAGGGATGTGAAACAGGTGGGTCTGGGAGTGGGAGAAGGGATGTGAAACAGGTGGGTCTGGGAGTGGGAGAAGGGATGTGAAACAGGTGGGTCTGGGAGTGGGAGAAGGGGACAGAAACAGGTGGGTCTGGGAGTGGGAGAAGGGATGTGAAACAGGTGGGTCTGGGAGTGGGAGAAGGGATGTGAAACAGGTGGGTCTGGGAGTGGGAGAAGGGGACAGAAACAGGTGGGTCTGGGAGGGGGAGAAGGGACCTGAAACAGGTGGGTCTGGAAGTGGGAGAAGGGGTCTGACAACAGGTGGGTCTGGGAGTGGGAGATTCACCTGAAACAGGTGGGTCTAGGAGTGGGAGATGTGGATAAAATGTGGGCCTGGCAATGGGAGATGGGAGAGCTGAAACAGTAGAGTGAAGGAGCAGGAAACGGGCATTGAAAGAGATGAGTGTGGGGGGGGGCAGGGGATGGGACTGAAACATGTGGATATGGGAGCAGAAGATGGGGAGCTAAAACAGGTGGATGCGAGAGGGGGAGGTGGAGCTAAAACAACAGGGTGTGGAAGTGTTAGAGACTCTGAGTCCCAAAAGGTGGGTTTAGGACCAGGAGATAGGGAGCTGAAACATTGGACATCGGGAGATGGGGAGCTGAAATTGGTGGGTTTGGGACACCAAGATGGGAAGCTGAAACAGATGGGTCTGGAAATGGGAGATGGGGGAGCTGAACCAGATGGTTCTGGCAGTGAAAAAAAGGGGGAGCTGAAACCAGTGAGTATGAGAGTGTCATATGGGGGGCCTGAAACAGGTGCTTCTGGAGTAGGGAGCATGTGTGTGGAGCTGAAACAGTTGGATCTCGGAGATTGGGTCTCAAACATACTTCCTAGGTGCTGAATCCACCCTGCATAAGTGCCTTGTGCGTCACTATGCACTTGGGGTGTGCTGTCATCAGACAACATCCCACACCCCATTGTATCTTATTGCTTGCATAAAGCCTTCAAGGGGCTAACCAGATCATAAAGCCACAAGCTCAAATGGCAAGGGGCTGTATCATCTGGTTAGCCTCCTCAGTGTATTTCCAAGTACAGCAGACTTATTAATTCTTTATTTTATTTAATACATTTTGATGGTTACTGTTAGTTTTGATAAAAATTGCATATACAGAGAAAGGCTATACAAGGAAGTAACTGCTAAACTCTTCTATGGGGAAAGTGACATCCATGTGTAACCCCTAGATGGCGCTATCCCAGGGGCTACTACCCCTGCCTGATTTGCCACTAACAGGTTGAGGGGCCTGGATCCAATGGCGGGTGCCTCCACCCAGAGGTCAGGGTTTGCAATAGTTAAACTAACTTGGTCACAGCCCTCTGGGACACTGCAACCCCCCTTTCTTCCCACTAGTGGCCCACACAATATATCAGAATTACCTTCACAGTATACACTTACCCCCAGGACTGGTTCCGCACTGGGACCTCCTGTGAAATGAGATACAGTGCAACAATCACAGTACAGTACTTTAACATAGACAAATACCTCAGGCAGTATAACTTTGCTGAAACAAGCAGCTCTGATTTATTTAGGGGATATAACAAGGACAGGGGAAATCAGGTTAATTAGCTTATCACTCTAATAATCTATCTATGGCTCTGTGTACAGGCCTATCCCTATCAGTGACTGTCCCTGGGTACCCAAGCCCTAGTGGCTAGTCCAAACCGTGGCAGCTGGTAGGGGCCCTTTCACAGAGAAAAGGAGAATTAAACAGTCACAGTACAGTAATTCCATTTGGATTTAATGTGGCAATTCAACAGGGAGCAACCCTGAATTAGTACTCACGACCTCCAAATAAGATAGGGTCCTTCAATGTCAGCAGGGCTCACTTGAGGTACACAAACCTCTTCACACATCCATATAAAAGAAAGCACTATACCAGGCAGGCTGCATCTGTATCCCGATCGCAATTACTGCACAATACCGGGAGAACACACAGCAGATTCAGTTCCTGACAGACCGAATTCAATTTTCAGCAATTCTTCCAGTCTTCTACAGGGTGAGCCTGGTTTCTACTCTTCAGAGATCCTTTGATTCTTTTCAGGGCCGGATTCAGTCCTAACAAGCTGCAGACCGGAACTCTGGGCCTTACACACGTTTTTGACTACAACTGCACTGAAAAGCACAGGGCTCCTTCCTTCTTCACTGCCAAAGCTCAACTGAAACTCCAACCGACAAAACCGGGCACTTCCTTTGAGTTCCTCCCAGTTCTTGACTGGATTGGCTGTCACTACAATAGACTGCTGCTGTTGGTCCAAAAGGTGCTGAAGTCTAAACTACATCTCCCAGAGTCACTGCCCATACAATCCTCTTGTGGCTGGCTCAGATTATGAGTCCAAGTTCTGATTCGTCAAGGCACCATTTTAGAGCTAGCTTACCCCACACTGATTGGTCCAGTTCAGCAGTTCAAAACTAGAATGGGGAACTAGCAGACACAGTTCTGACTGCAAAGAAAGCAGGTTAGACAAACTGTAATTTCATTATTACTCTAAATAATTTCTGGCAAACAGTTACATCTTTCAGATAGGTTCCCTTTGCACTCCTAGTGACTGCAAAAATGAAGTGAATTGGCAGCAGCTAGAGTGGTACTCAGAGAAGCACACAGTCCCCCATACAAACTAATTATGTCTGCAAGCAGACAGCTCTTAAAGAGACAGTACCAGAGGCTCTAAAACACTCACTGATAAATGGCTTAAATGCCAAACACCATTCAGGCTTGGAGCATTCAAGCAAGCTCCTGGAAGTCTTTGGGAACCCCCATTTGCAGGGGGTTACACCCTTCCTGGCCTGGGAAAGCTTGACGATCGCGTCAGCAAGTACCCCATAAGTTTCAACTGCAACCATATACATTTGCATTAGGCTCGCACATGTAATCATCAGTCAATATATCATTTTACCAAGAACACATTTCTGAAACATTGCAGTACGTCACTCTTTACACGGTATTACATACACATTGTACCATAACTCAAGTTATTACCTCTTGTACATGAAACCTGAAGAGGGGCCCTTCCTATCAGTTACCATGGGGCTGGATGGGGCAGGGCACCATACTTAGAGGGCAACACAAGTAACTTGGAGTTAGCACTGATGCTCAGTTTGGGCAATGAGCTCGGGACACATACACTCCTTTATGGACAACATTGAGAGGCAAGTCCACAGGCCTCCCAAGTGAATCATAACTGAGGTGCACCACAGGCTTTACAGCTCGACCAGTCTTTCTAGGGGAACTGTTATAGTCTCTGCACTCTGAGCCTCATTTTCAGCATTGTCCTCACTTGTCAGGAGTCTCCATGGGGGTAGAGAGGCTAGAACTTGGGGCACTTTCAGCTCCAGGAGTTACAGTTTCTGAGTCCACAACATTTGGCTGCATGGAGAGCTTTAGGACACTGGCAGTGGACTGTCAGGGCACTCAAAATACTCTTCTTGTTCGGGTGTATCACCAGTCTGCCCCAATCTATCATTTTCCTCCCTGAAAGCTCAAACAGTTCAACCATGCACAATGATTCCATTTCATCTGATCTGATGCTTTGCACTTCACTTTCTGGGAGCATTGGCTCCAGGGATGAAGCTGGGGGCTTAGACAGTCCAGAAGGCCCAGCTTCATCTCCAGTATTGACTAGGGGATTGCCCCGAAACAATTGACTCAGTTCGCAAAAAGGATAGTATTCAAAGTCACTCTCACTTTCTTCCGATATGGACTGACAGTCATGCTCAACTGGGACTTGTGGAGGGGAACACTTTAACTTTGCTTCTGTAAGTGCAGACTTTCTTGATCTTTTCTTAGCAGCAGCTTTAGTCACTGGTCCAGAGGGGCATCTTCTAGGGCTCAGACTCAATTAAGATTTGTCCAATGGGCAGTAAATGATTTCTATGCATTGTTTTACATCTTTTGAATTATTCTCAGGCCTTACTTTGTACACTGGCAGATCATCTAGTTTGCCCACTACAATGTGAGGAGATGGTGCCATCTGTCAGCAATCTTGTGCTTGCCATGCAGTCCCAGATTTCTTAGCAATACCCGATCTCCCTCCTGGAGTTCCTGTGCTTTCACCTTTTATCATACCTTTCTTTGTTGGCCAGATTTCTTTTGGCAGCCATGGTTTGAGCCAGTTGGTACGATGAGTTAGCTGGGCCTTTAACTTTTGCACATACTGTAAATAGTTGTCAGCTTGAACCCCATCAGGAGAGACCCCAAAACACACATCTACTGGTAGTGGAGCTTCTCTTCCAAACATCAGGCGGTAGGGGGAGAATCCAGTGGCATCACTTTTGGTGCAGTTATAAGCATGTACCAGGGTGCTAATTTGTTGACTCCATCTAGGCTTGTCCTTTGGGTGCAGGGTGCCTAGCATATCTAGCAAAGTGCGGTTGAAACGTTCAGGCTGTGGGTCCCCTGGGGTGGTAAGGAGTGGTTTTGGACTTTCGCACTCCCCACAGAGAAAGCATCTCTTTGATCAGACGACTCTCAAAGTCTCTCCCTTGATCAGAATGGATTCTTTGTGGAGCCCCATAGTGAACAAAAAAGTTTTCTACAAGTACTTTGGCCACAGTGGATGCTTTCTGGTCTTTGGTGGGGAAAGCTTGGGCATATCTCGTGAAATGGTCAGTGACCACCAGCACATTACTGATATTTCTTTGATCTGACTCCAAACTCAGAAAATCAATACAGACCAGCTCCATGGGTGCACTGGTGGTGATGTTAACAAGGGGAAGCCCTCTGGGGCAAAGCTTTCCTCTGTAAGCAGCGACTACAAGTTCGAATGTGTTGCTCACATCAGCCCCCATCTTAGGCCCAATAGAATCTGGATCTCACCAAGTCAAGTGTTCTGTCTATACCAAGGTGCCCATGTGGTTGTGCAAGGACCTCAGTACTGAGTCTCGAAAGGCAGTGGGCAGCACTAGTTGTTGTTTGTCTACTTGTCCCCCTCTGTCTACTGTTTCTCTGTATAACAGTTTATTGATCAGTTTCAACTTAGGACCTTCTTTGTATAACAGTGCAGTTCTCAAATCAGTGGAGCGTAATTTGGACACATCTTTTCCTGCATAGAGGGCTTCTAAAGCTGCTTTGATCATGGGATCGTGAGATTGAGCCCGAATACTGTCATTGTCCAGCTGAGGCAGTGCACCAATGTCTATTGCAGAAAAGTGGCAATAAGCAGCAGGTATGCAATTCTCAGAGCTCCCAAGCAATCCACCATGCAGTCCACTGCGTCCGTGGACATTTGTTCCTCCCTGTCAAACTTCCGGCAGAGTGCCCGAATGTCAGGTTCTGTCGGACCCAATCATTCTGGGAACAGGCCTCCGGAGAGAGCATCAGCATCTATGTGGTTCAGACCTGCTCGGTATTCGAGAGCATAGTCATATGTAGATAATGCAGAAAGCCACCTATGGCCAGTGGCATCCAACTTAGCTGAGGTCTGCACATAAGTCAAAGGATTATTGTCAGTTTTACTAGTATTTAGCCCCATACAAGTACTCATGGAATTGGTCAACAATAGCCACTTCAAAGCTAGGAACTCTAACTTATGTACAGGATAGTTCTTTTCGATGGGGTCAGGCTTCTACTGGCAAAGGCCACTGGTCTCAGGCCATTCTCGTGCTCTTGGTACAACACAGCCCCCAACCCTTGCAAGCTAGCATCAGTGTGCAGGACGTGAAGGTTTTCTTGGATCGGCATAGGCCAGCACTGGAGCATGGGTAAGTTGATATATGATCTCATGAAAAGCAGTCTCACAATCAGAGTCCAGCGGGCCCCAAATACTTCACTCGGATGAAAATACACTCTTTCAGTCTTGAGGGCTGACTTTTGGTATTTTTTGTGGGTTGGGGATACCCTTGAGTAAGGTTAAGTAAAGGCGGATCACTCTTGAATAGTCCTTGATGAGCGCCGATAATAACCACAGAATCCAGGAATCTTGCAGTTCTTTTAGATTTTTGGGCTGTGGCCAGGTGGTCAAGGCCTCAACTTTACTTGGGTCGGTCTCTATTCCCTCGGTGGATACTATGTGTCCCACATACTTTACTGATGTTTGAAAGAATTGACACTTATCAATGGACAGTTTAAGGCCAAAGTCCTCCAGTCGGTCCAATACCTTAAATAATCTGCTCTCATGTTCCTCCAGTGAGCTGCCAAACACAATAACATCATCTAGGTATACCAGGCACTCTAGTAAGTTCATGTCCCCCACTGCACGCTCCATCAATCGTTGAAAAGTGGCTGGGGCACCTGAAATCCTTAGAGGCATCCTCATGAATTCATAGAAAGCAAGCGGACAGATAAAGGCCGTCTTCTCCACGGTCCTCTGGGGCCATCGGGATCTGGTAGTACCCACTGCGGAGATCCAGCACAGAGACCACTTGCTCCCGTTTAGGCAGTCCAAAGCATCCTGAATGCGGGGCATTGTGTACTGATCAGGATAGTCCGCCCGGTTTAAGGTGCGATAATCCACACACATCCTTACTGTTCCATTCTTTTTCCTCACTACCACAATGGGGAAGCATAAGGGCTTCTGGATTCTTGTATTACACCAGCAGCTAACATCTCTTGCAGATGCCGTCTCACATCATCTATGTCAGCAGGTGCCAGGCGTCGAGACCTCTCACGAAATGGTCTTTCGTCATGCAGCCGGATATTGTGCTCAGCTCCTTGCGCGCATCCTACGTCCCATTCCTTTAAAGAAAACACCTGGTCTCTCTGGGCAAGCTTCTCACTGATCCTCACTTTCCATTCAGCTGGCAACGGGGAGTCGCCGAAATCAAACAAGTCAGGCGTTACTCTGTCATTCTTCCTTGAACTCTTGCTGCAGGTAGCACTGCAGTGTCTGCACAATGCACATTAGCCAGGATGCAACCTCTGTTTACTCGAATGTCTCTTTCAGACACATTATGAACTGGACCATTACCCTTCTGGCATAAGCATGGGCTCTAGCGGGCAAAATACTAGGCTTGACCAGCAGTCCCTCTGGCAATTTTCCATCGCCTGGTGCATCCAACATTAATATTTTATTCTTAACATCCTTTCTGATACGGACCTCTCCTGTAAGGTACACTGGGCATTTGGCGCCAGGATCAGAGACTCAGGATCCTTCTTCCATACAATTCCGACCGGTTCCTCTGGTTCTGTTTTTCAGCATCTCTCTGTGCCTCATAGGCCTTCTTAATTAAAGCCAGAACTCTTAAAGCTCTACTAGTCTTTGACCCCTGTTTTCATAACACAACTGTGCCAGCCTTCGAACATATGAGCATTTGTTCCAATCAACAAAGGGACACCATCATACAGTCCAGTGGGAGGACACACTAAGGCTAGGTCTCTACTTGTTCGGCCACTCCAGCCACGGAGGTGGGAAAGACAGCCAAATTGGATATACCCGGAATAGGGGTAGGCCTTCTCCTTAACCCCCATACATGCAGTCCTTCTAATGGTTGTAAGTGCGTCTGACAAATGCTTCTGATACCAATCCTGGAACATAATTGTCACTTGGGAGCCACTGTCTAATACAGCTCTTGTAGACACTCCATTCACCTTACAGTGGTCTCCATGGAGGGACCCACTATTCTGGACCAGTCTGGAGAGGCGGTAGTGGGGGCCTGGGCAACTGACCTTGCCACAAAGGGCGTGAATTAGCATTTTGGTGCCCTCACTGGGATCATGTCGTGCACCTCTTAACCACTGATTTCTTCTCAGAAGCTCTCCTTGTAGCCTATATGCAACTTTGTCAGTGTCTTTTGGGGACTGGCATTCCCTTTTCATGTGCCCATCTTTCCATAATTATAGCAAAACATACTTTCTGGAGTTTGAGCTGGCGGCGCCACACTGGGAGCCAGGGTGGGGTATTACTAACTGGAAACCTGGTGCCATCTCTGTCTGGGCGTGATAAGCATTTGGAGACATCTCGTCAGTTCTCCACTTCCATGGTCAAGGATTTACGTTTGGAGCTGTTATCAGCAGGAGATACATGGGTGGGTACCCCCACCCCCATAGCAGATGCAGTCGGATATAGGTCAGGGCCTGTACTTGCAGGCGTGGCCTTCATAAAGGGACTGTTTTTGAATTCCCGGATCTCTCTCAACAGTTCGCCCCATTGTGGCATATCTTTTTCCTTGTCAGAGCACTCATTGACTGTCAACCTCTGCCCCTGAACTTCACTTGATGGGTCACCCTTAGTCACTCGGGTCGTAGCCACAGCTGTTGGTGCAGGTACCTCCCGAGGTCGCCTTTTCTCAACTCCTCAATTTCTCTCATTAACTCATCATGGGAGGGTGGGGATTCCAGTCGATTTGCCAGGCGTAACTGAAGCAACAGCAGTTCTGAGAAGGGGCAGACTTGGATTCTGTCCAGTCTGGTTCGGTCCAGTTCAATCGCTGGCAAACTACCCTTTCTGAGGCATTCTTGCAACAATTTTTCCAGCGAGAGACATACACAGACAACAACTCCCTTGGTACTGTTGTGCATTTCTTACTCTCCACCATAGGTCCTCATCAGAATCTGGGCTCCCATACACATTCTCAAGGCCTCAAGATAGGCCTGTGCAGTGGCTTCAGGGTTGGCCGTTTGCTTGCGGATGGTGGCCAGGGCAGGACCTCGGGAGGCTCTCACTAACCCTCTTTGGCTTTTAGCCTTCCGAGCATTGCCATTCTAGCACTTGGGGCAACATAGTCTATCCAGGTCTCCCAGTCATCCTCCCTTGGGGGTGGGGAGGGTGCCAGAGAAGATCCTCAACCTTGGTAAGAGTCGTGACTAATGGCAGGTGCAGAAATAGGAGTCTGCATTGGTTCAGCCATCATTACGGGCACTGGAGCAGGAGAGGGTGTTGGGAGGAACACCCAGGTGGCAAGAATAGTTTCTTCAAGACCTCCACAGTTTTCCCTCTCCCAGCAACCATTCAGCAAATTTCTCCTCAAAAGTTTCAGATAGTGGTGGGGCTGATTCCCCGGTCTTTACTGTCCTTAGTTATCACTCTCTAAGCAGTGAGGGCTCCCTCTGGGGTAATGGTCTGTGGCACTTTGGAGCTATCTATGGGATCCTTAAACTCTACTAGGGCCAGGAAAGTGTGGCTGAGCAGATTAGCATGCCGACCCACCACCACAGGGTTTTGTAAACCTTCCACCTTGGAAAGTACTCCCTGCACAGTGTCCGTATTGATACCCAGGGGGATGTCCAGGATAAGCATAGCATTTTGGGGGTCGATCTCCTCCCCAGTACACCACTCCACCAGCGGTGCACAGCCACTCTGTGGGTACCCATTTTTTCTTAACAGTGGTTCGTAAATATGGCCACTAGGGACACACAATCCCAGCGGTGAGCCTCCAAGATGTAACCCCTAGATGGCGCTATCCCAGGGGCTACTACCCTGCCTGATTTGCCACTAACAGGTTGAGGGGCCTGGATCCAATGGCGGGTGCCTCCACCCAGAGGTCAGGGTTTGCAATAGTTAAACTAACTTGGTCACAGCCCTCTGGGACACTGCAATCCCTTTCTTCCCACTAGTGGCCCACACAATATATCAGAATTACCTTCACAGTATACACTTACCCCAGGACTGGTTCCGCACTGGGACCTCCTGTGAAATGAGATACAGTGCAACAATCACAGTACAGTACTTTAACATAGACAAATACCTCAGGCAGTATAACTTTGCTGAAACAAGCAGCTCTGATTTATTTAGGGGGATATAACAAGGACAGGGGGAAATCAGGTTAATTAGCTTATCACTCTAATAATCTACCTATGGCTCTGTGCACAGGCCTATCCCTATCAGTGACTGTCCCTGGGTACCCAAGCCCTAGTGGCTAGTCCAAACCGTGGCAGCTGGTAGAGGCCCTTTCACACAGAGAAAAGGAGAATTAAACAGTCAGCAGTACAATAATTCCATTTGGATTTAATGTGGCAATTCAACAGGGAGCAACCCTGAATTAGTACTCACGAACTCCAAATAAGATAGGGTCCTTCAATGTCAGCAGGGCTCACTTGAGGTACACAAACCTCTTCACACATCCATATAAAGAAAGCACTATACCAGGCAGGCTGCATCTGTATCCCGATCGCAATTACTGCACAATACCGGGAGAACACACAGCAGATTCAGTTCCTGACAGACCGAGTGCAATTTTCAGCAATTCTTCCAGTCTTCTACAGGGTGAGCCTGGTTTCTACTCTTCAGAGATCCTTTGATTCTTTTCACAGGACGGATTCAGTCCTAACAAGCTGCAGACGGAACTCTGGGCCTTACACACGTTTTTGACTAAAACTGCACACTGAAAAGCACAAGGCTCCTTCCTTCTTCACTGCCAAAGCTCAACTGAAACTCCAACCGACAAAACCGGGCACTTCCTTTGAGTTCCTCCAGTTCTTGACTGGATTGGCTGTCACTCACAATAGACTGCTGCTGTTGGTCCAAAAGGTGCTGAAGTCTAAACTACATCTCCCAGAGTCACTGCCCATACAATCCTCTTGTGGCTGGCTCAGATTATGAGTTCAAGTTCTGATTCGTCCAAGGCACCATTTTAGAGCTAGCTTACCCCACACTGATTGGTCCAGTTCAGCAGTTCAAAACTAGAATGGGGAACTAGCAGACACAGTTCTGACTGCAAAGAAAGCAGGTTAGACAAACTGTAATTTCATTATTACTCTAAATAATTTCTGGCAAACAGTTACATCTTTCAGATAGGTTCCCCTTTGCACTCCTAGTGACTGCAAAAATGAAGTGAATTGGCAGCAGCTAGAGTGGTACTCAGAGAAGCACACAGTCCCCCCATACAAACTAATTATGTCTGCAAGCAGACAGCTCTTAAAGAGACAGTACCAGAGGCTCTAAAAACACTCACTGATAAATGGCTTAAATGCCAAACACCATTCAGGCTTGGAGCATTCAAGCAAGCTCCTGGAAGTCTTTTGGGAACCCCCATTTGCAGGGGGGTTACACATGTATTAGAGAAATGATAGATGGGTAGATGGACAGACAGATACCGTTGATAGCTCCAAGTGCCGTGGTGCAGTCTCCGCACAATAGTAGTTCTATCAGGGGACTTGGTTCAGTAGCCCCATCTGGCTCTTATATATGGGTTAGAGTGGCCAGTTCAATGCTCACGGCCTGTGAGCACCAGCTTCGCCCTGCTTTCATTTAGGAGGTTTCCCTGCTTATTGCTTCTGGGACTCCAGTGTGCACATGCGTGTGGTCATGTGTGTGACTGTGCATGGAAGTCAGGCAGCATCCCTCCTCCCCATGTCATCTGCCTGCTACATTTCCACCGGTGGTCACCCGTGTGGCAGTGTAGGCTAGTGGGGAGTGCAACCCTACCTACCAGGAGGAGAGTTCCTTTGGGACATTCAGTCCTCCTCTCTGGTTGTCCAACAACCGAGGCACAAGGTGCAAAGGTGGGTTACTGCCGTTGTGATTGTTAACTCTAGCACTACTTTGACAGGCCAGCAAGGCTTGTTTTTTAACACAGGATGGGGGACTGTAAAGGGGAGGGGGAAGTATTGCAGCTTTCCCAGTTAATTTTGTTCAACACATATTCTTTCTGCTGTAGGGTCTCTCTTTTTTTTTTTTTTTTTGTTCCTGTCTCCCTAGTCCTTAAAAAGGTAGTGTACTGCCTGAAATATATATTAACTTTTAAAAATAGACTGTTATTACTTTTTATGTTTGCTTGCACGCATGTGCAAGAAACATAGTGCCATCATCTGAGTTTTCGTAGGTGTGGCACCCTGTCTTCCAATGCAGTCAGTGTGTTTCAGGCGTGGCCACAGTTCTCCAATGAATGCTGCAGCTGTCTGTGACAGCAGTTGAAAATGCAGTGCCATACAGTTGAAAGGGAGAGCTATGCTTCAGTGAGCAGTGAGAAGATACTGCATGCGCATGTGCTCCTCCCACACACACGCATGCATAGTGCGTGTTAATGTGCCCCCCACGCCCACACTGTATGGCCAACAGGGGTGCCCAGTCCCTGTCGGCTGTGCTACCCCACAACAGAGTGCCAGGTGCCACGCTGTGAGCGCAGCAATCATGTAATGGCCGACGGGGTGCCCAATCCCCGTCGGCTCCAACGATCCCCCCCTCAACAGACAACCGGGTGCCACGCTGGGAGCCCATCCCAGCATGGGAACTGTCCTTATGGCCGACGGGGTGTCCAGTCCTCTATTGGCTTCACTGCTTCCCCTCCAAACAGCCTTACAGCTGCCATTCTGGGAGCCCACCCCAGCGTGGCACAAGTCCCGCGTCCAAGGAAAAAAAAAACCTGCACAAAAAAACTTTCCCTCACTGACTGTCCTGACCCCCCACCTGCGCCCAACCTCTGCGCACCCTGCCTTCCCACACCCCCACCTTACCCCATACTTATCTCTGGAGCTCAGCGTGACGATCTTCAGTAGACCGGGAACACATCTGCACTCTTCAAAGCCGACCGCAAACTGAGGAAATGCCGGTAAGCTGTATAATGTAGTAAATAGGGTTTTTTCAACTTTGATGCATATCTCAGGCATTTTTGGGAATTTCTTCACCAAATTTTCAACATGGGGTTTTTGGGACCCCACTTCATGAATTCTGTCACTGTCATTTTGTTAATTGGCCCCAAAAGGTGATTTCGTGGTCACTGGGCGGAATCAAACTCAAATGGGCAGACTAGGTGGGCCATAGGCCCTTATCTACCGACACAGTCTATGTATCTGTGTATCTATGTAACCACCTTTCAGGACCAATTTATGAAATGACAGTGTCGCAGTTCATGAGGTAGGCCCCCTAAAACCCTATGTTGACATTTTGGTGAAGAAATTCCCCAAAATGACTGTTTTAAGAGCATGCGTTGCGCTGTTCCTACGCATGCTCGTAAGTTCGTGAATTTTCACTATTTTCACTCCAGATTTTCAACATTGCCATTTTGCCACACCTCCTTATGCGTGATACAGCTGTCATTTTTCACATCTTGCCCAAAGCGTGTTTCCGCGTATGAAGCACACAATGGCACAGTCGGTGTGCGAAATCAATGTTCGGGATATATTAAGAAAATCACAGTGACACTGTTCATGAGCAGAGGTGTTACAATGGCTATGTTAAAAATTTGGTGAAAAAAGTCCATAAAATGACTGTGTTACGAGCGACCATTGCGCAGTTTCCACGCGCCCTCGCAAGTTCATGGATTTCTAATATTTTCAGTCCAGATTTTCACCACTGGCATTTTTCCACACTTCCTTATGAACAGTACAGCTGTCATTTCTCACACCATGGCCGAAATGTGTTTTCACACTCCAGCGCAGAAATGCGTGGTCGCTGTGGGAAATCACTGTTCGGGACAAATTAAGAAAATCACAGTGACACTGTTCATGAGCGGAGGTCCCAAAATGCCTGTGTTGACAATCTACTGTAAAAAAAAAATCCCCAAACTAATTGCATTACAGGTGTGCGTTGTGCAGTTTCGTGACTTCACCAGTTTTTTTTTATATTTTCACTGCAGATTTTCAACATTGCCATTTTTTACACCTCCCCATGAACAGTACAGCTGTCATTTTTCACGTCCTGTTCAAAATGTGTTTTTGCACTGTGGTGCCAAATGGCGTAGTCGCTGTGTAAAATCAGCTTTCGGCCAACAAACAGATATTGCCAGTGTTCATAAGGTGGGGGTCACAAAAAACCCATGTTGAAATTTGGAGTGAAAATGCCAATGAATGCATGAGGCATTAGGGTTTCCAACCGTAACGCCCCACCCTGTAGAGATTGACAGGCATCAGGGGTGTGACTTGGGATTCTCGCCTGTAGTGCTCATACCATTCCACACCCAGCAGCCAGTGAGAGGCATCGAGGTGTGCCTTGGACTCTTCAGCCCCAAAGTTCACCCGATTCTCCTATACAGCATCCATCTCACCGTATTTCCTGATGGAATGGGGTGAGCATAAGAGCCAAAGACCCCAAGGCACACTGTGACACTTGTCGGTGTCTGCAGGGTAGGGTGTGGTGAAATGGCATGGCTGTTATGCTTGACGACCCAAAGGCACACCCCAATGCCTGTCAGTCTCTGCAGGGTGGTGGTGGGGTTGGCTTCAGTTCAATACTTCACTGCCATTCCTATTATGCAGCTCTGTAACTCCTACACTACCAATGCCAATGACAGCAAGCAAACATTCGGCATTGACAAATGCTTGTTTATATCTGAGGTGCTTGTTCTTTTCCCTTTCACTAATCAGAAGAGATTTTACTTGACTGTACTAGAGGTGATGTGCATAACAGTACTCTACCTAGAGGCTGACGCATGTAGTTATATTCCTTCTCATGATTCGTCAGCATTGTGATGTCATGGACTGTAACATAACAGCTGCTCGATTGATTGCTAGTGATGTCACAATGAATATGAGGAGGAACCGATACATCAACTGCCACAGAAAACACTGCCTGCCGCATCAAACCTGATACCATCGGGTAGAAAACTTTCTAAAGAGCAACAGGAAAACAAAATACATTGTGTAACCCCCCTGCAAATGGGGGTTCCCAAAATACTTCCAGGAGCTTGCTTGAATGCTCCAAGCCTGAATGGTGTTTGGCATTTAAGCCATTTATCAGTGAGTGTTTTTAGAGCCTCTGGTACTGTCTCTTTAAGAGCTGTCTGCTTGCAGACATAATTAGTTTGTATGGGGGGACTGTGTGCTTCTCTGAGTACCACTCGAGCTGCTGCCAATTCACTTCATTTTGCAGTCACTAAGAGTGCAAAGGGAACCTATCTGAAAGATGTAACTGCCAGAAATTATTTAGAGTAATAATGAAATTACAGTTTGTCTAACCTGCTTTCTTTGCAGTCAGAACTATGTCTGCTAGTTCCCCATTCTGGTTTTCAACTGCTGAACTGGACCAATCAGTGTGGGGTAAGCTAGCTCTAAAATGGTCCCTTGGACGAATCAGAACTTGGACTCATAATCTGAGCCAGTCACAAGAGGATTGTATGAGCAGTGACTCTGGGAGATGTAGTTTAGACTTCAGCACCTTTTGGACCAACAGCAGCAGTCTATTGTGAGTGACAGCCAATCCAGTCAAGAACTGGGAGGAACTCAAAGGAAGTGCCAGTTTTGTCGGTTGGAGTTTCAGTTGAGCTTTGTCAGTGAAGAAGGAAGGAGCCCTGTGCTTTTTCAGTGTGCAGTTTTAGTCAAAAACGTGTGTAAGGCCCAGAGTTCGGTCTGCAGCTTGTGTAACTGCTTGTTAGGACTGAATCCGTCCTGTGAAAGAATCAAAGGATCTCTGAAGAATAGAAACCAGGCTCACCCTGCAGAAGACTGGAGAGTGCGGAATTGCACTTCGGTCTGTCAGGAACTGAATCTGCTGTGTGTTCTCCCGGGTCTTGTGCAGTAGTGCGCGATGGGATAGAGAAGCAGCCTGCCTGGTATAGTACTTTCTTTTTTTTTTACCATGTAAATGTGTGAAGAGTCTCTTGGGCGCAAGAGTAGCCCTGCTGACATTGAAGGACCCTATCTTATTTGGAGGTGTGAGTACTAATTCAGGGTCGCTCCCTGTTGAATTGCCACATTAAATCCAAATGGAATTACTGTACTGCTGACTGTTTAATTCTCCTTTTCTCTGTGAAAGGGGCCCTACCAGCTGCCACGGTTTGGACTAGCCACTAGGGCTTGGGTACCCAGGGACAGTAACTGATAGGGATAGGCCTGTGCACAGAGCCATAAGTAGATTATTAGAGTGATAAGCTAATTAACCTGATTTCCCCTGTCCTTGTTATATCCCCTAAATAAATCAGAGCTGCTTGTTTCAGCAAAGTTATACTGCCTGAGGTATTTGTCTATGTTAAAGTACTGTACTGTGATTGTTGCACTGTATCTCATTTATGAGGAGGTCCCAGTGCGGAACCAGACCTGGGGGTAAGTGTATACTGTGAAGGTAATTCTGATATATTGTGTGGGCCACTAGTGGGAAGAAAGGGGGTTGCAGTGTCCCAGAGGGCTGTGACCAAGTTAGTTTAACTATTGCAAACCCTGACCTCTGGGTGGAGGCACCCGCCATTGGATCCAGGCCCCTCAACCTGTTAGTGGCAAATCAGGCAGGGGTAGTAGCCCTGGGATAGCGCCATCTAGGGGTTACATCTTGGAGGCTCACCGCTGGGATTGTGTGTCCTCTAGTGGCCATATTTAGAACCACTGTTAAGAAAAAATGGGTACCCGACAGAAGTGGCTGTGCACCGGCTGGTGGTGGTGTACTGAGGAGGAGATCAACCCCAAAATGCTATGCTTATCCTGGACATCCCCTGGGTATCCAATACGGACACTGTGCAGGAGTACTTTCCAAGGTGGAAGATTTACAAAACCCTGTGGTGGTGGGTCGGCATGCTAATCTGCTCACCCACACTTTCCTGGCCCTAGTAGAGTTTAAGGATCCCATAGATAGCTCCAAAGTGCCACAGACCATTACCCCAGAGGGAGCCCTCACTGCTTGGAGTGATAACTAAGGACAGTAAAGACCGGGGAATCAGCCCCCACCACTATCTGAAACTTTGAGGAGAAATTTGCTGAATGGTTGCTGGGAGAGGGGAAAACTGTGGAGGACTTGAAGAAACTATTCTTGCCACCTGGGGGTGTTCCTCCCCCAACACCCTCTCCTGCTCCAGTGCCCGTAATGGTGGCTGAACCAATGCAGACTCCTATTTCTGCACCTGCCATTAGTCACGACTCTTACCGAGGTTGAGGATCTTCTCTGGCACCCTCCCACCCCCAAGGGAGTGACTGGGAGACCTGGATAGACTATGTTGCCCCAAGTGCTAGAATGGCAGTACTCGGGAAGGCAGCGAAGAGGGTTAGTGAGCCTCCGAGGTCCTGCCTGGCTACCATCCGTGCTAAACGGGCCCAGTAACCCTGAAGCGACTGCACAGGCCTATCTTGAGGCCTTGGAGAATGTGTATGGGAGCCCAGATTCTGATGAGGACCTATGGTGGAGAGTAAGAAATGCACAACAGTACCAAGGGGAGTTGTTGTCTGTGTATGTCTCTCGGCTGGAAAAATTGTTGCAAGAATGCCTCAGAAAGGGTAGTTTGCCAGCGATTGAACTGGACCGAACCAGACTGGACAGAATCCTTAAGTCTGCCCCCTTCTCAGAACTGCTGTTGCTTCAGTTACGCCTGGCAAATCGACTGGAATCCCCACCCTCCTTTGATGAGTTAATGAGAGAAATTCGAGGAGTTGAGAAAAGGCGACCTCGGGAGGTACCTGCACCAACAGCTGTGGCTACAACCCGAGTGACTGAGGGTGACCCATCAAGTGAAGTTCAGGGGCAGAGGTTGACAGTCAATGAGTGCTCTGACAAGGAAAAAGATATGCCACAATGGGGTGAACTGTTGAGAGAGATCTGGGAATTCAAAAACAGTCCCTTTATGAAGGCCACGCCTGCAAGTACGGGCCCTGACCTATATCCGACTGCATCTGCTATGGGGGTGGGGGTACCCACCCATGTATCTCCTGCTGATAACAGCTCCAAACTCAATTCCTTGACCATGGAAGTGGAGAAACTGACGAGATGTCTCCAAATGCTTATCACGCCGCAGACAGAGATGGCACCCAAGTTTCCAGTTAGTAATACCCCGCCCTGGCTCCCAGTGTGGTGCCTCGCCAGCTCAAACTCCAGAAAGTATGTTTTCTATAATTGTGGGAAAGATGGGCACATGAAAGGGAATGCCAGTCCCCAAAAGACACTGACAAAGTTGCATATAGGCTACAAGGAGAGCTTGGAGAAGAAATCAGTGGTTAAGAGGTGCGACACATGATCCCAGTGAGGGCACCAAAATGCTAATTCACGTCCTTTTGTGGCAAGGTCAGTTGCCCAGGCCCCCACTACCGCCTCCAGACTGGTCCAGAATAGTGGGTCCCTCCATGGAGACCACTGTAAAGGTGAATGGAGTGTCTACAAGAGCTGTATTAGACAGTGGCTCCCAAGTGACAATTATGTTCCAGGATTGGTATCAGAAGCATTTGTCAGACTTACCCTTACAACCATTAGAAGGACTGCATGTATGGGGTTAAGTGAGAAGGCCTACCCCTATTCGGGTATATCGAATTTGGCTGTCTTTCCCCACCTCCGTGGCTGGAGTAGCCGAACAAGTAGAGACCCTAGCCTTAGTGTGTCCCCCCACTGGACTGTATGATGGTGTCCCTTTGTTGATTGGAACAAATGCTCATATGTTCGGAAGGCTGGCACAGTTGTGTTATGAAAAACAGGGGTCAAAGACTAGTAGAGCTTTAAGAGTTCCGGCTTTAATTAAGAAGGCCTATGAGGCACAGAGAGATGCTGAAAAAACAGAACCAGAGGAACCGGTCGGAATTGTATGGAAGAAGGATCCTGAGTCTCTGATCCTGGCGCCAAATGCCCAGTGTACCTTACAGGGAGAGGTCCGTATCAGAAAGGATGTTAAGAATAAAATATTAATGTTGGATGCACCAGGCGATGGAAAATTGCCAGAGGGACTGCTGGTCAAGCCTAGTATTTTGCCCGCTAGAGCCCATGCTTATGCCAGAAGGGTAATGGTCCAAGTTCATAATGTGTCTGAAAGAGACATTCGAGTAAACAGAGGTTGCATCCTGGCTAATGTGCATTGTGCAGACACTGCAGTGCTACCCAGCAGCAGAGTTCAAGGAAGAATGACAGAGTAACGCCTGACTTGTTTGATTGCGACTCCCGCTGCCAGCTGAATGGAAAGTGAGGATCAGTGAGAAGCTTGCCCAGAGAGACCAGGTGTTTTCTTTAAAGGAATGGGATGTCGGATGCGTGCAAGGAGCTGAGCACAATATCCGCTGCATGTGAAAAGACCATTTCAGTGAGAGGTCTCGACGCCTGGCACCTGCTGATATAGATGATGTGAGACGGCATCTGCAAGAGATGTTAGCTGCTGGTGTAATACAAGAATCCAGAAGCCCTTATGCTTCCCATTGTGGTAGTGAGGAAAAAGAATGGAACAGTAAGGATGTGTGTGGATTATCGCACCTTAAACGGCGGACTATCCTGATCAGTACACAATGCCCGCATTCAGGATGCTTTGGACTGCCTAAGCGGGAGCAAGTGGTTCTCTGTGCTGGATCTCGCAGTGGGTACTACCAGATCCCGATGGCCCCAGAGGACCGTGAGAAGACGGCCTTTATCTGTCCGCTTGGCTTCTATGAATTCATGAGGATGCCTCAAGGATTTCAGGTGCCCCAGCCACTTTTCAACGATTGATGGAGCGTGCAGTGGGGACATGAACTTACTAGAGTGCCTGGTATACCTAGATGATGTTATTGTGTTTGGCAGCTCACTGGAGGAACATGAGAGCAGATTATTTAGGTATTGGACCGACTGGAGGACTTTGGCCTTAAACTGTCCATTGATAAGTGTCAATTCTTTCAAACATCAGTAAAGTATGTGGGACACATAGTATCCACCGAGGAATAGAGACCGACCCAAGTAAAGTTGAGGCCTTGACCACCTGGCCACAGCCCAAAAATCTAAAAGAACTGCAAAGATTCCTGGGATTCTGGTTATTATCGGCGCTCATCAAGGACTATTCAAGAGTGATCCACTTTACTTAACCTTACTCAAGGGTATCCCCAACCCACAAAAATACAAAGTCAGCGTCCTCAAGACTGAAAGAGTGTATTTTCATCCGAGTGAAGTATTTGGGGCCCGCTGGACTCCTGATTGTGAGACTGCTTTTCATGAGATCATATATCAACTTACCCATGCTCCAGTGCTGGCCTATGCCGATCAAGAAAACCTTCGTCCTGCACACTGATGCTAGCTTGCAAGGGTTGGGGCTGTGTTGTACCAGAGCACGAGAATGGCCTGAGACCAGTGGCCTTTGCCAGTAGAAGCCTGACCCCATCTGAAAGAACTATCCCTGTACATAAGTTAGAGTTCCTAGCTTTGAAGTGGGCTATTGTTGACCAATTCCATGAGTACTTGTATGGGGCTAAAATACTAGTAAAAACTGACAATAATCCTTTGACCTATGTGCAGACCTCAGCTAAGTTGGATGCCACTGGCCATAGGTGGCTTTCTGCATTATCTACATATGACTATGCTCTCGAATACCGAGCAGGTCTGAACCACATAGATGCTGATGCTCTCCCGGAGGCCTGTTCCCCAGAATGATTGGGTCCGATTGGCGAGAACCTGACATTCGGGCACTCTGCCGGAAGTTTGACAGGGAGGAACAAATGTCCACGGACGCAGTGGACTGCATGGTGGATTGCTTGGGAGCCTCTGAGAATTGCATACTGCTGCTTATTGCCACTTTTCTGCAATAGACATTGGTGCACTGCCTCAGCTGGACAATGACAGTATTCGAGGGCTCAATCGCGATCCCATGATCAAAGCAGCTTTAGAAGCCCTCTATGCAGGAAAAGATGTGTCCAAATACGCTCCACTGATTTGAGAACTGCACTGTTATACAAAGAAGGTCCTAAGTTGAAACTGATCAATAAACTGTTATACAGAGAAACAGACAGAGGGGACAAGTAGACAAACAACAACTAGTGCTGCCCACTGCCTTTCGAGACTCAGTACTGAGGTCCTTGCACAACCACATGGGGCACCTTGGTATAGACAGAACACTTGACTTGGTGAGATCCAGATTCTATTGGCCTAAGATGGGGCTGATGTGGAGCAACACATTCGAACTTGTAGCTGCTTACAGAGAAAGCTTTGCCCCAGAGGGCTGCCCCTTGTTAACATCACCACCAGTGCACCCATGGAGCTGGTCTGTATTGATTTTCTGAGTTTGGAGTCAGATCAAAGAAATATCAGTAATGTGCTGGTGGTCACTGACCATTTCACGAGATATGCCCAAGCTTTCCCACCAAAGACCAGAAAGCATCCACTGTGGCCAAAGTACTTGTAGAAAACTTTTTGTTCACTATGGGGCTCACAAAGAATCCATTCTGATCAAAGGAGACTTTTGAGAGTCGTCTGATCAAAGAGATGCTTTCTCTGTGGGGAGTCTGAAGTCCAGAACCACTCCTTACCACCCCAGGGGACCCACAGCCTGAGCGTTTCAACCGCACTTTGCTAGATATGCTAGGCACCCTGCACCCAAAGGACAAGCCTAGATGGGCCAACAAATTAGCACCCTGGTACATGCTTATAACTGCACCAAAAGTGATGCCACTGGATTCTCCCCCTACCGCCTGATGTTTGGAAGAGAAGCTCGACTACCGGTAGATGTGTGTTTTGGGGTCTCTCCTGATGGGGTTCAAGCTGACAACTATTTACAGTATGTGCAAAAGTTAAAGGCCCAGCTAACTCATGCGTACTAACTGGCTCAAACCATGGCTGCCAAAGAAATCTGGCCAACAAAGAAAAGTATGATAAAAGGTGAAAGCACAGGAACTCCAGGAGGAGATCGGGTATTGCTAAGAAATCTGGGACTGCATGGCAAACACAAGATTGCTGACAGATGGCACCATCTCCCTCATTATGTAGTGGGCAAACTAGATGATCTGCCAGTGTACAAAGTAAGGCCTGAGAATAATTCAAAGATGTAAAAACAATGCATAGAAATCATTTACTGCCCATTGGACAAATCTTAATTGAGTCTGAGCCCCTAGAAGATGCCCCTCTGGACCAGTGACTAGAGCTGCTGCTAAGAAAAGATCAAGAAAGTCTGCACCTACAGAAGCAAAGTTAAAGTGTTCCCCTCCACAAGTCCCAGTTGAGCATGACTATCAGTCCATATCGGAAGAAAGTGAGTGACTTTGAATACTATCCTTCTTACGAACTGAGTCAAGTGTTTGAGGCAATCCCTAGTCAATACTGGAGACAAAGCTGGGCCTTCTGGACTGTCTAAGCCCCAGCTTCATCCCTGGAGCCATTGCTCCCAGAAAGTGAAGTAAAAGCATCAGATCAGATGAAATGGAATCATTGTGCATGGTTGAACTGTTTGAGTTTTCAGGGAGGAAAATGATAGATTGGGGCAGACTGGTGACACGAACAAGAAGAGTATTTTGAGTGCCCTGACAGTCCACTGCCAGTGTCGAAAGCTCTCCATGCGAGCCAAATGTTGTGGACTCAGAAACTGTAACTCCTGGAGCTGAAAGTGCCCCAGTTCTAGCCTCTCTACCCCCATGGAGACTCCCTGACAAGTGAGGACAATGCTGAAAATGAGGCTCAGAGTGCAGAGACTATAACAGTTCCCCTAGAAAGACTGGTCGAGCTGTAAAGCCTGTGGTGCACCTCAGTTATGATTCACTTGGGAGGCCTGTGGACTTGCCTCTCAATGTTGTCCATAAAGTGTATGTGTCCCCGAGCTCATTGCCCAAACTGAGCATCAGTGCTAACTCCAAGTTACTTGTGTTGCCCTCTAGTATGGTGCCCTTGCCCCATCCAGCCCCAAGGTAACTGATAGGAAGGGCCCCCTCTTCAGGTTTCATGTACAAGAGGTAATAACTTGAGTTATGGTACAATGTGTATGTAATACTGTGTAAAGGCGATACTGCAATGTTTCAGAAATGTGTTCTTGGTAAAATGATATATTGACTGATGATTACATGTGCGAGCCTAATGCAAATGTATATGGTTGCAGTTGAAACTTATGGTACTTGCTTGACGGACGTCAAGCTTTCCCAGGCCAGGAAGGGTGTAACCCCCTGCAAATGGGGGTTCCCAAAAGACTTCCAGGAGCTTGCTTGAATGCTCCAAGCCTGAATGGTGTTTGGCATTTAAGCCATTTATCAGTGAGTGTTTTAGAGCCTCTGGTACTGTCTCTTTAAGAGCTGTCTGCTTGCAGACATAATTAGTTGTATGGGGGACTGTGTGCTTCTCTGAGTACCACTCGAGCTGCTGCCAATTCACTTCATTTTTGCAGTCACTAGGGTGCAAAGGGAACCTATCTGAAAGATGTAACTGTTTGCCAGAAATTATTTAGAGTAATAATGAAATTACAGTTTGTCTAACCTGCTTTCTTTGCAGTCAGAACTGTGTCTGCTAGTTCCCCATTCTGGTTTGAACTGCTGAACTGGACCAATCAGTGTGGGGTAGCTAGCTCTAAAATGGTCCCTTGGACCGAATCAGAACTTGGACTCATAATCTGAGCCAGTCACAAGAGGATTGTATGAGCAGTGACTCTGGGAGATGTAGTTTAGACTTCAGCACCTTTTGGACCAACAGCAGCAGTCTATTGTGGTGACAGCCAATCCAGTCAAGAACTGGGAGGAACTCAAAGGAAGTGCCGGTTTTGTTGGTTGGAGTTTCAGTTGAGCTTTGTCAGTGAAGAAGGAAGGAGCCCTGTGCTTTTCAGTGTGCAGTTTTAGTCAAAAAGCGTATATAAGGCCAGAGTTCGGTCTGCAGCTTGTGTAACTGCTTGTTAGGACTGAATCCGTCCTGTGAAAAGAATCAAGAGGATCTCTGAAGAATAGAAACCAGGCTCACCCTGTAGAAGACTGGAGAAATGCGGAATTGCACTCGGTCTGTCAGGAACTGAATCTGCTGTGTGTTCTCCGGGTATTGTGCAGTAATTGCGATCGAATAGAAGCAGCCTGCCTGGTATAGTACTTCTTTTTTTTTACCATGTAAATGTGAAGAGTCTCTTGGAGCGCAAGAGTAGCCCTGCTGACATTGAAGGACCCTATCTTATTTGGAGGTCATGAGTACTAATTCAAGTCGCTCCCTGTTGAATTGCACATTAAATCCAAATGGAATTACTGTACTGCTGACTGTTTAATTCTCCTTTTCTCTGTGTGAAGGGCCCTACCAGCTGCCACGGTTTGGACTAGCCACTAGGGCTTGGGTACCCAGGGACAATAACTGATAGGGATAGGCCTGTGCAAGAGCCATAAATAATTATTAGAGTGATAAGCTAATTAACCTGATTTCCCCCTGTCCTTGTTATATCCCCCTAAATAAATCAGAGCTGCTTGTTTCAGCAAAGTTATACTGCCTGAGGTATTTGTCTATGTTAAAGTACTGTACTGTGATTGTTGCACTGTATCTCATTTCAGAGGAGGTCCCAGTGCCGGAACCAGACCTGGGGGTAAGTGTATACTGTGAAGATAATTCTGATATATTGTGTGGGCCACTAGTGGGAAGAAAGGGGGGTTGCAGTGTCCCAGAGGGCTGTGACCAAGTTAGTTTAACTATTGCAAACCCTGACCTCTGGGTGGAGGCACCCGCCATTGGATCCAGGCCCCTCAACCTGTTAGTGGCAAATCAGGCAGGGGTAGTAGCCCCTGGGATAGCGCCATCTAGGGGTTACAATTGGAAATACAAAGTTAAAATGAACCACTTTTTAAACCAGCATTTGTCAATGCCGAATGTTTGCCTGCTGGTATTTGCATTGGAAATGCAGGAATTAGACAGATGCAGAGTAAAAAAATGGCAGTGAAGTACTGAACTTCACGCCAACCCCACCTCCACCCTGCAGAGACAGACAGGCATTGGGATATGCGTTTGGGTTGTCGCCCATAACGTTCATGCCATTTCACCTCACCATATCCTGCAGACACCGACAAGTGTTGAGGTGTGCCTTCAGGTTTTCAGCTTTACAGTCACCCCACTCCATAAGGACATATGCTGAAATGGGTGCAAAACAGGAGAATGGGGTGAACTGTGGGGCCAAAGAGTCCAAGGCACACCTCGATGCCAGTCACTGGCTGCAGGGTGGGGGGGGGGTGGAATGGCATGAGCATTACAGTCGGCAATCCAAAGGCACACCCCTGATGCCTGTCAGTCTGTACAGGGTGGGACATTATGGTTAGAAACCCTAACGCCCTTGGCGTTTGTTGGTATTTGCACTACAAATTTTCAGCATGGCCTTTCTGTGACCCCCCACCTCATGAAAGCATTTGGGACCTCTTCTCATGAACAGTGGCACTGTGATTTTGTCAGTGTGTCCTGAACTTTGAGTTCCCACAGCGACCGTGCCATTGTGTGCCAGATGTACGAAAACACAGATCGGTCAGGATGTGAAGAATGACAACTGTACCATTCATAGGGAGGTGTGACGAGATGGCAATGTTGAAAATCTGTAGTGAAAATATTAAAATGCTCAGACTTCCGAGGCGTGGACTGATAACGCGTAATAAGTAACACAGTAATTTAGTGAATTATTTCACCAAATTTTCAACATAGGCATTTTGTGACCTCTGCTCATGAACACTGGTACTATGATTTTCTTAATCTGTCCCGAACATTGATTTCCCATGGCAACTGCACTATTCTGCACCAGATGCTTAAATGCGTAGTTCGGGCAGGATGTGGAAAGTGACAGCTGTACTGTTCATAAGGAGGTGTGAAAAAATGCCAATGTTGAAAATCTGGAGTGGAAATGCTACAAATTTGTGAAGTTACGAGGGTGCATGGAAACTGCACAATGCATGCTTGTAACACAGTCTTTTTATGGACGTTTCTCACCAAATTTTCAACGCAGGCATTTTAGGACCTCTGCTCATGAACAGAGTCACTGTGATTTTACATACGAACATACGAATCTGCCAGCAGAACAGACCAATCAGTCTATCTAAATCTGCCCAAGTGTGCAACTAGCACCCTAGATTGTTGCTGCCCCAGCCTCCTCCCTCTAAGTTCCTCCCCCGCTTGTCCCAGCCAGTGCCCCCCTGACTCTTGCTTTATCCTACTCCTTCTTAAAGCTACTGACTGTCCTACATGTTACCACCCCCTCTGGCAGCGCATTCCAACTAGACACCACCCTCTCAGTGAAGTAGTGCCTCCTCATTTCCCTCCTGAAATGTCCCCCTTCTAGCCTTAGTCTGTGCCCCCTCATCTCTCTTCCACTCCTCAGTTTAAACACCCCCTCGGTACTAGGTTTGTTGCCCCCTCAGGTATTTAAATGCTTCAGTCATATCCCCCCATCCCTTCTCTCCTCCAGTATGTACATATTCAGCTCCTTCAACCTAACTTCGTATTCCTTTCCCTTCCATCCCCTCCTTTGCACTCCCCTCCAGTAACTTTATATCTCTCCTCAGGTATGGCCTCCAGTATTGCACACAGTACTCCAGGTGCAGTCTGACCAGTGATCTGTAGAGAGGTAGGATCACATCCCCGTGTCTGGATGAGAACCCCCCTTGCAATGCAGCCCAGCATCCTGTTTGTCATTGCTGCTGCTCTCCTGCACTGGGCCGAGTTGTTCATGCTCCCAATTACCAACACCCCTAGGTCCTTCTCCTCCTCCTCTGTGTTCCCCAACCTCACCCCCCCCAACCAATAGTCCCTCTTCTGGTTCTTAGCCCCGAAGTGCATCACCTTACACTTCTTTGTGTTGAAGCCTAGCTGCCACTCCACCGACCATGTGTCTAGTTTGGTTAGGTCCCCATGCAGTTTTTCCCATCTGTCCTCTTTGTCCACCACCGCCCCCAATTTGGTATCATCTGCGAACAGACTAACCCTGCTTCCCAGTCCATGCACTATATCAGAGGTAAAGAGCCCAAATAGCACTGGGGCCAGCAGTGACCCCTGCGGCACCCCGCTTGTCACTGCTCTGGGTGCCGACATCTTCCCCCCACCACCCTCTGCACCCTCCCCTGTAACCAGTTCTCTATCCATTTAGTCAGCTTTTTTCCCCACCCCTACTGCCATCAGCTTCCCCCCCAGTCTCCCATGAGGCACTGTATCAAAGGCCGTACTGAAGTCCAAGTACAGGACATATACCGCATGGTCCCAGTCCAACTCCCTCGTCACCCAGTCATAATACAATATTAGGTTGGTTTGACAAGACCTCCCTGAGATGAACCCATGTTGCCGCCCATCTTGGAGGCCATTACTTTCTTGGAATGCCACCAGCCTCTCCTTCAGTATCACTTACATAAGTTTACCCACTATGGACATGAGACTGACCGGCTGATAATTTCCTGGCTCCTCCTTAGGCCCACTGTTGTGTATAGGCACCACAGGAGCCACCCTCCAGTCCTGGGGCACACACCCTGTTTCCAAGGAGGTGTTGAACAGATCTGCCAGCGGCTCAGACAACAGCTCCTCCATCTCCCTCAGCACCCTCTGGTGGATGCCATCTAGACCTGGTGCCTTCGCCACCCTTATTGCCCTCAGCCCCTCTAGCACCCTACTCCCTGCGATTGCTTTGTCTGTCACCTCCTCCCCCCTTTTCCCACCCCCCCCAGCCCAAGCTGGTAGTGGACCATCCCTCTCCTTTGTGAAAACAGAGCAGAAGTACTCATTTAGAACTTCTGCTTGCTCCTCCCCCTTTTCCACTCAATCCGCTCCCTGCTTTATCCTCACAATATGTTCCTTGCACTTCCTCTTTTCCCTGACATACCTAAAAAAGTCCTTTTCCCCTCCCTTTATGCCCTATGCTAACCTTAATTCCCTGGAGGTCTTAGCTTTTTTCACCCTCCTGGCCACCTCCCTTGACCAACTCCCGTAAGCCTCCTTATCCTCTCCCTTCCCTGTTCTCCTGTACTTCTTTTGTGCAGCCCTCTTTGCCCTCACCCCTTGCAGCAATTCTTTCTTCAGCTAGAATGGTTTCTTGGCTCTGCTCTTCTTAACTCCTGGCCCTGGTGCAGGCTACTGTGGCCTCTATTAGCCAGTCTTTATGAATCCCAGTTTTGTTCTGCGTCCATCCCCGGCCTTAAATCCTGGAGTCTCCCTTGCAGTATTGCTCACATCCTCCCATAGTCCACCCTACTAAAGTCCACCACCTTAGTGCCCGTGCCTCCTGTCTCCCTGCCCAGTGCGAGAATGAGCCACATTGTTTGGTGGTCGCTACCCGCTAGTGGGTCCTCCACCCTTACCTCCCTCACCACCTCCCCATTTGCCAGTACTAGGTCCAGAGCCTTGTAGGCCCACTTACCAATTGTGTCAGAAGGTCGTCCTGGAATGCATCAAGGAGCACCTGCTCCCCTGGTACTGTTAGTGGCCAGGGTGCTCCAGTCAACCCCTGGTAGGTTAAAATTCCCCACCATCAACACAACCCCCCTTCTACAGACCCTCCTTATCTGCTCTACTAACTCCTCATCCAGTTCCCCGGATTGGACTGGTGGTCTGTGTCACAACCCCACTCAGCAGGTCAGGCCCTCTGCTCCCACAGTGCCAACCTCCGAGCGCAGTATTGTGAACAGTTAACAGAACAGGGTAACCCTCCTGTCTGTTTTGTGGGTTTGAATCAACCTTTGGTCTCAAGTTCTTGGAGGGATTCAAAACTGTGAACCTCTTGCTAGTGTACCCAATGTACAGGCTCAGATAATTCTGCTTTTCTGGGGGGCCAGATATCTTTCGCCTACGGGCACCTAACCAGGTGTACAAAATGAACCCTTAAAAACTCTATGAAAGACCTCAGAATAAACTCTTACCTTTTCCCGGTTAGGTAAACCATTAAGCTATGCACAGTGTCACTGTAACCATGTATGCTTTACTTGTCAAAGAAATAATTTGAAAGGCACACCAAGTAGTCTCTAAAATTAGATGTTTACTTAAAAATAGATAAAAATGTAAAATGTAAATACAGAACAATATATCACAAAACCATACAATCTTTTAAAAGAATAAGGTTAAAAGTGCAAATTCCTACCAGTAATACACTTAGGCCTGTCTACCTAATATCTTCTTATAGTGCTGTAGATGTTTCTTCCTCAGAGTCCAAACATGTATGTCTTTAAAGGTCAGTCACAGCATAATTAAAAAACTGTCTTGACCCTGCCGTCTCCACGATGTCACCCAGCTCCTCCTCTGTTTATTAAAAATTATACAGTCAGGATGTTATATACTTCAGAAGGTAAATTTAAATATGTAACATCAGCAAAACTCATTTCTCCACATGACTTCCCAATCAAGTCTGTGCATTTCCAGTGTCTTCTTTCATCCAGGAGCAGTTTCCTGCTTTCACAAAGACATCAAAGAGCTTTTATGACTTCGCACCTAAGTCACATAACCTGGTTTTTCCTCTAAACGTCATAAAGGTTTATGATTTTCAGCCTAGAAGCTGGCAGCTATAATTAAGCTAGATAAAGAGGAGATCCTTAATTTAGGTCTCTTCTAGCCTTTAATTATCTCCTGTCTTTTATATTTTAGCTGAAACCTTTGGGGGGGTGATGTTAACCCACAGGCTGTCTCAGCATGTCTCATGAGAGACACTCGATAACACATTTTTATATTACAAAAATAATAGAGTAATCAGAACCAGCTGTACAAGCGTCACAATCCTCCCTACCTAGACTGAATTTGGGGGCTCTATCCCCTGCATGGGATAAGCTTCCCAAATCAGTTCACTCCTCATAGATGCAAGACAACCCATCTGAGTTCTGATTTTTTGCTCCAGCCCTATGTAGAATTGTCATGTCATACCCTTGCAAAGCAAGACTCCATCTTAGAAATCTACCATTGTTTTTCCCCATCTGCGTCAACCAAACCACGGGGTTGTGGTCAGTCTATACCACAAAATGCTGTCCATATAAGTATGGCTCTAACTTCTTTAGGGCCCACACTGTGAGCAAGACACTCCTTTTCCACAGTGATACGCTGCTCCTGAGAGTAATCTTTTACTCAGATATGCTACAGGGTGATTTTCCCTTGGCTGGATGTCTGACTCAGTACTGCCCAAATACCCACATCTGAGGCGTCAGTCTGAACTATAAAGGGTTTGCTATAGTCAGGACTTGACAAAACAGGAGCGCTGCACAGTGCCTCCTTCAGTCTGGTAAAGGCTTCTTCACAGGCTGGTCTCCAGGTAATTTTCTTTGGCATCCTTTTCTTTACCAGGTCAAATAGGGGAGCAGCCAGGGCACTGTAATTGGGTACAAATTTTCTGTAGTACCCTGCTATCCCAAGAAACTCCTTATCTGCTTCTGCGTTTCTGGACTGGGCCACGCCTGGATTACCTCTATTTTTATTTGGTTAGGATGGAGCTGTCCTCGGCCTACCACATGCCCGAGGTATGCCACTTCTCCCATGGCCACCTGGCACTTCTCTGCTTTGACAGTGAGCCCGGCCCTCTGTATCCTTCCCAGCACTTCCCTAAGGTGGGACAGGTGTTCCTCCTAGCTGGCACTAAAGATAGCAGTGTCATTGAGGTATACCACAGCGTACTCCTCAGCACCACTTAACACCTGGTTCATCAACCTTTGTAAAGCGGCCGGGGCGTTCTTCATTCCGGAAGGCATTGCTTTAAATTCAAATAAGCCTAGCGGAGTGATGAAAGCTCACCTCTCCCTAGCTCTGTCTGTCAACTCTACCTGCCAATACCCCTTGGTCAGGTCAATGGTCGTAGGGTAGGTCGCCCCTCCCAACTTGTCCAGGAGATCATCCGTCCCGGGCATCGGGTGGGTGTCTGGCTTCGTGACTGCATTCAGTCCACGATAGTCCACAGAGAAATGAGTAGAGCCATCTGGCTTGGGCACAAGGACTACGGGTGAGGCACAGGGACTGTGGGATCTCTGGATTACCCTTAAATCCAGCATCTCCTCCACTTCCCTCCTAATGTCCTTTTGGACAGCCTCTGACACCCGATATGCTGTCTGCCGTATAGGCGTCTGTGTCCCAGTCTCCACATTGTGCGTCGTTAAAGGGGTTAGTCCAGGCTTGGTGCTAAACAATGGGTCAAAGTCTGCTAAAACCTCCCTTACTTCCTGAATCTTGTCTGGGGTCAGCTGGGGAGACAATTTAACTGCCTCCACAGAGGACTCCCACTTACTTTCTGCCAGCAAGTCCAGAAGGGGGTCTCCTTCATCTGTCCCCTGCCCAGGACTACACACTGCAAACACCATGTCAGCCCTATTTGCATATGGCTTCATCATGTTGACATGGTACATCTTTTCTGTCTGTCTTCTGTCAGGTACCTCTATAATATAGCTCACGTCATTTACCTTCCTAACCACTTTGTACGGTCCTGTCCACTCAGTCTTCAGCTTGTCTTTCTGGACCAGAATAAGGACCATGACTTCCTGACCCACCATGTACAAGTGAGCTCTGACTCTGTGGTCGTACCACACTTTTTGTTTCTGTTGGGCAGCTGCCAAGTTGCTCTGGGCTGTCCCCATAAGCTCCTTCAGCCTTTCCCTAAACTTAAGGATGTAATCCACTATGGAGGTTCCCTGGGTGGTATGCTTGCCTTCCCAGTCCTCCCGGATCAAGTCTAGGGGCCCATGTACCCGGCGTCCATATAAGAGTTCGAAGGGGGAAAATCCTGTTGACTCTTGGGGCATCTCCCTGTATGCAAACAACAGGTTAGGAAGGTATTTCTCCCAGTCCCTCCCATGCTGTTCAGTAAACGCCCGGAGCATTGACTTCAAGGTACCATTGAATCTTTCCACAAGCCCATTGGCTTGTGGGTGATAACAGTGTTGTGCATCTCTGCACCACCCCACACTTCTCCCATAAACATTTCATCAGGTCCGACATGAATGAACCCCCTCGATCGGTGATGACCTCCTGCAGAAACCCAACACGGAAGAAAATCCCAAGTAAGGCATCTGTCACTTTGTCTTTCCTCAGTGAGGATAGGGTGAGTGCCTCTGGGTACTGGGTGGCATAATCCACCACAGTCAGGGTGAGTCTCTTCCCTGAGGAGCTGGGGGTACTTAAAGGCCCCACAATATCCATTCCCACCCTTTGGAATGGCTCCTCCACTATGGGCAATGGAATCAGGGCAGCTTGGGTTTTCTTGCCCGCCTTCCCTATTTTTTGACACCGGTGACAAGACCTGCAGTACTCCTTCACCTGTTGGGTGAAGTTTGGCCAATAGAAATTCTGGGCCAACCACTGCATAGTGCGCACGATTCTCAGAAGACCAGACAAGGGGATGTCTTGTGCAATCTTGAACAACTGCTCACGAGACCCCTGGGGAATGACAAGCTGCCTGCTTAACACCCCTCCCTCTGTCTGCACAGCCTGAGTATACATAAGTCCATTTTCCCAATAAACCTTATGTCTGCCGTCACCTCCCTGTGCGCCATCAGAGTCTGCCCAAGCCCTCAGCTTCTCTAGACTAGGGTCACTTCTCTGAGCAGCTGCAAACCCCTCACACATTCCCAAGGCATGAGACCAGTCCCCTTCAGTTGCTGAAATAGGGTCCCTAGCACTACCGTCAGGGCACTCAGAATCACTGTCAATCCTAACCCTCGGACAATGGGTCATCACTCCCTCCTTGGAGCAACCCTCTGTAGCTGTGTGGTTAATTGCTACTGGAGAAATTTCTACCCCTTTTTCATTAGTCTCCATATCAGGAGACTCAGGCTGGGGAACCAGCCTCCTAGTGATTTTCACAATGGCTTCTATGGGGTTCAGGAAACTACCATTTTCCCTTGCCATTTGGCTACGGGTAACTGCACACACCATCCCTTGTTTGAGACTGTGGCCCAGGATCACATCCACTGCTAAGGTTTTGGCTATAGCCACCTGTTGCACAGTTCCCCCTGTTTCATCCCAGTCCAAGAGAACACTGGCCAGTGGCAATGTTTTCTCGTCACCAGTGAACCCTTGTACAGTGACTTATTTATTGGGTATTAGCTGACCAGGCTGTACCAGATCCCCCTTTTACCAATGTCAAGGATGCCCCTGTGTCCCTTAACCTTTGTGTCTGTACACCATTCACCATGACTGGGTACATGTGTTCCCTCATGTTCACTGGCATGCTTCCAAGGACACACAAACAACCCACTTCTTTCCTAGCCACGGTTGTGTATTGCTCACCTTTTGGGACACTGTCTGGCAATGCCCAGTTTCTTTACACAACCAACATTCATTTCTTTTCTCAAATCTTTTCTCTGAAACTTAGGAACTAACTGGTTTAGGTGGAGGCAGTGAGGGTTTTAGCTGTCCTGAAGGTGCGCTTTTCCCTTTCTGTACTGCCACACCCACCCCATTCGCTCTCAGAGCAGGTCTGCTCTTGGCATAGTGGTCTGAGAGTTCAGCAGCCTCTTGCACTGTTTTGGGATCTTGGTCCTCCAGCCAGGTTTTCAGCTCTGCTGGGGATGCCCAGAAAAAGTGTTCTAACAAAATCACGTTTTCGGTTTTAGCAACAGAGTTTGCTTCAATTCCTTCCCACCAACATTTTAAAAACTTGCGTTGTTTCATGGCTAGCTCCTCATAGCTCATGTCAGGGCTTCTCCTGAGCTTACTGAATTTAGCTCTGTATGATTCAGCAGTTAATTAAAATTTCTTTAGCAGTGCAGCTTTAGGTTTGCTGTGATCATCACTGTCCTCATTGTCTATTTGACCCAATGCATCCTGAGCTTTCCCAGTAAGTAGCAGGGATAGCTGGAAGCTCCAGGACTCTCTAGGAATTGTAGCATGAATACAAACTTTTTCAAAAGAACTTAAAAAGGCATCCATATCCTCCCCCTCTTTAAATTCAGCTATCAATTTGAAATTCAATTTATAACCCAGTCCTGTAGTCCCAGTTAAACCCAAGCCACTTACCTGCTCTGGTGCTGGTGGTTGGAGTCGTAGCTTCTCCAGTTCATGTTGCCTCTGGCGCGCACACTTCTCCCGGTCAGCCTCCCGCTGTTCCCGCTCTGCCTCTCAGCATTCTTGCTCTGCTTCTTGGCGTTCTCACTCTGTCTCTCAGCATTCTTGCTCCCTCTTCTCCTCTGCAGCTTGCTATTCTCACTCTCTCTCCTCCTCTGCAGCTCGCTGGCACTCACGCTCCTCATGGTCTACCTCCCACTGTTCATGGTCCCTCTCCCTCTGGAACTCCAGCTCCATTCTGCACAATTCAGTTTGCAGCCTGAGTACGTCTGGATCCAGGATACTGATGACCTTCCCCTGTTGCTGTGGCCCTTCGCTGACAGTGGCACTGCTGCCCTCCTCATCAGATCTGGACACTGCACTGGCCGCTAGCTTCCACATTCAAGGTTCGGTCCCTTACAGTCACTGTCTGTGACTTGATGCTCTGGGTATCTGCTACCATCAGGGCATCCATGAGGTTCTGCTTGGTGGCTTTCACCTTGAACAGGACTCCTCTGTCCCTGCACAACTGCTTTAAGTAGTCTACAGTGTGCCCGCTGTAGTTGGAAGCCATCTTCTTCCCTAACTATGGCTACTCTCACTAGCACTTTAGAAAAAAAATAAAATGGGTAGGAACTTGACTGTAAGCCAAGTGATATAGTTCTGTTTCCTTTTAAAAATAAATCACTGCCTTTTTCTTTTTTTGCAACTGAGCTGACAGTCTTAAGTTGATACACTGAACAATAAAAGTGTGTAATACCAAACTTATGCACATTGCTGCCAACCAATCTGTCACAACCCCACTCAGCAGGTCAGGCCCTCTGCTCCCATAGTGCCAACCTCTGAGCGCAGTATTGTGAACAGTTAACAGAACAGGGTAACCCTCCTGTCTGTTTTGTGGGTTCGAATCAAACTTTGGTCTCAAGTTCTTGGAGGGATTCAAAACTGTGAACCTCTTGCTAGTGTACCCAATGTACAGGCTCAGATAATTCTGCTCTTCGGGGGGGAGGTGCAGATATCTTTCACCTACGGGCACCTAACCAGGTGTACAAAATGAGCCCTTAAAAACTCTGTGAAAGACCTTAGACAAAACTCTTACCTTTTCCTGGTTTGGTAAACCATTAAGCTATGCATAGTGTCACTGTAACCATATATGCTTCACTTGTCAAAGAAAGAATTTGAAAGGCACACCAAGTAGTCTCTAAAATGAGATGTTTACTTAAAAATAGATAAAAATGTAAAATGTAAATACAGAACGATATATCACAAAATCATACAATCTTTTAAAAGAATAAGGTTAAAAGTGCAAATTCCTACCACTAATGCACTTAGACCTGTCTACCTAATGTATTCTTATGTTCTTACAGTGCTGTAGATGTTTCTTCCTCAGAGTCCAAACATGTATGTCTCTAAAGGTCAGTCACAGCATAGTTAAAACACTGTCTTGACCCTGCCTTCTCCATGATGTCAACCAGCTGCTCCTCTGTTTATTAAAAATTATACAATCAGGATGTCCTATACTTCAGAAGGTAAATTAAATAGGTGACATCAGCAAAACTCATTTCCCCGCATGACTTCCCAATCAAGTCTGTGAATTTCTAGTGTCTTCTTTCATCCAGAAGCAGTTTCCTGCTTTCACAAAGACATCAGATAGCTTTTATGACTTTGCATCTAAGTGACATAACCTGGTTTCTTCCTCAAACGTCATAAAAGTTTATGATTTTCAGCCTAGCAGTTGGCAGCTATAATTAAGCTAGATAAAGGGGAGATCCTTAATTTAGGCCTCTTCTAGCCTTTAATTATCTCCTGACTTTTATCTTTTAGCTGAAAACTGGGGGGGGGGGATGTTAACCCACAGTCTGTCTCAGCATGTCTCATGAGAGACACTCAATAACACATTTTTATATTACAAAAAAAATAGAGCAATCAGAACCAGCTGTACAAACGTCACAGTCTGTATACCACTCCCAGCCTCAGCTTTCTGCCCTTGGAGTCCAGGAGCTGCACCCAAAGTGCCTCTGTCCTCTCCTCTTCTCCCTCATCCCTTATGCATTTGATCATGCCCGCAGTCTGTGCAACAAGCTCCCTGAACTAGTGGCCTTGATGGAAGAGGGATGCCTGGATATTGTGGCAGTCACTGAAACATGGTACACAGAGAACCATGACTGGGATGTCAAGATACCAGGATACACAGTCTACAGAAGGGACAGGGTGGGTAAAAGAGGAGGAGGAGTAGCTCTCTATATAAAGGGAGGGATTAAAGCAACAGAACTAAAGAGTAAACAGGAAGTTGATGAGTCACTATGGGTCACCCTGGAGACAGGAAATGTCACCACAATCCGCATGGGGGTTGTGTACAGACCCCCATCTCAGGGAGAGGAAATGGACAAGGAAATGATAGAAGGCATCCTTAAAATGGCAGAAAAAGGGGAGATATTGTTGATGGGGGACCTGAATATGCCAGATGTTAACTGGGGTACCTTTGCTGCAGGCACATCCAAGAGTAGGGTCATTCTTGATGCCCCACAGGGGGCATGCCTCAGACAGCTAGTGTTGGAACCCACTCAGGAGGGAGAAATCTTAGACTTGGTACTCTCAAATGGGGAAAGAGAAAGGATCTCAGATTTAGAAGTTGGTAGCCATCTGGGAACAAGTGACCACCAAACAGTGTGGTTCACAATAAACACAGCCATGGAGTCAAGCCATACAAAAACAAGAGTACTGGACTTCAGGAAGGCTGACTTTGGGAAAATGAGAGAGTGCCTCAGAAAAGCACTAGCAAACGGGCAAGAAGGAGGGGTGGAGGAACAATGGGGAATAATCAAAACAGCCATCACAGAGGCAACAAGCCTTTGTGTGAAACAAATCAACAAAAAGCGAAGGAAAAAAAACACTATGGTTCTCAAAAGGGTGGCAGGGATGGTTAAAGAGAAAAGGACAGCATTCAGGAAATATAAGGAAACACAGAAGGAGCAGGACAGAGAACTTTATCAGTTAAAGCAGAAGGAGGCAGTGAAGGCAGTCAGAATAGCAAAGGCACAAACTGAGGAAAAAATAGCCAACTCTGTTAAGAAGAGGGATAAAACCTTTTATAGGTACATTAGGGAGTGAAGAAAGGCCAAGGGAGGGATACAGAGACTTAATAAAGAGGAGGGAATGTGGACAGAGGGTGACAGTGAAAAAGCAGGGATACTGAATGAATATTTCTGCTCAGTATTCACAGCGGAGGAGGAGGAGGAGGAGGAGGAGGAGAAGGTGGTACCTAAACCAAACAAGGGAGAAACATTGAATATGGGGGGTCAATACCAGTCCATTCACAGAAGAAAGGGTTTTGAAAGAACTCTTGAAACTGAGGGTGGACAAAGCAATGGGACCTGATGGGATTCACCCAAGAATTCTAAAAGAACTAAGGGTAGAACTAGTAACACCACTGACTACTCTCTTTAACAAATCATGGGAGGATGGGGTGGTACCTGAGGACTGGAGGGGGGCCAAAGTGATTCCACTTCACAAAAGTGGGAGCAGGGCAGAGGCGGGAACCTACAGACCAGTTAGTTTGACTTCAGTGGTAGGGAAAATGATGGAATCACTTCTGAAGGAAAGAATTGTTGAGTACCTAGAGGCCAGTGGGGCACAGGACCCAAGGCAGCATGGTTTCACAGCAGGAAGGTCATGTCAGACGAACCTAATAGATTTCTTTGACTGGGTGACCAAAGTAGTAGACCAGGGAGGGGCTGTGGATATGGCCTATCTAGATTTTAGCAAGGCATTTGATACAGTCACACACAACAGATTAATATACAAGTTAGCCAGCCTTGGAGTGGGTCCCAAGGTGGTAGCCTGGATAAAAAACTGTCTGGACAACAGGACGCAAAGGGTAATAGTAAACGGAGTCCACAGTGAAGAACGGAAGGTAACTAGTGGGGTGCCGCAGGGTTTGGCACTGGGACCGGTCCTCTTTAATGTCTTTATAAGTGACATTGGAGAGCACCTGGAAGGAAAGGTATGTCTCTTTGCAGATGACACAAAGATCTGCAACAGGGTTGATACACAAGGTGGAGTGGAAAGAATGAAAAGGGACTTGGCAAGGCTGGAGGAATGGTCAAATATGTGGCAGTTCAGATTCAGTGCAAAGGTAATGCATCTGGGAAACAAAAACCCAGGGGAACAGTACACAATGGGGGGTGAGTTAATAAAAACAACAAAAATCGAAAGAGACCTAGGAGTAATTATATCAGATGACCTAAAGGTGGGCAAGCAATGTGAGAAGGCAGTAGGGAGGGCTGGGGGATACTGGGATGCATAGGGAGAGGCATCAACAGTAGAAAACAGGAAGTTGTTATCCCTCTGTACAGACAGTTAATGAGACCCCATCTGGAGTACTGCGTGCAATTCTGGAGACCCCATCTCCGCAAAGATATAGACAGAGTGGAGGCTGTTCAGAGGAGGGCAGCCAAAATGGTGCAGGGTCTGCACCAGAAGACATCTGAGAAAAAACTAAAGCAGCTTAATATAGTATACCCTTGAGGAAAGGAGGGAGAGAGGACATGATAGAAACTTTCAAGTGTCTCAAGGAATTAACAAAGTACAAGAGGGTAGTATCTTCAGAAGAAGAGATGTGCAAGAACAAGGGGGCACAATTTGAAGATAGAGGGGGGACGGCTCAGAGGTAATGTTAGAAAGTATTTTTTCACAGAGAGGGTTGTGGATGCATGGAACAGCCTTCCTGAGGAGGTTGTGGAGTCAGGAATAGTGGGAGAATGCAATAATGCATGGGACAGGCATAAGGCAATTCTAGTAGGGAGTAGGAGGAAGTAAGCTGTTGATTAACTAGAATTTGCAGCTTATCCATGAGGTAGGGAAATGGGCTGACTGGGTGGACCAAGCGGTCCTTATCTGCCATCAAATTCTACGTCTATGTCTGTCTACTTCCCTCACATAGAGTGCAACCCCCCCCTCCTCTTCCAACCCCTCGGTCCCTCCTGTATGTCCTGTATCCCAGGATTGCCAAGTCCCAATCATGGTACTCTGTGGCCCAAGTCTGTGTCACTGCAGCAATGTCCAACTTCCTGTCTGAAAGGAGCACTTGAAGCACTACAGTTTTGTTTCCCAGGCTTCTTGCATTGAGAGAGACCACCTTCCACTCATACCCCTCCTTCTTCTCACTGTTCTCCTTGGTCTGTGTCCCTCCTCCCGGTAGTCCACACCTTTTCTCCTTTATTCTTACTGTGTGGTGGTGCCTTCCGTATTACACTCAGACCACTCTGCCCGCCCCCTCCCGGGGTTGGTACGCCTCCGCCTTTACCTGTATCTAGAGGGGAGAGCTCATTAGGCTTCCCTGTCCGGACCTTTCTACCAACCTCAGTCTTTTGCCCCCCAATTTAAATCCACCTTAGTTTTTTTTTATCATGTCACTTTTTCTCCTCTAGCATTGCAGGCTCTAGTGACCTCTGGCCGCAGGTTCCCGCAACCCCGGACCAGGTCGTGCGCATGAGAGAAACTCGCGTTTTGCCCAGGATTGGCCATACCCCTGGGGGTGCGCCGCTCTCGTGTCCAGAGGTGCAGGGCATGGCCATCAGCAGGCGAGATCGCCCTGCTATTTTCCACCTCCATTTTCTCCCTGGTAGCCGGACATGCAGTGGTGTCAAAGGCACGTAGTGCTGATGCCCGCTGCACCCCCCCCGTCTCGAGCACGCAACTGCAGTGCAGTCGGCCTCCACCAGCCGCTGCTGCAGCACGATGCTATACACCCACCCCAGAGGAAGGAGAGCAGTCATGGAATGCTCAATCCTTCCTCTCCCCAGCCAGCCCCCGTCGGCCCGAGTCCATTCCCGAACCTGGGTCGCCAGCATGGCACAACGTGTGGCGTCCAGCACCTCAACCCTCAGTGCCACCAGGCCTAAATCCACCTTTGTAGAGATATACCCCTCTAATCCCGCCTTTAATACTCCCCTTCCTGCTCAAGTGTAGCCTGTCCCCGCGTACAAGTCACTATTCCCCCAGACCCTACCCCAGTTAGTCACTAACCCATAATTTCTGGTGTGGCACCAATCCCTCAGCCACTCATTGAACTCCTCGATCCTAACCTTTCCTCCCTGTGCTTGCACGTGGTACCGGGAGTACCTCCGAGAACACACACACACATGCCTTTCAGAGCCTTTCAGTAAAGAATTACTTAAAAAAAAAAAGTGTGTCGCACCTTCACAGAAAATGGAGCACCCCCTGCATCCTCCGGACTTCTGGATTCTGTACTTTTTAAAAATTAAAATACACCAAGTTGCGGCGTGAGAAAATAGCGCTCATGCTGCTAAAAGCTAAACCGAAGAGTTAGCTTATCGGGTGCACTAGCTCACGATCTCAGGAGTTTTCCTTTAAGCATGGTGGGGAGGGGGGTCAGATCAAGAACACCGAAGCATTCAGGTCATAATAAGAGAAGAAAAAGGTGGTTGGCCAGCCCGACAAGAAATAGAAATAGAAGGGAACAAACAAGTCAGGAACATCAACAACGCTGTTGCAACAGACTTAGACAAGGACAGACAGGGGGACAAAAGTAAAGAGAAGACCCTGCTTTACCCGGGTATTCTTTGTTATGGACCCTTTCACACGCCTGTGGTGCAGTCTGCCAATTAGCCCTGCAACGGAAAAGATGTCTCTGCCTTAACTGTATGCATGTAGGTGTGTGTGTATGCGTTACTGTAGTTTGTACATTTGTAATTTTGTACATGATTTTATTGTAATGCACTTTGTAGCTTACAGAAAAGCAGAGAAAAATAAAATTGTTGCTAGAAGGATGATGATGATAAAATGTAAACTGGTGATTTTTTAATAGGTAGTAATGTAGTGTGCTATACTGGTGCAACTCTGGAATGTAGCTGTGTTTTTTTTTAAGTAATGCTTTGCTGAAAGGTATGTGTATGTTCTGTTTTCAGCGAATCACAGCATTACAAAGAGAAATATCTACGCTAAAGGAAGAGAATATGGTGCTAAACCAACAAAAACAGGAGCAGTCGAAGAACATGGAAGGTACACTAACCCTCCATACATTAATTCTAGCTGTAGAACCTCCCATACAGCACAGTGGCACTGGGGACTGTACCTTCTGTCCCACAAGGAGAGTGTGCTGTTCCTCATTACAAGGAATGATCCCTAATTTTTATCAGAATGCATTTAGGCTACAGTGGAAAAATCTTATTTCTGAATGCCTTCAACCCCGTTCCTTTCAGTCAGAGAGTGGTATTCAAGCCGGAGGCTAAAGAAGGCACGATGTAGTAGTAGTAGTAGTAGTAGTAGTAAAGACCTTTATTTTTTTATGCAGGATATAACTGCTAAGGCCAGATGCCTTGTTTACAAAGTTTTCTTGAGCTTCCAGGAATCAATCTTCGCCATCGATTCACATTAATGGGTCTGAGCCGGAGGCGCTAGGACCCTTCGGGAGCCAGAACTTTTCAGGAGGGCTGGCACTGAGGTAGGCTACGCGCATGTGACACTGGCTTGTGCTGCATGGCTTACTTCGGCACCAGCCCTCAACCAGCTCAGTTCTTTTTTTCCCACCATTCGGTGCACTTCAGTCACAATGTCGCTCGCCCACGGGAGTCAGAACTTCATGTCCATACAACAGCAGCATTCAATGTTCAGTTCTCCTCAGGTTTAGTGTTTTATCTTAGGTTTTGTTATTTTTGAGTCATTTTTATGTTTGCTTGCACGCATGTGCAAGAAACATAGTGCCATCATCTGAGATTTCGGAGGTGTGTCACCCCCTCTTCCAATTCAGTGTGTTGGCAGGCGTGGCCCTGTCTGCCAATGCATGCTGGAGCTGTCTGACAAGCTCCAAAATGCAGTGGCATACAGTTGAAAGAGCTACGCTTCAGTGAGCAGCGATGAATGTCGCCTGCTCATGCGCAGCTCCCCACACACTCTGCCTTCGCACACATGCTGCGTGCTGCCCCCATGCCCACACTGTACGGCCGATGGGGTGCCCAATCCCGCCGGCTCCACGCCCAAAGATCCAGGTGCCACGCTGGGAGCCCACCCAGCGTGGCAAAAATGATGTAATGGCCGACGGGGTGCCCAACTCTATCGGCTCCAGTGTCTCCCCCACCCCACCCCTATGCTGTCACCGACGGGGTGCCCAATCCCTAGTCGCTTCACTATCTCTCCCAGTACAGGGTGCCACGCTGGGGCCACCCCAGCGTGGCAATAATTCTATAGCGTGAGGTGCCCAGTCCCCAGTGGCTTCACGCCCGTCCTTGTCCTGGGGCGTGGCAAAGCGTCCCCGTCGTCAGAATAAAAAATAAAACCCTGAAAAGAAAAAAATGGTCCACACTTGATCTCTGACCCCCAACAACCCGCACCCACCCACTCGCACCCTTCTCCCTTTCACTCATACCCTCTGGGTTAGGCGCGACGATCTGCGGTGGACCGGGAACACGTCTGCACTCTTCAAAGCCGACCGCGAACTGAGAAATGGCGGTAAGCTGTATAATGGCTAGATAGGGTTTTCAACTTTATTGCATATCTCAGGCATTTTTGGAATTTTTACCAAATTTTCAACATGGAGTTTTGGGACCCCTCCTCATGAATTCTTGCACTGTCATGGCGTTACTCGGGGCTCGAAGGGTGATTTCGCGCCACTGCACAAAATCACCTTTCGGGCGATTAGCGAAACAACACTGCCAGTGTTCATAGGAGTGGTCCCAAAAGACTCTTTGAAAATTTGGTGAAAAAACTGCTGAAAATGACTGTTTCTGGCGTCGCGTTGCACAGTTCTCAGCGACGCTTGTAAGTTCGCGAACTTTCAATATTTTCACTCCAAATTTTCAACATTGCCATTTACCACACCTTCTTATGAGCAGTACAGCTGTTATTTTCACATCACTTTTAAGCGTGTTTCCGCCCATGTAGCGCACAATGGCACAGTCAGTGTGCAAAATCAATGTACGGGACACATTAAGAAAATCACAGTGACATTGTTCATGAGCAGAGGTCTTAAAATGGCTATGTTGAAACTTTGGTGAAAAAATTCCAAAAAATGACTGTTTTACCAGCGTGCGTTGTACAGTTCCTACGCACGCTTGTAAGTTCGCGAATGTTCAATATTTTCATCCCAGATTTTCAACATTGCCATTTTTACCACATCTTCTTATGAGTAGTATAGCTGTCATTTTTCACATCTCACCCAAAACGTGTTTCCGCCTATGTAGCAGCACAATGGCGCGGTTGGTGTCTTGAAATCAATGTACAGGACAAATTAAGAAAATCACAGTGACACTGTTCATGAGCAGAGGTCTTAAAATGGCTATGTTAGAATTTAAATAATCATAAAATGACTGTTTTACGGCGTCGTTAACGCAGTTCTACACACGCTCGTAAGTTACGTGAATTTCAATATTTTCACTCCAGATTTTCAACATTGCCATTTACCACACCTCCTTATGAGCAGTACAGCTGTCATTTTCACATCTTGGCCAAAATGTGTTTCCGCCCATGTAGCGCACAATGGCGCGAGTCGATGTCTAGAAATCAATGTATGGGACACATTAAGAAAATCCACAGAGACACTGTTCATGAGCAGAGGTCTTAAAATAGCTATGTTAAAAATTCAGTAAAAATTCTAAAAATGACTGTTCATGACGTCGCATGCGCAGTTCCTATGCATGCTCGTAAGTTTGCGAATTTAATATTTTCACTCCAGATTTTCAACATTGCCATTTTATTACACTTCCTTATGAACAGTACAGCTGCCATTTTTCATATGTCGCCCAAAATGTGTTTTCGCACATGTAGCGCACAATAGTGCTGTTGGTGTGCCAAAGCAATGTTTGGGACAGATTAAGAAAATCACAGTTACACTGTTCATGAGCAGAGGTCTTAAAATGGCTATGTTGAAAATTTGGTGACAAAAGTCCATAAAATGACTGTGTTACGAGGTGAGCATGCGCCAGTTTCCGCACCTTTAAGGATTCATGACTTTGTAATATTTTCAGTCAGATTTTCACCAGTGGCATTTTTCCACACTTCCTTATGAACAATACAGCTGTCATTTTTCACAACATGGCCGAAGTGTCTTTTCACACTTTCAGTGCAGAGATGCGTGGTCGCTGTGGGAAATCATTGTTCGGGACAGATAAAGAAAATCACGGTTACATTGTTCATGATCGGAGGCACTAAAATGCCTGAGTTGACAATCTGCTGTAAAAAATCCCCAACCTAATTATATTATGGGTGTGCGTTGCACTGTTTCTATGTAGGCTCGTCACTTCACCATTTTTTTTAATATTTTTACTGCAGATTTGCAACATTGCCATTTTTTACACCTCCCCATGAACAGTTACAGCTGTCATTTTTACATCCTGTTTGGAATGTTTTGCACCTGTGGTGCTAAATGCCATAGTCGCTGTGCATAAGCAGCTTTCGGCTAACAAACTGATAGTCCCCCTGTTCATGAGGTGGGGTCACAAAAAAAACATGTTGAAAATTTGGAGTGAAAATACCAACGAATGCCTGAGGTATTAGGGTTTCCAACCATAACGCCCAACCCTGTAGAGAATGACAGGCATCAGGGGTGTGACTTGGGATTCTTGCCTATAATGCTTATACCACTCCACACCCTGCAGCCAGTGAGAGGCATCGAGGTATGCCTTGGATTCTTCAGCTCCAAAGTTCACCCCATTCTCCTATATCGCACCTATCTCACCGTATTTCCTAATGGAATGGGGTGCACATAAGGGCCAAAGACCCCAAGGAACACCGTGGCACTTGTCAGTGTCTGCAGGGTGGGGTGTGGTGAAATGGCGTGGCCGTTATGCCTGACAACCCAAAGGCACACCCCAATGCCTGTCACTCTCTGCAGGGTGGTGGTGGGGTTGACTTCAGTTCAATACTTCACTGCCATTCCTATTACGCGGCTCTGTAACTTCTACACTACCACTGCCAATGCCAGCAAGCAAACATTCGGCATTGACAAATGCTTGTTTGTTTTGTTAATAAAAAAAGAAGAGTTTTTCTTCTTAGTCTCTCACAGCCCTGCCGAGTCAACAGTCAGTGGCCATGGATGGTGACAGTAGGGAGCCTCCTTGAGCAAGCTGCTCCAGCAGGAGGGCCGTGTCTGGTCCACTTTCCCCTGTAGGGGAGGGTTCTGATGATGGGTGGTCTTGTGTCCAGGAGGGAGGGAGGACAGTCTTCCCAGAAGCACAGAAGGAAGCGGGCCCATCCTGATCCTGGTCAGGGTCATGGCACCGCTCGGACTCAACTTCTTCCTTTTCTCATAGGAAGGGAAAGAAATGGTACCACTCAAGGTCACCCTCTGTGAGGTCTGCCATGAAGTCCTCATTATCCCGCAGCAGAAGGCTCTCACTGGCACTGTCAGTGTCTCTGATGGCTTCTATTCACAGGAGGTTGAGGTCCTGGTCCTGGAGTCCCTCCTTGTCTATTTGTGGGGACTCCGGTGGGCAGTCTCACCACTGGGCAGCTCTTATGGAGCAGTAGGTGCAGCGTCTGGCTCATTTGCCTCTCCCTGAAGGGCCGGTAGCACTGGAACCGCAGATGGGGCCTTAGAGCCAGGTAGAGCATTTGGTGCTGGCAACATCCCCAAGGACCTTGTTGATGACCGCACCAACTCCTATACCACTGGTCACTTCCCCATTCAGTGTCACTGCAATGGGACTGGCCACGGTGCCTTCACTGGTCACTTCAGTAACGGCTGGATCATCAGCGCCAGGGTCAGCACTGCGTTTAGGCCTCACATGGCCTTTCCTGGTGCCAGCCTCGGCAACAGTGTAGGTGTTGCCCTCAGTGCTGGGAGACCTCCTGATACTCAGTTCATTTCTGGCTGCAGCACTTCCTCTGATGCCAGCTCTTTGCAAATTGGGGCTGGTGTTGCCAGTGTTGTCTAGGTCTCATTCTGAATTGGGGAACTTGTGATCCACTCCCCTGACTTTATCCTCCTTCCGTTGAGGAGGTGGAATGGGATGAGTCTGACTTCGGCCATTTTATTTCTGAGTATGCTGACAATGACTCTTTTCTAGAGCCTGGACTTTTCAGACCCTGGCCACCCTCCTGTTCCTCAGGAGGATTTGACTTTCTAGGCTTTGCAAAAAAAAAAAAAAATGCATTCTGCAAATGATTTTGAGTCTTCAGCTATTGACCCAGGTAAATGTCTCCATCTGCAGTGGTTAAATGTTTCTACCATACCGATCAACTTAGTACCCCGTATTCCTCCAGCATTTGAAACCCTATCAGATGAGATTTTGAATAGGCCTGCTTCTGTTCCATCTGTCAGTAGGCACACAGAAAGTACACTGCCCCAAGGACAGACCAGTATATATGTCTCAGCCTATAGCTGATGCTGTTGTAGTTCTGGCTGAGAGCTATTCTGCCTCAGGAGGTCACTGTGCATCCCATTAACAAAGAGTCGTGCAAGACAGACACTGTGGATAGGCAAACGTTCACTGCTGGTACCCTGGGCATGAAAACTGTGAGTTACCAAGGGCATTTTTCCAAATATGAACATACCTTTTGGCTCTCTCTTAAGTGTCTCCTTGCCTGACTCTGAGACTAAACAAAAGATTCTGCAGACTGTTATTCGTAGCATTGAATCTAACAATCATCAGCCTAAAGCAGCTATGGATGCCTTTGACGGTGCTTCTCAATCCGCTGCTGCATGGATTTGTATCAGAAAGCACTCCTGGCTTCATGCTTTGTACTTCTGGTTTTCCACAAGATGTTGAAAAACAGGTTATGAATGTTCCATTTGATGGCACTTACCTGTTTAGACAGCAGGTGGAGAAGTCTCTTGAAGTCTCAAAAAACTCAAAACAGCTATTGACTTCAAAGCCAGCCCTTGCTACTCCTCAGAGGGAAAGGAAGAGGTTTCTTTCAGAATAGGCTGTCCTTTCGAGGAAAAAGTAGGGGAGATCAAAACAAATCTCAGCCTCCCTAACCACAGAAGAAGGCACAGCCAAAGGCACGGGCACCAAAAGTACCTAGTGCCACCCTCTGAAGCTCTAGCCCTGGTCCTGCCTCAGCTGTCCGAGGCAGACCGCTCCTCTCCAGTAGAAGAGGGCTGTACCATTTTACCATTAATGGGAGGCCATCACAACCCATGGGCAAGTGGGTTCATAAGGATAATCTAAGAGGGATGCTGCCTGAACTTTACAGAAATATCTCTGGACTAACCATCCAGAAGACAACCCCTCTTATCAGCTCACACGTCCGAGGTTCTGGCGCAGGAGATTGCAGGCTTTCTGAGCAATGGGGCAGTAGAGTTAGTGCAAAAGTCAGAGCGCAGCACAGGCCTCTGCTTCCATTACTTCCTTGCAGTGGTTAAATTGGAAATGTTTAGGTGGGGGAACTCTTGCGTCTAGACTTCTTGGTGGTGAAACTGTCATTTTTAGTTGGTGGAACTCTCCTGTAGTAGTCAGTGGAGAAAGATTGCAGAGGCGATAAAACTGTCCTTCAATTTTTTAAGAGGTGGTGGAACTGAGTTCCTGTGGGCTCCTGCTCAATTTAACCCAGTTCCTGTGGGCTCCTGCTCAATTTAACCCGTTTCCTTGTACCAAAGAAATCAGAAAGCATGCGCCCCAATCTTTTTTTTTTTTATGTAACCCCCCTACAAATGGGGGTTCCCGAAAAGTCTTCCTCGAGCTTGTCTAAATGCTCACTGCCAGGCTGGTGTCCGGCGTTTTAGCAGTTTAAATGTGATTGCCAGAGAGTATAGCCTCTGTGTACTGTTTCTTTAAGAGCTGCCTGGATTGCAGTCATAAGTAATCTGAGAGGGAGCTCCGTTGAGAGATGTAACTATTTGCTGAAAATCATTTAGAGTGATAATGATAATGTAGTTTGTCTAACCTGCCTTCTTTGCAGCAAGGACTGTTTTGTTTATCTCCACTATCTTGGTCCTGGACTGCGAGTTGGACCAATCAGTACTGGTGGGACCTAAAATGGAGCCGGTCTACAAGAGCTGTCTGGAGTCAACATCTGTAGGAATTGTAGTTTTGGGCTTTTGGTGCCTTTTTGCACCTGAAGGGGGAGCCTTTGTTGTGACTGACAGACAGATCAGCCAACCAGACCTTTTGGATTCTGGGGAAGGTCCCTGGCTTGCTGGTAGTTGAGTCAGATCTCAGTTGGGAACTGAATGAGCAAGAGCTTGAGACAGTCAAGCAGCCGTCTGAGTAGTTTCACATAGGAGAACTGTGGAAAGGCCTGAGTTGTGGCGTGCATGTCTGCCTGCTGCCCCCGAGAGGGAGAGAAGAGAATTATTTCGGACTAAATCCAAGTTTGTGAGAACGAAGTAAGTCACTGATTTTTTTTACCAGGCTCATACCTGAAAAAGACCGAACATTTGCTGACTGCGATCAGCCTGTCAGGATTTCCAGCTGCTTTTGAATCCCCGGTTTGTGCAGAGACTTTGCGATCGTGACCGGAGAGCGGTTTGCCCGGTGCAGTAGAATTTCCTTATGTGTAAATGTGCTGTGTATTGAAAATGGGTCGTGATTTGGTTCCCCACTGTGTGAACTGTGTTCTGCTTTCTGGAAGCTTTATCCAGCTTAATCGGACTGAATCCGTGTTCATCTCCATTCGGCCTGGGCCATGCCACGCTGGCCCTGCCAGACTACCCCACAGCACAGAGAAAGCCACCAATGAGAGACTTGCTGATCCTGCTCCACGCTTGAACCGGAACGACGCCTCGGTGAATAGTGTGGGCCCTGCTTCTCCTGGCACTCCAGATTAGCCACCTGCTGTCTCGATTTTCGTCCCGCCTGTGTCCAGTCTTGCATGCACTTCAGGGTCCATAAACAGTCACACATTCTGGGTACCCAGATGGAGAATGGTGGGCTAGCCAGGAACATTGCAGCTGGTTGGGGCCCTGTGATGGAAGAAAACAACATGCACAACACACACTATTTGTAAACCGGTGCCGGAGGGCTCAGTTCATGAAAAGAAAACAACAAGACAATCAGATGACACACTTTTAAATTAGGCTGTTGTTGCAGGGAGTTACCCTGATGATTACTCATGATACCCAAGACTGGACACAGGCTGGATGAAAATCAAGACAGCAGGTGGTTAATCTGGAGTGCCAGGAGAAGCAGGGTCCACATGATTTGCCGGAGCATCGTTCCTGTTCAAGCGTGGAGCAGGGGGCTGATCCCCAGGCAGGTCTCTCGTCGGTGGCTTTCTCTTTGTAGTGGGGTAGTCTGGCAGGGCCAGCATGGCATGGCCCAGGCCGAATGGAGATGAACACGGGTTCAGTCCAGTTAGGCTGGATAAAGCTTCCAGCAAGCAGAACACAGTTCACACAGTGGGGAACCAAATCATGACCCACTTTCAATACACAGCACATTTACATGTAAAGGATTCTACAGTACCAGCAAGCAGAACACAGTTCACACAGTGGGGAACCAAATCACGACCCACATTCAATACATAGCACATTTACATGTAAGGAAATTCTACTGTACCAGGCAAACCACTCTCTGGTCACGATCGCAAAGTCTCTGCACAAACCGAGGATTCAAAAGCAGTTGGAAATCCTGACAGACCGATCGCATTCAGCAAATCTTTGGTCTTCTTCAGGTTAAAGCCTGGTCACAGTCCAGTGGCTTAAATACCTCTCACAACTCGGATTCAGTCCGAATAAACTCTGTTTTCCCTCTCAGGGACAGCAGACAGGCAGGCCAAAACTCAGCCCTTTCACAGTTCTCCCATGCAAAACTACTCAGAACTGCCTGCTCAAAATCACTTGAGCTGTTACTTCTTCACTTCTCAGCTCAAAAACTGAAACCAACTGCAGCAGCCTGGGAAATTCCCCAAGATCCAAAAGGTTTGGTTGGCTGATCCTCCTGTCAGTCACAACAAAGGCTCCCCCTTCAGGTGCAAAAAGGTGCCAAAAGCCCAAAACTACAATTCCTACAGATTTTGACTCCAGACAGCTCCTGTAGTCCGGCTCCATTTTAGGTCCCACCAGTACTGATTGGTCCAATTCGCAGTCCAGGACCAAGATAGTGGAGATGAAAAAATTACTCACCTTAGTAATGTTGTTTCTTCTAATGGAGTCTTGCTATATCATGACAATTGCAGTTTGTCCCACCATTAGAACTGCTCCGGAGGTGAAAGAGTCAACTCCCATTCTAAGAATGGAACTTAGAGCACAAGCTCGGTTAGAGAAGCTCTGTCTGGGTTATTTCAAACCCAAACTGTCAGATCTTTACGAGCAAAAACTCACTAAGGTCTGTGTGGAAGCTGTAACCTACACTAGCCAACTGGCTACCTAAACATTAACACCTATTGCTGGTCCCAACACAAAGACTCAAGTCAGGGGACCAGAAGTAATAATATAATATAAAATAAAAACACCACACCCCAAAAAAACCCAAGACGGGGTGGAAAACATATAATGGGCATAACTAGTGCCCACACTAGGCTGCCCACCCCATACCCAAGTAGAAGTTCTGAGAGGGGCAGGCTTGGGGGGAGGTCATAATATAGCAAGACTCCATTAGAAGAAACAACATTACTAAGGTGAGTAATTTTTCCTTCAAACAACATGAAGTCTTGCTATATTATGACAATTGCAGACTACACAGCAGTACCTCCATGGAGGAGGGACAGAACCTACTTAGGGAATAGGCTCTGAAGCACAGCTGTGCTTAATCGAGCATCTCTCTGGCCTGGACATCCAGGGAGTAATGCTTGATGAAAGTGTGTACCGTTTTCCAGGTAGTAGCTTGACATATCTCTAAGATAGGGATGTCTCTGGCAGCAGCTAGAGGCAGCTATACCTCTGGTAGAATGAGCCCTCAGGCCAGGGGAACTCTCCCAGTTTCTGATAACAAAATTGGATACAAGAGACAATCCACCTGGCAATTGATCTCTTAGTGGCAGGTCTCCCTTTCCGACCTCACGTAAGTGAGAAAAAGTTGGAGGATTCGAACCTGTGACCCTTAGTACGTTCTATATATAGTAACTTAGGGCCTCTTAACATCTAAACTGTGCAATCTCCTCTCACCAGAGGAAGAATGTTCAGTGAAAAACACTGGAAGGAGATAGATTGGTTAAGGATAATCTGAAACCACCTTAGGCAAAAACTTCCTATTAGTCCTGAGGACTACCTTATCCCTGTGGAAAGAAATAAAGTCAGTTTCTACTGACAAGGCTTGTAACTCACTTATGCGCCTGGCAGAAGTGATAGCCACTAGGAAAACAGTTTTCCAAGTTATACTTAAGCTCTGCAGAAGACAGAGGCTCAAAAGGGGTTACATAACTGGGCAATGCAAAGCATTAGGTCCCAGGCAGGGCCGGATCCCTAAAGGTGGATTAGTATGAAGTAATCCCTTAAAAACTTGGAAAATACAGGGTGAGCTGAAAGAGGAGGGCTTTCCTGCTGAAACAAAAGCAGAGACAGCTGCCAAATGTACTTTCAGGGTAGCTGGTCTCAGGCCCAAAGAATTAAGATGGACCATATAGTCCAAAACAATGGTCAAATCAGCAGATTCCGGGGAAATATGTTTCCCAGCACACCAAATGGAAAACCTTTTCCACTTAGAATTATAAGTAGCCCTAGTGGAAGGCTTTCTAGAAGCCTTTAGGATTTCAAGAACACCCTGAGAAAGGTGTAGGTCAGCAAATTCTAACTCCTCAAGAGCCAGGCCTTGAGGTTGAGGGATTTGAGGTTCGGATACCAAACTCTCCCCTGGGCACAGGTTAACAGGTTGTGATTCCTGGGGAGACACAGGGGAAGATGGACTGTTAGGGACAGAAGGAGTGGGTACCAGGGCTGCCTGGCCCAATCTGGGGCAATCAGAATCACCCTGCAAGGCTGGGATCTGATTTTGACTAGCACCTTGAATAGGAGAGGGAAGTGGGAAAGGCATAAACAAACTTCCCTTCCCAATCTAGGAGAAAGGCATCCAGGGGGACTGAGCCCAACACTGGGGGCCTGCAACAGAAAAGTGGAAGTTGGTGATTGTCTGGGGCTGCAAAAAGATCTGTCTGAGGGGTGCCCCATCTGGCAAAAACTATCCCCAGTACTTGAGGATCCAGAGACCATTCGTGATGGCCCTGGGAAATCCTGCTGAGAGAATCTGCTAGGACATTGTCCTTTCCTGGAAGATGAACTGCTATGAGGGAAGTGTTCAGGGAATAGGCCAGAGACCACAACTTCATTGCCTCGGTGCACAAGGCCGAAGACCGAGTGCCCCCCTGCTTTTGATGTACCACATTGTTGTGGTGTTGTCTGTTCTGACTTGTACCACTTTGTTCTGAACAGATGCAGAAAACACTTGAAGTGCTAAAAAGACAGCTCTGAGTTCCAGCAAATTGATGTGGAGCAGAGATTCCTGGGGACCACACTCCCTGAGTGGAGGGTCGCCCATGTGGGCTCCCACCCCAGGAGGGAAGCATCTGTAGTGAGGATCAAGGAGTGAGACAGAGGAATGAAGGGGAACCCCAGTCTTAAATTGCTCTGATCCTGCCACCACTGGAGGGCCTGGATCAGGGTTCGGGTCACTGGGACCAACTTGGAAAGGGGGTCTCTTTTCTGAGACCAAAAGGCTCTCAAGTGAAACTGAATGTCCCTCATCTGAAATCTTGCTCCTTGCACTGCGGCTGTGGATGCAGCCATGTGCCCCAGGAGCTGCAAAAAGTGTCTTGCTGGTCGAGAGACCTGCAGAGTGAAGGAGGAGGCCAGAGCCACCAAGTTCCTTACCCTCTCTAAGGGTAGGAAGGCTCTGGCCTGCTTTGTGTCCAATTCTGCACCTATGAGGGTGAGCACCTGAACTGGTTCCAGAACTGACTTTGGAAGATTTAGCAAGAAGCCCAGGGAGGTGAGCAGCTGCTGGGTAACTTGCAGGTGAGATTTTACCTGTTCTGGGGACTGGCCTACAATGAGCCAGTTGTCCAGATAGGGAAAGACAACAATCCTTTGCCTCCTTAAATGAGCAACTGCTACTGCCAGACATTTTGTGAATACCCTTGGGGCAGAGGTGAGGCCGAAGGGCATTGCTCTGAACTGGTAGTGACCTGAGGGCAGTTCGAATCTGAGGTACTTTCGGTGGGAGCTTCTGATTAGGACGTGAAAATAGGCATCCTTGAGGTCCAGGAGGCTAGCCAGTCCCCTGGCCTTAGAGGGGTAAAATCATTGCCAGAGTTACCATTCTGAACTTTGGTTTCAAAAGGTGTTTGTTCAGATATCTGAGGTCTAAAATGGACCGCCATTCTCCAGTCTTTTGGGGTAAGGAAATATCTGGAGTACAGACCCTTGCCCTGGTGTAGGGGAGAAACCCTTTCTACAGCTCTGAGAGCCAGGAGGGTTGAGACTTCTGTTTCTAGAGTAAAGGTCTCTAAAGAGTTTGCAGGTGGGAAAGATCTGATTCTCATCTTTGGGAACTTTTGAAGCTGAGAACCAGACCCTGGCTTACTACTTCCAGGACCCACTTGTCTGAAGTTAGAGACACCGGTTCTGAATGAAGTAAGCCAACCTGCCCCCTACGGGTAAAGGAGAATCGGCCCTGGGCACCCCATCAGGGTGTCTGTTTGGCAGGTGCTTTAGGCTGAGAGGTGGGAGCAGGCCTGCCACACCCCGTCTGCCTCTGTCTCTGAAGAAGCCCCTCTGAGCATAAGCAGAGGAGGCCTGGGTTTGGTAAAAAGGCCTGTGAAAAGGCCTACCCCTACCCCTGGGGGTCTGCCTCTGAGGAGTGGCTTGCCGCTCCTTGGCTTGGGCACTCTTATAGGTAGTCCTATATTCATCCATTTTCTTCATATAATTCTCTGCTCCCCAAACAGAGAATTTCCCACCACAGGAAAATCCATAGCCTTGGTCTGGGTATCCTGTGACAAGCTAAGTACACCTGAGCCAGGCCAACCTCAAAAGCTACAGGCGTAGCCATGACTCTAGAGGATACATCATTAAAATCCACAGCAGCATGAAACTGCACCTTGGATGCCTCAATGCCATCAGCAACCACCTGTTCCAGCTCATTAGCAAGCTGGCCAGAGGCCTGTTTGGCCAAAGCCATGACAGTGTCCCATCTAGATTTTTGATACCTTGCTACATAAGCCATGTAATTTGCTTGCCTGAGTCCCAAGGACGCTGCCATGTATTGTTTTTTAGCCATGGCATCAATCTTCCTGGAATCCTTGTCAGGAGGATGTGAAGCCAGGGGAATATTAGCTTTATCACAGGCTGCAGCCTGAACCACCCCAACATGACTGCATTGCTGTGAGAGGAATTCTGTGTCAGGACCTGACAGTATGTACCTCCTGTCCATCTTTTTATCCACAGGAGGCACAGAATTAGGAGTTTTTAAAATTTTATTGTTTGTTTCCTAAATGATTTATGCAAAGGAATAGACAATCTCCTAGACTCTGGTATATCCATCATTTCTACAAAATCAGAGTTCCTCTTGCTCATCCACAGCTTCCTCCAATGGGAGCTGGAGGGTTTCAGCAACTTTTTTGTAAAACATAAAGTGAGAGGGGGACTCAGAAAGCATAGGGAGATTCTAAAGGTCTGTCTGGGGAGATGTCCGGTTCAATGGGCACACCCAGACCCTCCAAGTCACATTCATACTGTTCATAATCATCCTCCCCCTCCTCTGGTTCATAAAACTCCTCAACATCATATTCCTGAACTGGTGGAACCGACCGAACCGACCTTTTACCAGACAGTGGCGGTTCGGACGGAACCGGAGAAAGTGACTGGACAATCTGAATAGCTCTTGCTATCTCTGCAGCAGTTGGAGAAGGAATTTTGGGCTCCACACCTGCTGATTTTCTTGTTTTCTTTACTGGAACTGGCTCATCCGAGCCAGCTTTGCGTTTGGCCGAGGAAGTCTCGCCCTGGTCAGAGGGCACTCCCTCCGGTTCGGTTGGCACGAACCGGGCTGGTCATCCGGGTCAGCGGACTTTTTGCTCTCGTTCCCTGAGCCTGCCAACTCTCTTATCCAGGGTGGCTGCAGGGAAATTTTACAAATCTGGCAGTCTGAATTGAGGTGGTCAAACCCCAGACAATATACACATGTGGTGTGTGGGTCAGCCTTGGCAAAGACTTCCCCACAAGCATCACAGTGTTGAAACCCAGTGGGCCCGGTTTTTCTTTTGGGTTTCTCAGACATAATGCCAGCTTAACCAAAAACTTGCCCTTTTAACGGCAGTGCCAGGCAAGACACCCTTATCGGTTCCTAACCGTGTCACGGGTCTTGGAAAAAAACGTAATGAATTCCGTTTTTTTCAGAACTGATAAGAACCGGGAACCGCACTCTAAAACCTCTAATATTTGTAACTTCAAGTTTTAAAGCAAGCTGATTGGTTCAAAACCGAACCGATAACATTTACAAGTTCCACACAGAAATTAAACTGAAATTACTTACGATACCACAGACAGAGCTTGAACCGATCGGTTTTGCGGTTAAAATAATAATATTCTCGGTTGATTTGAACCGAGAAAACACTGTTTAAACTGAGAAATGAACCGAGCAGTAGGAGAAATCTCCGGAGCGACTGTTCAGTGAGGCGGAGTAAAGAATCTGACAGTTTGGGTTTGAAATAACCCAGACAGAGCTTCTCTAACCGAGCTCGTGCTCTAAGTTCCATTCTTAGAATGGGAGTTAACTCTTTCACCTCCGGAGCAGTTCTAATGGTGGGACAAACTGCAATTGTCATAATATAGCAAGACTTCATGTTGTTTGAAAAACAAAACAGTCCTTTCTGCAAAGAAGGCAGGTTAGACAAACTACATTATCATTATCACTCTAAATGATTTTCAGCAAATAGTTACATCTTTCAACAGAGCTCCCGCTCAGATTACTTATGACTGCAATCCAGGCAGCTCTTAAAGAGACAGTATACAGAGGCTATACAGGCACTCTCTGGCAATCACATTTAAACTGCTAAAATGCAGGACATCAGCCTAGCAGTGAGCATTTAGGCAAGCTCGAGGAAGACTTTTTGGGAACCCTCATTTGTAGGGGGGTTACACCAGTAGTAGTTTTTGTTTGTGACTTCCTTCCCCGGAGGCCCAGGTTACCTAGTGCCACCCTCTGAAGCTCCAGCCCTGGTTGTGCCTCATTGTAATAACAATATGACAGTAATATATATGTAATGGCACCCTCCCCAATTAGGGGTCTTACCTTAAGTATCTCCCTGGGCTCCGTTGATGCCCACTGCCTGGCAGACGTCCAGGAAGGGATCAGGAATTCATGCTTGATGGTGTGCTTCTGTTGCTCTGTGTGCAATGCCATGCCACCGCGCTATCCCTTTAAGAGTTTAAGCCCGTGTACACTGTAAACAGCCTGGGCTGGGTCTGGGTACAACAGAGCTTGTGGTCAGCCAGGCATCACCTTAACTGACTCTATTCTGCCATCAATTATAGTGCAGAAAGAGCCCATCAGTGCTCTATAAATATTTATTTCTAAAGTTTACTGTTGCTAAATAAATACTAAGTTGTTTGTGTTGCCTGTATAGAACTTTCCAATGGGAGCCACCATCTTTGGTCCTGAACTCCTGCAACTGGACCAGTCTGAACCAAGGGGTTCTTTGGGGGTCCTAATTACAATGCCTTGTAGGTGAATTTGTCAACTTTCCTTATTGGTGCCTAAATTGACCAATAGGGGCGCTCAGACTGTGATTGACAGCAAAGGTAGCCAACCGGAGTACAGAGATTCCAGTCTTCAGTTAGGACTGTGTTAAAAAAAAAAAATCGGTTGTGTTCGGCTCAAGCCACCGAAAAGGAGCTCCAATGAGGGTTGAGGACAAGTGCAGGGAAAAGGCCTGTTTGCTTCCCTGCAGGAGATGAAGGGACTTAGTCTGCCTCAAAGTGGAGAGAGAGACTTCTACAGCAGTTCAGTTGGAGTCTGCTTGAGCTACTGAGAATGGTCGCAGTGTAGATGCCGTTCACAGGGAGAGGCCTGTATTTGCCTCCTGTGGACCTAGATCGATTCCTAGAGGGGATTGACTGATTCCAGGACTGCCTACAGCAGAAAAGAAGCAGACTGGTTTCTGTAGTCCCGAGCTAGAATTTGGAAACCAGCCATTACAGTGAGGAGACTTTCCTTGTTCCTCATGCCGCTTGCAGTGTGGCATGAACTGCTGACAGGAAAATTGCTTTTGGGACTCCCGTGTAAAAAAAGGGAGCCAGTTTGTGTGAAGACTGTCTCCTGCCAAGCGGGGAAGACCAAAGTGGTTTTCTTCTGTTCTGGCAGCTCCAGTTACTTACCTGTAGCTGCCAGCCGAATATACAGAGTATCAAATAAGACATTTTCCAGCCTGGGCCCATGCCATCCATAGCCCAGAAGGACTGTTCCTGTACCAGAACCATCATCCTGGTGAGAGACCAACACTGGGGATTCAGCCCTTGCGCAGCAACAGAACACAGGTTGCAGCCACCTACAGGAAAGGGCCATGAAGAGAAGGTGAGTTGTGTCAGCCCAGGTCCCCACCAACATCCTGCAGGTTCTTCAATATCGCCAGCTGCAGCATCAGCCTATCTGGGTACAATGAGTACAACCAGGGTAGCTCCCTGCAACAAAACATCAGTTGTGTAATGGTACCATCTGATTTGTTTAACCAGCTTAGAGTGTTTAAACGTGACTGGGCCATCCGGCCAGGATTACAAATGATACATGGTTTCACAAGTGTGTTGTTCATATTTAATCACCCTTTCTTCCATCAAGGGCCCCAGTTAGAGCTGCAATGCTGGCCAACCTGCGGCACCATTCAGGCAATCCTGTTTTCCACTCTTGGTACCCAGCAGTTGCATAGACTGAGAAATTCAGGTACTAACTGATTACCAGTTACTTGAATCTGTCTGTTTACAGCCTAACAATAATTAGTGTAAATTCCCACCCCTCTCTTGCTCACCCTTCCTCAATAAACCTGATTTACTGTTTTACTGTTAGCTTGGCTTGTGAGCATATCATTACCTGGTTTAAAGCTATTGAAACATTGGCAAAGTATATGAAAGTACATGGTTGTGTTATTGAAGATATCTTTCACAGGGGGTTGCAGGGTGAATGCCGGATGCCTAGACCCTGCTGGTAAGTGGAATGTACATGAGTGTATCATTAATGCTGGCATTAGCCTGTATTCCAAGTATTTAAGTGTTGCAGTTGTAAAAAGTGTAAAAGGTCACTAGGTGGGATTGTGTTTGGTTATAGCTTCCCAGAGGGCTGTACCAATCTTGTTAGTTACCCACGTAAGAATTACTCTTGAGTGGAGGCACCATAATTGTATGTATACTGTGGGTAGGGAGACCCTGGTAGTTGTTAATTTCGAACCCAAGCCCCTCAGCATGTAACCAGGACAGCAGGTAGGGGTAGTAGCTCTTGGTATAACTGTGCCAGAAATACACATAAAACCATAAATACAATTAACCCAACCACTTTAAAACCACTAGAATAAATAACACATAAATAATTATATATAACTTACACGACACAATAAACAAAAGAACCGGTTAACAATTTAGAATGTGCTCGGGTAAAAGGTTAATAATGTTCCCCAAATGCTTGTTGAAATAGATATGTTTTCAAGCCCCTCTTAAAGGCCTCCACCGAAGGGGGCCTCCCTCAAGACTTTGGGTAGAGGCCTGCTACCTTGAAAGCCTGGTCCCCAGAGGTCTTCAATCTAGCCCTTGGACTCACCAGAAGGCCCTCCCAGCAGAGTGAAACAGGCGAGCAGGGATGTGTGGATGCAGGAGCTCAGCCAGGTAGTCCAGGCCCAGCCCATATAGGGCTTTGTAGGTCAACAAACCCACTTTAAATGAGGTATGCCACTTCACTGGCAACCAGTGCAGACCTTGCAACACCAGCGAAATATGGCACAATCTAGAGAGGCCCGTAAGTAATCAGGCAGCTGCATTCTGCAGCATACGCTCCCCCCTCCGCTAACCCCAAGGTAGAGAGCAGTACAGTTGTCTAGCCTGGAGGTCACAAATGCATGTACCAGTGTGGCCAGGTCACCAGGAGAGATAAGGGATATAATCTGCCAGATATTCTGCAGATGGAAAAAGTCATTCCGGACTACAGCTGACACTTGAACCTCCATTGTCAGGCCCTCGCCCAGTATTACTCCCAGCTTCTTCACCTTAGAAGCAGCTGAAAGCCCAGAGGGACGAAGTCAGAGCCCAGTCTCTCTCCCAGCAGCTGCCACATGCCCCCGTGGCCCAGCTCAATCACATAGGACTTCCGTTTTCTCGGGGTAAGTCTCAGTCAGTTTGATGACATCCAGTCTTAGATCTCAGCCAGACACCTATTAAGCATGTCCCCACCTCCCCTCGAGCGGGCAAGAGAGGAGCCTGCAGCCTCCCTTGGATGCTGAAGGCAGGCATCCACTAGCACATCTGGGCACTACCGCAAGCCTGCCCGCCTGCCCTCAAGTGGGCAGAAGAGGAACCTGCACCCTCCCTTGGAAGCTGAAGCCAGGTACGTTCTGCGAGTCTGACTGCAGCTCGCTTCTCTCCATTCTTTCAAAGAACAGCGCCTATTCCTTGAAGAGCCCTCACTGGTTCCTGCTGGGATTAATTGCTCTTCTCTTAGGAAGCTCCTGTCTGGCACTACTGCTGCACACAGAAGAGCGGCTTTCCCACTTTAAAATCTGAACCCTGGACTCGACTGTTATTTCTTTCTATTTTAATTGCTTTTTGATGGTGGCTTGTAACCCTACTCCTGTCTCTGAGGGACAGTATATTTAATTGACAATCCTTCCTAAATCCACTGATGCACTAGATTGTTCCTGGAAGCCGCATTTATTTTCTCATTGCTTAGAACCGTTTAATTTTATTATTGCTCAGAGCCTTCGGCAAATGATTGCTGTCCTTGTGAATTGCATTTATTTTCTCATTGTTTAGAGCCATTTAATTTTATTATTGCTTAAAAGCATTTTGCAGATGATTGCTATTCTTGTGAATTTTGCTTAGAGCATTTTTTACTAAGTTCTGTTTTACTAAATCCTGTTTTCCTGCCCACCCACCCGGTTTTAGGCACCTTTTCTTTTCTGTCCCTACAGACACTGCTGGTGCCTTGCCTTGGTCTGTGAACCGCTCCCTGATTTAGCCCTAAACTTTCTTTTTGTCTGCTAAATTGTACTCTCCACTGTGAATCCTTCCCCTACCTTATCAGACTATAAATTTATCCCCTCTTTGTCCCTCTCCTTCAGGTGTCCACTAGCCCGTCTGGGCACTGCCACAAGCCTGCCTCCCCTCGAGTGGGCAAGAGAGAAGCCTGCACCCTCCCTTGGAAGCTGAAGCCAGGTACGGTCCACGAGTGTGACTGCAGCTCCTTTCTCTCCATTTTTCAGCCCGCCCACCCACGGCACACATTAAATGCACCTAAGCTCCTCCCTCCCCTAGTAAACCTCCCCCTGTTGGCCAAGCCCAGACGGCACTGCAGGCTTAAAGATACAGCCCCTTTCTGCATAACCACTACACCTAAAGTTTCTGTTCAACGATCCATTAAACCAACAGATTTTTTCTCTGTCCTCACTTTTCCCTTCTGTCTCCTGCACCCTGATTTCTTTTCACTACCTACAACAAATTCTATTCAACTGACTGACTGCTCATCTTTTATTTTCTCCTACCCTTGGTTTCTGGTGACTTGCCTGTATTCACCCCTAAGCCACTGCCCATACTGCCTATTATTGTCTATATCCCTTTGAGCTTTCCTGTATCCTCCGCTCCTTGGCATTATGAACCAGCTATTTTTCACCCTTGTGGTGGTTTCCTTGCCATCAGCACTACTGTATACTGACACCTGTGCTACTGCACTAGCCCGGGACCAAAAGTCCCTAATCTTCTTCATGACTACCCACTCTCCCCTGCTCCACTCTTCCCCTTGCCCCACTTGGGAACTACCCCCCTTGGACCTGTCACCCTCTGTTTTCTCTCCAGTTTAGATTGATGGCTCCTTGGCTACTACATGTCCTCTTGCTCTTGGACCCCTAACATCCCACCGTGCCCTTACACCCTCTTCCTCTCCCTCCTAGCTGGTGATGTTGAGTGCAAACCCTGTCCCACTCAACTCCTGTATTACCTCATCCACCAGCACCTGGGAAAATGCCACAGATTTAAAAATCACACATATCAACATCTGCAGGCTCCCCTCCAAGTTCGCCGACTTGGAAGCATGGGTATCACTCCACAAGCCCCATGTGCTAGGACTCTCAGAAGCCTGGCTAAAGCCTCACCGATCTGAAACCTCGCATCTGCTACCTGGATACTTTTCCCTACACCTCGACTGGCCTGGCAAAAAGAAGGGTTGCGGTGTAGCATTGTTTCTCAGAGAACCCCTGTCTGCCAAAATTGTCCTACACTCTGATCCAGCCTCCCCCAGTGAATGACTCATCTCCGAGCTAACTCTGGGCTCCACAAAGAAGTTCTACATTGGCTGCTGCTACAACCCACCACACGCTGGACCGGAGGGTTTAAGCAACTTCCTGGTTGGTTTCAGCTCACTCTTCCCCACTAGAGACTCCATTCTACTTGGTGATTTCAACTTAAACTGGTTGAGTGCCCACCAGTCGGACTACGTTTGCCGCCTAAAACAGCACAACCTTGTCCAGACAATTATGCTACCCACCAGGCAAAATCAACATACTGCCACACAAACCCTTTTGGATTGGATTATCACAAACTGAGATGACTGCATAGTTCAAGCGGGAATAATGGTGAATTTCATCAGTGACCACTCCCCCATGTTTATCCTTTGGTCAGCCAAGACCAAACGTTCTCCCCCACCACCAAAATACCTGTCTTTTCGTAATTTTCGCAGCCCAGACACCACCCTCCTCCTTGGTAAAGCATGGTCGTTGGACTGATCTACACTCTACTCCATCACAGAAGTGTCCTCAGCAGTAACGTCTTTCACACGTCTTTTTGTTGGCCCTACAAGATAGGCACTTCCTATCACCACAAGAAGCGTCAGAGGTGGTTGCTCCAGCTGGATCACTAAAGACCTACTCTCCCACATGAAGGACAGAGATCACGCTTGGGCAGCTTTCAAGGCATCCCCTTCCCCTGCCCTCTGGGATGTCTATAGGTGCTGGAGAAACCAGTGCAAACACTTGGCTAAATCCCTGAAGCAGAGCTATTTCTGTAACCTCCAGAATGAAAGTCTTGGTGACCCTAGAAAATTCTTTGACTCCATTGGCTCCCCTTCTAACCCCTCAAACTGGCAAGTGTGCCCTGCAGCTAAATTCCTCCTTAGGCCTGGTGACTGACCCTCTAGCAGTGGCCCGAGCCTTCAGTGATAAATTCACTAACATCTCTGCGCTTCTCTCCAAGCTCCCGCGTGGACAGCCTGGTATATCGGCCGACCACCCTAACCCCCATGTTAACTCCTCCCACCCTAATCCCCCTTCCTCTATCCCCCCCCTTCTGTTTTAAGGCAGTCTCTTTCCACGACACCTCTAAGCTTCTCAAATGCCTCCCTAACCATGGCTCCCCTGTGCCCGACGGTGTCTCCCCTATCTTCCTTAGACTCATCTCCCCTGCCATTGTCAAACCCCTCACCTTTATCTTTAATCTTGCCCTATCCACCTCCACAATGCCCGACCCATGGAAGACTGCAAAAGTGATCCCCATTTTCAGAGCTGGCGACCCCCACTCCATCGACAACTATCTCCATCTTCCCCCACCTAAGTAGGCTCCTCGAGAAAGTCAGCCACCACCAGTTTACCGAACACATCACAAATTACAACCTCATATGCAGTCAGCAACACGGAATTTCGCAAGAATCATAGTACCTCCACTGCCCTCGCACTGTTGACTGACCACATTCTCATGAAATGGACAATGGGCTAGCCACAGACGCTGTTTTCATTGACCTCTCCAAGGCCTTCAGCTTGGTGAACCATATCCTCCTCCTCTCAAAACTATACCTCCTTGGCTGTTCCCACATGGTTTCTAACTGGTTCAAGAGATACCTCTCTAATTGCTCCCAATATGTCTGTTTAGGCCCTGCCTGCTCCCCTACCCGGCTGGTCTCAATTGGTGTCCCACAATGCTCCATTCTGGGTCCCCTGCTTTTCTCCTTATTTATCAATTCCCTTCCCTCAGACAGTCTGACCTGTCACTCCCTCCTCTATGCTGACAACCTGATCTTTTTCTTCGGTGATAAATCCCTCTCCCACATTTCTACTGTCCTCACCCAACGCTGTGGAGCTGCCCACAACTGGTTTACAGCCAGCCTCCTCCTGGTTAATGTCAAGAAAACAGTCAATGTTGTTTGGGTTGAAACCCTTTCTTTCCGAGCTTAAACCTCCCTCCTCTCTCAACATACTTTCCCTGGATGATCAGGTTCTTGAGAATGTAGAGACCTTCAAGTACCTTGGTGTCCATCTTGACCCCTCCCTCTCCTTCTCTGAGCACATTAACACAGTAGTTTGCAGGATACACCAAAAGCTGGGTGCAGCCTATAGATTTAGGTACTACCTCACCCCTGAGGCTCGCCTTGCCATAGTTCAGGGTAACCTACTCTCCATACTTGATTACTGCTCCTCCATCTATGCTAGGTCATCCTCAACCATCATGGCCAAACTCTCCACTCTCTACAATAGCGCTTGTCACTTCTCCTTATTGTCCCCTTATTCCACCCACCATTGTGTCCTCTATCAGTCACTGGGGTGGCTCCCACTTCAAGGTCACTTTGACCTCGCCTTCTGCTGCTTGGTTGATAATGCCATCTGCATCGGCCAAGAGTCCCCTCTCACAGCCCTCTTCAAAGTCAGAACCGTGCACCACTGCCTCCACTCTAATACAATCCTCCCACTTCATGTTCCCAGAGTATCTACTAATGTGGGTGGGAGAGCCCTATCGGCTGCAGCTCCCTCACTATGGAATAGGTTGTCCTCTGAGCGTCGCTCCCTGCATACCCACCGCCTGTTCAAATCCCGCCTCAAAAACTGGCTCCTTGCCAAGTCGTGTTGCCAGTGCTTTTCTGGGTAGTGCTTTCTCCCTCTCTCGACATCTACTACTCACTTGAGTCAGTTTCTAGTTACCCTTTCTTGTTTTTTTTCACCAGTCTTTCCACTCTTAGTACTTACACCCTCCCCCCCCAAATTTTTGTGTGCCTAGTTATCAACACCTTATTTTATGCTGTTTTTACTGTAATAGGAATTATCACCCTGTATTATGTTCTGGACCTAATATTATTACTGTCTACTGTTGTAATTCTCTTTTATCACTTTTGAACTCCATGTGAAAACCGAACTTTCCATCATTGCTCCTGTGCTATTATTCTTGGCCTGGATCGTGCCTGAAAATGGTCCCTTGGGTCATTGTACTTACCCGGTTATCAAAGTCATAAATAATAATAATAATACATTTATTTATAGAGCACAATTCAAACAATTACCAAAGCGCTGTACAAAATTAAAAACATAAAACAATAAAATATGTAGAATAGATCAATGAATAGCAATTCAAATACAGATATATTAGTCTCCAAAAGCATGGCTAAATAAATACGTTTTTAAAGCCGTCTTGAAGCTGTCCAAGGTCAGACGCTCTCTAATCCAGCGAGGTAGAGAATTCCACAGGGTCGGGGCTGCATAACTAAAAGCTCTCGCACCTGATGTTTTCAACTGAACCCTGGTGACCTCTAGCAATCCCTCATCAGCTGAGAGGAAGGGTCAGAGGGGGCAGTAAGGAACCAGGAGCTCTTGCACGTAGTCAGGGCCTAGACCGTGTAGGGCCTTATAGGTCAGTAAACTGACCTTGAAGGTGGTGCGCCACTGAACAGGCAGCCAGTGCAGTTCGTGCAGCACAGGGGTGATATGACTGGTCTGGGAAACCCCTACCAGCAGCCTGGCCGCAGTGTTCTGCACCAGCTGCAAGCGGCCGATATCAACCCCTAGGTATAGGGAGTTACAGTAGTCAAGGTGAGAGGTCACAAAGGCGTAGATCAACGTTAGAAGGTCGCGATATGGAACAAGGTGCTTAATCTGGGCAATGTTCCTTAGATGGTAAAATGAGACTTTGACTACTGCCGACACCTGAGAGTGAAGTGTCAGCCCTTTGTCAAATACCATGCCCAGATTCTGCACCTGGACAGAGGAAATGAGCTGGCTACCCCCAAGCCAAAGCCCGGAGGCAGACCGAGCTCCCACCCTCTTTATCCCGCGACCTGGTTCCATCACCAACACCTCCGTTTTTTCAGGGTTCAACCTTAGCCAGCTTGTCCGCATCCAGTCCTGGAGCTCCACGAGGCAGCTATTAAATGCAGAGACTGCACTCTCCTGGTCAGGGGCAAAAAACAAGAAGAGCTGGGTATTATCTGCATAACAGTGAAACCACAGCCCATACCATCTTACAATGTCTCCCAATGGTAGCAAATACACCGCGAACAACATAGGGGACAGCACAGAGCCCTGAGGAACCCCACATGGCAGAGAAAATGGGGCCAAGGAATAAATCCACGACACCACTCTCGGTGTTCTTCCAGTGAGGAAAAATCTAAACCAACTGAGGACCATACCTGACAGGCCACAGATGTCTCTCAGGCACTCAAGCAGCCCCCCATGGTCCACGGTGTGAAAGGCTGAAGAGAGATCGAGAAGGACCAAGCTAGAATGACACTTCCGATCTCTAGCAATCAGGAGATCATTGAGCACCCAAACCAGAGAGGTCTCTGTACTAGGCCTCTTCCAAAAAACGGACTGGAGGGAATCATAGATGTCATGGATGGTCAAATGGTTATCCAACTGAAGAGCAACTACTTTCTCTGTCATCTTCCCAATAAAGGGAAGGTTAGAGATTGGCCTGTAGTTAGCAGAGCAGCTTGGGTCCAGAGACGATTTTTTAAGGAGCGGTGTAACCACTGCCTCCTTTAGGGAGTTCGGAAACTCACCTAACTCTAAGGAACACCAGACTATCTCTGTCAAGACAGGGCCAATGACATGTACCCACCTCAAAATGATGCGTGTAGGGCCCAGGTCAAGACTACAGCAAGTAGGCAGCATACTTTGGACAATCCGCATAACATCATTGATTGCCGGCCGGTCAAAGTGATCCCAGAATGACCGCGGTGTAGTGACCATACACCGACCGCCGTAAACCCCCATAGAACATGCTGAATGAATCTCAGCCCTGATGTCGGCCACCCTATTGGCAAAGAACAGAGCAAACTCATCACACGTATCTTGTGAAATGCTCTCTGAGCCTGAAGACAGGGTGGATTGCACAGTCTGTCGACGGTTCAGAAGAGCTGAGCCGGTTGATTATGAGCCACAGCAATCTCCCTGGACAGGAACTCTGCCTTCTTATGGGAGACTGTTGATTGATAGATACGATAATATTCCATCAATCTAAGGCGGTTGGTATCAAGGGGCGGATCTCCGCCAGCAATGTTCCAACCTTCGCCCCACATGCCTCAACTCCCTCAAGACCCCATCAAACCAAGGGGACCGAGGGCGAAGAGTGAGGGGGCGAACACGGACTGGAGTATCCCCTACAGCCTCATTATAGGCCTGGACCAGACACTCTGGGCCCCCGCTGACATCTGTACATCCTGATAGGTCAAGCACCGCCAAAAGACCAGTGGGAGTAACATCCCTCAAAGGGCGGTATCTGACCATCTCCACAGGGGCAGGTCTATGAGGGGGAACTCGGAAATTGAATCTTACAGTGCAATGGTCAGACCATCCAACGGTTACACCCACCAGGTCGATGGCTTCCAGTCCCAGGTGGAAAACCAGGTCAAATGAGTGGCCATGAATATGGGTAGCAGAGGCAACAACCTGTGTGAAGCCCAACATATTCATAAGTTGAAGGAAGTCCTGACCAAAATGCGAGAGTTCGTCATTGACCCAGTCGTTGAAGTCGCCTAGCACCATCAACCTGGGTGACTCCAACACCATGTCAGTGATGAAGTCTGCGACTTCCTGCAGAAACAAACCCTCACCCCTGGGTGGATGGTAGATGAGGATGAACCTGCACCCCACACCTGCAGCCATAGTACACTCAAATGATCTGGCAACCTCAGCTGGAACCTTTGCAAGGCCCAATTCCATTCTAAAATGGATAGCTATGCCCCCACCCCTGCGGTCCAGTCTCGAGTGGTGTATCACCGAGAACCCAGCTGGAATAGCTGCCTCCAAAATCGGACTGGCATTTCCATCCAGCCAGGTCTCAGTGATGCATACCAGGTCAGCTGTTCCAACAAGGTCAGCTATAATAGCTTTCTTGTTCTTTATAGACCTGGCATTGCACAACAGCACTCGAGATGGACGGGGTTCCAGAGCCGTCCGGGCTACGGCCCTGAAATAGAGGAGCCCTTAGGTATGGGAACCAGATAAGGTGGACCACGATCTGGGACCCATTTCTCCTAAGGGCGTCTCCTGGGCTTAACTACCCCAATTCGGCCCACCCGCTCACTCCTCCCCCAAGGTTCAGGACCTCCATCCCTCCTTCTCCTTTTATTCATAATTCCAAAAGCCCTACACCACCCGTAAAAACCACAGCCGGGAGTGGGGGGCAATTAAAGGGCTGGAGGCCCTGGAGCTTGGAGGAGAAGGAGGAGGAGTAGTGCCTGACCGGGAGAGCCAAATACCAGCACATCCTATCAAAACTGAAAACTCAAAACACCATAAAATACAAGGAGAGAAAAAAAATCAAAACCCCAGTTCCCAATCAAAAAGAAACCCCAAATAATTAAAACAATACAATCACTTGTAAAATTACAGAGATCAAAAGGAGCAGTTAGAGAAAGTCAGGGAAGAGCAACCAGACACAAATCAGGTGCAGGTAGTGCCCGGAAATCTCACACCAGTCCAGGTAAAACAGAAGACTTCAAATCCATCACTGTCTCTCACACAGTAAATAAAAGAGAAGTCAACAAAACTTAGAAATTTGAAAGTCGTGCAATGGGGTGCTCTCACCACCCTCCAAGGACTACTGCACTTAGGAAGTCAAACGAGATGATCCATAAATAGGTAAACAAGCAGCAGAGAAGCACCACAATGGGAAAGGGGTCAGGCAGAGGGACGATGATGGACTAATCCAGTAGATCCACCAAAACTGAATCCCTGGTCAGACGAAGCCAGACTCAAAATCCATGTCAACAGCACCTGGTGTCCTGGGAGTAAAAGACATATACAGCTGGGTATCCACTGGTTTCATAGGTATATCAAGTTATAAGGACATATGCCCATGAAGCTTGCCTTTAACAAATCGGTTTAATAATTTTGAAACTTAAACCTGTCCCCGATTGCTAAATCAAGATTCATTTTAAAAGAATCCATACTAGAGCTTTCCACAACTTCTGCTGGGAGCTGGTTCCATGTTGAAACAACCCTGTGGCTGAACCAGTACTTCCTACGTAATTTCCATTTGGGTAAATATAATTGTTTGGCATGCCCTCTGGAGTTAAACTTGTTATCAATTTGAACAATTCCTAGTTCATTGGTAAGGGTAGTATCATTTAATGCTCTAAACAGTAAGCACATATCTCCCTTTAATCTTCTATATTGAAGTGGGTATAAACCAAGTGACTTCAGCCTAATCTCATAAGTCTTGTTTGACATACTCACAAGGGCTTTAGTAAATCTCCGTTGGACTCTCTCAGTCTTTACTGTGTCCTCGTTATGGTATGGCGACCAGACCTGGGCACAATACTCAAGATGTGGTCGCACCAGGGCAATATACAAGGGGAGTAGTATTTCAGTCATTCTACTGGACATGTGCCTAAGTATACAGTTAAGAATTTGGTTAGCTCTGTTTATTTGGGTCTTACAATGGGTTCTGAATTTTAAGTCAGGGTTTACAATTATCCCCAAGTCTCTTTCCTGTTCAGTTTCCATTGCGACTATGTTCCCTAATTTAAATTTATGATGCTTATTGTGCATTCCTAAGTGCATAACTTTGCACTTGGTAGGGTTTAACATTAATTTATTAGCACTTGCCCAGGTCGATATATTGTCCAAAGCTGATTGAAGTGCTACACTACTGTCTGGGTGATTTAATACAGCCCCTACACGATAATCATCAGCGAATTTTAACAACCATATGTTGGGGTCACTAGTGGTTAAGGTAGAGACATAGATATTAAAAAGGCATGGTCCCAACACTGACCCCTGAGGGATGCCGCTGGTAACAGGAGCCCAATTTGAATACTCTTTATTTACTCATAAAATACCAATAAGTTAGTTTGACAAGATCTAGTTTTGGTAAACCCATGCTGTAATGGGTCATTTAGCCCAACTTTATCAAGATACTCATGTATAGCAATAAAACCCAAGCCCATAACATCTAATAACCTTGCTTAGGGGTAGCATGTAGACTATGAACAGCATGGGTGACAGAACCAAGCCCTGGGGTACGCCACAGGACAGAACCACTGGGTGCCAGGAAAATCCTCCTAGCACTACCCTCTGGGTTCTATCCTAGAGATAGGATTTGAACCAGCTATAACCTTGCCAATGAGTCCTGCGTATTCCCCGAGCTGACCCAAAAGCAACCCATGGTCCACGGTAGCAGATGCGATGAGAGACCCAGGAGGACAAGAATTGACCATTCTCCTTTATTGCTCACCCTGAGCAGGTCATTGTGCACCCTGGCTAGTGCCACCTCCGTGCTATGCCTCTAAATCCAGACTGGAGAGGCTTAAAGATGTCAAAGGTTGCGAGCTGTGCCTCAAGCTGAAGCACAACAACCTTCTCATCAACCTTTCCCAGAAAGGGAAGGTTGCAGACTGCACGGTAATTCACCAAGACGTCTGGGTCCAGTGATGTTTCTTTTTTCAGAAAAGGTTTCACCAGTGCGCATTTAAGCGCTACTGGGAACAATGCCTCTGATAAGGAGCACTTGATAATCTCGGCGAACACCGGTCCCAGATGCTCAATAGAACTCACTAGTAGTCACATCAGGCCTGGGTCCAGGTTGCAAAACGTTGGCTGCAGCTCCACGATCACCCCGCACACCTCCTCTATTGTCACTGGCTGAAACTCATCCCAAGACCACTGATTGCATCCCTGATCCACAGATGACTCTCCCCCAAACTGCTGCTGAGCTTTCAAGGTCAATTAGAGCAGTTCCAGCTCTGGTGGAGGACACTCTATCTGAGAAGAATCGAGCAAACTTCTCACATTTTGCAAGTATAACTGCTCTCATGGGCTTCAGATAGGCAGGGTGGAAAAGCCTATTTACAGTCCGAAAGAGCTGAGCTGGTTGGTTCCTCCGAGCAGCAATCTCTCTCAACAGAAAATCTACCTTCTGATATTCTTCATAATGGGATATCAGAACTAGTTTATCCTCCCAAGTGTTGGACCTCCTTCAACAGTGCTCCTACCTTCATCCCTAGTTTTTAACGCTGTCAACTCTGTGTCGTACCACAGTGAGCCAGGAAATGACACCAGGGGACGTACACGGACTGGCCACTATGGTTCTCAAAGGACGTGGCTGGGTAGGTAAGAGAGAAAAGGCTTGCTTTTGGGAGGTACAAGGAAACACAGAGGGGGAAGACAGAGAACTGTATCTGGAAAAGCAGAAGGAAGCGGGGAAAGCAGTCAGGACACAAAGGTGCAAATGGAGGAAAAAATAGCCCAGGCTATTAAAAAAAAAAAGAGACAAGACCTTTTTCAGATACATTATTGAAAGAAAGAAGACCAGAGGTGGGATTGTGAGGTTAAAAGGGAGGGAGGGAGGGAGGGAGTGCAGAGGGAGACCTAGAAAAGCAACAATCCTGAATAAATATTTTGTTCAGCATTCACAGAAGAAAGGAAGGAGAAGGAAAACTATTGGGCAATAGGAGCTCCAGTGGGAGAGAGGAGGATACTACCTCATTTACAGAGGAAAGAGTCCTAAAGGAACTCGAGAATCTGAAAAGGGACAAGGCTATGGGGCCAGATGGGATACATCCCAGAATATTAAAGTGTCTTCTTTCTCATTTGCAAATTATACTACATAGCCACTAGAGGGCTACAACAGCTTTTCTGTTAAAGAGGAAACAAATTATATTTTCTACTTCCTCTTCTGCTCTAGTGGACCTGGGATACCTCTCTTTCTGAGGACCATCCCTGGGGTTTTTCTGCCTGTTTCTCAGGCCGAACCATGCTCATCCACTAAGGCTGCAAGACTTGAACACCTGTCCCCACTCCCATTCCGTACTGGTGGAGCAGAGCCAGAAACAGAAATGAAAGCTACAGACCAATCTTGCCACACCGGATTCCAACCTTGAACCACCTCACTGGCTCAGCTGCAAAGAGTTGCTCCACAGGTACGTTCAGCACCAAAACCGCCTCTCACCCAACAAAAGAATTTTGAACTTATGACACCTGATCGCTGATTTGTCTAGGCTTCTAGTGACTTTTACTGCTGGTTGTTATGGCATTTAGATCTACCATGGGGAAGTTACAGCTGGTTCCTCGGTGTGTCACTAGCTTTACTAGCACTCAGCTCAATTCTTCAGAACCCTCATCCCTGCCTAAAGTGGAATGACCCTTGCATTTCTCCCTGTCCTGCGTCCAACAGCTCCTTTCAGGTAGCCATTCTGGACTATTGGGCTTCTCAGCTGTCTCTGCCAGGGAGTGGGACATCTCCTGAGCTGCCTCTGCAGATTACTCCCCCATCCAGACTCGAGACTTCCTACTCATGGCAGATTCCTGCCAGGACACTAATGGCTGCAACACTAGGCCAGTATAACACCAGGAGTGGGTACAGGCCTACCCATCAACACCGCCTCCCCTATCGCCCAAAAAATAGTGTTTACAAATTACAGTTCGCTGCATTAAAAAGAATCCTGCTTCTTTTACTATTGTGCTCAGGCAATGTCGAACTCAACCCAGGACCATTAGACACCCTTGCTTCTCCATCAGACCTGGCAGGTATCAAAGGAATGTCTTTTATGCATCTTAATGCCTGTAGTTTGCTGAAAAAGTTCACCTTTATCCAGGCTTGGGTGAGCCACACCCTATCTGACGTCCTAGTGATCACTGAGACCTGGCTTAGGCCAGCCACCCCAGACAATAAAATCAATATCCCAAATTATTTACTCTTTCGAGCAGATAGGCAGTCAAGAGGAGGTGGGGTGGCAATTTATGTAAGGGACAAATACTCAGCCACATGCATAGACGCATCATCCTCCCCCAAAGAATTCAAGTGCTTGACCCTAAAGATCGAACTTTCTCCTTCCAGTGCACTCTGTGTAATAGGCTGCTACAGGCCCCCTTCTGCCGGGCCTCATCTCCTGTCTAACCTCAGTTCCGTACTGGGGCTCAGTTCCTTGGAAACCATTATTCTTGGTGACCTGAACTATGATTGGCTATCAAGTGCATCAGCTCCCTTGAAATCCTTTTGTGACACTCTAGGGCTGGTGCAACTAATTGGCGAGCCTACTCACCCAGATAAAAAGAACCTTAACAACAGCTCCCTCTTAGATGTAATTTTGGTTAGCAAGCCACATCTGTTCTCTTATGTCAGAACATTTTTCTCGGACATTAGCGATCATTGTATAATCACCACCATTAGATCCGTGCACAACCCAGTTTGTGGCAAAGTTCTCTATCAAGAGGTGCAAACGCAACTTCGATTTGTTTGCATACGTCCACGACTTGAAACATTCACTGCGATGGCAGGAATTCTTCCTAGCTATAACGGTTAACAGGGCATTTACTATTTTTTACGATATTTTAAGTGAGGCTTTAAATAAGCATGCACCCTTGGTTAAGGTGCAGGTCAGGAGCAGCACCTGCCGTTGGTTCTCACTTGAGCTCAAGGCTTCCCTGTTAGAAAGGGATACTTTATGGAAAAAAGCCCGAAGAAGCAAGAACGACTCAGATTGGTGTCTTTTTAAGAGAGCACGTAACAAGTGCACCAAGTTGGTCAGAGCAGCCAAGGCCACCTACTATTGTTCGGAGCTAGCCTCTGCCTCAAGAAATCCTTCAAAGCTCTGGAAAACATTAAAAGACATGTCTGGACACACACCTGGTAATTCCATTCCAGCAAAAATTAAGTCCAGTGGCAGTGTTATCTCTAACCGATCAGAGATATTGGAAGCCCTCAGTAATCATTTTGCAACAGCAGGGCTAGCATTTGATACTTCCCTTGCCAATGACCTCCGCACAGCTCAGGGCCCACCAACCCACGAGTCCCCCCCCCTTACTGAGGAGGCCTTTTCCCTCCTGCCTGTCTCTCTAAAAGAGGTGGAAGACCTACTGCTGCAACTGGACACCAGAAAGGGAGCAGGCTCCGCCTTCATAGAGCCATACTATCTGAAATGTGCCTACCGTGTGCTTGCAGTGCAAATCACCCACCTATTCAACATGTCACTCTCCCAGGGTAGCCTCTCCCCCAATGGAAAATAGCCCATGTCATCCCTCTATTAAAAGCAGGTGACCCCTGCAATCTAAATAATTACAGACCAATCTCCCTCCTGCCTATCCTATCTAAATTACTAGAACAAATAGTGTGTGGCCAGCTAGGGGTATACTTAGAATCCAGAAGCCTATTAAACCCGGTTCAGTCTGGATTCAGAGCAAAGCACAGCACCATAACAGCCTAGCTAAGGTGACCAATGATTGGCTCCTAGACCTTGACAACAAGAAGCATGTCTGTGCCGTTTTCTTGGATCTTAGTAAGGCATTCGACACAGTCAATCACAGCTTGCTTCTTTCCTCCCTAAGCACCTTAGGCCTGGACCATAAATCTGTGTGCTGGTTTGCAGACTACCTTGGAGAACGGAAGCAGCAGGTTAAAGCTGAAGGTGATCTTTCTCCATTAAAACCTATGCTGAGGGGCGTGCCCCAGGGCTTTATCCTTGGTCCCCTCCTCTTTGCAGTCTACATTAACAACATCAATGACCCCATCAAAAAAGCCAACATCCACTTATTCGCGGATGACACTGTACTGTGCTTGAGTCGTCCCATGCTGGAAGCAGCCTGTGAAGACCTCCAAGCTGAATTTAACTTTCTACAATACCAGCTCATAAACAAAAAGCTTTTGCTCAATGCGAAAAAGACAAAAGCCATGCTCTTCTCCCTCTCCTTGCATGCGGCAATTCCTGCTGGGGGGGGGGGCTACCCCACAAATTACCACTGTTCTTGGCAAAACTCTAGAGTATGTAGCTAAATTCAAATATCTAGGAGTTTGGCTCGGTCATAAACTTTCCTTCGCCGACCATCTCCAAGAACTACAGAAGAAACTAAGGCAAAGATTAGGATTATTCTACAGAATTAACCACCTGCTCACAAAGGAGGCCACGATTCAACTGGTTCAAGCTACCTTCCTATCTTTAATAGATTACACGGACCTGCTCTACAGCCACTGCACTGCCTCTGCACTGGCTAAGTTGGACACCCTCTACCACAGAGCTATTAGGTTCTTTACTGGCCTTCCACTTTCCACACACCACTGCTCCCTGTGCTCATCATTAGGCTGGACTTCCCTTCACTATAGGAGAGATAAGCATCTTGCCCTATCAGGGCCTTCAAGCGTGGCCTTAAACTCCTCATTATGTCTCAGATTGTATTCCCCTGAGTGTTGAGGCACCCACGCCCAAGAGCTATTCCTCAACTGCCTCCAAGTTTCAAGGGTCAAAACTCGTTTTCGCAAAGCTGTCTAAGCTTCTCTTTACCCACATCGTGGAACGGTTTACAAAGGAACTTGAGCTGAGCTGCCCTGTTAGCCTGAATATCTTCAAGGCACTCTACGATTGCTACATGAAAACACCTTGCAAATGTTTTCCTCACCGCTAGCCCACTAATTCCACAACTCCTCCTTTCCATCCTGATGCTCGCCATGTATTTACCCCTGGCTCTCACTCTTTCCCTATTAACTCTTCCTGCTGCACCCACCCTTCCCTGTCTGCTCCAGCCTGGCTAAAGCCCCACACCATCCATAGTAGTGTCCCAATTATCTACCCCTCCTCCGTCATTATCATAATAAACAAGTACATGACAGCCATCGTCACTTTCTGTGGTTTTAGCCCAATTTTCCCCAGTCATGATGTATGTATCCCTCCTCTTCTACCACTCTAACCTGCCACCCCATACAGGGCCTCTTACCCCTATATGTGTAGTTGCCAGCTGCCTCACTCAGAAGATCTCTGCTTATAACCCCTGTATGCCTATGGTTGATTGTACATCTGCTGAGTTTTTCAATTGTAAAATAATGCTGTTTTTTTTTTATTTATTTCAACCTTGTACTCTACTGTATACACTGTATATACTTTTTCTTCCTTGTATGTTATTGCTTTTTGTATACCTGCTTCTGTACTGTACTTTGATGTATTCATGACCAGCTCCACCTTGCAAATGAGTCTTGCTCAATGGTGCCCACCTGGATAAATAAAGATTTTGATTGATTGATTAATTAAAAGAAATTAGGTGCTGGCAGCACCACTAACAGCCCTATTCAACAAATTGATAGAGACGGGGTGGTTCCAGGGGACTGGAGGATGGTGAATGTAGTCCCTCTTCGCAAAAGTGGGAACAGGGAGGAAGCTGGCAACTACAGGCCAGTCAGCCTGACCACGGTGGTGGGGAAATTAATGGAGTTGCTACTAAAGGAAAGCATTGTGATATTTGACTGGATGACCATGGAAGTAGATCAGGGAGGGGCAGTGGATGTGGCCTACCTAGATTTCAGCAAGGCCTTCAACGCTGTCCCACATAGGAGGTTGGTAAATAAGTTGGACAGCCTGGGAGTGAGCCCCAAGGTGGTAAACTGGGTCAGAAACTGGTTGAGTGGGGGCACTGTGAAGCACTCAATAGGGTGGACAGTCTTTCTCGAGCTCCATATTGAACAACATTTTGCAAGCTTAATAAATAGCACTCGACGATTATATATTGGCATCTTGTAATCGATTGCACGTCGGAACTGCTCGAGAGCAAAATGGGTCTGAAAAAACAGCATCAACACTCATCCTCGAGGCTTAAAACATATTTTGGTGGCTCAGGGACTAGCGCTTCGACAAAATCTGGAGGCCCAGTATCTTCCTCATTGCTGGAACTTTAACAAATTCTCCCCTTACTAACAAAATTGCAGAAAACTGGTGATGAAACGAAAAAGTGTTTGGCTAGTATGGAGCAAAAATTTACTGAACTAGAGCACAAGATTATGGACAATACTACGGCAATTACTGACCTTACCTCCTCTTCAGAACAACAGTCTGAAGTCAGTGCAGGCCTGATCTGCGACGTTAATTTCCTACGATCAAAAGTGGAGACGTTGGAGAATGGCTTTTGGCAGAGGAATGCCCAAATAGTAGGATTTCCTCCTCAATTTGCCAGCTGTACAGAGCTTCTGTCAGTGTTCAGTTAGATGCTTTTTGAAAATTTGGAGCTATTGAATCTGGACATGGGCAATCAGCGTTGTGCAAGCGTTCACCATTCCTCCCGCGCTAGGGAGTTTGAGGGGGCTCAGCCTCACGACCAATGATGGTGATCATTATTCTGTCTACCCCAGAGGCAAGAATACTCTTGTTACAAGCAGCCAGAAAAAAAGTGGACATTGTCTTGGAGGGAAACAGATTAGGATTTTTCCCTGACTTGTTCTCCCAGACACAGGAATGAAAGAAAAAGCTACAGATCGTAAAGAAAACACTTCTGGCAAAAGGGATAAAAGTTGAGATGCTTTTTCCTGCATGTCTACACATAATCCACCAGCAAAACCCATGTTTTCCTGGACCCAGAAATTGCAGCTAGATTTGCAGAGACCTTGATTTCCAGAATGGATTTTAGGGCCTTGGACCCAGATTCAGAAGGGGAGCCAGAGTGACTATAGCAGGACTATGGGTTGTTCTCTTGCTGTCCAGGAATGCTGAATAAGGTCCCCGTGGATATATTACTCTGAACTACCTGTTGAATGTTCCTTTGAACTCATGATATGTATGTAACCCCTGGGTGTCGCTATCCCAAGGGCTGCTACCCCTGCCGGCTTAGCTAGTAGCAGGTTAAGGGGCCTGAGTTCTGAAACGGGTGCCTCCACCCGGAGGTCAGGGTTGATAGTGGTCAAGCTAACCTGGGCACAGCCCTCCGGGACACTGTAACCCCTTCTTTCCTTACTAGTGGCCAGAACAATACACAATAATCACTTTCACAATACCTCTGATACACCACACAAGTACCCACACTGTTTACACTTACCACCAGGGCTTTCCTCTGGCTTGGCCCTCGGGACCCCCTGTAAAGTAAGGTTATACACAGCAAATAACAGCAGTCCAGTGCTCTTGCACAAACTGGAACCACACTCAGGGTAAATGCAAAAAAGAGTTAGATCTGATTTATTTAAGGGACTTGAACGGCGGGGGGTGTGCGTAATCAGGTTAATTTGCTTAAAGGCTATATCAATCAAACAGTTATGCATGTGTAACTACCCTACAAATGGGGGTTCCCAAAAAGTCTTCCTTGAGCTTGCCTTAATGCTCACTGCCAGGCTGGTGTTCTGTGATTTAGCAGTTTAAATGTGATTACCAGAGCTTGTATAGCCTCTGTGTACTGTCTCTATAAGAGCTGCCTAATTGCAGTTTAAGTAATCTGAGAGGAAGCTCTGTTGAAAGATGTAACTATTTACTGAAAATCATTTAGAGTGATAATGATAATGTAGTTTGTCTAACCTGCTTTCTTTATAGCAAGGACTGTTTTGTTTGTCTCCACTATCTTGGTCCTGGACTGCAAATGGGACCAAACAGTACTGGTGGGACCTAAAATGTAGCCGGACTACAGGAGCTGTCTGAATTCAAAATCTGTAGGAACTTTAGCTTGGAGTTTTTTGCACCTTTTTTGCAACTGAAGGGGGAGCTCTTGCTTTGACTGACAGCCAAATGAGCCAACCAAATCTTTTGGATCTTGGGGAAGTCCCGGACTGCTTGCAGTTCTCAGTTAGAACTAAGCTGGAAGCTGAGCAAGAAGGGGCTGAAGTGTTTCTGAGCAGCAATTCTGAGTGGATTTGCATGGGAGAACTGTGAAAAGGCTAAGTTTTTGGAATGCATGCCGGTGTGCTGCTACTGAGAGGGAGAGAGAGAAGAGAACTATTTTGGACCAAATCCAAGTTTGTTTGACTAAAGTAAGCTACTGAATTGGGCCAGGCTCAACCTGAAGAAAACCGAATATTTTTGCTGAATGCGATCGGTCTGTCAGGAGTTCCAGCTACCCCTAAGCTCCCGGTCTGTGCAGAGACTTTGCGATTGTGACCGGGGAGCGCTTTGCCTGGTACAGTAGAATTCCCGTACATGTAAATGTGCTATGAGCTGCTAGTGGGTTGTGAGTTAGTTCCCCATTGTGTGAACTGTGTTCTGCTTGCTGGAAGCTGTATCCAGCCCAAAAAGGACTGCTTCCAAACTTGTCTCCATGCGGTCTGGTCTTTGCCAGACTGGCCCAGCCAGACTACCCACTGCACAGAGAAGCCATCGATGAGAGACCTGCCTGGGGATCAGCCCCCTGCTCCACGCTTGAACAGGAACGACGCCTCTGTGACTTGTGTGGGCACTGCTTCTCCTGGCATTCTAGATCAACCACCTGCAGTCTCGATTTTCGTCCAGCCTGTGTCCAGTCTTGGGTATCGTGAGTAAATACCAGGGTAGTTCCCTACAACAACAGCTTAATCTGAGTGTGTTATTTGATTGTCTTGTTGTTTCGTTTCCTTTACGAACTGAGCCCTCTGGCTCCGGATTACAGATATTGTGTACTGTGCATGTTGTGTTTTCCATCACAGGGCCCCAGCCAGCTGCAACCCCAGGCATCTGTCCTGGCTAGCCTATCTTTTCTCTACCTGGGTACCCAGAGGTGGACTGTGTGGGGGGACTCAAAGCGCATGCATAACTGCTTGATTCATATAACCTTTAAGCTAATTAACCTGATTTTGCCCCTTCCTTGTTCAAGTCCCCTGAATAAATCAGATCTAACTTTTTCTGCATGTAATCTGACTGTGGTTCCAGTTTGTGCTCAAAGTACAGTACTGTTGCTATTTACTGTGCTTAACCTTGTTTTACAGGGGGTCCCCAGGGTCGAGCCAGAGGAACCAGCCCTGGTGGTAAGTGCAAACAGTGTGGGTACTTGTGTGGTGTACCAGGGGTATTGTAAAAGTGATTATTGTACAGTGTTCAGGCCACTAGAGGGGAAAGGGGGAGGGTTACAGTGTTCCAGAGGGCTGTGCCCAGGTTAGTTTGACCACTACCAACCCTGACCTCCGGGTAGAGGCACCCATTTCAGAACTCAGGCCCCTTAACCTGCTACTAGCCAAGCAGGCAGGGGCAGTAGCCCTTGGGATAGTGCCACCTAGGGGTTACATCTTGGAGGCTCACTGCTGGGATTTTGTGCCTTCTAGTGGCCAAAACTATGAATTATTGTCAAACATAAATGGCTACCCCAACAGAAGTGGCTGTACACCAGTTGGTGGGGTGGTGTACTGAGCAGGAGATCGACCCCCAAAATGCTATACTTATTCTGGATATTCCCCTTGGTACCAGTAAAGACACTGTAGAGGGAGTACTTTCCAAGGTTGAATGTTTACAAAACCTTGTGGTGGTGGGTCGACAGGCTAATCTGCTTGCACAAAGTTTCATGGCATTAGTAAAGTGTAAGGGCCCAGTAGACAGTTCCAAAGTGCCACAGACTATCACCCCGAAGGAGCCCTCACTGCCTGGAGGGTGATAACTAAAGACAGTAAAGACCCCGGGGAGAAGGAAATTTGCTAAGTAGTCGCTAGAGGAAGGGAAAACTGTGGAGGACTTAAAGAAACTATTCCTGCCACCTGGGGGTGTTCCTTCCCCTATACCCCCTTCCTCTCCAGCACCTGTTATTGCCCCTCCTTCTGTGCCCGTGCCAGTGCTGGCTCCTATGTCTGTACCTGCCATTAGTCACGACTCCTACCGAAGGTTGAGAATCTTCTCTGGTACCCTCCCCAACCCCCAAGGGGAGGATGATTGGGAGACCTGGATAGATTGTGTTGCCTCTTTGGTACCTGAATGGCAGTGTGCGGAGGCTGAGAAATGGAAAAGGATCATAGAAAGTTTGAGGGGTCCCGCCCTAGAGGCCATTCAATTTCTGAGGTCCACAAACTCTGATGGATCTGCCCAGAAGTACCTATCTGCACTCGAGGGCAATTTTGGGAGCACTGAGTCAGGGGAGAACTTGATGTGGAAATTTCGAGGTACAAAACAATGGCCAGGGGAAAGTTTGTCTGCATATGTTACTTGTCTGGAAAGAGCACTGCAAAAGGCTTACCGGAAAGGTGGGGTAGCCGCCAATGACTTAAACCATGTGAGGTTGGGGCACATACTGCGACATGCAAAACATTCTAAATTGCAACTTCTTCAATTAAGGCTCCCAGATAGAAGGGGTAACCCACTGGACTATTGTGACTTGATAAAACAACTCTAGGAGGTTGAAGATGAAGAGGGGGATTGTAATTCTAGGGTGAGCGTAGCTCAAGTGATTACGGCATCAGAAGGCCCTTCCGAAGTGGGGACCAATGAGGGTGTGCCACCATGGGATGAACTGCTGAGGGAGTTCAGGAAAACAAAAAACAGTTACTTTATGAAGACCGCTCCTGCAATAACAGGCACCGACCCTTGTCCAACTGCATCTGCTATGGGAGTGGGGGTGTCCACCCAGGCATGTCCTGCTGACAGCAGCTCGAAACTCGATGCTTTGACTATGGAAGTAAGAGAATTGATGAGATGTCTCCAAATGTTCACCGCACAGCAGACAGAGATGGCACCAAGGTTTTCAGTTGGTAGTACTACCGCCCCAGCTCCCAGTGTGATGCCTTGGCCACACCAAATCCCAGAAAACATATTTTGCCATAATTGTGGGAAGGATGGGCACATGAAGAGGGAATGCTGGTCCACAAAAGACCTAGATAAAGTTCAAGGCTTCAAGGAGAGCTTCGGAGAACAAATCAGCGGTCAAGGAGTACCCAAAATGACCGCAGTGAGGGTTCAAGAAGTAGTAACTCAAATCCCTATGTGGCTAAATCATCTCTCCAGGCCCCTGCTGCTGTCCCTCCAGACTGGTCCAAAATAGTGGACCCTTCAATGGAGACTACGGTGGCTGTGAATGGTATTCCTACTTGGGCTGTGCTGGACAGTGGGTTGCAAGTGACCATTGTATTTAAGGACTGATATGACAAATACTTATCTGCTGTGCCCTTACAATCCCCGGAAGGCCTACATGTGTGGGGGCTGAGCGACAAGTCTTATCCCTACCTAGGATATGTCCGCCTCTGGTTGTCATTTCCTGCAGCTGTAACTGGTGTAGAGGAGCAAGTCGAGACACTGGCTTTAGTGTGTCCCCCTACTGGACTGTATGATGGGGTTCCCCTGTTAATTGGGACCAACGCCCATATGTTTGGGAGACTGGCACAACTCTGTCACGAGAAACAAGGGCAGCAGACTTGGAGGACCCTAAGAATTCTCGCTCTGATCAAGAGGGCCTATGATCTGCAACAGAAGACCAAGGGAGTGGACCAGGATGAACCGGTAGGGGTTGTGTGGAAGAAGGATCCCGATTCAATGGTACTGGCCCCTAATGCTCAGTGTACAGTTCTAGAGGAGGTCCGCCTCCGCAAAGATGTCAAGAACAAAATATTGGTGTTGGACGTGCCAGGTGATGGAAAATTGCCAGAAGGATTATTGGTTAAGCCCAGCATCTTGCCAGCTCATGCTCATGCCTATGCACGACGAGTGATGGTCCAGATTCATAATGTGTCAGATCGGGAGATCCAGGTGAACAGAGGATACACTCTAGCTACGGTACACTGCGCAGACACTGCAGTGTTGCCCAGCAACAAGCACCCTGGCAAGACAGATAGTGACTCCTGACTTGTTTGATTTTGGTGACTCCCCATTGCCAGCTGAATGGAAGACTAGAATTAGCCAGAAACTTGCACAGAGAGATCAAGTGTTTTCGTTGAAGGAATGGGACATGAGATGTGTCCAGCATGCGGAGCATCACATATGCCTGCATGATGAATGGCCATTTCGAGAGAGGTCTCGACGACTAGCCCCTGCAGACATAGACGATGTTAGAAGACACTTGCAGGAAATGCTCGTGGCTGGTGTGATACAAGAACCCAGGAGCCCATATGCTTCTCCCATTGTGGTTGTGTGTAAGAAGAATGGATCTGTGAGAATGTGTGTTGATTATCGAACTCTGAATTGGTGGACCATCCACGATCAATACACCATGCCCCGTATACAAGATGCTCTGGATTGTTTGAATGGGAGCAAATGGTTCTCGGTGTTGGATCTTCACAGTGGATATTACCAGATTCCAGTGGCTCCGGAGGACCATGAGAAGACAGCCTTCATCTGTCCTTTGGGGTTCTACAAATTCCTGAGAATGCCACAGGGGATATCGGGTGCCCCAGCGACTGATGGAACAAGTGATGGGAGACATGAATTTGCTGGAACGCCTGGTGTACTCGGACGATGTCATTGTGTTTGGGAGCTCCCTCGAGGAACATGAGAGTTGACTGTTCAAAGTACTAGACTGACTGGAAGATTTCGACCTCAAGCTGTCCATCAACAAGTGCCAGTTTTTCCAAACCTCTGTGAAGTATGTGGGGCACATAGTGTCTACAGAGGATAGAGACTGATCCAAGTAAAGTTGAAGCCTTGACTACTTGGCTAGCCCTCAATTTGAAGAACTACAACATTTCCTGGGATTCTGTTGCTACACTTGATTCATAAGGACTATTCAAAAGTGATTCAGCTACTTGAATCTTACCCAGGGTTACCCTCCTACCAATCGGAAATACAAAAAGGTCCATCAAAGAACCAGACAAAGCATATTTCCATCAAGTGAACTTTTCGGGTCCCGTTGGATGCCTGACTGTGAAGCAACTTTCCATGAGTCATATACCAGCTCATCACGCCCCATCCTTCTTGTGCTGATCCACCAAACCCTATGTGCTGCATACTGGCCAGTCTGCAGGGTCTAGGAGCTGTACTGTATCAAGACCATGAGGATGGTTTTGAGACCAGTGGCATTAGCAGAAGAGCTTGACCCCATCAGAGCAAAACTACCCTGTGCACAAGTTGGAGTTCCTTGCGTTAAAATGGGCCATTGTCGACCAGTTTCATGATTACCTCTATGGGGCAAAAATATTGGTGAGGACTGACAATAACCTGTTGACCTACAGTATGTACAGACTTCAGCTAAGTTAGACGCCATGGGGCACCGGTGGCTTTCTGCATTGTCAGCATATGATTATGCTGTCGCATATAGACCAGGCCTGAATCATATTGATGCTGACACCCTATCTCGGAGGCCCATTTCCAAGAGCGACTGGGTCAGGCTGTCTGAACCTGACATCCGAGCATTGTGCCAAAAGTTTGATAGAAATGAACAGATGTCTATGGACACAGCGGACTGCTTAGTAGATTGCTTAGGCCCCTCTGAACACCTGCATACCGGCTGCGTATTACACTTCTCTGCTCTAGATATTGGTGCACTACCTCAGTTTGACAATGACAGCATTCAGTGGGCTCAATCCGAGATCCTATGATTGTCACCTCTTGCGCCTTGACGCCCTTCGTGCAGGAAAAGATGTATCCAAGTTGCGTTCCTCTGATCTGAGAACTGCTTTATTGTTTAAAGAAGGCCCCAGGTTGAAGCTGCTTAATCAGTTGTTGTATAGACTGTAGATTGGGGTGGCCAAATAGACAAGCAACAATTGGTCCTGCCCACAACCTTCAGAGATTTGGTACTGAGGTCCCTCCACAATCATATGGGCCACCTCGGTATCGACCGGACCCTTGACTTAGTACGATCTCGATTCTGCTGGCCCAAGATGGGGGCCGATGTTGAGCACCATGTAAGGACTTGTAGTCGCTGCTTGCAGAGAAAAGCCCTGCCTCAGAGGGCTGCCCCCCCCATCAACATTACTACCAGCACCTCAATGGAACTAATCTGCATAGACTTCTTGAGTTTAGAGCCTGATCAGTGAAACATTGGCAATGTGTTAGTGGTTATGGGCCATTTCACATGGTATGCACAAGCTTTTCCCACCAAAGATCAAAAGCATCTACCGTGGCCAAGGTGCTAGTGGAAAATTTCTTCATTCACTGTGGTACCCCCACAGCGAATTCACTCTGATCAGGGCTGGGACTTTGAGAGTTGGCTAATCGAAGAAATACTCTCTCTATGGGGGGTGCGAAAGTCGAGAACCACCCCTTATCACCCGCAGGGGGATCCTCAACCTGAATGCTTTAACCACACCTACTAGACATGCTAGGCACCCTCCACCCAAAAGATAAGCATAAATGGAGCCAGCAGATTAGCACCTTGGTACATGCATACAATTGCACAAAGAATGATGCTACTGGGTTCTCTCCCTACCGCCTCATGTTTGGGAGAGAGGCCCGACTGCCTGTTGATGTCTGTTTTGGGGTTTCTCCCGATGGGGTTCGAGCCGAAGATTACCTGCAATATGTACAAAAACTTAAAGCTCAATTGAACTATGCCTATCAACTGGCTCAGACAATGGCTGCCAAAAGAAATCTAGCCAACAAAGAGAGACATGATAGAAAAGTAAAGGCTCAAGAGTTTAGGCCTGGAGACTGTGTGTTATTGCGAAATTTAGGATTGCATGGTTAACACAAAATTGCTGATCGATGGCACCATCTTCCCCATGTCATAGTTGGAAAGTTGGATAATTTGCCAGTGTACAAAGTGTGCCTAGGGAATAACTCCAAAGCTGTCAAGACCATGCACCGTAACCACTTGCTACCCATTGGTCAAGTTATAATTGAGGCTGAACCCACCGAGATTGATTCCCCTGGACCAGTGACTCGTGCTGCTGCAAGAAAGAAACAGAGTCAGCCTGCCTCCGTAGTTGCCGATTTAAGACTTCCCCCGCAGCAGGCCCAGAATGATAGTGACTGCCAGTCTAACTCGGATGACAGTGAGTGTGATAGTGCCTATTGCCCCTCATATGAACTGAGTCAGTTGTTTCGTGGAAACCCTATGTTGAATTATGGGGATGAAGCTGGGTCTTCTGGACTGCCTATCGCCCCAGCAACATCCTTGGAGCCAATGCTCCCTGAAGGTGAAGTGCAAAGTATCACGTCTGAGGATGCTGAGTCTCTGTGTATCGTGGAACTGTATGATTTGCCTGAAGGAGAGACTGATGGTATGAGTCTTTCTGGTGACATGCCAGAACTTGAGGAACACTATAGAGTGCTGACAACCCCTTCAGTGCCAGAGTGTCTTCAAAATGAGCCAAGTGTTGAGAAACAGAGACTACAGAGCAAGGGACTGACAGTGCTCCCAGCTTGGACATTCCCTTTCATGCAGAGGCACCCCTCACAAGTGATGAAAGCTCCAAGACCATTGCTGGAAGTATAGAGACTGTGGTTGTTCACCCCAGAAAGACTGGCTGAGCTGTCAAGCCAGTGGTGAGCTTCAGTTATGATTCCCCTGGGAGGCCAGTGGATTTGCCTTTCAATGTAGTCCACAAAGGTGTTTGTCTCTCAGAGATCACTGCCCAAATTGAGCTTGACGGCCCATTCCAGGTTACTTGTTCTGCCCTCTCACCATGGTGCCCCTGCCCCATCCAGCCCCAAGTTAGCTGACAGGGAAGGGCTCCCTCTTGCATTGTTTAGAGTACAAGAAATTATTACATGATTCTGTATAGTAATGTTCAATTTACCTGTGTGAAACATGCATAATGTATTGTCAGAATGGAAATTATATAGTGGAGTACAGTGAAATGTATAGTAAAGTGACAAGTTATGCCAACTGATGAATCAGATAGTACTTGCATAGCATGCTAATGGTATAAATGTCTTGTATATGTTGCATTTTCAATGTTATGATGGTACAGACTTGACGAGAACGCCAAGTTTTCCCAGGCAGAGAAGGGTGTAACCCCCCTACAAATGGGGGTTCCCAAAAAGTCTTCCTTGAGCTTGCCTAAATGCTCACTGCCAGGCTGGTGTCCTGCATTTTAGCAGTTTAAATGTGATTACCAGAGCTTGTATAGCCTCTGTGTACTGTCTCTTTAAGAGCTGTCTAATTGCAGCTTAAGTAATCTGAGAGGGAGCTCTGTTGAAAGATTTAACTATTTACTGAAAATCATTTAGCGTGATAATGATAATGTAGTTTGTCTAACCTGCTTTCTTTACAGCAAGGACTGTTTTGTTTGCCTCCACTATCTTGGTCCTGGACTGCAAATGGGACCAAACAGTACTGGTGGGACCTAAAATGTAGACGCACTACAGGAGCTGTCTGAATTCAAAATCTGTAGGAACTTCAGTTTGGAGTTTTTTGCGCTTTTTTTGCAACTGAAGAGGGAGCTCTTGCTTTGACTGACAGCCAAATGAGACAACCAAATCTTTTGGATCTTGGGGAAGTCCCAGGCTGCTTGCAGTTTTCAGTCAGTTCTGAGCTGGGAAGTGAAATGAGAGGAGCTGAAGTGATTTTGGGCAGCAATCCTGAGTGGATTCGCATGGGAAAACTGTGAAAGGGCTGAGTTTTTGGTTTGCAGGTCTGCCTGCTGCTCCTGAGAGGGACAGAAGAGAATTATTTTGGACCAAATCCAAGTTTGTGTGACTAAAGTAGGCTACTGAAGTGGGCCAGGCTCCATCTGAAGAAGACTGAATATTTTTGCTGAATGCGATCAGCCTGTCAGGAGTTCCAGCTACTCTAAGCTCCCGGTGTGTGCAGAGACTTTGCGATTGTGCCCGGGGAGTGCTTTGCCTGGTACAGTAGAATTCCCACACATGTAAATGTGCTATGAGCTGCTAGTAGGTTGTGAGTTGGTTCCCCACATTGTGAACTGTGTTCTGCTTGCTGGAAGCTGTATCCAGCCCAAAATGGACTGCTTCCGAACTTCTCTCCATGCGGTCTGAGCTTTGCCAGTCTGGCCCAGCCAGACTACCCACTGCACAGAGAAGCCATCGACGAGAGACCTGCCTGGGGATCAGCCCCCTGCTCCACGCTTGAACAGGAACAACGCCTCTGCGACTTGTGTGGGCACTGCTTCTTCTGGCATTCCAGATCAACCACCTGCAGTCTCAGTTTTCGTCCAGCCTGTGTCCAGTCTTGGGTATCGTGAGTAAATACCAGGGTAGCTCCTTACAACAACAGCTTAATCTGAGTGTGTCATCTGATTGTTTTGTTGTTTCGTTTCCTTTACGAACTGAGCCCTCTGGCTCCGGATTACAAATATTGTGTACTGTGCATGTTGTGTTTTCCATCACAGGGCCCCAACCAGCTGCAACCCCGGACAACTTTCCTGGCTTGCCCATCTCTTCTCTACCTGGGTACCCAGAGGTGGACTGTGTGGGGGGACTCAAAGCGCACGCATAACTGCTTGATTGATATAACCTTTAAGCTAATTAACCTGATTTTGCCCCTCCCTTTTTCAAGTCCCCTGAATAAATCAGATCTAACTTTTTCTGCATGTAATCTGACTGTGGTTCCAGTTTGCGCTCAAAGTACAGTACTGTTGCTATTTGCTGTGCTTAACCTTGTTGTACAGGGGGTACCCAGGGTCAAGTCAGAGGAATCAGCCCTGGTGGTAAGTGCAAACAGTGTGGGTACTTGTGTGGTGTACCAGGGGTATTGTGAACGTGATTACTGTACAGTGTTCAGGCCACTAGAGGGGAAAGAGGGGGGTTACAGTGTCCCGGAGGGCTGTGCCCAGGTTAGCTTGACCACTACCAACCCTGACTTCCGGGTGGAGGCACCTGTTTCAGAACTCAGGCCCCTTAACCTGCTACTAGCCAAGCAGGCAGGGGCAGTAGGCCTTGGGATAGCGCCACCTAGGGATTACACATGCACTTCAGGGTCCATAAACATTCACACACCCCGGGTACCCAGATGGAGAATGGTGGGCTAGCCAGGAACATTGCAGCTGGTTGGGACCCTGTGATGGAAGAAAACAACATGCACAACACACACTATTTGTAATCCGGAGCCAGAGGGCTTAGTTCGTGAAAAGAAAACAACAAGACAATCAGATGATACACTTTTTTATATTAGGCTGTTGTTGCAGGGAGCTACCCTGATATTTACTCATGATACTCAAGACTCGACACAGGTGGGACAAAAATCGAGACAGCAGGTGGTTGATCTAGAGTGCCAGGAGAAGCAGGGTCCATACGATTCGCCGAGGCATCGTTCCTGTTCAAGCGGGGAGCAGGGTGCTGATCCCCAGGCAGGTCTCTCGTCAGTGGCTTTCTCTGTGCAGTGAGGTAATCTGGCAGAGCCAGCGTGGCATGGCCAGGCCAAATGGAGACAAATTTGGATACAGTCCATTTTGGGCTGGATACAGCTTCCAGCAAGCAGAACACAGTTCACACGGTGGGGAACCAAATCACGACCCACTTTCAATACACAGCACATTTACATGTAAAGGATTCTATGGTACCAGCAAGCAGAACACAGTTCACACAGTGGGGAACCAAATCACGACCCACTTTCAATACACAGCACATTTACATATAAATTATTCTACGGTACCAGCAAGCAGAATACAGTTCGCACAGTGGGGAACCAAATCACGACCCACTTTCAATACACAGCACATTTACATGTAAGGAAATTCTACTGTACCAGGCAAACCGCTCTCCGGTTACGATCCCAAAGTCTCTGCACAAACTGGGGATTCAAAAGCAGCTGGAAATCCTGACAGGCCGATAGTATTCAGCAAAATCTTCAGTCTTCTTCAGGTATGAGCCTGGTAAAAAAAAAATCAGTGGCTTACTTCATTCTTACAAACTTGGATTTAGTCTGAAATAATTCTCTTCTCTCCCTCTTAGGGGCAGCAGACAGACATGCAGGCCACAATTCAGGCCTTTCCACAGTTCTCCCATGCAAAACTACTCAGACGGCTACTTGACTGTCTCAAGCTGTTGCTCCTTCAGCTCCCTACTTGAATGATTCAACTGCCAGCAAGCCTGGGACTTTCCCCAGAATCCAAAAGGTTTGTTTGGCTGATCTGTCTGTCAGTCACAACAAAGGCCCCCCCTTCATGTGCAAAAAAGGTGCCAAAAGCCCAAAACTACAATTCCTACAGATTTTGACTGAAGACAGCTCCTGTAGTCTGGCTCCATTTTAGGTCCCACCAGAACTGATTGGTCCAATTCGCAGTCCAGGACCAAGATAGTGGAGATAAACAAAACAGTCCTTGCTGCAAAGAAGGCAGGTTAGACAACCTACATTATCATTATCACTCTAAATGATTTTCAGCAAATCATTACATCTTTCAACGGAGCTCCCGCTCAGATTACTTATGACTGCAATCCAGGCAGCTCTTAAAGAGACAGTACACAGAGGCTATATAGGCACTCTCTGACAAGCACATTTAAACTGCTGAAATGCAGGACACCAGCCTTTCAGTGAGCATTTAGGCAAGCTTGAGGAAGACTTTTCGGGAACCCCCATTTGCAGGGGGGGGTTACATGTAGTCAGGAATTATCTATCCTAAATGCTTAATGGTTATAAAAAGTTTATTTCCTAGCCTAATGGTGAAACGTTATTTGCATAGGGACAGACTTTAAAATGGTGTGCTGATGCACACTGCTCAGTTTGTGGACTTTAGAATCTCGTTTTGTGATCTTCTTCCCCCTGCTTGGTCCCCAAGTGGAGGTGTAAGGATGTAGGGTCTAAGAATAACTTAACTGAGCTCAGACAATATGGTTTTTAGTATAGGGTCCTTTGTGCATTTGTTCTCCCCCCAATACAATATATAAGTCTGTGAGTGGGAGGAAAGCTCGGTGTATGGTTTATGTTGTTCCCTGTGGTGAGAGTGGGATATCCTACGAGCTTATTTTCTCTGCACATTTACTCCTTTTAACCACTGGGGGTGGAGGGCCTATGTCTGGGAATGAGCGCCTGAGAGGCGCTACCGATTTTCCTCCAGCGGTTCGCTCAGTAAGCTCTATGGCTGCTGACCGCTTACACCGCAAGTTCTTCAGCCGCCCGCCTGGTTCCCCTCACCGGATTCAGCTGCAAGGTGCGGCCGCTCCTGCATTTACTCATCCGATTGGTGCGGCGACTCTGAGGTGAACCCTGATTGGTCTGCCTGCTTTGTCGACGGTCCCTGATTGGAGCGCTTTTTCCTGTTCTGTAACATTGCTGTCTTTACTATCTTAGGCTGCTGTTTCGTCTGACAGCTCTACTCAGTTTTTCAAGTTGCAAATGTTCACAATTAAGATGCTGTGATCGCTGCAGAATGTACTTGTCTTGCTTGATTGTAGTCTAGCCTGCTTTTTAGTAAAACTGTGTTGGAACTATAATACTTAGCCTGCCTATCTAATAGTAACTGCTTCCTACTAGTGTTAAAGCGCTACCACCGACCTGTTTCTGTATTATTTTAGCCTAATTGTTCCTCCCTGATTTTCTGTCTGTGTGCTAATGTTCTGCCCTTTGCTTCAATCCCTACCCCCTTCCCCCCCTTCCTATTTCTCCTCTGACTCTCAGCCTTTCTCTGTGGTCTGTAACCCGACCCCGTAGTCACCTCTCTCCTAGCCTGGTGTACACCCTCCCTTCCAGCCTTTTGTCTTTGTCCAACCACTCCCTCGCCATCCTTGATCTGTGACTCTAAATTATTCCCCCGCTGACTATCGATCATTTTCTCATCATCACCCCCTACTTACTATCTGCCATCGGATGACCGCCCCTTAATCTGTTAGCTTATATTACTGTTTTCTCCCTTTCTTTCTCTCTCTCTCTCTCTCTCCAGGGCGAGCGCCTGAGAGATGCTACCGATTTTCCTCCGGCGGTCCGCTCAGCAAGCTCTACGGCCGCCGACTGCAAGTTCTTCAGCCGTCCGCCTGGTTCCCCTGACCGGATTCAGCTGCAAGGTACAGCCGCTCCTGCATTTACTCCATCCGATTGGTGCGGCAACTCTGAGGTGAACCCTGATTGGTCTGCCTGCTTTGTCGATGGTCCCTGATTGGAACGCTTTTTTCTATTCTGTAACATTGCTGCCTTTACTAGCTTAGGCTGCTGTTTCGTCTGATAGCTCTACTCGGTTTTTGTCCCACCTCTGCCTCCCCTTCCCAGGCCTCCTTTAAGTATACCTACTCTCCGCCCCCCCAGCTCGATCTTGTATCCAATTGGTTACTCTTGTGGCTTTGTCTCCCCCTATTGCTTTGAATTTCTACACTAATTTGACTTTGATATCCAGAGAGCAGTGTTTCCTTTTCAAACACCTGCAAATAGCTGCTCTCTCTCTCTTGATCTTGGGGCTGCTTACTCCGGTACTTGCCTCAGTCAAATTTCTCTCCCTATCTTTTCTTAGCTGCTACCTTTCCATAGCCCTGTCAGAGGTACTTGTACACTAATCCTGTCACTACCACATTTCTGACCACTACCCTTGCCTCTTATAATTACGCCTAATCCACCGTCTCCTGTTAATTTACTGCTTTAAATATACCCTCGGCAGTAGCTGTTGATAGATTATATCTTTCCTTCTCCACCTGGGTTCTGTTTGTTTCAAACAAATTTCAAACTTTACCGGCATCAAGTCTCCTTTCTCCCATTCCAACATGATACTTTTCCTGCTATTGTCCCTCTTTGTGACCTCACTGGTATCGGTTCATCTTAGCATGTTTTTGCTACCCAGAGCCTCCCCGGCTAGCCCAAATTTCCAGCGCCATGATTTCATATTCCCTAACCTTCTACTAATGCCTCCTCATATCTGTGACCCTACTCCAGTGCTATTAAATAAGACCTGGATCACCTTGGTTGCCTATACTCAAAAAAACTATCACCTGCCTAGCTGCACTGTAAAACTCTTCCAGCGATGCAAATTATGCTATCTCCTCCTAATGGCTCTACTGCTCTCAAATGATGTTCACTCTAACCCCGGGCCTGTATGCAACTCACCTATCTCGCTTTCCAGCATTAAAGGTCTCACAATGGTGCATCATAACATAAGAAGCCTCTTGCATAATTTACCTGAACTGGAGTCATGGGCAGCTCTCTACAACCCTGACATCATCTGTCTCACTGAAACCTGGCTCAAATCATCTACCCCCGACTCACTATGCTCCCTTCCATTTTACAACCTGTTGAGATTGGATAGACCCACCCCTAAAAGAGGAGGTGGGACGGCTGTCTATTTCAAAGACCACCCCCGTCTCTCAGTTATCTTCTCATCTCCACTAATCCACTGTGAAGCGCTACATGTCCTCCTTTCTCTCGGTTCCAAAAAAATTACATATTGTTTGTGATTATAAACCCCCCAGGTGGCCAAACTGATCTTGATGAATTATTGGAACAAACCTCTCTTCTCGCTGGAAGACATGAAGTCTTAATACTCGGGGACATAAACATAAACTGGATGGGTAACTCTCAACCCGCATCCCTGAACAGGCTTCAAAGTTTCAACCTGCACCAGCTGATTGGTGATCCCACCAGAACTGAATTACGTTCTAACTCCAGTACTCTGCTGGACTGGATCATGTCCAGTCATCCTGAAAATATAATCTCCTCAGGACTTCTAGCTAACGCCATCACAGACCACTCCCCTACTTTCTGCATATGGGATAAGAGTAGGCCACCCTCATCCAATCCACGTTTTATTACTTTCCGAAACTACTCTCACCTAAACCCACTGACCTTCCAAACTGAAATCAATGCTATTGACTGGGCCCCTCTTTACAAATCTAGCAATGTCCAAACAGCTCTAAATTTCTTCCTTCCTTACTCACATTCTTGTGCTTCAGAATAAATACTTCCCCCTTAAAACACACAGGGTAAAAAATCATCAGACCCGCTGGCTTAAGTCAGACTTGCTCTCCAAACTCCGTCAGAGGGACAAAAGCTGGCTCCTTTATAGAAAATCGGGTTTACCTGCTGACCTAATTACTTATAGGACCCTGCGAAATGCCTTTAAAAAGGATATTAAAAAGGCCAAAAGCTCCTGTTGTAAGGAATTATTAACAAACTCCTATGGTGATCCTAAAAAGTTCTGGTCACATATAAAGTCCTTCTTGAATTCAAACCAGGCCTCTGCCCCCAATGACATGCCACTAAATGATATACACTGTAACAACCCATACACCATTGCTAATTTCTTCAATACTCAATTCGCTGATCTAACCCAATACACTTCTTCCTTCCCTGTCCTATCAAACTCCTCCACCCCCCGATGATGCGACACCTAAATTCTTTTTCAAGTCAATCTCCTACCACAATGTCTTAAGATTACTCAGTAATATATCTGAGTTCACTGCCACTGGATCTAATGACCTTGAACCAAAACTCCTAAAAATTGTGGCCCCTTACATTGCTGCTCCCCTAGCAAAAATCTTCACTCTCTCACCCTCTGCCAAAGTCATGTCCCAGACATTTGTAAGGCAGCTAGAATCACCCCTGTTTTCAAAAAAGGTGACCGTATAGGCCAATTGCCATACTGTCAGTTCTTAGTAAAATTATGGAGAAACTTGTTGCCATTCAAACCGCTGAATTTCTCCTGCAATATGACCTTCTTACAACAGCCCAGCATGGTTTCCGCAAGTGTCATAGTACAACCACAGCACTTCTCAAGTTCACATCTGACACCCTACAGGCCATGGACTCCGGCTTCCTCACTGGGGCCGTATTCATTGACATGACTAAAGCTTTTGACTTAGTTGACCACCCTATTCTCCTATCAATCCTAAGATCTCTAGGTTTTTCACCCACTGTTGTTAGGTGGTTCAGAAGCTACCTAGCGGACCGGTCTCAGTCAGTAAAATTTAACTCAACTCTCTCGGACAAAGCTACTATTAATATTGGTGTGCCGCAAGGGTCCATCCTAGAACCCCTGCTCTTTTCTATATTTATTAACAATATCACATCCAATCTCACTCACACAACCTCCCTGCTATATGCTGATTATATTGTCCTGTACACCAGTGCAAAGAATATAACTGACATCAACACACGACTCTCCTATGACCTCCAAAGTGAAAGCATTCAACATTGGTTGAAGGCAAATAAGCTTATCCTGAACGAAGGAAAGACCCAGGCCATGTTATTTGGTTCCAATGCTAAACTCAAACTCTCCCAGTCTAATTTCAAAGTTTCGGCTGCAAATGGCTCAGCTGTTGGGGTTGTAAACTAATTTAAATATCTCTGCATCACCCTTGACCCGACTCTCAACTTCGATCTCCATGTTCAGCAGACCTGCAAGCTGGTAAATATGAAACTTGGTATTGCCTACCGGACTAGTTATGTCCTCACACCATCTGCTAGGCTTGCTATAGCCCATGGAATACTCCTACCATGTCTCTCCTACGGTGTAGCTACCTATGCCTCTGCCTGTAAATCTAGCTTTCAAAAATGGGATGTTACTTATAAATAACATCTGTCGCTGTGCCTCCTCCTCGCCTAGGTCGAAGCACCATTGCCTCCTCTACACTGACCTTGGCTGGCTTTCCCCTTCAGCTGCTAGATCTTATGCTTACGGATCACTCATAGACAACATTATCAGAGCCCAAATTCCCAAACCACTTGCAGGATTATTTATAAACCATTCTTCCAGTTATGGTCTTCGTTCTGCTAATAACGCCCCTGTTCTCATTCCTCGATACAGAACATCCAAAGGTGCTAGTGCTTTTGCCTGTCATGCCCCCCATTTCTGGAACTCCCTTCCCTTAAGTACACGCCTAGCACCCTTCCATGTCTCCTTTAAAAAATCGCTTCAACTCTATCTTGTAGACGCCTCAGTTTGCTCCTGCTTTAAACCACCCTAGTCTCTGTCTCCCCCTCTGTTTTCTGCCGCTTCTTACTTTATTGTCCACTCCTGATGCTTAGCTCCTTTCATCCCACCTGTTTTCTAGCTTCTTATTACCTAAGGACTTTTATTCTCTCACTGTGTCCCCATCTTCCTATATCAGCATGCCCCATTCTACTATTTCCCCACTTCCCCCACTTTACCTTTACTCCCCTACGTTATCCTGTATGCAACTACTGTAATGCCTCTGTTATAGTCCTCCTTGATGCCCCTGTTACATCTAGCACTTATGACTAATCCTAATTGTTATTTTGTTTAAATGTAAATGATACTATCTTGTACCTTAATTTTGTTCCTGGTCTTGTTTTTTATGCTACAGCTTGCCTGAAATGTAATCATCTGCATGTATATTTTATTCCTACGTTTGATTAATTTATGATCTTATATACTGTAACCTGTTATCTCAACTGTCTTGTTTTGTACCCTCCCGGGCCGTGCCTGAAAATAGTCATTGCTATGGCTAGTGCACCTTACCCGGGCAACAAAAACTAAATAAATAAATAAAATATTATTTTATTTGCATAGTAGTTCTGTGTACTAGTGATTGTACAGACAATAGTTGCCTTCTATTGTATGCTGGAATGTGTATGTAATTTTATGTACATGTTGCAACCTGTAAGATGAAAATCTATAAATAAAAAGTAAAAAAAAAACTGGATGAGTGACAGGACACAGAGGGTGGTGGTAAGTAGCGTTCAGTCTGGGGGTGACCAACAGAGTGCCACAGGGATCTTTGCTGGGGCCAGTCCTCTTTAATATCTTCATAAGCGACATTGCAGAGGGGCTGGAGGGGAAGGTGTGCCTCATTGCAGACGACACTAAGATCAGCAACAGGATCAACACTCCGGGAGGGGGGGGGATGAGAAAGGACCTAAACATGGTTGAGAGTGTGACAGCTAAGATTCAGTGCAAAGAAGTGCAAAATCATGCATTTAGGGTACAGAAATCCAAGGGAAGAGTGTGAGACTGGGGGGGAGGCACTGACAGCCACCAATCAAGAAATGGACCTGGGGATAATCATATCTGATGACCTAAAGGTAACCAAACAATGTGAGAAGTCTGTGGGGAGAGCCAGTGACATGTTCGGGTGCATAGGGAGAGGTAACACCAGAAGAAAAAAGAAGGTGGTTATGCCACTGTACAGATCACTAGTGAGACCTCATCTTTATGTCCAGTTCTGGAGGCCACTTCTCTGGAAGGACATAGACAAGATAGAGGCAGTCCAGAGAAGGGCAACAAAAATGGTGCAAGGACTGCACCAAAAGTCATATGAGGAAAGACTGGAGGACCTCAACATGTATTCCCTGGAGGAGAGGAGAGAGAGGGGGGGATATGACAGACATTCAAGTACCTCAGGGGTGTAAACAAGGTACAGGAGGGTAGCATCTTTAAGAAAAGAAGGTGTACAAGAACAAGGGGGCAGGATATGAGGCTAGAGGGGAGTAGTCTCATGGGCAACTTGAGGAAGTACTTTTTCACAGAAAGAGTAGTGGATGCCTGGAACAGCCTCCCTGCAGAAGTGGTGGGGGCAAAAACGTTAAGGGAATTCAAGAATGTATGAGATAGACATAAGAGCACTCTTGCAATAGGGAAAAGGGGGTAAGCCACAGATCAGCTAGGGTCTGCGGCATTGCATTAGGTAGGGAAAAGGGGCAGACTAGGTGGGCCACGTGGTCCTTATCTGCCATCACCTTCTATGTTTCTATGTTATGTGGTTGAAGGCCTCAGTAACCACCCTATAATAGGCCACCACTGTGGCCTCCACATCCCCAGTGCATGAAGACAGCATTTCTGAGGTATCTAGAACCACCATCAGTCCCTCTGGTCCAAGCCCTCTCAAAGGGCGGTACTGGACCACCTTCACAGGGCATGGACTACTAGAGGAGCTCCTGAAACTGAACCTAATCACACAGTGATCTGACCAACTGACCGGATCAATCACAAGCTTATTAACCTCGAACCCCAGGGAGAATACCTGGTCCAAGACTGACCGTGTTGGTGGGTTGCAGAAGGTAATGACTTGTGAAAGACCCAGAGCCTCCATGCTCTGGAGGAAATCTTAACCAAACTGCAAATGTTTGTTGTCCACCCAGGCATTGAAAATCCCCAAGATAAGCCATCTTGGTGATTCCAATATGAGGTTGACGACAAAGGACGTGATTTCCTGCAGAAACTCCTCATGACCTGGAGGCCGGTACATGAGGGGGATGCTGCAGCCTGCACCTGGACCACCCTGCACAACCACACATTCAAACGACCTGGCATCCCTCACTGGGTGTGCCTCCAGGTTCAGCTCAGATCTAAAACAGATGGCCACCCCATCTTCCCCTATGATCCCTCAGACAGTGCACAACTGAGAATCCAGCCAGAACCGCTGACTCCAGAACTGAGCCAAAGTCTTCCCCCAGCCAGGTCTCGGTAATGCAAGCCAGGTCAACAGAGGAAATAAGGTCTGCCATAATTGCAGTCTTATTTCTCACCCATCTAGCATAACATAGCACTGCCTGAAGTGGATGGAACGAGTCAGCAGGTCCCTCAACTGTCTGCCACTCAGTCAGGTGGGATTCCTGGGGAAACGAGGAACAAACACATCTGGCTTCTCTCCAATCCCCGTCTAACCCCAGGTAGTCTCCTGGTCTGCACTACCCCAATAGGCACTGCACCCTTAGTCCTCTCCAATCCCCATGCTCTGTTTCTGCCCTTTTTCATGACTCCCTCCTCCCTGAACCAACAGTACACTGCAGTTGGTGGGGGAGATCAAAGGGACGCAGATCCTTGAGCTGGTACGAGGGGTAGCTGAGCATCAGGGGCTGATGCAGGCAGCATATCTTAATACCTTACTGTAAGGTATCGAAACATGTTCAGTAGCAAAACTAGCATATTGAATTGACAGCCTCTGCTCTCACCAGAGTAACCAAAAGGAAGCCAGATGTCAGGTAGTACTCTCACTACTAGCCAAAATGTAAAAGAAATGCTTCACAGCCCAGAAAAGGCAGTATAAAAGTTAATGAAATGAAGAGTTCTCTCACCACCGATGGGCATTCAAATCCATGTTCAATGTAGTGGTCCAAGCCCAAAACCAAGTCCAGAGTGGAGTTAACGAAATCGAGGATGACACCCAGTTCTCTTGTTTAACTGTTTCCCAAAGGGTCTTCAGAGTTGTAGTGACCAAGATACAGACTCACCAAAACCTAGTGAAAGTTCGTCAACATACCATCAAACCGGCACCTACCATGTGCTGGATCAAAGTCAGTGGCGGCTGCCACACCTGCAGTAGAGCTAGAAGCAAAATGCTCTTCCCGCTCTGTGCTACTCTGTCCTATATTATGCTGCACAAACAATACTATGAAAAGGCAAAGATAACGCCATGCTCCAAGATCCGGCTGGATCTTTCAAATTCCAAAGTCCTCATTTTCAGAGCCTCCACAGAGTAGTCACTCCTGGCTGTATTCAAAAATACAGGCTGAATTTGGTAAGCAATTCATGGTACTGTACCAGTAATGCACTACAGGTCCTTAACAGAACTATCTCCTAAAACTACTGCACTCCAACTCCCTAACTAACACTAAAACCACCCTACTACTATCAGGCTACCTGAACAGACTCCAAAATGTATTAGCAAAATAAAAACAAAACTAAAAGTTTTGGAGCAGCTTGGCGGTGCAAACAAGTCACCTGTAAGATTACAGGATTCTCCGAGCCAAGAAATAGCACAAATAGCATAAAACAAAACAGAGCTCCTCGGACAGTCACCCAACCAAGTGGCCATCTTGATCTTCCTTGGGAGATTAAACATCTTTGCACCCCTAGACAGGGGAGTGAGCTGGGCCATCCCCCCATCTTTTCCACAGTCATGTTGGTCAGCAAACAGATTGGGGGTGCATTCAGGTTAAGTCAGATCAAATGTTTAAACATTTTCTTGTTTGAGTAGTTTATAGTTTTAAACTTTGCAGTTTTTACTATTTTTTTCATATTGTGATTTGTCTTTTCTGATTGTATTTACATTTAATACGCAAGTTAGGATAGTTAACAGTTCTCAGTGCTCTCTAGCTATAAATCTGCTGTTGGAGGCTGGCCTGGGAGTGCAGTGGTAGCACTACTGTTCCCTATGCTGGGTACCCAGATACATGAATGGAATTTGGTCTCTCAAAGGCTGGCAGAGGGAGGCAAAGCTGAGCATCCCATTTACAGCTCACCTTCGGGGGGCACAGTGTCCAGCTGCCCGCCTGCCACCTAACTGAAGCCGGGTAGCAGCACAAGCAAAAATGCAGACATTGGGGGAGGGCCTGCCTTCAGACACAATCATATGCATGTATCCTTAATTGGTGAAAGACTTAAAAAAAAAAAAAAAAAGTGTTCCCTTCTTTCTTTTACAGTACGGCTTGCACAGAAGGTGGCAGCAGAGAGCCAAAGATTGCTGGCTGAGCTGGAAGAAGAACGGTCTCGATACCAGAACCTTGTGAAGGAGTACTCCCGCCTTGAGCAGCGTTATGAGAACCTGGAGGACGAAATGACTTTCATCAAGGTGATGACAAATCTCCATTTTATTGTTTTTCCCACCTAGATTTTTTTGAATACTTCCCCTATTATAATTGCACAATATGGCCTTCTCCCAAGAAAGGACCCCCACCCAAAAGAAAAGCAAAACAAAAAGAAAGCTTTGCACAGTTCTGTGTATCCAACATGCTTGCTTTCTTCTCTAAAAAAGCTGGTAACGCTCTCGGCATTTTATTTAAGGAATGCTTTGCGAACCCTGCATCTCAAAGCTCATTTTAGACCACTGATTTGAAGCACTAACAGTACCAAAAGCAACCAGCAGAAAATGCTGCAAAGTTTTAAAAGTAGTCAGTTGTTACTTTTTTTATTTCTAAAGTGTTTCTTTTGTTTTTGATCATTAAAAGGTTTTCTGCCCCAGAGGACTGGGAAGAATTGCAGGAGAACAACTAACTTAAAGCAATGCAGAGTAAATTTAAAGAGATCCAACAAGTGAAATCTGATTGGATTTGCACCTGCTGGATTGGTGCCTTACTCCTTTCAGATGATACTGCTGCAGAGATTATGTAAAATAATGGAAAAGGTAAAAAATGCTAGCCCTCGTAAACTTAGCCCCACCGGGTCTCTCGGATTTCCGGGGCCATCCATGCTCTGCCCCCACGCTCACTAAAGTTGTGACGTGATGCTAGGCAGAGTGCGGGAACGAGCTCCATTGTAGTCTATGGTCAGCAGCTTTCTGATCTTTTTTATATTGTATTCGTCAGTTGGTGATGAAACGTGGGCACTGGTCGACTAACAAGAACTGAATGTATGTCACAATGCTAAAGTAATGTTGTAAACGGTTATATGTACTATTTAAATGCATGAAATGTATTGCAGTGTTTATACTTGCATAGGTATGTGCATAAATTCTATAAAATATATTGGGGGGGGGGGAATGGTTTTCTACCTTATAGCTTTGGGTGTGATGTGAAGGGGTGGTACTTTACATGAAGACTGACGTATCTAGATCTTCCATGAATCAGTTTTCACTATTTCATTCCTGCTTATGGGTCTAAACCGAAGGCACTAGGGCCCCACAGGAGCAAAGTCTTTTGCAGTTTGGAGGGGACCGACATTGGCTGGTGGCACTGCCCACATGGCAGACGTACTGACATTGTGCAAGTGAACTAGCCAGTAACCAACACCACCCCCCTTCCCCAGTTCTGTTTTTCTGCTGTGTTAACACCTGTATCCTTAGTTCGCTGGTGCTTTTTTAACTCGTTTTGATGCCGAATATTAATTTCTTGATGCAAGACAAGCTCCGGTTCTGCTTTCAGTTAAATTTTTTGTTTGTGTGTTTTCAGCATTGAATCAAGTTTTTTTCTTTTTTTAATATTTTGATCTGTAGTATGATGGCAGTTTCATCTAGAGGGGCTAAGAAAAAAGACTGCAGGCCCCCCAGTTCGTCTGTGCCCCCCCTCCGCCCCGGGGGCCCTATAGGGGCATCAGACCAGCATCAGAAATTTGACTCCTGCCATGGCCAGGATTATGATATGGACCAGTACGACACCTGTTTCTCCATAGACAAATGTCCTCAAAATCTGTACACTAAAGTGGGTCATTCACCCCCCCGCCTCAGCAACAGGCACTGCACCCCTGATACCAAGGTCAGGAGACTGGGCCTTTTCTCCGTACCTCTGGTGCTGTGGAAGTATAGGATCCTCCCTTTGCATATAATGGAGCAATTTTGTGGGGCTGCACCTGGGAACACCGTGCCCAGGCCAGACATATACTCAAATGAAAAAACTGATAGTGCCAGCACAAGCTACTCACAGAACCTCCTCTTGTAGCGTTCAGATATAACAAACTCGCATGGAGACCGAGTCTTGGTGAATAAAGTGCTTCATTTTATTTTCTTCATGGCAGACACCAAAAAAGCAGTATTCTCTCCAGCAAGCCCCCTCCTCTCTCAGTGAGTACAGTCTCCTGACTCATTTCCTCCCTGTGCATGCCTCGCCAAGTTGAGTAAGCATAGAGTCCTCCTTGCCTCACTGATGTATTGGAGGCCCTTGGGCTAGGTCTGGCAGACAGCTGGCTCCTTCTAAGCCGCAAGCTGAGCACCCCCAAGTTCCTCTCTCCTGGACAGCAGACTTACATGGTGGTGAGGCTTAAGCTATATCCTCTGTCTACATCAGTGAACACCTTGGTGTCACGGCCTGGTGCTGCTTCAGCTCCTGGTATTGCTTGCAGTATCGGTGAGCGGGATGGTGCTGGCCGTGAGGCCGGGTCCCCTTCTGGTATCGTTTGCAGTGTCAGAACAGGGGTCAGTATTGGAACTGCCCCCATTCAGTGTCCAAGGTGATTATCTCCTCCCGTGATGAGCACCCTTGTGGCCTTGAGGATGATGATGACACTACTCTTGGTCACGGGAATGGAAGTGGTAATGATGGTGCTGAACTTGGACCTGTTTCTAAGTGTGACGATGGTGACTGTGTCACCCCTGGGGTCTGTCCCTGAGCTTGATGCCAGAGGCAGTGCCGGGACTTACCTGGTGCCACCAGCGGTGCCATCCACATTGCCGGGTTGGGGTCTGGTGCTGTTCGAGGTGCTGGATCTGCTCTCGGTGCTGCATGCAGGACAGTGATGGGGACAGATCCGGAGGCTGTACCAATGCTGGTGTCATGTCCAGTTCCGAGCAGATTGCCGGCCATGGTGAGGGGTTGGAACCCACCAATGAGCCTGCTGCTGACCTTTGGACTGGTGCTGGAGGTGGCACTGGCCATGGATCAGTCAGTGGCCCAATGGTTAGTTTCTTCTTGAAACCTGTGGTGGATGTCATGACTTGTGAGGACTGGAGCTGTCCCATGGGATCTGTACTGTGCCATTCTCCTCACCTAGGGTCTCCCTCCAAGGGTACCGACTGGGCCATGTCACTGATTTTGGTCGACTCCACTTGGGCAGATTTGCCAGGTCCTCCCATAGGGAGAGGTCCCCTGAACATTCCCACAGCCCTGGCAGAAAGACTGGAGCCTTGGGCTTCTTCATCCCTCCTGGGTCATTGTGGCCCCTCCCTGAATTGCCATTTATCATGGGTCCTCTCGGTCCTCTCACATGGTCTCAGTAGTGGAGGATGGCTAGTGCCTTACACACTAGTTTTTTCATATAGCTTTTTGCCCTCCACCACCACCTTGCGCCTTTTGTTGGGCCCATTCTTGAGTACCAAGGTCCGTCCTATATGGCGATGGGGGGGACATGGTGTTTTTTCCTGCCCCCCCCTTAGTCCCCGGCAGACATGGTCACGCATGCACATTGAGGCGAGCATGCACTCCAGAACCAGCAGCCCTGCTTCACCCACCCAGCCTAGAGTCAGCCCCCATTTGCTTGATGCTACCACTGAGCCTCCACTCGGTGGCAGCTAAGAGCCAGGAAGACTCACCTTCCCAGTCTGAGAGAGGAGAGCTGCCAGGCAGCTGCTCAATCCTGTCCCAGACCCCCACTCTGCCGGCTGACCCCAAACTCAAGTCGTCCGCGTGGGAGAGGTAAGGCACCTTAAGTGCCTCAGTCCTCTGTGCCACTGGACTGGCAGCCTTACACACTTTTTTTTTATATAGCTGTTTGCTTCCCGTGTCCACCTCCTGTCATCAGGCTCCTTCTGCCCTCAACCACGTCAGTCTCTCCTGCTACAGCCTCCACTGGGTGTCAGTCAAGAGTGAGGTGACTAGCTTCCCTGATCTGGGAGAGGAGAGCAGCTCAGCAGCTGCAACAATCCTCTCCCAGCCCGACCCCCTGCCAACCCTGGGCAGCCCGAGCTCTCCTCCAAACATGGATCACCGGTGTGGTGCGAGGTGTGGCATCCAGTGCCTCAACCCTCTGTGCCACCGAGCCGGCCTGCCTTACACACTTTTAATGTCCAGTCATATTATGTCCAGGCCTGTGGTCCTGACACCACCTCTTACTGAGTCCGGCTCCTCCTCTTCTGACTTCCTCCTCTGAAGAAGAGGACTTCTCCCTTCACTTTTCCGCGGATGCTTAGTACTCTGCATTTATTTATTTATTTGCTTTTGGTAACCAGGTGGGTGCACTAGACATAGAGATGCCTATTTTCAGGCATGACCCGGGAGTATACAAGTGAAAATACATGAGCAGTACAATGTGACGCAGCACAAGGGAGAGGTAGACAATGGGATAATAGCAATACAAACAGTATTTGACAAGTAGTTTGTTTTAAAGCGTTCAACAAATATTGCCAGTTGCAGCTAGAACAGTAAAGCTACACAGAACATGTATACAATAGGTCTATGTTAGAGCTATCAGGAGGGTTCAGACTAACAGTAAGTGCCATCAAGTGATGCAAGGTTTTTGAGAGAGGAAATATGGAGAGGGAGACAGGGAGAGAGGGGGTAAGAGGAGGAAGGCAAGTGTGGGAGAGAGAAGGGTAGAAGGTAGAAGTGTGTGTAGTGGGCTATGGTGGCTGGAAGCATGTACAGGGGTTAGAAGTCAGTAGATATCTATGGTGGAGTTTCTTGAAGTGAGCATGGGTGGGGGCTTGGCGAATAGTTTGTGGGATAGCGTTCCAGTACTTAGGTGCCAAGTAAGAGAAAGCACATGTACCCATGGAGGTTTTGCATCTGGGGATGAAAAGAGGGGTATAGTCATTTGATCGGAGACCATAGGTGGAGGTTTGGGAGTATAGCAGTGAGGAGAGAGATCTAGGTAGACCTGAGCTGTTTATACTGTGTAGTAGAGAGCCAAAGGCTAGATGCCGGTGGGCAGAGGGACTAGGCCATTTTAGGTCAGCATAAAGCTGACAGTGATGTTTGAAGCATGGCGCCCCAGAGGCATAGTGGCAGATGCTATTGTAGGTGGTGTCCCATCTGAGGAGCGAGGTTTTAGAAGCTCCTAGGCATGTGACTGAGCCATAAGCCAGAGCTGGAAGTAGAAATCCTTGTGCCACAGCAAGCCTGGCGGATGGCGTGAGGGCATAACTTGTACGATAGGCTCCTCCGATTTTTGCATTGATAGATTTACAGGTGGAGGTGATATGAAGGTCAAAGTCCAGGGATTCATCAAGGAGGATGCCCAAGTATTTGAAAGAGTTGGTACTTACTACCGTGGAGCCGTTTGCACATGAAATTTGAAAGGAATTACGAGTTGATTTGAGTCTGGCTGGAGAGCCAAAAAGCATGGAGTGTGTTTTGCTCTCGTTAAGTACCAGATAGTTATCACTTAGGCAGGTTTGAATACTGTGGAAGCCTTCTGTTAGGGAGTGAGTTATATCCATGACATTACTTCCACTATGATAGATGACAAGATCATCCACGTACAGTAAGGATGAGCAGTCGAGCAGCAGAAGGGAGGTGATTTTTAAAAATGGAGAAAAGTAACGGACCTAGTACAGAGCCTTGAGGAACTCCCATCTGCACAGGAGAAAGATGAGATATGGCTGAGTTAAAAACTACCGCCTGCATTCGGTTGGTTAAGTAGTTGCTGAACCAGTCAACTGTGTCGACAGAGAAACCAAGTGAAGAAAGTTTGGCAAGGAGAAGGGAGTGATTGACCAGGTCAAATGCCTTTGTAAGGTCAATGAACATGGCTCCTGTCAGTAAGCCAGCTTCCATAGCACCGTAAATGTCGTTTGTGAGTTTTAGTATAGCTGTGGTAGTGCTATGGCCTTTTCGGAAACCATGCTGGGAGCTTGACAGGAGGTTATACTTCTGTAAATAATCTGAAGTTTGGGTTGCCACTAGTTTTTCAAGGATTTTGCCAAGGACAGAAAGAATGGCAATAGGTCGATAATTTGACATTTCTTTAGGATCCCCTTTCTTAAGGATGGGAGTTATTCTGCCTATCTTCCGGATATTAGGAACAGTGCCATGACATATCGATAGATTAAAGATCTTTGTTATGGGGGAGGCAATGAGGGGGGCAGCAGTTTTCAGGAGCTTAGGTTTCAGCCCATCAGCACCAGGGCTGGTGCATCCGGAGATGGAGAGTAACAGTTTTAGGACTTCTTTTGTGGTGATGATCCGAAACCAGAATGGTGGGTGAGGGGAGGAGGTTGAGTGTCCAGGGAGATGTTAGTGGGGGCACTGGGGAGGCTGAGTAGCTTGATAGATCGGAGAAATGACAGTTTAGAGCATTGGCTATAGTCTCGGGATTATTACAATGTATGTTATTTATCCACATGTCATTTGCAGTGGATAATTTATTGGTACCAAGAAGGGTTTTTATAACGGACCAAAACTTCTTAGGGTCACCAGCAGATTTCATTAGTAGATCCTTACAGAAAGAGCTTTTTGCTAGTCTAATGTTTTGTTTACAGAAATTTCTCTGGGTCCTATAGTCGTTAAAATCTGCTGGGAGTCCCAAGGCCTTGAAACGCGACCAGCTTTTATCCCTAGCCCTTAGTTGAGTGCGGAGATCTTTAGTGAGCCACTTAGTTTGTGTTCCACGTAAGCGGCGAGTGACTCTGAGGGCATGGATGTCCTGTAGGCATCCAAACCTAACCAGGAAGTAGTCGAGGACTGATTGAGGATCTGGGGCAGCAAAGATAGGAGACCAGTCTATCATAGAGAGGTCAAGCAAAAAATGTGCCTGATTTAGCTTAGCCAGATTACGGAAGGTAATCAGTTTCGGCGGAGGAGATGGTGGTCTTGCCGATCGCCAGATGCAATATATTGGGGAGTGATCAGTTATTGCACTGGGCAGAGTACCAGAAGAGACTATGCTATCAGGACGGTTCGTAAGAACCCAGTCAATTAAGGTACTAGAACAAGGAGGGGCAAGAACCCTTGTAAGGTCAGTGATTAGCTGGTGCAGGTTATGACCATGAACCATTGTGTGAAGGGACTGGTTTGATTTGCCATTCCAGTTGATATTTAGGTCCCCCAAAATGAGGACCTCATTTCGACCAATGACCGTGTCCACCTGTGATAACAGTTCCTTGAGCCCAGCAGTGCTACCCTTAGGGGAATTATAGGCACAGACTATATGCAGTTTCTTAGAACCTAATTGTAAGGTAGTATGAATAGCTTCACACTGCGAGAGGGTAAGGGAGACATTTAGGTGAAGGGATAGGTGAGTTTTGAAGAGGATTGCAACACCCCCTTCCCGTTTGGATGTGGATCTATCCTGTCTGAGTATTTTGTAGTTGGGTAGCTTGCACAAGTTATCAGATGTGGAGGGTTTAAGCCAGGTTTCAGAGAGACAAAGGATGTCAGGATTGTGTTGGGTGGCCCAGGCCTCTAGTTCTGTTAAATTATGGGGTAGACTCCTAATATTCAGGTGTACAATACGCAGCTCCTTTAGGTCCTTCCAAGCTGTAGCCAGATGGGCTATGTTATCAGCAGGTCCTGGGTTTAGTTCAACATCACCTGCTAATATTAATGATAATAGGAGCAGGTACCATAGTTTACGATAAGGTAACCAGGTGGGTGGGGAGGTAATTGGTGATGGGGGTTACGTAGCGTATAAGCAACATGGTAGATGATTTTGCTATGGACCAAGAGAGGAAAGGTCATAAGGGGCCATTTGGATAGAGTGAGTGTATATGAAGAAAAGGTAGGGTGAGGGGAGATGCCCTCACAAGAGGGTGGATGGCTAAGCCTAAGTAACACAGCAAGTAGTAAGATAGGAAAGACTAGTAGGGCAGTTACACTGGGATTATTGACCCAGTTTTTATAAAAGAAGGATGCCATGGTAATGATGCCAGGTTACTTATGGGGAGGGATGAGAACCAAAGATAACTGAGAGCCAAGGTGAGAAATAACTAATTTTAAATGAGCTTTCCTATCAAGGGTAGATGCAGGAATGTTTATCAGTGTCCAAGTTTCTAGACGCCCTCTAGTGGCAAGGATGTATAGGCTGCAAATGAGAAAGTGAGGAGATAGTTAAAATCCTCACACGTGCAGCCACAGTAGGCGGGTAGTAGGCAGAGCAGACCACCCCTATATAACTAATGCCGGACAAAGGTGGGTGTGGTGGGGGCGGGTGGGGAGCAGCCACGCAGCAGCTGCGGGACCGAGTGCTTATCGACAGGGAGTTTGGGCTGAGGGGCCAAGAGATCATGGTGCAGCTGCCGTTTGGATCGGGCTGCCTGGGGACACTAGCAACAGGTCACTTGCACCTAGGAGCCCGCAATCACACTAGCTCTAGGCTAGGTAGAGTTCAGTCGTCCACAGACTCAGCTGAGAATAGCGCCCCTCTTCAATTCAGTTCATTTCATGTTTGGCCGAAGAGATGAAGGTTTCAGAAAAGGCGCCAAATTCAAAACGGGAGAACAAAGGCAGACGACTTTTAAACAGTTTCAGAAGCGGAGCACACAGCACACGGAAATGACCTCGACTCACTCCTCGGTGACGGCAACGGCCGGCTTGCTTGGGGCAAGGAACCCTCCGATTAGGGCTAGGGAAAGAAAAGAGTGCACAGTTTAAATAGGGTTGCAGACAAAAGGGGAGAGGTGATAGGAGGAGGTGTACAGAGAGAGAGCAGACAGAGATTAGAGGGGAAGGTGGGGGTGTGATACAGGGAGCCAGAAAACACAGAGTGGAATTAAGTCACTATGCAGGCTAGAGTCCTACTAATAATTCAATATGTCAGGAATCTTGTATTAATCTTAACGCAAGACAAGGTTAGATACAGAGTACATTGCAGGTGGAGATTACTAGGCAACAGATACCATGCAGTATTAAACTTCTAATGTCCGTTTGCAGCAGAACAACACAGATTTTAGTTAAGCTGCAACATACAATCTCTCTCTTTGTAAATTCAGTTTAATTAATAGATTTTAGGTCCACCGTCAGCCCGGTAGTGCGACAGAACCGGTGGGACTCAGCACTTGGCCAGAGACCGATCGGTGTACCAGAAACAGTTTAAATTGCCTAAGATCACAGCAACAAGTAACAATCGTGTAGTCCCATACTCTTCAGGACCGTGCGCTTATTGACAGGGAGTTTGGGCTGGGGGGCCAAGAGATCGTGTTGCAGCTGCCGTTTGGATCCGGCTGCCTGGGGACACTAGCAACAGGTCACTCGCACCTAGGAGCCCGAGATCACGCTAGCTCTAGGCTAGGTAGAGTTCAGTCATCCACAGACTCGGCTGAGAATAGCACCCCTCTTCAATTCAATTCATTTCATGTTTGGCCGCGGCGATGAAGGTTTCAGAAAAGGCACCAAATTCAAAACGGGAGAACAAAGGCAAACGGATTTTAAACAGTTTCAGAAACGGAGCACACAGCGCAGGGAAATTACCTCGACTCACTCCTCGGTGACGACAACGGCCGGCTTGCTCGGGGCAAGGAACCCTCCGATTAGGGCTCGACTCACTCCTCGGTGACGGCAACAGCATATCATATCAGTGATGCCTCACAAAGCTACTGAGGGAACTTGTGCATAGGCTTATTTGTAGGTCACACTCCTGTGTCTTTGCCACTGAGACTCCTTGGAGATTTCAGTGATGACAGCTTTGTCATCCCTCCTTTATTTTTTTTTTATTTAAACTTTTGTTTACCTGGTAAACAATATGAGCCAAGGCCCTTTTTCAAATGTGACCCGAGACCATAATGTAGTTGTTAGCAAAGTGGCATCAGACTTAGGCAGATTTACAAATAAAAATGAATTATGATTCAACATTGTCAACAAGACACTTTGATTTATTACATCAGTCCCTTGTTAACTAGATCTAACTAAACAAAGCCCCCAATCTTTGATTTACATTTCTGCAAACAGTTTTAATATGTAACGTATAGGATAGACAAGGATCCAAAATTAGTCCTAAGTACCTAAATTGGAAGACCTGCTCCAACATAACACCCTCATGGTTTACAATCTCAAGAGAACTACTCGATTAACTTGTACTTAGAGCCAAAAAGCTACTCTTTGTTTTCCTTGTATTTAAAAGAAGACAATGGGAATGTAACCACAGTTCAAGTGCATGAAAATTAGCAGTCAAATTGAATTTTATATCATCCACTGATGGAGCACTAGTATAAAGAATAATGTTGTCAGCATATATCAAAACCTCAGTGCATACCAGATAATTTGGTAAGCTATCGATAAACATAAAAAAAAGTAGGGCCCCAGGATAGAGCCCTGGGGTACCCCCACCTCCATAATTTTACTCCTAGATAGAGCTCCCTGTTAACTAACTCACAAAGGTAGTTCAGTTAAATAACTGCCAATCCATCTCAATGGGGAGCCCCTGACTCTGAGGCCCTCCAACCCCTGGAGCAACAAGCAATGGTCTACCAGGTCAGATGCCCTGGACAGGTCCACGAACATGGCACCAGCAAGCTTACCACTATCCAGTGCCTTACCAACATAATCAGTGAACCTGGCCAAGGCCGTACCCGTACCATTATGTTTACAAACGCCATGCTGCACTGGGGATCGGAGGGCTGCAGAGTCAGGAAACTCCACCATCTGATGATTTACAATTTTTTCAAGTATTTTACCCAAAACAGGAAGGAGAGAGATAGGACGCTAACCATCTAACTCATTTGTTGACCCACCCTTATACACAGGTTTTATGATTGTACTTTTCCAAGAAGATGGAAATTCACCCGTAATCAAGGATAAATTATACATTTTAGTTAATGGAACAAATATATAGTCAGCTACAAGCTTCACTCTTGAGGTTTTCTTGGTTGTCATGACAACCTCTCGAAGTGAGCAACAGTGTTGTTGTTCACAGTTGCCCATACACTGTCTTTTATAGTGCATGGGCAACAGTAAATCGAAAACAGCTTGTGCCTTCCTCCTCGGTCGTGCTGTGATGTCTGAGACCCGCCCCCTCCCCGCCACGCTGTGTACAAACACTACACTTGTTCCCGGTCCACAGCTGGTGCACTACTGTGTGCCAGAAAAGATTTCTAAGAAAATAGCACTTACTGTCTCCTCCTGTGCCTTTGGCTAACTGCCGTCCATTCTGTGACCGCCAACAAAACCGCGAGTTCCGCATGTGCAAATGTGATCCGTGCTATTGTACCATCGATGTGACATACCCACGATGGTACAACAACATCGTGATGTCACATCAATGGTACAACAACTCTAGGAAAAGCTAGATTTCTGACGAATACAACGTTCTAACATGCACTGTAAACTTATTACATACAGAATGCATAATGATAAAGTTAACTCATATAGAGACATTAACTTCCTTCTATAGAAATGGATCTCTCCGATAAAATCTGTCATATTATTGTATTGTTTAACTTTGTACCCGACGTGGAATATGTATTAAGTGATTGTTACTACTCTAGCTTACCTATTTTATCTACATGTATACTGGTGTATGATCTAGTGTCATTAAAATCAATAAAAAATCATCTAAAAAATAGAAACGGCAGACTGCATTCGGCAGGCAACATGGCTTCACCTTTCCAGGTTAGCACCTCTGGCCTGGCGTAAGGTGCTTAATTTGCACTTCCAGGTGCCCTACATCTTTTCCTGCATGGTCAGGTGCAAGTTGTCAGGGCACCCTTCTGCTCCTGGACCACAGGAGCCTCCACCTACCCCTGACCAGTCTCTCATCCTGCTGGACCTGCGAGGAGCCCCTGCCCTCCAGGTGATTCTCCTATACGCAGAGGACTGAGGGATATCTTCCCTCAGGGTGAGCCATCTCCTCCCTTTGTGGGAAAGCTTTGTACTCTGACCCATAAGTGGGAATGAATGGTGAAGACTGATTCTTGGAATATATGAAAATTACGTACTCACCGTAACTGTTGATCTTCCAGAACATCTTCACCAGTCAGTTACATGCCCGCCTACTATTCCCTGCTCAGGTAAGAGCTAGGGCCTCTGGGCAGCTCACCCTGTTGTACTATGGCACATTGGCATTTTTCTTGCCATTCCCAGTCGAGAAGCATGTTTCCTCTTCATTTATTTGAAGGTGGAATATATTTTCTAGGATCGTGGATATGTTGTTCATCCACACTATTTGGCATGTCCCTTTCCTCTTCAAGCTGGCTCCTCCCATCCACCCGGGTGGTATATACCTTGGCTCCACCCCATGACGCCAGATCTTCCTTACCGCTGAACGATACAGGTTGCCTCCCTCTTGCTCACGCATTTCGTAGGCCCTGGCTTTCAAAAACTCGTTTTTCACGAAATTAAAACTGGTTCGAGTTAGCGATCGTGCCTTTGCATCTTTGATCATGTAAGAGAAATCTTCTCCAGGATTTTACCGGTGTCCTTGCGGCCAGAAGATGTCGTGCACCGATCCCCATCTCACGTACGTCTACTACCTAGGTGTCAGCCATGACGCCTCATCCTGCAGTTTTTGCTTGGCCTTCCATCCCAATGTCCTGGACGACCGCTTGGCACGTTTGAAGTTGGGGAGACTGAGAAAAGGAATTCTCCGGTGAAGTCCAAGGAGGCTAGCTGGGCGGTTTCCATGGCCGCAGGTTCCGCCGAGCAGCTGGAATGCATGAAGGTGTTTGAGGAAGAAGCCGCCTGCGCTTTGGAAAATTGAAGCTTTTTCATTCCACTCAACCTGGGCTCCACCTTCACAGGTTCTTTTAAGGAGTTATGCCAGTCTCTCCTCACCCGGGGTGAGGCGCCTGCGGGCTTGCACTCCTCATGCTCTTGGAAGAGGGACAAAGAATCTAGCTCATCTTCGTCTCGGCAGAGACGCTCTTGGGACCGAGAGAGGCCTCAGTCCCAGGAGCATGCGATCTCGACCTCAGTTGAGATCGCTTCCTCGGCCGCAGGCTTCATGGACCTTCCATCTGGCCAAATGACCGAGGAAGTGGCCGATGAAGTTGAGATTATTCTTGACCCGATTGACCCTCTGTCGCTGGCCGTGACTGATGACTCCTTGGAAAGGACTCCGGTCCTTGTGTTCCCTGATGAGGAGACCCAGCCTGCTGGGGTCCCCATCGAAGTCCTGGTTCCAGACCCCCAGGTTTCACCGATACCTCGAATGTCTCCCGAGCAACCAAGTCGGCCTGTCCAATCTTGGACAAGGTCCAGAACCCCCTCGGCCAAACGGCTGAGGAACAGCCATAAGCGCTTCAAAAAGAGGCATTGCCACAGGTCATCCTCATCCTCATCCTCCTCGGATGAGGAGAGGCTCCGACAGAAACTCTGTCGGCACTATGAGGACCTCATGTGGCAACAGCTGATTCTGACCGGGCAGAAGCTGGCTTCACCACCCTAGCCGTCCATTGCCCGGCTCTCACCTCCCAGGGCTGGAGCCGACCTCCTGCGCAACCCGAGTCTTGGTTCCTCCACCAGGGCCAGCCCGTCCTCCAGTTCGCCTATACCGGTCTCTCCACTGATAGTGGTGGAGCCGCCGCCTAAGCAGCCTGTGGGAGGGGCTCCTTCCAAAGAGGACCAACCAGATACCGAGCTCCCCCGGCGTCTGTCGGTCACGGCCACGGTCACCATGGACTGCCCTCAGTGGGTCAAGGGTGATTTGGGTGGCAGGTCACTGTACCCCGACTCCTCGGACTCGGATGTCTCCGGGCTCCACTCTCATCCCAGGGATGATGAGTCATCCGTTGGCACTGAGATGGATGCAGGTCCTTCCTCCTTCCAAGGGATTCTCCATCTTATCTCTGATTCTACAGGGATGTCCCTGGAACCCATCCAAAAAAAGGTGGAGTACTCTCTCACTGACATTCTCAAGAGAGGGGATACCCCAATGGGAGGCCTTTCCAGTAGCCGAGGCCATTGTTGGTCCGGCACTTGACCTATGGCAGCGCCCTGCCTCATATCCAGCACTGTCTACCTACATGGCCCACAAGTATGCAGTGCCCATGGGGTCCCTAGCAGGGTTCACAGAGCACCTCGGCTGAGAGCCTGGTGACCGCCTCTGTGTTCAGGCATACTGGCAGTTCTACCCACACTGACCATCCCCCCAATAAGGAGTCCAAGCTTTAGGACCACTCGGCGTGGAAAGTCTATATGGCTTCCTCCTTTATCCTTCGTCAGGCCAGTTCGGTTGTCATCATGGCACACTTCTCTTATGCCCTTCTCAGGTCATTTGATGAAGTCCTCCCACACCTCCCAGTGGACATGCAAACCACGGTTAAGCAGGTCCGGGACCAGGGCAGTGCTGTTGCCAAACAGCAGCTCCAGACAGCCCTGGACATTGGGGATTCTTGTGCCTGCTCAATGGCCGCCGCAGTGGCCTTTCACTGCAGGGCTTGGCTGAGGCTCTTCTCCTTCCCAGCAGATACGCAGCACAAGTTAGCTGATGTGCCTTTCCTTGGGACCGACTTGTTCGGCCCAGGAGTGGCCGGTCACCTACAGCACATTGAGCAGTCCAATGCCACCTTGGACACCACTTCTGCCAAGGGTTCTTCTGGGAAGAACCAGCAGAAGAAAAAGAAGAAGCCCTTTTGTCACTCTTCCCCTGCGGTTCAACAGTCCTCCTACCAAGGAGGACAGCAGCAGTAGCAACATCAGCAGCAGGCTCAAGATTGGCGCCCTCGGCCCAAACCTGGACCCCAACAGGCCCGAAAAGGAGGCCGAGGCTCAGATCCTGGATCCTCCTTCTCCTCTAAGCCTGCTCAGTGATGGGGTGGGGGTTGCCACCCCCTACCTCTGTCATGCCAGCTCTGGGTCATCCTGTGGAAGGCCGGCTCCGACACTTTCTTTCCGCCTGGTCCAGTATCACTACGGACAGGTGGGTTCTCAAAGTGGTTGGTCAGGGACTGCCTCTAGAATTCGAGCAGTACCCTCCTAGCTGAGCCCGCGCCCCTTGAGAAGAATGAATTTCTGCATGCACCCAGTCAGCTCTTCGAGACGACATTGCCCAGCTCATCCTCAAGGAGGCAGTAGCTATTGTGGCGGATTCATCTGCAGACCCAGGCTTTGTCTCCAGGTACTTCCTGGTGCCCAAGCGGATGGGGGCTGGCGCCCCATTCTAGATCTCCACGACCTGAATCAGTTTCTCAGGTCATGCACCTTTTAGATGGTCACTCTGTCCCAGATCATACCATCCTTGGAGCACAACATGTGGTTCTGTTCACTGGATCTGCAGGATGCATTCTTTCATGTCCCAATCCGTCCGTCCCATCAGCGGTTCCTCTGCTTCAGGGTCGAAGGGACCCTGTTCAACTTCCGAGCCATGCTGTTTGGCCTGTCATCGGCCCCACGGGTCTTCACCAAATGCATTGCAGTGGTGGTGGCCCATCTCTGGCGTCGGGAGTCAGAATTTACTCCTACCTCAACGATTTGGGTCCTGGCAGGTTCCACCCAACAGGAGGTGGAGAGGTCCAGGGATCTGGCCCTCCAAACCTGCTTTCAACTCAGCCTCCTGATCAACGAGGTCAAGTCAGAACTCGTGCCTTCTCAGGTGATGGGTTTCATCGGGGCAGAGCTCAACTCTTGTCAAGCCAGAGCTCAGCTCCCGGTGGACAGGGCAGAGGTTCTCTCCTCCTTTGCCCAATCATTTCTGGTTGGGCACTTGCACCCGGCCTGAGATTTTCTGCGCCTTCTGGGTTACATGGTGGCATGCATCTCAGTAGTCTGTTGGGCCTGATTGCATATGTGCCCCCTCCAATGGGAGCTGGCCGCCCAGTGGACTCAGTGCCATGGTCATTTCAACCAGCTGATCACTGTAACCCAGAAGGTGTGGGACACGCTGCAATGGTGGACTGCCCCAGACCAGTTGCAGGAAGGGATCCCATTTGTTCGCCCTGAGCTGACAGTCATCCTTACGACCGATGCCTCTCTCATGGGCTGGGAAGCCCACATGGAGGACAACAGAGCCCACGGGTTCTGGACCCTCAAGGAGTCCCGATGCCACATCAACCTGTTGGAGCTCAGAGCAGTCAGACTGGCACTGTCAGCTTTCGCTCCTCCGCTCTGGGGTCAAGTGGTTCAAGTCCAGACAGACAATACCACAACCATGTACTACCTCAACAAACAGGGCGGCATGCACTCCAGTCTGCTGTGCAAGGAGGTGCTCCACATCTGGACCCTCGTAAGCTGGTTGGAGGCGTATCTCCTAGTCATCCATGTGGCAGGAGCCTTGAACCATCCGGTGGATGCTCTCAGCTGTGTAGGCCAGACATCCTATGAGTGGTTTCTCCATCCAGAGGTAGCTCACAGCCTGTTCTCCCGATGAAGCAAGCCAATGGTGGACCTGTTTGCCTCCAAGGAAAACACCAAGTTGAGGCTGTATCATGCCCGCCCCTCCTCAGGAGGGCTCGCTGCAGGGGGATGCCTCTCGAGGCCGTGGACCCCAGGCCTCCTCTATGCCTTCCCTCCATTTCCCTTGATCCACAAGGTGTTACTCAAGGTGAGGAGGGGCAAGGTGAAGGTGATTCTGGTAGCCCCAGACTGGCCGCGCCAGTTCTAGTATTCAGATCTCCTCAGCCTCAGCTGCAGGCCCCCGGAGCGGCTTTGTACACGCCCGGACCTAATATCTCTGAACCAGGGGAAGGTCTTCCATCCGGACCTTCAATCCCTGCACCTCACAGCCTGGTACCTGAGCGGCTAGAGTTTCAGGCTTTGGGTCTTTCTGAAGATGTCTACACCGTGATGGAGGCATCTCGTAAGGAATCGACTAGGAAATGTTATGCCTTCAAATGGAAAAGGTTTTCCATTTGGTGTCAGGGTAAGGGTCTAGACCCCTTATCCTGTTCTGTGGCTAACATTCTCGACTACCTTTAGTCTCTCTCCAAAGGGGATCTGCGGTCATCGACCCTTAGGGTGCACCTGGCAGCTATTTCTGTTTACCGGGCGTGGGCTGGTCAGCCAACATTGGCACAGGAGACAGTGGTCGGGCGCTTTTTTCAAAGGCCTGGATCACATATCACCTCCAGTGCATGAACTTCCACCTCCGTGGGATCTACTGCTGGTATTGGCAAAGCTCATGGGCAAGCCATTCGAACCAATGCACAAGTGTGAGCTGTCACACTTGTCATGGAAGATGGCCTTCCTGGTGGCTATCACGTCTGCCAGAAGGGCAGGGGTGCTCCTAGCGCTTTCAGTGGACTCCCCTTATCTGGTCTTCCACAGGGACAAAGTTGTTTTGCACCCACACCCAAAATTCCTTCTGAAGGTGGTGTCAGAGTTTCACCATAACCAGGTGTTGACTCTGCCGGTATACTACCCTAATTACACCTTGGAGGCCGGAGTACAGGCTCCATACTTTGGACCTGAGACATGCTCCCTCCTATTATAAGGAGAGGATGGCGGAAATTCGTGGAGAGGTTCACCAGCTGTTTGTCACCTACGCTGAAGCCACTTCTGGCAGACCTGCAGCCAAATGTACTATTGCAAGATGGATCACATCATGCATAGGTCTGTGTTACGAGTTGGCAGGCAGGGAGCCTCCCAGAGGGATAAGAGCTCATTCTATCCGCCATACTGCTGCATCGGTGGCTGCTTCCAGGGATATCCTATCCAGGAAATCTGTCGGGCTGCTACCTGGAAGTCAGCAAACACCTTCATTACCCACTACCACATCGACCTTGAGTCACGCGGGATGCTGGTTTTGGGCCTCGGTTCTCAATCTCTGTTCCCTAAGTAAGGGTGTGTGCCTTGCCTCCCTCCTCCTGGAGAACTGCTAGGAGTCTGCCAAACAGTGTGGATGAACAACATATCACGATCCTAGAAGAACAGGTTACTCACCTGCAACAGTAGTTCTAGGAGTGGTATATGTTGTTCATCCCACATGTTCCCACCCGACCTCCCCCCTGCCAAGTGGACGACACCACCTGGTTTCCAGCGGCTAAGATTGGCGTCATGGGGCGGAGCCGACGTATATACCACCCAGATGGGTGGGAGGAGCCAGCTTGAAGACTTCTGGCAAGATTTAAAGGGGAAAGGGACATGCCAAACAGTGTGGATGAACAACATATACCACTCCTAGAACTACTGTTACAGGTGAGTAACCTGTTCTTTCTGTCCTTGAAAAGAAATACAAAAAAGGGACAAGGGTCCTGATAGCCCTCTTCACAATGAAACAAAAATCCTTGGGGAGTGAACTTGTTCTCTCCACTGCCTTCCTTGTTCCTCTCGCTCTCTGCTAAGATGTATCCCTTAGGGTATATCTCTGTTGTTGCTACATGCAACAATGGCTTCACCTTGTCTGTTCTCAGCTGACATTTTGTGCCATGTGGATAGTGCTTGGCACTTCAGGCAAGGTGCAGCTCTCTCCTGGATTTGTCCTGTACTGCAGTGAGAGGCATGTGTTGTAGGATTTTCTGTTGTGTACTCCTCAGCTTGTTGGAGTAGGTTTTCCTGTACCATACTCCTCAGCTTGTTGGAATAGGTTTTCCTGTACCGTACTCCTGAGTTTGTGGGAGTAGGTTTTCCTGTACCATACTCCTCAGCTTGTTGGAGTAGGTTTTCCTGTACCATACTCCTCAGCTTGTTGGAGTAGGTTTTCCTGTGCCATACTCCTCAGCTTGTTGGAGTAGGTTTTCCTGTACCGTACTCCTCAGCTTGTTGGTGTAGGTTTTCCTGTGCCATACTCCTCAGCTTGTTGGAGTAGGTTTTCCTGTACCGTACTCCTCAGCTTGTTGGTGTAGGTTTTCCTGTACCATACTCCTCAACTTGTTGTTGGAGTAGGTTTTCCTGTACCATACTCCTCAGCTTGTTGGAGTAGGTGTTCCTGTACCGTACTCCTCACCTTGTTGGAGTGTTTTCCTGTACCATACTCCTCAGCTTGTTGGAGTAGGTTTTTCTGTGCTGTACTCTTCAGCTTGTTGGAGTAGGTTTTCCTGTACCATACTCCTTAACTTGTTGGAGTTCACATTTTTTTCACGTTTTTCATGATTGTTACCTCTGTCGTCTTTTCACAAATTGTTTTCATGCTTCCTTAGGAGTGGCAAGAAGATGGTATTCGTGCTCCCTGGACTTTGTCCAGTCACACTTGTCTTACTCCTCTGAGGGAGCTTTAGGGATTTTTACCCTGCTAAATTGAAATAGTCCTCTTTGGAGTATAAAATTATTTTAATTCAAGCTGGCATTTTGCCATCTTAATTACACAGGGGACTTTTCAAGATCCCTACGTATACGTCAGAGCAACATGCCAGGGCTGCTGCCCACTTCTGTTATCTCTGCCCTTTCTGTCCAGGTAGCTGATGATGGGCTCTGGTTCTCTTTACCTACTGCCCTTGTGCCACCTAGTAGGCCCAACCCTTAGTTTCTAAGTTAGGAATCAGGTTTTATTTGGTTGTTATTTTTAACATCCTATATCCTTTTCCATTGGTCTAGGAGTCTGTAGACCTTTCTTTTCTTCCCACTTGTTTGTTAATTTCGTGCAGTGTGCTATCTCTTTAGATACTGGCAGTACAGAGTCAACATGCAGACCGGCATGGAAACCACTAAGTGCTCGTCAGTATTTCACATGATGGCATTTACAATTTGCAGAAACAGTCTTACTGAGAGGACTACACCAGAGATATTCCCCTACTCTGCAAAGTGAGCAGACATAGCGAGGTAGGATGTACTTCTCCCTATGCGAGGCCTCAAAATCAGTGTCTCACACAGAAGATTTAATGTACACCCAAAGTGGTTTACTAGGTTCTGCACTGTGGCTCCATCATAAAAATTAAACAAAGTATACAGGTGCGGTGAGGCATTGGTACACCCTAACCTGTTGTGTGTGCAGATTTTGCCTTGGTGGCCCAACCTCCTGCACCCAGCGTGACTCTCTCTCTCTCTCTCTGTTGCTGTGATCTGTTTGAAAAGTGCCCTGGGATCCTCAAGGAGCTCTGGACACCACAATAAAATCTCATCTAAGCAGACTAGACTTGGAATTGTTCATCAACTGCTTTACTGCAGCCTGTGATATCTAAGCGCCAGTGAAAAAGATGAAGGTCAAAGGAAGGATCAACCCATGGATAACCTCCAAGCTTGTAAAATGGCTCAAACAAAGGGACCACCTCTGGCACTATGCTCGAGCCACTTCTACGCAAGGGGATATACAAAAATACAAATCTGCAAGCAATGACTGCACTCGAGCTGTACAGAATGCTAAAAGCAAATATTTCAGGGAGGCACTGTACAACTCCTGGAGTGATGGGAAAAAATTCTGGAATAACTTGAAAGACCTCACAGGGAAGGATCCTAAGGCACCACCCACTATGCTCAACATCGATGGAACACCAACGTTAGACCTTGGTACTGTCTCCAATACCTTCAATAATGCGTTTTCTAACCTGGGCAGTGTCCTTCCACCTGATTTCTTTGATGCTCCTACCACCAGTACCCCCTATGACACTGCTTCCCATGTTCACACAGCCCCGCAGTTCTTCTTCAAAGAGATCCCAATGCACTTAACCAGAACCTATATTCGCAAGGCCATCTGCAACACTGGTTACAGCGGTGACTCCCTTGACATGAAGCTGATTGCGCTAGTCCTAGAAGAAATCCTTGAACCCCTGACAAAGATCTTCAACCTTTCTCTAAGATTGGGTCAATTCCCATCACTTTGGAAACGGGCAACTATCACACCTGTACACAAAAGCGGAGATAGGTCACTGCACACCAACTGCAGGCCTATGTCCATCCTCTCCCCCCCTTATCTAAAGCACTGGAATGAATAGCATTGAACCAGCTAGTCGAGTACCTGGACAAATATGAAATCCAATGCCCAGAACAGCATGGCTTCAGAAAAGGGCATAGCACCACCACTGCTCTGTTGGAATTTATGGTATTCATCCACGCCACACTCAACCAAGGAAGCTGTGGGGAGGCAGTATTCATTGACCTAACAAAGGCCTTTGTTACCATTAATCACCCACTCCTACTCAGGCAACTGTCAACTATTGGGTTCTCAAATGATGCACTGCCCTGGTTTGCTAGCTTCCTCGGGGGAAGGGTCCAATGTGTTAGGATTGCCAGTGTCACCTCTGATGAAAAGCCAGTCCTCTCAGGAGTTCCTCAGGGGTCTATCCTGGGACCACTACTCTTTTCTATCTTCCTGAACAGCCTCCCTAGTGCCTGCCACCAGAAAATACTGCTCTACGCGGATGACGCAGTCCTGTGTACTAGTCACCATGACACTAAACTCCTAGAGAATCAGTTACAGCGTGACTTCAAGTGTGTTAAAGAATGGTTCAGCTCACACAAACTGGTCCTGAACTATAGCAAAACTAAGGTCATGACATTCTGCAATGCACGGAGCAAGCATAAATCTCTGCCCCTCACCATCAGGAACTGCTCAGGGACTTCACTCAAACATGTTCCTGAGTTTAAATATCTTGGCATCACTCTGGACAGTTCCCTCTCCTACGCTCGGTACATTGACAATGTAGCAAAGGCTGCCAACATACGGATCAGCCTGCTCCACAAGCACAAACACTGCATGACTGCTGCTGCCCTTAGACTGGCTATTTACAGCTCTGTCACCTCCATCATCGACTATGGTCTAGCCTTCTATGGCTCTGCTTCCCCTACTACCTTCCGCAGGATATCGGTGATGCTCAACAAAACCTGCAGGCTTCTAACGGGCACTGCCCACCGAATACACACCTCTGACCTTTACGCCCAGGCTGGGTGGCTTCCACTTCTCAGTAGAATACAATATCATACCTGCCTGTTAACCAAAAAGGTTCTCCTCTGGCTCATGCTGCCAGGTGTTAAAAAGCTCCTTATTGCCCACAGCAGTACCCAGCATTACCCGTAGTACTCAACATCAAACCTTCCAGGTCTCCAGATGCCGGACCACAATGGGTCAGAGGTTGTTCACCCAAAGGGCTCCTCAGTGGTACAGTACCCTCAACAAGGAAACACTTACTGCTACTATGCTTGGACCCTTTAAAAGGCAACTCTGACTATACCTCACCTCAACCACTCAATGTGACTACGTCTCCTAAAAGGACTGCCTCTCCATTCACTCCAGTCGAAGTTGACCCATAACCTCCATTTTGCTCTCTACTCTATTGGCACCTGCTTTCCCTATTTTCACCCCTACCCTCCCCCCTCTACCCCCCCGTACCTCACCTACCCACTCCCATCTTTAAGGCACTTCATAGACATTGGTCCCTTCAATGCCTATCCACCTTGCACTTCTGCTACCCACCCCTCCCTCCCTCAGACAATGGCCCTTCAGCCTGCCTACTCCTTCCTGACCCCACCTACCCTACACACACACTAACTGTCTAATTTTGTATAATGTTTATCCTGAAACTTGTATGAATCTGGCTTACGATGTCTCTCTCCATTAATGTCTGTAACTTTAAAGCCTGCCTTCTCTGTGTTTTAAGACTGTAAACCATTATCGACCTTTGTATGTATGTTACCCTCCATCCTCTGACGTGGAACCTTTGCAAATGAGCAGTTCTTGCTAAAAGGTATTTGTAATCCTAGAGTTTAATAAATAAATAAAAAATAAAATAAAATTACAGTCTGAATCGACAGAATGCAACCACCTGACATTCCAAGACCCCAGCACATTTCAAGCTGTTTTCTTCATTACTAAGGCTATTGGGATGAAAGCGTGACCCTTGCCCTTCACAGTTCAGATTGCACTAATGCTGTTCAGGAGCTATTGTGGTGTCACAAGCAGAGGCTTATGACATCAGCTCCTGAATAGCATCATGCCAAACGGAACAGTAGAGGACCGAGATCACATTTTGCTGCACATATCCGAATTTGTAAAGAACAAAATAGATAAATATTATGTTGATGCAATTGAAAAAGACAGTTCCTCTCAACTTGCTATCCAATAAAAACTGATTGAAGAAGTTTGGTGGAATTGTTGTGCAGTTAGAATCTGACGATTCAGACTGTAGTTTCTTTTTAATGGTAACCATAGAAGCCGCCCTTAAAAGGAAGACAGCACATACACTTTAGGTCTCTACTGCAGCATGGTAAGGCCCCAAATAGCATTTTTAGCAAATAAGTAAGATTTTTTTTAATATATAGTTGTTTGTCTCCCCCCCCCCCGTGGCCACCTACACCTTTCTTCAGGTCCCTGTCTAGCTCCTGACTCTGTCATCCTCTCCCCCTTGAGATCTACAAGGAGCGGGGTTCCAGGGCTTCATGGACCATCACTGTTGGCCACAGGGAGACATAGGATTTTGTGGTTTTCTCTCCATCCCTTCTGGAGCAGTGGCAAATACAGGTGAGCATGCGTAAGTGGAGGCGCTCGCGTGCTCCTGGAAACCATGCTCCTTCCACCCTCCCAACATCAGTCCCCCAGACCTCCCTTGATCTGATAGTCAGCCTCCACTGGGTATCAGTCAAGTGCAAGGTGGCTAATCTCCCTGATCCAGGGGAGGAGAGAAGGCCAACAGCTGCTACAATCCTCGCCCAGCCCTCCCTCTGCTGACACCGGTGGCCTGAGTTCATCTTAGAACACAGGTAGCTGTCGTGGCGCCAGATGTGGCATCCAGTGCCTCAACCCTCAGCGCCACCAGGCCGGCTAAGTAAGAACTTTTTAAATACCTTAAACTGTCGCTTTTTATGTTTATTTACTCCGACTTTAGCTCTTGCTCCAAGAAGCTGCCCACCACCATCTCGCAGGCAGCCATATGCATCCTTCACTCACTGTATGGTAATGTGCCCAGCTGACCAGTGACAGTGATTGAGCCAGCAGGACGCATTAGAAAACAGAGTGTAAGGGATGCGTGTGGCTGTCCGCGACATGGTGACGGTCAGACATTCGGACTGGAAGCTATAGTCAGAATAACTAAACATATAAATCGATATTTTAAAGTATTTAAAAAAGTACTTATATGCAAAAATTGCTAATTATTGCCTTACTCTGCTGCAGTGGAGACATGAAGCATATTTGGCATTTTTCTTTAAAAGCGTTCCCTGGTGTTTCAGATTTACATTTTTTTTATGCATTTGCAGACTGTTCAAGGCTGTTTACTGGCCCAAATGCATTCATGTATGAATGCAACAGTTATTAGGGTCATGAATTATGCTATGTCCAGCTAAGGATTAAAATTGGATGACAGTGAAGAACTACGCTTTAAGAATTGTAGCCACTGGCATCTTTCAGGATGCCCTGTTTACATGTTTGTCTTGGGTCTCTTTGTTTCTTTAATATTAAAGCCTAAAGCCTAGGGGCAACAGACTTCTAGGAAAACATAAACTGAACTTACAGCTCAAATGGGCAGACTGGGTGGGCCATAGGCCCTTATCTGCTAGCACTGTCTATGTATCTATGTCATTATGAATATATTTTTTAACTCTTTGAATAGCTTTCGGGCAAATTTAATTTTAATTAGTTTTTTTTTTAGTTACATTTGCCTAGCGTCGACTAGTTTTAAACCTGCCATTATGAAATCAGATTAATCCAAAACCCACATGACAACCTCTATATTTCTTTATTTCACTTTATTAGCCACCGCATTCTTCAGCTAACAGATATGCTTTATGAAGAAGATCTGGGATTTACATCGTCTACACATTTTTTTTAAATGTTCGTACAAGTGGGGCACAATAGAATCAGTAATTTATTCACACTTTATTTTTTACAATGGTGGGGAAAAAGTCAAGCAAACATCTTATTTTTTTCAAACAAATTTTATTTAGTTTCACTGACAGCAGTACAATCATAAATAACACAGTATTATTGTAATTCTGTAACTCTTCTATGAATAGCCACAATGTCCCTGGATTTCTAAATTCAATGTTGACCATATTATTTGTTCCAAAGACTATCTAAATGGTATGCTATCACATTACTAATATTACTGCACTGCTTGGGATCAAGAGTCCGGAGCTGCGCATGCCCAAGCTGGGATCTAGGAACTGTCCTTGCCTGGCTTATGCCAATGACGTGGTACTGATATCCACAAGTTACTTAGGGATAAGTAGAAGTATAAATCAATTTTACATAGAATGAGGCAAACTAGACCTTGAGATTAACTTTAGCAAAACAAAGTATATTATATTTAGTAATAGTTTTGTTAAGAAAAGCAAGATATGTACACTAAGATGCAGGAATAAGGATATTGAATATGTGACATCATTCTGCTATCTTGGTATTGTACACACATATAACCTTAATTGGAAAGAATATTTTAGTTCAGTAACGGTTAGACTGAATAGAGCTTTACCTTTGTGTGAAAGATTCAACTATAAATTTGGAGGCCAATCAGTAAGAGGATTATTGAGAGTAATAAACGCTAAAGTACATTCCCAGATCTTATATGGGGCTTAGATCTGGGGATTAGGAAAAATAGATCAGTTAGAGATAATAGCCAACAAATTGTATAAACAATTTTTGGCACTACTAAATAGTGTGGCTTCTTGCTTAGTGAGATTGGAACTTGGTCAATTACCAGTCAAATGCTGGTCAGAAATTAGAGCAATTAATTATTGGTTCAAAGCATATAACATGCAAGATGATCACCTTCCTAGGCTATGCGTAGAGGAGACGTTATTATATACATCTAATGGCTTCACCTTCCCAAGCATTGTCATTTTGGAAAAAATGATTAAACCATATGGGCTTTTGGAATTATTAACTAAAAGTTATGGAATTCAACAGGAAGATTTAAAAGTAGCTATAAAAGCCAGCATAAAAGACATCCATCTGCAGAAAGAAATTGCACTGGCAATAAACTACAAACACAGTGCATGGATAGTAGACAACATAAAAAATAAATTGGGAATGGAACAATATCTGTATTTCATAAAAAAAACTATTAATAGGAAAGCTTATACAAACTTCAGATTTGGGTTTGTTGAGAGTAATATTTCAAGGAAATTATATGGAATAAGTAAGACCAAAATATGTGCTTGTGGGAAGGATGAAGAGTAAGCCTCCTCAATGCATCTCCTTTTATTTTGCCCATTGTGTAAAATCCACAGGCGCCTATATATCGGAGAAATATTATCAGAATTAGATATGGAACCAAAGTACTAGCTTAATTACCTCTTAAAAACATGTAATTCATCTCACTTACAAAGAATATCAAGATTCTGTAGGGTAATTGAATATTAAAAAATTCACATTGGTAACAAAGTAAAAAACGCTTGAAAGATTGCGGAAAATGGTTCAATACTGGTATTCACAAGTTGTCATATTTTTTAATTTGTAAATTCAATTTTTATATGATGAATGTTTTTAAATGTGTCAATATGTCTTAATTTTTGTAATATGTTGTTTTGATATTGTAAAAACAATTAAAATTTTGTTAACAATAAAACACTACTACTACTAATATTACTGTATTGTTATAAAGTACCTTATAGATCACATTTGTATTCCAAGCATGTTGAGCATCTTATTTTCCTTAGACCTCTGCAAACCACTTCAAGAAAAGATTCCATGTAGCGTTACATTTACCTAGTGTTCCTGTATTCAAGTGACTAATCCTTTCATTAATGCAAAGCTATGTAAGATGCTTGGACCACGCATCTAACTCCAAGCCAGGGGTACAACCATCTTTCCAGTGTCTAAGAATCAGGTGTTTATGACCTAAGGCAGTTAGCATGAGTTTTTGTTTTAGTGAGTTGAGCATACACATGGGTTCCACACAGTGTCTCCTCTCTGTTCAAGAAAGCTTGCCCCACCCGTCTTACTAGGAACACTGCCTCGTCCCCTTTTTGGGTCCCCTACTGCAACACCTCTTTGGGGCAGAGATTGCTTACCTACAGAGGTACCAAGCTTTTTAACACTCTCCCCCCTTTGTTAGCAGCCCCTCCCTTGGAACCTTTAAGGTCAAACTAAAGGAGCACCTACTCAATAAACCACCTTGCAACTGCCATAGGTAGCATATCTTAATTTTCCTACCACTGACCAGAGCAATCCCTAGGTCACGTGCTCAATTGTCAGTTAGAAAATTTCCCTCTCTTTTCTTTTAGCCCCTACCTCTTGTCAATCTCACTGCTTCCATGCCTCTTTTTCCCTTCTAAGCTCTTTCAGAGTATTTCCCGCCTTCTCCCATGTAGTTGTAAATTTTGTTTAGACTTGCTGTTAATACAGTAGCTGCTGTATACAAGGTGTTTTGTATGTAACTGAAATTCCTGTATACGTTTCTGTCTTTGTATTTTTTGAACCATGTGTCTGTATAAAGTGTATATATCCACCACTGTAAAAACCCTAAAACTAGATGCTTGTGAAAATGGGCATTTTTGCCCACATGCCTTTCCAGTATAAAATGAAATGAAATGTATACTGTTGATGTCTCCCAATATGAAAATTTCTGCTTTGAAAGGCAGAGTTACACCCAAGACCTGACAGCATACTGTCCATATAACTATCCAAAGATGTTTAACATGCTGACAGCTCCATGACATATGTAGGAGATGATGATCAAGGGGCTGGGGGACTTATGATATGAGAGAAGGCTGAAGGAATTGAACACGTACTCGCTGGAGGAGAGGAGGGACAGGGGGGACACGATCGAAATCTTTAAGTACATAAAAGGAATAAACAAGACGGGTACAGAGGGGCTGTTCAAAGGAAGGGAGGGGAGGGACACCAGGGGCCATGATATGAGACTGGAGGGAGGAAGGTTCAGGAGGGAGATGAGGAGACACTTTTTTACAGAGAGGGTGGTAGCTGGGTGGAATGCGTTACCTGCAGTAGTGGTATCCAGTAGAACAGTGAACTGCTTCAAAAGGGGATGGGACAGGACAAGAGGGAGGGTCAATGGAGGGGAAGGGTGGAAGGGAGGGGCAGCTGCAGAATAAGGGGTGCTAGCTGTACCTTCGAGCAGACTTAATAGACCTCTAGGCCTTTATCTGCTGGCAAATTTCGTATGTTCGTATGTTTGTAGGAGTTCAGCATTAGGGAATCCACATCTGCAACAGTTACCATCTGGAGACAGGCCTACCTTATGTAATTTTTCTGGGGTGTAGCACCAGTCGTGTAAGAGTTTAAATTGTATTAGGTGGCCTGCATATCCTTACTGGTTTTATAGGCATTTTGCCACATAGTGCCCCATGAATTCTCAGAGATCTCATGTCCTAACCTATCCTCCCATATTCTTTTGGTTTTACTAGTTAGATCAGGACCTGCTTCAGTAGCTCTTTTGTACAGTTTGCTAGCCCTTCCCTTGCCCTTCACCATTATGATCAGGTTATTAAACTCTTTCGAAGGGTGAGAATAGCCAAGTTGACATCCAGAACAAGCAAACATCTTGACATATATTGTGTCCTTGTTTTATTTTACCATCTATACTTGTGAAGACACCTAAAAAATTATGGTGCAACTGAATAAAAACAATCTGACCCATTACTGACTTTTTTCAGTCACAAGGCTTTAGGGTCCCATTATGGAACTCCAAAGCCAGAATTGGGAACCTATGTTCTTTTGGTGGATTTTAAAAATGGTTGAATGACTGCCATGTATGTACTGGGCAAGACATTAGAGATTCAGAAACACCAGGGAACAGCCTTAATTTTGGTCTATACACAGATGTAGAATTCTCCTAAAAAATACCTAACCACTCAGATTGGTGGTGCAATATTTCTCCAATCTAAAGACATGGTATGACAGTGGAGAAGCTTCATAAAATATATTGCCACTCACATTCCTGGTGCTGATCTTTAAATTAGTTTTATCTAAAAATTGAAAGTAAAATCTTAATCCCCGCTGTCTCCAACGTTTGAAGGAGAGGTCCATCTGGGCCGGCAAGAAGTCCTCCTCTGCTGACAGTAGTCTGCAATAGTTAAAAATGTTCTCAAATTTGTGGCGATTTTTCACATAATACCACACCTGCAGCATGTTGCCCGTAAAGTTGGAAAAGTTACTCAGTGGAGGAGATTTATCCTTGGAGGCAAATAAGATTGGGTCGATATCATGCAGGTCATTAGAAGTACATTCGAACTGTTTCCCTGGAGGGCTGTAAGTGAGAAAAAGTCATAAAAGTATGATTCGAAGAAAGGTCACCCTAGCATACAGCTCCAAGTTTGGAAGATTGACCCCTCGTTGTGCTAGGGAAAGTTGTAGGATTGCGAGGCGGATACGAGGTCATTGACCTCTCCAAATAAAGCTAGTGATCATCCTTGACTATGAGGTATACAGGAATATTTAGAAATATATATAATAGTCGAGGTAGTATGTTCATTCTTATGACTTCTACCCACTGAAAAAAGAGGAGGGGAAGTCTACCCCACTGCACCAGGTTGCCCTGTATTGGGGTTGTTAAGGGTTCAAAATTAACAAGGTCCACATTACCTATATCTTTGGAAATATAGATACCTAAGTATTTTATTAAGGTACGAGACCACCGTAGAGGAAATTGTCATTTAAGATCTGCTGATGGGGTAAAATTAAAGGAGAGAACCTCCGTTTTAGGAATGTTCAGTTTAAAATCTGCTAGTCTCTCTCAAACTGGCCCATTACCTCCGAAATAGCTGGAACTAATGTCTCCGGGGATATTACGGTAACTAGGATGGCATCAGCAAAAAGGGAGACCCTATAATCCCACTTTCCCATAGTGACCCTTTTGAATTGCGGTTCTTGTCTCAGGGTCTCTGCAAGGGGTTCCAGATATAGGGCAAATAGGAGTGGGGCAAGTGGGCAGCCCTAGCGGGTACCTCGTGATAGACTGATGGGTGTTGTCAAGACCCCATTAATCCAAATGTAGGCTCGCAGGTGAGAGTATATATTCTGTAACCACTTCCCAAAAATTTTCTGGAAACTGAAAATGCATCAAAGTATCCCAGAGAAAAGGCCAGGAGACCATATCAAACGCCTTCTCGCGGTGTCGAGACTGAGAAAGGCTGCCAGGATCTGTCTGGTCTGAAGGTACTCCGCAATGAGGGTTGAGGTGCTGGACACCTTACCTCATGCCACGCCAGCGACCTGGATTTGGGAATGACCTTGGGTCATCGGAGAGCCAGCATGGGGGTGGGGGAGAGGGAGGGAGGGAGCAGGATTGAGCAGCCGAAAGGCAGCTCTCCTCTCCTGGGGAGGTTGCCACCCCCCCCATAGTTCCGCTCCTACTAGGTGGTGGTCTGGTGAGTAGCATAGGCAGGAGGGGGTGGCAGCGTAGCAGGAGGGCACCCTGAGGTGTGGTGTGCACGTGCCTGCACATGCATGAGCACACCCAGGGCATGGGGACGGGGAGAAAACGGGAAGAAAAAGCTAATAAAATATTTATATGGGAAAAAAGGAAAAAAGCTTATAATCCATATTAATAATTGATATGGGTCTGTATGAGGCCGGTTCCGTGCTATCCTTTCCCTGCTTGGTGCTGATCTTGTATGGTTTCATCAGCATTTAAAAATGTTAAAAAAAAAAAAAACTGAAGGTTTTTTTTTTTACATGGCTCTTTTGAATGGCCATAGGATGGCCATGACTTTATGATGTGCTGACATCATTACAGAGCAACTGCAAGTGCTGTTCTTTTTTTTTTGTTAGTCCTTTTTCTCTCTCAGGGACTCTGCCAGTGTAATTTTCTGACGTCCCCCGTGTATGATACTACCTTCCCTCCCTTATGCCCCCACGACTTACCCTTCATGGCAGGGGGTGGGGGAATGCTCAACCCACCAGACTGGATCCTGCGTCCGGGAGGTGTCTTCCCAGGGTGGCACTGCGGGGGACAATCATCATGCTTCATGCAGCAGAGGACCCTTTTTTCTATTTTCTCCCCTTGGGAATGGAGTGTGCAATGACGCCACCGGTGGCACCATGCTCCTGAGCAGCGCTCCTCAGGTGTCTGCTCCATCCCGTCCCACATCAGCAGTGTCGGCATGCTGCCCCCAGCCTCCGCTAGGGGCCAGGCATTCGCTGACTGCTGGTACCCCCCCCCCAGAGAAAGGAGAGCAGTCCTTAGGACGTTCAATCCTTCTTTGCCCCTGCCAACCCCTGGTGGCCTGCGCTCATTCCTGAACACAGGTTGCCAGCATGGCATGAGGTGTGGCGTCCAGCACCTCAACCCTCAGCGCCACTGGGCCGGCCAGCAAGTGCTGTTCTGTGGTATCCTGTGGCACCTTAAAATGATCAATCCTGATTGCCTTTTCACAGTAAAATAACTTAAAAAACTAAACTTCACTCGTCCATTACAATTCAATCAGCAAGTGGCTCGCCTAGTTTTTCAATACAATCAAACTGGGAATGTCTTACATTTACCAGAACCATGTGCTCAGGGCCGCTGTCCCTTTTTCCTTTCACTGTCCACCTCCTGTCTGGCTAGTGGTACAAGGTTCTGGCTCTTGCTAGACCCAGCTACCCTTGTGTCACCTTTTAGGCCCAACAGTTAGGTTCTAAGTTGGTAGCCACCTTCTGTTTTGTTGTTCATTTTATCTCCTATATCTTTTCCTTATCCTTTTGAGCTAGAAAATATCTAGTCCTCTCTTATTTATCTCCACTTTGTTTCTCTCCTGATGAACAGAACTGAGGTGCTTGAGGGAGCTGGCGACAGTTGCTGACTGGCACGTGCGACACCATGTGAGGTGCGCAGTTGCCATCAATAGCTGATGTCACCTCCCTCCCTGTGAATACAAAAAAAATAAATAATAATTTGCTCCCATGGGATTCTACTGTCTCCAGCTCCAGAGCCACCATTGTGGATCAATGGTGAATATATTTTGGAAGATCAGCAATTGTGGTAAGTACGTAATTTTCATTTGTTGTTGTTTTATTTGCTGAATTCTCTGTTTCTCTAATCCACTAGCATACTATGTAAAGCCTTTAATGCCATGCAAAACACCACTGGAAGCAGTATGCAATTCCTTGTGTTGGACAGGGTGACAAGGCTTCACCACCACAACAGGCTTTCTACATTTGCTTCGGTGCAGACAGATAATGACAAACTACAGACACGTGCTTTCTCCTTTTGTGATGAAACGTGTGTCTGAAATTTGACTTTCTCAATCTAAACTGGAGGAGCGAATACATACCCATGATGCTTTGCTCTGGTATTGTGGCACTGGAGTGAGTGCATTTGGTTTGGAGGGGCACAGAAACCAACCAGTTTGAATCCTTGTTCTCTCATTGCATTCTTTTGGGAAGAGACCGAGGTGCAAAAAGGGGGGGAGGAGTGGCCCTGTATGTTAATGAAAATATCAAAGCTACAGAAATTCAGAATACACATAAGGAGCCAGAAGAACTGTGGGTCACCCTGGAAACAGGAAATGGGACAGCCATAAGAACTGGGGTTGTCTACAGGCCCCCAGACCAGAGGGAGGACATAGACACATTACTGTTAGAAGATATACAAAACATGACCGCTAAAGGGGAGGTTCTGATAATGGGAGACTTCAACATGCCGGATACAGATTGGTCAATACCAGCAGGAACATCTGCCAGAACTAGACTCATAGTGGATTCCCTGCAGGGAGGGCCTCAAACAACTGGTACAGCAACCCACAAGAGACAGGGCTATCCTAGATCTAGTACTGACTAACAAAGAAGGGATCACAGATCTCCAGGTAGAAGGTCACCTGGGGCCAGTGACCATCACATGGTATGGTTCAATTTGGCTACTACATCTAAATCATCCCATTCCAAGGCAAAATATGGGACTTCAGAGGAGCTGACTTTGATAAGATGGCCAACAGAGTTAAGCTAGCCCTGGCAAAAGAAACACAGGTGAGGGGTACAGGCAAAGTGGGCAAGCATTAAGGATGCAATACTTGAAGCAACATCCCATTGTGTTAGACAGAAAGGAAGTGCAAAGAAGAAGGAAACCACTTTGGTTCTCAAATACAGTAGCAGAAAAGGTCAGAGCCAAAAGGCTGGCCTTCAGGAAATATAAGGAACACAGATGGATGAAGATAGGAGGCATACCAAACTGCCCTAAGGGAAGCAGGTAAGGCAGTAAGGCAGGCAAGTCCCAAACTGAGGAAACACTAGCACGAACAGTAAAGAAGGTGACAAGACTTTCTATAGATACATTAGTGAAAGGAGAAAGTCCAGGGGTGGTGCTGCTTAATGGAGAAAAGGGAGCATGTGAGGAGGAGGACCCTGTAAAGGCATCTATCCTAAATAGATACTTTTGCTCAGTATTTACTGAAGAGAAGGAGGGCAGGGCCCACAGCTCAGCATCATGGACACAGGGGGGAGAGAGGTAAGCACTACTCCCTTCACAAAAGAAAGGGTCCTACAAGAGCTTGCTAAGCTCAGGGTGGATAAGGCAATGGGACCTGACGACATACATCCCAGGGTACTTAAGGAGCTAAAGGAGGAACTAGCAGAGCCATTAGCAGAATTGTTTAGTGAGTCTCTGAGCACAGGAGAGGTCCCAGAAGACTGGAGAAGGGCTCATGTGATCCCGCTCCACAAGAGTGGTAGCAGGGAGGAGGCGGGGAACTACAGACAGGTCAGTCTTACCTCAGTAGTGAGCAAGATTATGGAGGCACTCCTTAAGGAAAGGATAGTGCAACACCTGGAATCCATAGGGGCACAGGATCCAAGACAGCATGGGTTTACAAAAGGAAGGTCCTGTCAAACTAATCTCATAGATTTCTTTGACTGGGTAACCAGAGTGGTGGACCAAGGGGGAGCAGTTGATGTCGCCTACCTTGACTTCAGCAAAGGTTTTGACACTGTTCCACATAGAAGATTGATAAATAAGCTGGGTAGGCTCGGGTGGGTCAGAAGTTGGTCAACTGGGTGGCAAACTGGTTGACGGGCAGAAAACAGAGAGTGGTGGTAAATGGTATACAGTCAGAAGAGATGCAAGTCACAAGTGGGGTACCTCAGGGATCAGTCCTGGGCCAGTCCTCTTCAACATCTTCATTAGTGACCTTGCAGATGGACTAGAGGGTAAGGCTTGTCTGTTTGCAGATGACACCAAGATCTGCAACAGAGTAGATGATCCAGATGGGGTGGGCAGAATGAGAAGAGATCTGGATAAACTAGCAGAATGGTCAGAAGAGTGGCAACTGGGATTTAATGCAAAGAAGTGCAAAATCATGCACATAGGGAAGAAAACCCTGAAGCCACCTATAGGCTGGGAGGAGTTGCTAGCAGTCACAAAGGAAGAAAGAGACTTGGGCATCATCATCACTGATGACCTAAAATCATCAAGCAGACCTCTAAAGCAGTAGGTAAGGCTAGGGGGTGTTAGGGTGTATTAGTAGGGGTATCACAAGTCGTAAGAGGGAGGTAATAATCCCTCTGTACAAGACACTGGTTAGGCCCCATCTGGAGTACTGCGTGCAGTATTGGAGGCCACACCTTCACAAGGACATTAACCAAATTGAGGCAGTCCAGAGAAGGGCAACCAAAATGGTGCAGAAACTGCATCAGAAGACATATGAAGACAGATTAACGGAGCTCAATATGTATACCCTTGAGCAAAGGAGGGAGAGAGGTGATATGATCGAGGCATTCAAACACCTTAAGGGCATAAACAAGGTGAAAAGAGTCTAACATGTTTAAATATAAGAAAATAGCAGGACAAGAGGACACAGCATGATATTAGAGGGAGGCTGATTAAGGGGAATGTGAGGAAATTCTTTTTCACAGAAAGGGTGGTGGATGCATGGAATGGCTTACCACAAGAAGTGGTGGCTATGAATACAGTGCAGGGCTTCAAACAGGCATGGGATAGGCATAAGGGAGCAATACAAATGACTATGAATAGATAGGCCACTGACAGAGCAAAGGCCGATGGCACATTTATAAGGTAGAAAAAGAAATGGGCAGACTGGATGGGCCTTGCGGTCCTTATCTGCCGTCAACTTCTATGTTTCTATGCCATGCACTGCTTCACCACAGATTGCCTTTCTAGCATGCTTCTGCTAATAGCCATTGCTTTCCTTTTCAGCACACCCCAGGGCACAGGAGAACTCTGTCCACCCAGAGCAGCATACTGTTGGACAGTAATTATCAGTCAGCAACTGTTTCTGAATTTGGGGACTCGGAAGAGACAAACTCCTGCATAGAGGTGAGAACTTTTTTTTTTTGCTTTATGTTTCCATTCCCCACCACCACCATTTGTGCTTGTCAAACTGGATTGGTAATTAAATTAATTGCTACACACTGGCAGGGTGGCAGTTGAAGGGTTCCATTAAGGCTCATTCCATCCCAGCAGTAGCCATGTCGGTGGCTGGCTTTGCACCCGATCAGTCCCTGTTTCATAGAAATGTATGGCTGCTACCTGGAGTAGTGTTCACACGCTCACCAAGCACTATGCTTTGAATGTTCTTTTGAGGAAACGAGCAGATCTTCCAAGAATTAATCTTCACCATTAATTCCCACTAGTGGGTCTCACCCGGAGGTACTAGGACTCAACAAGAGCCAGAACTTGTCAGAGGGCTGGTGATGCGACAGATACCGTGTGTGCATTGATCTACAGCTCTTGCAGCAGGTTACACCATAAGGAATGAAGGCGGGGACTTCCGGTGACGTCACTCCCCCTGATGCAAGCTTAACTTACAGGCTCTCTGTATAGCCGAAATAACCTCTGAATTTACTGCGTTTCTCCGAGAAAGAGATGCTAGAATCTCCACTGGAGGTGTTACAATGTCCAGGAGAGGGGAGAAGAGTTATAAAAAAGTACTCACTAACCGCGAGGACGACAGAATTTCAGATTCAGGCAGCGAGGCATCACAGGTCTCTGAGACCTCGAGGCAGAGTAATGGCACCATCGAGCAGCCCCCTCTCAGCACCCTACAACGGCAAATGGCAATGGTGCTGAGTGAGCTTAGAGAGTTTCGGAGCAAATTCCGCTCAACAACTACAGCATTAAGAACCGACATAGGGAAATTGGAGAAGCAGCAGGAGCAACTGGAGCAGCAATACACGGAGACAGACGGCAGGATAGACAGAGCAGAGAGGGCCATACTGCAACTTAATCAATGTGTGCAGACTCTACAGGAGCGGGCGGAAGATGCCGAGAGCTGAAATAGGCATAATAATGTTCGAATTTCGGGGATCCCAGAAGGGGAAGAAGGAACAGATCCTCACAATTTCATCTGCCTATTACTAAAGCAGGTTCTGGAAGTGCCAACTGATGTCACATTGGAATTTCAGTGAGTACACCGCACTCTAGGGCCTAGGCCCCCCCCAGAATCAAGGCCCCGTGCCATGTTAGTCCGATTTCTCCAATTCCAAGAAAAGGAACTTATACTGCACACTGCCTGGAAAAAGGGTCAGATCAGTTACAAAGACCACAGGCTATTTTTTGAAAATGATTATGCACCCGAAACTATGGCGAAGCGTAGAGCCTATGGCCGTATACTAAAGGAGCTGAAAAAGGTGGGCATACGATTTAGAACCTCTTATCCTGCTAAACTGATAGTCTACCATACATAAGGTCAACTTACTTTCACTTCGGCTGAAGAAGCGGCGGAGACCTTTAAAAAATACAGCATAGAGGTACAAATCCCCTCGAGCAGACCTACTAAGGTACTCTGGCGGCAAAACTTGCCCAGCAGGCTTGGCAGGTCAGGCAACGAGATGTTAGGAAACACCAAGGGATTGATAAGATTTGCAAGATTGCAGATTCTCTACGAGATCAAAGAGAGACACTTGAACTTTCACCAAGGAAAATTACTGGCAAGCTACCCTAAGGCCATCAACACCTTTTCAATGGAAACATCAATTTGGTACTCCGAAAACGAAGAGACTGCAGTGATAATCTTTAACAGGATTTCTCGATAACCTGCCTGCTGTCGGCTGTACTACCCTAGGGGACCCCTGATGGTGGGTCCTCTAGATTAATGACCTGCTTACCATATTCGTAAATCAGGGTTTCTACTTCTTTAACAATACTAACCTCAGCTCCTACTGGTCTGCTCTCTTTCTGGTATTCTCTCTCCTCCTGAGTCTCCTGTGCTGATTTTAGACTAGGAATAAACACGAGCCCCCGCTCCTTATGTTTCTCTTTAATCTACTCTTTTTGTCCCACTGTGACTCCCTGTGGAATGCGGGTGAACAGCCTCTCGGCAGCTATGCTGGTCTGGAAGACTAGGGGTTGCTATCACTCTCTGGAAACTATCCCCATTCAAAAATCAGTTACCATTATAATAGTACTGCTGCCCCCCCCCCATTTCTGGGTTGTTGCTAACTACCCCCATCCCCTTCCCTTGCAGCTGTTCCTAAAGAGGAAATGAAGTATAATAATTATCATGGCCGACACTAGGGGATAACTTAAATAACAGTACTAACCCTCCGGCCCTTGCAAATTTGGTCTGTTCTTCTACTCCCTTCCCTCTCTCGGCATCTTCCCCTCATTTGCCGATGTTGGCTACGTATTGCTCCCCATATGTGGCGAGCGAACATCTTCTCAACAGCTATACAACTTTAGATCGGAGGATGTGGTACAATATTTTGGTAAACGATGCCTGTTGTAACACGTCCATCGTGTTGTACTCACAACATAGCCTCTGCTTTCTGGAACTAGCTAACTCCTCCTACATCTTCCCATTAGAGTGACATTGAACAGTGAAGCTGCAACGGACCCTTCCTTTCAGTACTTAAAGTTTGAAGCCTACTGGGGTACTCAGATTGCCCTGCTGAAAACCGTAGCCTTCCCCTTCATTCCTTCCCCCCCTTTTATTTTTTTTACCATTTCTTTCCTCCCTTACCCCCCCTTCCCTTTCACTATTCATTAATTTAATAATTTAGGATCTCTCTCCCCTCAAGAGTTACCCTCCTCTATTATGTGGCTTGAGAGGGAGAGTGACTAGCCAATACCCCTAACCCTCTCCTTTAAGCTCTAGAAGAGCCTTGGGTATATTCACCGAAAATACCCTATTTAGGTGGGGACTACGTCACCCCCCGAGTGCTCTTGAAGCTCTCGGTACTTGGAAGTTCAAGTTCATCGTTAACTAATAGTTGGACTACTACCATTGAGACTGTAAGTTTGGTTGATTTATGCTAAGTGCATATTTTGAGCTCTCTCAATGCTACTACTTATTGTAGTTTATGTTGAATTGATTGTTCGATTAGGCCGCCAGTTGAGAGGCGATCAACTTTTAGTAGAAGTTCTAATTCCGAAGCTTTTAGGAAATTGTTATTGCATTAGAATGTTTAAAATTTGTGATTATGGCAAACTCACTACAAAATGTTACGAGGTACAGACTGTAGATACAGAAGTCCCTTTATCACTGCCAAATGCCCCTAATATTAATCTGACTCCATTTAATATCCTATCATGCAGGAAAACCCCCTGAAGTTAATTTCCTGGAATGTTAATGTGCTCTCTTCCCCTATCAAATGAACCAGGGTCTTCGCGCAGATGAAGAAATCTAAAGCAGATATTATTTATTTGCAGGAGACTCACCTCAGTAGCGCTGAGCATGAAAAGTTAAGGCGAATTGCAAAAGGTGAGGTCTTTAGTTCCTCCTACAGGGGTGGCAAGAGAAGAAGAGTCGCAATAATAATCCCACAGAGAGTCCCCTGGCACCATGATTCTAAGTGGATTGACCTATATGGAAGATTGGTTCTTTTTCGGGGGCAGATTGGTGAGGTGGAAGTCACTTTAGCGAATGCTTACTTTCCACCAGATTCACCGGCGGGCGAACTTAAAAATCTATTAGATAGAATTACCCAATTCACTAGGGGTATTCTTCTGCTCTCAGGAGACTTTAATATTCTTCCCAAACCGGAGAAAGATTCCTCCAACCCTGGCTCCCCAAGAAGAACCCCCCAGCAGAGGTTTCTTGGTAGGTTCTTGTCTCAAGTTGGCTGGGCTGACGCCTGGAGGTTTATGCACCCCCACTCTAGGAATTATACACACTACTCAGCTGTTCATAAGACCTATTCAAGAATTGATTTAACCTTCACTCAAGTAGAACACTTAGATTACTTAATAGATACACAAATAGGGGATATCACCCTATCAGATCACGCACCTGTGGTGAGCTCCTGGAAGATGGGTTTACAGAAAAGAAACTCCTTCTGGCATCTAAATCCTGTTTATCTAAAGTCTGACCAATTCAGGGAGTTTGTCACAGATAAAATATCTGAAATTCTGGCGATAACATTGACTCTGGCACCCCAACAGGTATTATCTGGGATACCATTAAAACTGTCTTACGTGGTCACCTTATGAATTACACTTCACAAAAGGCAAAAGACCGTAAACAGCATAAGAACCAACTAGAAGAAACACTGCACTTCCTCCAAATGTTGCACAAACGAGGTGACACCTCTATACTTCCACAAATTCAGCAAGTTAAACAAGAATTAGACTGGCCCTACAACAGATGGAAATTGCTTTTTCCTTCCTTCCTCAGAAATATTATGAAGTCAGTCCCAGAGCCACAAGATTGCTAGCATATCAAACTAGAAAACAAAGGAAATTGGCCACTATAACAACCATCCGCCACCCAGTGGGAGGTAAGCCTCTGAGTAACCTTAATGATGTAGTAGAGGCATTCACAACTTACTACTCTACTCTACTCTGTATACCCCAGAATGCCCTGCATCTTCCGACTGTATAGGGAAATTCCTGCACGATCTTACCCTTCCCAGAATCACGCTAGAGCAGGGTGAACAATTGTTAAACCCAATTACAATGCAGGAAATTACCAACGCAGTGGCCCATGCTAAAACCATGAAAGCCCCAGGCCCCGATGGCTATGGAGCCGAATTCTATAAAGCAGCAAAACAGCTCCTCCTCCCTCCTCTGCTCAAGACCTGTAACTCTGTCCTGCAGGGAGATGCACCCCCTCCCCCCAACCTGGGCATACGCTACAATTTCAGTTATCCCCAAACCGGGGAAAAACCCGTAACTCTGCGAATCTTATCGCCCAGTCTCTGTATTGAACACAGACTATAAGCTAGTCATGGGAATAACTGCCCAAACAATAGAGGCTATTCTCCCACAGCTTGTTAACAAAGATCAAACCGGCTTTGTGGGAGGTCGCACCACTACGGATAGTATTAAAAGAACTTATCATATTATCCGTGAGATGAATACTTTAGACTCCCCTCCTGTCCTAGTAAGTCTTGACGCCAAGAAGGCCGTTGACAGAGTTTACTGGCCCTCTCTATATGCAGTTATGGAGTTTATGGGATTCCCTGGTGCATTAATTCAGGTTATTTCAAACATCTACACCTCGCCTAAAGCCTGGGTTAGGGTGGCCAGACACCACTCGACACCCTTTTCTCTACATAGGGGCACTAGGCAGGGGTGTCCTTTGTTCCCCCTCCTATTTGCTCTATTTATGGAGCCATTAGCGCAATTAATTAGGCAATCAAATGACGTCACTGGAATTGTAGCGGGTGGGGAGGAGCACCGCATTGCCCTTTATGCGGACGATGTCCTCCTCTACCTACGGAACCCGGCCACTTCGCTCCCGAAGGTAAGCCAGTTACTGAATATGTTTGGAGACCTCTCGGGCTATAAAGTGAATATAGCAAAAACTGAAATTTTAACCTTTCAGTATGCTCCCGATCAAAGTATTCGGGAACAATTTCCATGCAGGGGGGGTATTACCAAACTTCAGTATCTGAGAATAACCCTATCTAGAGACCTGCGAGATGCATACAAGTATTATTACATCCCCTTTACTACGTGTCTCAGGGATGATCTGGCTAACTGGGAAGCACTTCCACTAAGTCTATCTAGGAGAATAGACCTTCTCCGTATGATTACTCTCCCTAGAGCACTGTACCGTTTTAATAACATCCCCATTATGCTTCCTCGGTCTATATTTAAGGAATGGAATAGAGCTATTACACACTTTATATGGGCAGGCCGCAAGCCTAGGGTTAAGTTTAAACTATTGACTATACCAAGAAATCAGGGAGGTTTATCCCTGCCTGATTTTTATTGTTACTATCAAGCAGCACACTTTCTCCACTCGTTTGCTAGGCAGATTTTAGATGGTGATGTGCATTGGGCAGAGCTTGAATGGACCACCACTCCAGACTTGGAATATTTTAATACACTTTATCATGGAACACCCCGCTCAGTTGACTGTCAGAATCTGCCTCCTGAAACCAGGCATAGAGTGTTAGCATGGTACCAAATTAGGAGACAGCCTCGGATCTCTCCCTTTATTCCGTTAATATGCCCAATAGCTGTCTTGCCTAACTTTCACCCATGGAGGCTAGATGATGCCTTTCAGCGATGGTCAAGATATGGCCTTAGATACCTGTTTCAAATTTTAACTGGTGGGAGACTATGGTCCTTTCAGGAAATACAAACAAAATTTGGTTTGCCCAATTTGCATCACTATAGGTATTTACAATTAAGGCACTATTACAGCTCCTTGCCACTATTGGTGCACACTCCAGATTGCTGGCACCAGTTAATCACTTCCATTCAGTCTTTGCTTTCTTCCCCAAACCAGAGACACCTAATTTCTACCTTTTACCAATCCTTAATAGCCTCACACCAGGAGATCTTAAAGATATCCTGCGAGAAATGGCAACATGAACTAGGTATACCCATAGAACTAAAGCAATGGCAGCAATCCTGCAGACAGGTGGCCCGCACGTCTAGTTCCCATCAATGGCGAGAGTATGCCTGGAAATTTCTAATTAGATATTTTTATACGCCAGAGATCACTAGCCATTTTGAGCGGGGTGGCACCTCCTCCTGCTGGCGATTGTGCGGCAAAAACAAAGCTCACTTAACACATGTGGTATATAGCTGTCCTAAACTGACCCCATTTATTCAAGCCTTGCAGCTCGAACCCCAATTGATCTTCGGAATTCCTTTCCAACTCTCCCCGCAACTTTTTATTCTTTTGATTTTCCCCGGAGATCTTAAAGATCAAAATATTAGATACCTTCTAGCTGTCCTCCTCACATCTGGGAAAAAGGCCATAACTAAACTATGGAAGGCTCCTGCCCTTCCTACCCTAAAGGACTGGCACACCATAACTAAGCAAAGCTACTACATGGAAAAAATAACCTATGGACTGAATAACCGTGTGGAAATTTTTAACTCAAGGTGGAATGGATGGCTACTATACTATGCATCTAAGGACTCAGCATTTGTTCTCTGACTGAACAACTGGGATGTTTCTCAGGCTCCCCATCCTCCTTCTTCCTTCCTCCCCCCCCCCCGGATCACAATTGACCCCTATATATAGATAATTGTAGATAAAGCAATAAAATCCTCCGAGTGGTGTCCCGGTGACCATTAACACCTTCGCCAGCTGTTTGGGTCAGGGTTATGTCACCACAGAAGTTATACCAACTTACACTCAAAGGAAATTGGCTTTGTGACAAATTTGGATTGGGGAATATATATGTGAGCCCAGGTAACCTGTACTACCCTGCAACAGGATTAGTTTTAACTCCTGTAATTTTACTGTATTAGCTGGCACTCTCTGATTTGTATAGATTTCTCTCTGTATCCATGTAAGGAGACTACTGAATTGATTGAATGTAATGTAAAGTCTATACCTCATGATGATGATGAAAATCAAATAAAAAAAGAAGAACAAGAAAAAAAAAAAAGGAATGAAGCTGGCAGACAGCAGGACCCTATGGAAAACTTTTAGCTAGCTATACCAAGCGAGGGACCGACCCCAACATCCGACACATCATAAAAGGGGCACTTCCCCAGCAAACCCCAGTTCTTCTCCCACCGTCGACTCACACGCATCGACTCCACGGACACCTTCAAGCTGACGAATGATGATAGAAAGAATTTAAGACAATTTCCTCAAGATTTCATCTCCTTCGTGACAAGTACATGTCTTCTTCCCCGACTCCTTCTTTAGAAGGACACCCCTCGAAGTGCGCTTTCGGCAAACAGATCCCCTTCAAAGATAGGCACTCGACCTGCGTTCGGTTTCTAGGCCCGGACCACAATATCCAGGCCTGCTCCATTTACTAGCAGTTTAACAGTAGAACCAGGATCTGCTGCCAGAAAGCACTCCAGAGTTTTCTCCTTGAAGAAAAACTTAAGGCCATGGAGAAAGATCCATCCTCTCAAGGGGAACCTTCGAATAAATCGGGGAAACACAAAGACAAGCACCGGGACAAGGACAGGACTCGATCCCCTAATCATGCGTCAGACTCCCTGGCCAGCTCCAGCGCCGTCCAGTTGGACCGCTCTCCATCCTGGGCCAGGTCTCCGGTCAAGGTCAGGGCTTCAGGAGGCTCTGGTTCAGTGTCTTTACAGCCACTGAAGACCAAATCCAAGGATAGCCGTCCCTCGGGGTCAGCCGCCAGGTCGGAGGCTTCCGACCACCACAGGCCTCAGTCCAAGTTGGCGACTACATCTAGCGCCGATGCTAAGGACCGATGCCGGGACACCGATCACTCGGTCTCCCAGTCGCCCAGGGGCTCAGATGTCCCTCAGCGGAAAACTTCAGAGCTTACGTCACTAAAACAGACAATGGAGGTACCCGCACAGTGCCCCAAGAACCTGACGCCACCTTTGCCAACTGACACTGGGTGCAGGGGAACGTCAGAGGAGGACTCCGGCACTCATGACACTGGTGACCAGATGTCGGGGGATGCCGAAGACGTCGGTCTACCCGACACCGGCCTACCATAAGACCCGACGCCAGACCCAACAACCCCTCACCCACCAATGCCTGATCCTACTGCCGGACAGACACCGGCATGAGGCCCTTCATCCTGTCTGAACATACAAGAAGTCAAAGAACTCTTCAGCTTTTGGTGGGACACCATTAAGAAAGATGCACCCACAAAACCCCCTGATGAGGCACCACCCCCCCGTGGCACCTCCTAAGGCACCGACACCTAAGCCTCGAGACATTTCTCCACAGCCTAGGGGCAGGTCCAAGTCCAGACACTCTAGGTCTCGGAGTCTGAAGAGACCTTCGCGCTCCAGGACCCCTTCAAAATCCCCTAGTGACCACAGAAGAAAAAGGCCCCGACAAAGATCCCCCTCTTCATCAGGTGACGACTCACGCCCTGATTCTTCGGGCACTCCTCGGTCACCCTCTCCTGTTGAGCCTCCATCTCCAGATCCCCATGACCTTCCCAGGTTGCCACCGGATGACCCATCATTCTCCGATATTATGTGCCACCTTCAGGAGAACATGGGATGGGAGACAGAGGATTTAGACCCAGAATGACAATGCCTGGCACGTTATTTGAGGCAAAAAGACCCCAAGCTTGTGGTGGTTCCACCTCTGGTGAACACTTTCCAGGACACTACCACGACTGCATGGAAGCATCCTCATTCAATTCCCATGGTCCCCAAGAAGGCTGACAGGCTTTATAGGGCCCCACAGGAGGCTCCCTCTCTATCTCAACAACCCGTGGCTGACTCGTTAGTCATGACGGCTTCGCATGACTGCTCCCAGTGGCCCCAGCTCCTCATTACACAGCCTCCAGACCAGGAATCCAAACAGTTGGACTCAGTGGGTCGTCACATGTATGCCTCTGATACGTGCTCCCTCAGGTCCCTCAACTATTTGATGCACATGGTGCAATTTCAAAATGCATTGTGGGACCAGGGACAGGACCTATTGAAGGACTTCCCAGAGGGTGAGAAGAAGGAGGAGCTCCTAAACCTTCTTCGCACAGGCTCTGATGTTGGGACCCAAGTCCTCCGGGCCGCGTATGACTTGGCAGACTCGGCAGCGAGAGGTGCCTCAATAGGCATTTGCCTCCAGAGACACTCCTGGTTGAGGGTCTCTGGATTTACTCCAGACATCCACTACAATGGAGCCGTCTTGTTTGGTGAAGACTCTTGAGAGGGTCATCACCAGACTTCAAGATGCTGGGAAGGTGGTTAGAACGGTTCAGGCCATATATAAATCCAAGCCTGGTTCCTTTCGCAGACCACAGGGCCATTTTCATGGCTGACAGAGCAGACAACAACCTCGGTCGGGCCAACAGCAACATAGGGGCAATTTCGGTCGCAAGAACCAACAGAGATTCTCCGGAGGTCAGGGCCAGAGAAACACTAAATCTACCCAACCTGCCGGAGCCACCACCACCACCACAGCATGACTCCTTCCCGTCCCCTGCCACTGCCACCGTCTGGATCAAAGGGAAGAGAGGGTCAGGGGTTGAGTTGCTTACCACCTGTCAGGGTGGCAGAGGATCACCTCCAACCAGTGGGTTCTTCAGCTTATCAGTCGAGGTCACTCTGTAGAGTTCCTCAACTGCCCACCGTTAAAACATCCTCTGCATTCCTGTTACTCGGGACAGCATGCCCTGCTCATCCAGCAGGAGATCTCTGCACTTCTTTCCAAGGACGCCATCGAGGTCGTATCAAGGAACCAGAGAGAAAAAGAATACTATTCCCACTTCTTCCTGGTTCCAAAGAAAATCGGGGACTTACACCCGACCCTAGACCTCAGCGACCTAAACATCCATGTGATGTACAAATGCTTTCGTATGGTTATCCTACCGGGTTTCATTCCCATGCTCAAGCAAGGCACATGGTTAGTGTCTCTGGACATGCAGGACGCATACTGTGTCTTCATCTTCCCATAACTCGGTCGTACAGGAAATTCCTGCGCTTTGACTTTTTGGGACACCATTATCAGTTCTGAGCACTTCTATTCGGCCTGTGCTCGGCACCATGTGTCTTTACCAAGTGCATGGCGGTCATAGCAGCAGCCCTCAGGAGATAAGGCCATTACGTATTCCCCTATTTGGATGACCGGCTCCTGATGGCCTCCTCCCCAGAGGCATTGGAGAAGGCCATTCACGACACCTGCTCCCTATTTCAGTCTCTAGGGATCACCATCAACCAAGAGAAGTCATCTCTCACTCCCTCGTAGAGACTACAATTCATTAGCATGGTTCTGGATACCCGTCAAGGGAGAGCCTTCCTGCCCGTGGACAGAGTGGAACGCATGAGGTCACTGATAAGGACTATCATGGCACAAAATCTGATCTCCGCTCGGACCTTACTTTGCCTGCTCGGACATATGGCAGCTTCCATTGCCATGGTCCCCCACACTCACCTCCACATGAGAGTTACTCAGTGGATGCTGAGAATCCAATGGGACCAGAGGCAGGATCACTTAGACCAGCTGATCAGACCCACACGGCTGGTCATTCAAGACTTACAGTGGTGGCTGGTCCCAGAACATCTTTCCGTGGGAGTCCCCTTCATGGTGCCAGTGCCATCTCTGACTCTCACCACCGACACTTCAGGGTCCAGCTGGGGAGCTTATCTGAGTGACACCAGAGCCCAGAGAACCTGGTCGCCCCTGGAGACTCACCTCCATATCAATGTCCTGGAGATGAGAGCAGTCCTTTACGCCTTACAGGCCTTGCAGTCAGAGATCCCACCGGGTCATGTGTTGGTCCAGACAACACCTCGATGATGTATTACATCAACAAACAAGGAGGCAGTCACTCCTACCCCTTTTGCAGAGAGGCCAAGCTGGTGTGGGAATGGGCATTACAGCATAACTCCATGCTCACCGCAGTGCACGTTCCTGAGTGGACAACACTGTCGCAGACCTCCTGAGCTGGTCAAAGGCCAGGGCTCACGAATGGGAACTGATACAAGAGGTCACTGAGGACCTGTTCCAATGATGGGGGACACCAGACATCGAATTACTCGCGTCCCCGTACAATGCAAAACTGCCCAATTTCTGCCCGTTAGATCCAGGGCCTGGTGTTTTCTGGCAAGACGTGTTGTCCCTCTCCTGGCTGGGCAGGTTCCTCTATGCTTTTCTGCCCTTCCCTCTGATCCAGAAGGTTCTTCTCAAGCTCTGATCGGAATGGGCATCAATAATCTTGATAGCGTCCTTTTGGCCCAGGACAGATCTGTTTTCCGCTGCTTCACCAGCTGGCTCAGGAGCCTCCCTTACCCTTACCAGTCAGCTCTCATTTGCTGTCCCAGGAGGCCGGCTCCCTAGTCCATCCAAACCTCAAATCCCTGAACCTGTATACCTGGCTTCTAAAGACATAGCCATTCTTAGGCACGGAGTCTCGCAAGGCGTTGCCGATATCCTGGTGGCAGCTAGTAAACCTTCGACTCATGCCACGTATGCTCTGAAATGGCGGAGATTTTGTCTATGGGCTCAGGCCCGTGATATCGATCCTCTTTGATGCCCTGAGAAGTCTATTTTAGACTACCTCCTATCCCTTTTCCAGTCGGGACTGGCATATTCCTCTCTGAAGGTACACCTCTGTGCCATATCGGCATACCACACACCAGCTGGTCAGCATTCATTAGCCCAGTTAGAGGCTTCCCGCACTTTTCTGCACAGTGTCTTGCATCTTGACCCCCAAGTAAGGATCCAATTCCTCCTTGGGACATTCTTTTTGTTTTAGAGCAGCTTACGCTGCCTCCCTTTGAACCAGCCACGGATTACGAGCTTCGACTTCTCTCCTGGAAGGGGTTATTTTTAGTTGCCGTTACTTCAACACAGAGGATTTCTGAGCTTCAGGCGCTCATGTGTAAACAGCCTTATTTGATTTTCCATTAGGACAGGGTGTCCTTAAGGACCAAACCTAAGTTTCTTCCCAAGGTGGTCTCAGCCTTACTGTTAAACCAGGATATTGGCCTTCTGGTGTACTTCCCCAACTACATGAACAGAGGGGAAGCCCTCTTTCACACTCTAGATGTGCATAGGATTTTGAGGTTCTGCTTAGCCAGAAGCCATTCACAGACAATCTGACCAACTGTTCTTATCCTTCACTCGAAAGATGTTGGATGCATCCATATTGAAACAAACTCTCCCCAAGTGGCTTGTTAACTGCATTGTCTTCTGTTACCAGAAATGCAATAAACCTTTGCCGGGACCGGTAAAGGGCCATTCTGCAAGGGGGTGGCTACCTCCTTCGGTACCTTGAAAAATGTAGCGACATCCGCCATTTGTGCGGCCACTATGTGGAGTTCAGTGCACACTTTCTTGAGACACTACAGTTTGGACATCGCCTCCAGATGTAGAGCGGGCTTTGGCCTGGCAGTCCTCCAGGGACTTTTGTCCTGAGAGGTTCCTTTCTATCTTGATCTCTCCTACCCTGCTCCCGACTGGGTTAGCATTGCACCCTTACTGCTTAGGAATCAGTCCTTATGGTGTAACCTGCTGCAAGAGCTGTATCTCGAAGTAAGATAGTACAGTTACATAAGAACTTACTGTAACAGTAGATCTTCGAGAACAGCTCTTGCAGCAGGTAGTTTCCCTCCCACCTTCCCCTCGGGAGGTTTGTTTCTAATTCAGAACGTCTCGGATGCATCAGATTTATTAGTCTTCCTCTGGAAGCGGATCCTCGATCTCCTCTTCTGAATCACATCGTTATGTTGGGAGTCTCTGGCGGGAGAACTGAGGTATGCTGGGGGACCACCCCTTTTATGATGTGTCGGACACCGGGGGCGGGGCCAACGTCAGGGCAGTCCCCCGCTTGGTGTAACTAGCTAGAAGTTTTCCATGGGGTCCTGCTGCCTGCCGGATTCAGTCCTTATGGTGTAACCTGCTGTAAGAGCTGTTCTCGAAGATCTACTGTTACGGTAAGTTCTTGTGTAACTGTACTTTATGCAGCGACACATGTACCCGCTGGTGTACAGCGGCACCAGCCCTCAACTACCTCAGTTCCTTTTTTTCCCCACCATCAAGTGTGCATCAGTGACGCTCACCTGCAGGGAGTCAAAACTTCATTGTCTATACACAACAGCATTCATTTCTTCAGTTTTAGTGTTCAGCATTAGAGTTTCTTATTTTTGTGTCAACTTAAAATCATTTTACTAATACTAGTTTCTGCATGTAAACAGTCAATGGCCATAGATGATAGGGAGCCTGAAGAGGCTGGCTGCTTCAGCAGTGGGGCAATTTCCAGTCCACCCTCTCCTCTGGAGAAGGGTTCAGACAATGGGTGGTCAAGTACTTGGTAGAAAAGGCAGCTTTCCTGTAAGTACAAAAATAAGTGGTACTGATCCCACACACGCTCAGCATCTGGGTCCAGGTACCGGTCAACCTTGGCCTCTTCCACTTCTCGTAAGAATGGGAAGAAATGACAGTAATTGAGGTCTCCCTCTGTAATGTCTGCCATGAGGCATTCGACTTTTGTGGGTTGGAGGTTCCCACCTTTGTCACTGATGACAACGGGGACATTTAGGCCTATGAGGTTGGCGTCTCAGGCCCCGAGCTGCCCATTTTTTAGCGAGTGTTCTGCTGGGCAGCTCCACCATTGGGCAACTCTTATGGAACAGTGAGTGCACAGTCTGGCCTATGTGGCACCACTGGTGGTGCAGGCCCCTGTGGTCAGCTGGGCTGGCGCCAATGGTAGTGCCGCTGGGCTCGGTAGTGTGTTTGCCTGTAGCGACAGCTTACAGTTCCTTGCCATAAGCAGCATCACCATCTGTCCTGCTTGTGGTGTTGCCTCTGTCCTGCCCGGAGACAGAGATAGCCATGGTGCCACTGCTGGTCACTCCTGAGCCGGCTGGGTCATCAACACTGGGTACAGTATCGTGTCCAGTGCCAGGTTCAGGCCCCTGAGGGCCTGACCTGGTGTCATGCATGGTGCCACTGCTGGTCACTCCTGTGCCAGCTGGGTCATCAACACTGGGTACTGTATCGTGTCCAGTGCCGGGTTCAGGCCCCTCAAGGCCTGACCTGGTGTCATGCATGGTGCCACTGCTGGTCACTCCTGTGCCAGCTGGGTCATCAACACTGGGTACAGTATCGCATCCAGTGCTGGGTTCAGGCCTTGGGTGTCGTGCATGGTGTCACATGGGGTTGCAGTGCCAGGAGCCCTCCCTGTGCCACCTGTGGTTTTGTTCCGGTGCCACCCCTGACACTGGTCCTTTGGCCCCTGGTTGTTGATGATGACTCTTATTTTGGCCAGGAGACCTCAGACCCAGTTCATGTGTCTGTCCCTCATGAACACCTGTCTTTCCAGGCTCTGCTCAGAGTTCTGCACTCGGCATTGGATTTTGAGCCAGTAGCTATTGACCAGGCTAGTCAACTTTAGCTGGAGTTTCTAAGCATGCCTAATGTACTGGTCAGTTTAATCCCTCCTATTTAGCCTGCTCTGGAGACCTTGTCTGATGTGGTTTGTCACAGGCCTGCTGCTATGGCAGCTGCCCCCAAGCAGGCAGACAGGAAATATGGTGCTTCTGAGATAAAACCAATGTATTTCACTCCTCCCATAGCTGATGCTCTTGTTATTCTCACTTAGAATGACAAGGCCATTGTGCCTAAGGAGGTCACTGCACACTCTGCTAATAAAGAGTTGTACAAGCTTGACACCATGTGCAAACGGGCTTATGCTTCAGCTACCCTGGGCATGAGGATAGTTAACTATGAGGGGCATTTTTAAAGTACGAGTATACCCTTTAGGGCAAACTAAAGTCTCTGGCACTCTGCCAGATTTGGAAGCTAAATGAGATGTACTGCTGTCTGTTAAGTAAAGCATTGAAACCAATAGTCACCAGCTCAACGCCTCTGTGGACACCGTAGATGTAGCATCTCGCTCTGCAGCTGTAGACGTCTACATCAGGCTTCATTCCTGGTTGTGGACTGCTGGCTTCACCCAGGCTGTCCAACAACAGATAATGAATGACCCCTCCAATGGCACCTAACTTTTTGGACAGCAGGTGGAGTAGTCTTTTAAGGTGTCTAGAAAGCTAGAATGACTCTTTAGGCTTCCAGACCAGGAGCCAGATATTCAAATGTTTGGCAAAGCGCAAAGCCGAGTTTTGCCCGCACAAACTGAGTTTTGAGTGGATGTCCTATATTGAAAAGCCCGATTAGCATGGGCAAACAGGGTTTATAGCTGGGTGATATTCAGAGGGGGGTGCAATTCATATGAAGGGGTGGAACCTGAATATTGGTGCAGTCCAATATTCAGGGTATGTGCGCTGCACAAAGCCATTTTGTGTGGTCCCCTTGCATGGCACAGATACTGCAAACCAAAAACATGACTTACTTCAGCGCAACCCTAATGGTTGGTGGAGGAAGTGCGTCGGTGCCCCCCAATCCCCAATACAGTAGTCCCTGGCACCTAGTAGGAGGAGGCAAGATGGCAGCAGAGCTGTGCTAGCCTCTGCAGCACTCTGTGGTTGAGAGCACTCCCTCCCGCTTGCTGGCTTATTTTGTTTTACCTCCGTAGCTCATTTAGCTCTATTTTCTTATTTTTGTAGCTTTGTCTCAGGAGAGCGAATTTGAAAGTGCTTCAACCCCAGTAAGTATTTTCTGACCTGAGGTCTAGAAAAGGAAAAATTACCAGCTCTGGTGAGTTAGGGGTTAGTAAGGATTTAGTATTAGGCAGGGCTTTTTAGTGAGAAGTGTTAGGATCTAGCTTTTTGTTTTTAGGTAAAGTTGTGGTCCCACTGTACCCTACCTTTGGATGCGACTTGCAGCGGAGCTTTCCGACAGCTGATCGACGCCTGTCCTCCGGGCTACCTGGGTGTCCTGCAGCGGCCGTAGTTTCAGTTTGTTCTAAGTGGAGTAGACTGTCTGAATGTGGGTGCCCTTCTCTCGGAGGGGTCTACTGGATTGCTTGATACCTCCAGGTGGGACCCGGACCTAATGAGCTTGCTGTCTGTTGGTATGGTTGGTGCCAAGGACCTTGAACTGTGCAGGTAGGTGCCTCTGTCAACACCATACAAGGGGGCCCTACCATTGCCTAGTGGTGTCCTGGTTCCTGTAGTGACCTTCCCGGGGGAGCGTGGGCGTAGAGGGTGTCGCCACGTAATTCCCCCCAAGGGGAAGGTTTGGTTCTCGTTTTTCCGGTCTGTGGTCCTGTGCTGGATATGGAGTTGGCCCATGTTTCCACCAGCCTGTTCTTTGGCTGGCTGTATGTGTGAATTTGGGACTACATCTGCCGGAATTTTCCCATACTGGACCATCAGTGGGATTAGACTCTGCTGTTTGCCTGAAACCTGATCCAGCTTATTGGTGAGATAAACTTTCTTCCTAGTCCTACAGTGCTAGTGAGCTGCTCTGATTGTGATGGAGAATTGCCCGCTTGTTTAAGTTCACTTGTTTTATATTGGTTCAGCTCACTAATGACATCTTGTCCTCAGTGACTGGGGTCTGTGAGAGGGCCCTGCCTGTTTCTGGGCTGTGTAGCTCCTTTGGATGCCTGAACTGACTGACTGCTGACAATATGCTATGCCCTGGCAAGTAGGGCATTATTGCTGAGTTTGGTGTGATCACTTGCTCTCCTGAGGTTAACTGCTGGATATCTTGCTTTCTGTTGTGAGGGTAGTGGGTTGTTGGGGAGGGGGTGTTGGGAGTAAGTGGCTGTGTATGTGGCATGTGTGGTCTAGGTTTTACTGTATTAGTGTATGTTTGATGTGTGTATGTGTGTGTGTTTATTTATTTAGAGAAGTTTCCTTGCTGCTTTGGGGCTTTAGTTAGTTGGCATGTGTCTGGGGAGCTGGGGCTGGCAAGAATTGTGTATGAGGCATCCCAGCTTTTTGACTTGTGGCCCTTCACTGACCTCCCAGTTTCCAACATCACAGCACGTCGCTGCCGGGAGGTCGGGATTAGGAGATGCCATTGGTTGGTCATGGTGGGGTGCCTCATGCACACTGGAAGGGGCAGGATAGAGGTGATTAAGGTAGAAGGTGCCCTGGGTTTCAGTGGGTCCTAGAGAGAAGCCAGATATGTTTGGTTCCTGTCCCCAGGGTTCCCACCAGACCAAGTGGTCAGGCAGCCAGTGGGGCAGCACTGCCCACCAATCCCCTGATGGCAGTGCTGTGCAATGCCAGATCGATCAGAAATAAGACTGCAATTATAGCAGATCTGGTTTGTCAGTCAATCTGGCATGCACTACGGAGATCTGGGTGGGTGAAGATGCTGGCTCTGGTTTTAGAGGCTGCCATCCCCCGGTACTCAGTTGTGCACTGCCCCAGAGTGGAATGCAGGGGCAGGGGTGTGGCCATCTGTTTTAGATCTGAGCTAGGCTTCACTGTGCACCCAGTGAGAACACAGGAGTTCATTTGAATGTATGGCCGTCCATGGTGGTCCGGCACAGGTTGCAGGATACTCCTGATTTACCGCCTCTGGGGCAGCAAGAGAGTTCCTGCAGGAGGTAGCCGACTTTGTCATCGATGAAACATTGGAGACCCCCAGGTGTTTAGTTCTGGGGGCTTCACTGTTTGGGCCAATGATGAATCATTCAGGGTGGGTTACCACCTCCTCCAGATGATGTAATCTCTGGGCCTGTCACAAGAAGTTTCTACTGTGACTCACCAGGGCGGTCACATGTTGGACTTGGTCCTCTCACTGGGGTTTGAGATTGATAATCTTAAGACTGATCAGGTCATTTGGTCCGATCATTGCACGGTGGAGTTGTTGCTCAGGGCCCTCCCCCCATGAGCTCTCCCCCTGCAGAGATGGTAAGCTACTGCCCTTTGAGGGGTTTGACCCCAGAGGGTTTTCTGATGGTAGCTGACCTATCTAGTGTAAGCAGTGCATGCACAGGGGGTATGGGTGAAGCAGTCGCCGCCTATAATAAGGCGATGTCTGAGGCACTCTACTCCCTTGCACCGGTTTGTGTACAACCCAGATACTCTCACTTGAGGTCCCCTTGGTTTGATGGGGAGCTCAAGGTGCTGAAGATCATGGGTCAGAGGTTAGAGTGCTGCTGGCAGAAGACCGGGCTGGAGGCAAACCGAGTGGCCCTCACACACTATGTTGTGTGTACCAGGGGGCAATCGACCAGAAGAGGGCAGTGTTTTCTGTCCAGGGAGATACTGGGAAGAACCGACCAACTATGCTTTTTTGAACTGTGGACAGGCTGTTACATCCAGCTTGTCTACAGTCGAAAAAAACCTTTTCAGATGCTTTTTGCAATGAGTTTGCTTGGTTCTTCTCGGACAGAGTGTCTCCTATAAGACAGGGAATTCCGCCAGTGAGCCACAGTGCCGACAGTGGTCGCCCTGACTGTCTGAGGAGCACTCCACCTGGTTGGGGGGAGTTCAAACCAGTGGAAGTGGCCAAGGTAATTGAGGTTGGTTCTAGGCTGAAGCACACATATTGCGAACTGGACCCAGTGCCAACTCGTTTCTTAATGGGATGTGTTGGCTCTGTAGGTCCTGTGTTCACCTTGATTGTCCGGTGCTCTTTGTCAGAGGGAGTCTTCCCAGATGCCTTGAAGGAGGCACTGGTGAGACCCCTTCTGAAGAAAACATCTTTAGACCCTGACATCAAGGTGAATTACTGTCCAGTCTCCAACCTTCCATTTCTGGGAAAGGTTGTAGAGAAGATTGTGGTGCAGCAGCTCAAGGAACACCTCGTGGCCTTTGATATCTACGAGCCTCTCCAGTCTGGGTTTTGTGCCGGGCGCAGTACAGAAACTGCTTTAGTTCAGGTACATAATGATCCTCAGGACAAGAGATTGAGGAGAGGGGACAATTCTCATTATCCTTGATCTCGCCTCAGCTTTTGACACAGTGGACCATTGTGTGTTGCTCGACTGCCTGAGGGAATTTTGTGGACTCGCTGGCACTGTCATCTGCTGGTTTGAGTCCTATCTCACAAACAGGAGGCAAAGGGTTGTGATGGGGAATTTCTCCTCCTCCTCCTCCCCTAGCCTTCTGTCTTGTGGAGTACCTCTGGGTTTGGTCTTGTCACCAATGTTGTTTGCTGTGTATATGCTGCCCCTGGGTGAGATCATTAGGAAGTACAGTCTGGATTTTCATTGCTATGCCTATCATACCCAGCTGTATCTGTCCTTTGCCCCCGGGACATGCAGTGCGGTGGATGTACTGAACAGCTGCCTGGTCGAGATCAGTGACTGGTTTGCCTCTAGTTGATTGTGACTGAACCCTGATAAGATGGAGGTACTGGTGGTGGAGTTGAACAGGAGGCATGATAGGATGGCCTCTGGCGCAGAGACTGGACTGTTTCTGGGGTCTGTGCCATTGAAGGCCTCCTCTAGAGTGTGTGATCTTGGCATTATCCTCGACAGTGGACTGACACTTGAATCTCAGGTGTCGTCCATTGACCAAACCAGCTTTTACCATCTGAGAAATATTGCTAGGATCTAACACCTAGTTCTGCCCATGGACCTCCCCACCTTGGTACATGCCTTCATGACATCAAGGCTTGACTACTGTAATACACTCTACCTCTGGGTCTCTGGAGGCACTCTCCACCAACTACAGCTTGTGCAGGATGCAGCTGTCAGGCTTTTGACGGGACAGCCGAAATACTGTCACATCACCCCGGTGCTGCGTGAACTGTACTGGCTGCTGGTTCGGTGGAGGGTTCTCTTTGAGGTGAGTTTGCTCACCTTTAAGGACCTACATGGACTGGGCCCTGGCTACCTGTCAGACCTTCTAATACTTGCTGCCTCAGTCTGCTCTCTCTGGTCCTCCTCTAGGGGCCTCCTTGCGATTCCCAGGATGAGGTTAAAAACTGCTGGTGACAGAGCTTTTAGTGTCGCCAGCCCTGTCCTGTGGAATTCACTTTCTCAATCAGTAAGGGAGGCCCCTTCAGCTGAGGCATTCAGAGCCCACCTCAAGACCTTTTTATTCAGCCAAGCATTCCCAGACACTGTCTTTTAGTTACACTGTCTTTTAGATACTGCTTCCAAGACATTCTGAAAGAATGGCCCCTTCAGAAATCTGCTGCTAGGTCAGGCCTCCCATTTTGGGCGATCTGCTTTTAAGTATTCTTAATTGATATGTTTTGTATTTTTAATTACTGTGTTTTAACTGCTTTTTGATGTATTTTGATTGTATGTGAAAAATAAAATTTGTCTTGCCTTGCCTAGTGGTCCCCCTCCGCCAATCTCTGGCCTGATATTTAAATTGAAACTTCTCCTGGTGGTAGTGGTCTCCCCGCTGCTGATTGCTTGCCCAGTGTAAACAATAAACATTCCCTGGTGCCAGTGGACCCCCCCCCCCCGCTGATCACCAGCCCGTTTTGTAAGGGAAAGTATCCCTGGTGCTAGATGACCCCCCCCCACCACCAATCGCTGTCCTGTTTTGTAAAGGAAAGTAATCCCTTGGTGCTAGCGGTCCCAGCCGACTCACTGGCCTGATGTTAATAATTTAATCCTTCCTTATTGCTAGTGCCTCCATGATCACCAGCCCGATGTTAATAATTATACTGTCCTGGTGCTAGTGGTCCCCCCCACTGTTCACTTGCCTGATGTTTAAAATGAAATTTACGCTAGTGTCCAGTGGTTCCTCCCCAAACCTGTACCCATGCCTGATGTTTTCTTCATATTCCTGGTGTCTGTGGTCCCACCCCGATCCCTGTATAATAATGTAAACCCATTCCCTGGTGTCTAGCAGACCCCTCCTATCCCAATCCCTGCTGTACATACACACGAGCCCAGTGTCTAGCAGATCAACCCCTCCGAAGGTAGTGGTACCACCACCCCATCTCTACCTCTCCCCATTTCGACCCGAACCAGTGACAGGCACAGCTTTCCACTCTTCATCACAGCCAGCCACCAACTGAGCTGTCAGTTAGCATTTGCAGTTACAGCACGCACATTGACAGCTCAGTCGGCTGCCAGCCATGTGGAGAGCAGAGGCAGTGCCAGTCACCGCCTCGGGGTCAGGATGGGGTGGGGTGATGGGGCACTATGTAGGGGTTCCACTAGACACCAGAGTACGGGCGCTACTTTATGATACAGTGGGAGCGAGGTTGGGGAGAGAAGTCCACTAGACACCAGGAATGGGTTTACATTATTATACAGGGATCAGGTAAAGGAGGGACCACTGGACACCAGGGAATATTATTGGAACATCTGGCATGGGTGAGGGTGGGGGGTCATTGGACACCAGGGAAAGTTTAATTTTAAACATCAGGCTGGTGATCGTCAGGGGTGAGGGGACCACTAGCATCAGGGATAGCAATCTGGTATCAGGCAATTGGAGGGCGGCGCCTGTACAATTGTCGAGCACCCATACAAATGACCCCTTAGCGCTTGTATGCGCCCAATGAGCTAATTTACATGGGTCCATTTTAAATACTGGAAATTTAGCTTAGGTGCAGCCATTGTGGCACAGTATTTCAGAAGCCATGTCTGCCCAGCCCACCTCCTACCAGGTGTAACTACAGGACAGGGACATACACCCTTATTGACTGGATTCTGTCCAACCACCCTGAAAGAATCTCTATGGTGTCTGTTCTCCCTGACTCCTAAGTGACCATTCGCCCGTCATCTGCACTCCTGCTAATAACTACATCAAGCCCCCAAAATAATGCATGCCAGGGTACTCAAGAAGGGACACCTACAACTATTAAAATCCCATCTAAGCAGTTTAGATTGGTCAAAATTAGACTTATTCAAAGACGTAAACAAGGCGCTAGATCTGTTTATCAGCCGATTCACTGAGGCTTGTGATATCCATGCACTGCTAAAAAAAATGAAGGTTAAAAGTGGAGCTAACCCATGGATACACACTAAGCTTATCATGCAGCTTAAACAAAGGGACCACCTCTGGCACTGTGCTCGAGCCACAGCTGCCCAAGCAGACATTCAAAAATACAAACAAGCAAGAAATAGCTGCACCCGTGCTATACGGATGGCCAACAGCAAATACTTTGGAGAAGCGCTCTCCAACTCGTGGGGGGATGGGAAGAAATTCTGGAAAAACCTTAAGGACCTCTCTGGCAAAGACACCAAGTCTCCACCCACCATGCTCAACATTGATGGCACTCCTACGTTGGACCTAGATACCATCACTAATACGGTCATCAGTGCATTCTCCAACCTGAGCAGTGTCCTCCCACCTGACTTCTTCGACGCTCCCACCACTGCCACATCATCCCAAGCACACTCAGCGCCGCAGTCTTCTTCAAAAGGATCCCAATGCACTCAGCCAGAACCTATATTTGTAATGCTATCAGCAAAACTGGCTATAGTGGTGACTCATTTGACTTGAAGCTGCTCACACTAGTCCTTGACAAGATCCTTGAACCCCTGACAATGATCTTCAACCTCTCCCTAAGGTATGGCCAGTTCTCATCACTCTGGAAAAAGGCTACCATCTCACCAGTGCATAAGAGTGGAGACAAGTCACTGCACACCAATTATGGGCCCATCTCCATCCTCCTCCCACTATCCAAAGCACTTGAACATATAGTCTCTGACCAGCTTGTAGAGTTCCTGGAAAAACACAATATTCAGTGCCCCGAGCAACATGGCTTCTGAAAAGGGCACAGTACCAACATGGCATTGTTGGAATTCACCGGTTGTATCCATGACACCTTGGACCAAGGACTATGTGGAGGGGCCATATTCATTGACCTGACTAAGGCGTTTGATACAGTTAACCACCCCCTACTACTCAGACAACTGACTGATCTTGGGCTCTCCAATGATGCACTGCCCCGGTGTGCTAGCAACCTTGGGGAGAGAGTTCAAAGTGTTAAAATTGCTGGAGTCTCCTCAGCTGAAAAGCCAGTCCTCTTGGGTGTCCCTCAGGGGTCGATACTGGGCCCATTACTCTTTTCTTTCTTCCTAAACAACCTCCCTGGCATCTGCCAATGAACTACTCTATGCAGATGATGCGGCCCTCTTCTCTAGCAATCGGGACTTTAACCTACTTGAGAGCCAACTGCAACATGATTTCAGCCTGGTGGAAAAATGGTTTAGCTCTTACAAACTTGTCATGAACTATAGTAAAACTAAGGTTATGTCTTTCTGCAATGCACGTAGCAAGTATAAACCTCTACCCCTCACCATCAAGAATCAAGATGAGACCTCACTTGATCAGGTTAACAAGTTCAAATACCTCAGCATCACCCTGGACAGCTCACTGTCTTACTCCCAGCACATTGGGAAGGTTGCAAAGTCTGCCAACATACACCTTGACCTGCTCCACAAGTACAAACACTGCATGACTTCTGAAGCCCTTAGACTGGCTATCCACAGCTCTGTTACCTCCATTGTCGACTACGGTCTAGTTATCTATGGCTCTGCTTCTACTACTGCCCTTAGGAGGATATCAGTGACTCTTAACAAGACCTGTAGACTTCTCACCGGGGCTAAATGCCTAACGCATACCTGTGACCTTTACGCCAAGGCTGGATGGCTACCTCTGATAAGTAGAATACAATACCCTGTCTTATTGCAAAAAAAGTTCTTCTCGGACTTATACCTCCAGGTGTGGCAAGACTCCTTACTACCAACAGCTGCACCCTGCCAACAAGCAGTTCTCAATTCCAGACTTTTCAGGTCCCCTGGCACTGGACCTCGCTTGGTCAGAGATCCTTCATGCATAGGGCTCCTCAGTGGTTCAATACCCTTAACAAAGAAACACTTGCTGCTGCAACGCTAAGCCCCTTTAAAAGGCAACTGCGTCTATTCCTCCCCTCTACCTCACACTGTGACTGCCTCCCTAGCCGTGGGTTATCACCCTCTACCCTAGTTGGAACTGTTATCAGCCATCGCAGCCCTGGTTTTGTGGCACCAGCCCTCCCCTCTCACTTTGCCCCCTCATCCACTCATCCTCTCTATTGACTCACTCATACCATTGGCCACTGGCCCCTGTCCCTCACTCTTTTCATCCCTGTCTGACAATGGCACCTTCCAGCTGGCGCACCTTGACTCCTTCCGACCAAGTATACCGCTTCACCTTGAATTCGTATATAAGCTAGCTAGTGTTGTTCTACTTAAACATGTTGGCGAACTATTTATGTACAAGTAATCTGTATGTTATGACTGTTACCATTGTTTACCATTGTTGTATGTTACCCCCCATCCTCCGACGTGGAACCTTTGTAAACGAGCAGTTCCTGCTCAAAGGTACTTGTAATCCTAGAGTTTAATAAATAAATAAAAAGTGGCTTAGCACTGGGCTGACATGGCCCTTTATTCAGTAAACACTGCCGGTGCGCTGCTCCACTGAATACGGCATCTTTGGGCTCCCGGGCAAGCACAAGGAGCAGCACACATTTTTGCGCTGTGCTTTGTGCCTTTATGAATATCAGGCCCCAGGTCTCTTCGACACCCAGTCATGGGACATGGGTCTTTTCACAACAAGCAGTCCTTTTGTGGCAGAGGTAGGGGAGCCCAAAATAACAAAAACTAGCTTCCCAGCTTCAGAAGAAAGCACTTAGTGCCACTATCTGAAGTTGTGGGGCCAGTCAACTGTCCAAGGCAGACCTCCTCTCCAGTGTGGTAAAGGGGATGCTGGACCTAGTTTTACTATCAGTAGTAGTCCCTCAGCTGGCCCGGTGGTGCTGAGGGTTGAGGTACAGGATGCCACATCTCGCACCATGCTGGCGACCTGGGTTCAGGAATGAGCATGGGCTGGCGGGGGTGGGAAAGGACTGAGCGTCTGGAGGACTGCTCTCCTTTCCTGGGGGGGGGGTTAGGCTAGCCGCTGTTCTAGGGTCCCCTAGCATTAGCTGGGGGTCACAGCAACTAGTGGCTCACAGTGCGGGGAGGAGCTGCGTCAGATGTCTTATGAGGGTGCGCAGAAGCACACACACTGCGTGCAGGATGTCATTGCACATCCAAGCTCTAGGGGAAATAAGCTAAGGGAAAAATCCCTGATCCCTGGTAGACAAAGGTGTGGACCAGGGAGCACACCCAACGTTGAGTGCGTCGGCTGCCTCTGGTGCTCCCTCCACTCCTGGGACACCCACCCATATTTCAGAAAGGTCATCAGGAGAAGAATAGGGGTCCCACCCTGGGGGGCTTAATTCCGGGGGAACAGGCGTCAAGTGCAGTGGAAGCAGAGCTGGGGAAACTGGATGATAGGACTGAGCCTTCAGACTGGGTGAGATGGAGGTGAGTCAAGAGCCCCCCACTAGAGAGAGTCTGGGACTGAGTTAGGAGTGGTAAACGGAATCCACAAAAAAAAAAAAAAAAAAGAGCAAGAATCTCTCATGATGGACAAGTGGGTCCTCTGGATTAATCGAGAGGAATACTCCCTTGATTTCATAGACGACCCCCCCCCTCCGGATTATCTACCCAGAAGGTAATCTCCTTTATCAAATCACATGTCAGAGCTTCTGGTGCAGGAGACTACGCACCTTCTGAACAGCACTACAGTGGAAATAATGCCAGAGTCAGAATACGGGGTTCTACTCCAGCAACTACTTACTGTAGTTCCAAAGAAATCAGGGGGCTTGCTCCCTATTCGTGACCTCAGAAATCTAAATAAATTTATGGACAGAGAAAAATGCAAAATGATTTCTCCGGGCTGTCTGCTACCCTACCTGAAACCTCAGCACTGGCTAGCATCCCTGGATATAAAAGATGCATACCAGCACATACTGGTGCACCCTGCCCATCACAGATGCCTTCGTAGTGTAGTGCTGGGGCAGGATTACCAGTTAAGAGAATGCCCTGTGGTATTTCCTCTGTGCCATGAGTTTTTACAAAGCGCTTTGCAGTACTCACAGTGCACCTAACAAAACTGGGACTCACAAGTCTTCCTGTATTTGGATGACTGGCAATATCAAGCTTGTCCAAAGAGGAGACGGAACAGACAGTAGCCACTGCCTCTCAGTTTCTAACTTCTGTGGGAGTCTTGCTGAACCTCGACAAGTCTCAGCTCAAACCTTCCTAGCAACTGCCATTCACAGGAACTTCTTCTGGACACAACCCAGGCCTGAGATTTCTGGAAGAAAAGCAGACTGTGAGCACTTATGCAAATGGCATACTACATCATGGAACAAGACTGTGCAAGGCCACTCCCTGCAACCCATGCTGAGTCTGATAGCCTCCTCACTGTTCACAGGGTTCCTGGCATGACTACACATGAGGACAACTCATTGGATACTCAGTGCTCAATGGTCGCAAGCATCACATCCTAGAATTTCCCCACTCAGGTGACAAAACCCCTTATAAGGTCCCGGAGATGGTGGTGGTCGTTAGAGGAGAATCTCCACCAGGGCTTCCCTTCCTCCCACTGGAGCCAGAAATGGTTCTTACCACAGATGCCTCCCTATTGGGATGGGGAGCCCACTGCCAGGGCCTTCAGACACAGGGTGTCTGTGTCTCAGAAGAGTCTTATCTCCACACCAGTGTGTTGGAAATGTGAGCAGATCTTCCAGGAATCAATCTTCACCATTGATTCACACCAGTAGGTTCTGAGCTGGAGGCACTAGGACCCTACAGGAGCCAGAACTTTTCAGGAGGGCCAGTGCCAAGGTAGGCTGTGCGCATGTGTGGCACCACTAGACTGGCTCATGCTGCATGGTTTACCTCAGCACTGGCCCTAAACCACCTCAGTTCCTTTTTTTCCTTGCCATCAAATGCACTTCACTGGTGATGTTGCTTACCCGCCAGGAATCAGAACTTCACATCTGTACAACAGCAGCATTCAGTTCGTCTCAGTTTAGTGATTTTATTCAATTATCTCTGTCTCTCTCAGCCCTTTCAAGCAGCAGTGGTTGACCATGGACAGTGACAGTAGAGAACCTCTTCAGGCATGCTGCTTCAGTGGTGGGGGCATGTCCAGTCAACTTTCCCCTTCAGTGGAGGGTTCTGATGACAGGCAGTGCTGCATTCGAGAGGGAGGACAGCCCTACCACAAACACAAAAAGAAGTGGGCCCAACTTCTATCGCAGTCGGCGACTCACCATCACTTGGTCTGCAGTTCTTTCTCTTCCCGTTGGAAAGGAAAGAAAGTGTACTACTTGAGGTCGCCTTCGTGAGGTGCTGCAAGGTTCTTGGCATCTTGAGGCAGAAGGCCTTCCCCGGCACCATTGGTATCACCAACAGATTTTACCTGAGTCAATCTTCACCATTCATAACTGGTGAGTCATAGCCGGAGGCACTGGACCCTTGTGGGAGCATTTAGCTTTAAGAATTTTGAGCTGGGGGAGCCAACATCTGGGATGGTGCCACCTATAAGTCTGACGTAATACGTGGCGCTTGCAAACTGGCCAGTAACCGACACCGGCTCCCCATAACCCTTAGTTCTGATTTTCCTGCCGTCAAAGCAGCACCTCGTGGAGGAGCAGGCAGCAAAGAAAATAAATAAATTGTCAGTGTGCTCACCACCAAAAGTTGCTAGATGCGTACCAGTTTGTCAGGTCGGACCTTTTCTTTTTTTCTTTGTTTCTTTTTCAGTGTGGTGTTGCATACTTTTCTATCATTTTGTTATCTGTTGTGGTCGTATCCGGTCCAGGGCCTACAAAGTTGTCAAAGGCGGGGTTCACCCCAGTGCGTCAGTGTCCCTGTGGCAAACTGATGACTGTCACTGACCAGCATGATCACTGTTTTCATGCCTGGGTCCACAGCACGATATGGATAGTTGTGACTCCTGTTTCTCCATGGATTTTCACACCCTCTGTGTCCATGTGGCAAAGTTGGGACGGGATCCCCAACTTTGGAGGGCAGTTGTTCAGGATGCCAAGGCCAGGTCCTTGGGCCCTTCCCCATGCCTCTCCCCAGCATTATATGTACCGAGGAGAGCAGGCTTCCATTTCAGATCTCACTGAGACTAGAGGTTGGGTGGACAGTCCGTCTCCTCTGGGGGTCGACTAAGCACCCCTCACGGTCCAGTACCCCTTCAGGGGATCGGCCGCCCCTGGTGTCAAGGTCTCAGCTATACGCTGGGCCTGTTCTGGTGGCTCCCTCAGGGGCACCGCCCAGCACCGCCTCAGTTCTCGATGCCACTCCCAGTGTCGGTGAGCAGTGCCGCGCTACCGGTGCCACTGGATCCCCTTCCAACACCACTCGTGGTGCCGGGAGAGGGAGGATCTCTGGAGTCACCTCTTAGGAGATATCCCTGATCTCATCCTCTGATTCGGATGAGGATCAGGATAATCTTGATTGGCATCCTGGCTCTCTGGTGCTCCTAGACTCTCCTAGGCCCAACCTGAGGCCTTCTCTGCGATCTGCTCTGCTGCCTGTTCTTGATGTGGTGCCACCTTTCCTGAGTTCACTGGTGCCATTCATGGTACTGAGGACTCCTCCAGTGCTGACCTTGGTGCCAAAATGGAGGGCAGCGCTGTGTCTGGCACTGAGCTGGGGGATGGCACTGGATTTGGTGCTGTGGTTGTTCCTGGTGTCAGGCCAGACATCAGTTTGGCTGGCGGCGTCATACCTGGCACCAAGGGAGTTCTCATTCCAACCCTGGTGCTAGATTATTCTCCCCACCTCTTCTGGCCATGGCCTTGAGAAGGCCTTTTTCAAGTGGTGGGTCTCTGATTGGAAAGGCAGAGGTCCTGAGGTTGCGATCTGCACCCCTCACCACTGTCCCTAGAGCTGATGGAGTCTCTGGGCAAAGTCTGAGTGCATATCCACACCCCAACCAACAGGGATCCACAGTTGGGTGGGGACGAGGCACCTTGTGGACCAGGGTGACTCCGATATCCTCACCAGGGGCTCCTCCCCAGGGCAGCACTGCCTTCGCCCCCAGATTGGGCGTGAGCCAATGTACGGGCCATGCAGCCTCCCTCCTCAGGAGGATTCTCATGCTTGCTCCTGAATCCCTGGCAGAGGGTCTTCAGTCTCTCATGGCCATTCTCCTCCTTCTCCTCTGCCTCCTCCAGGTTTCTATGGCCCTAGGGGCCCAATGACCTGGGAGCAGTTCAGGTTATGGCACATGCATTCCCTATCTACCTCAGTGCCATTGACAAAGTCATTTTTAGACCTCCATCCCATGCTACACTTCCCCCTGAATCCAGCTCCTCCACCTCTTCGGCTTCCTCCTCTGAGGGAAAGGATCTTGCTAGCCACATCGCCTCAGATGCTGAATACACTGCACAACAGCGATTCCTTTCAGAGATGTTGGAGGAGCTGCACCTTTCCCCGATATTCTGGATGCAGCCCTGTACGTGCGATGCTGTCATTCCTGGGGGAATACAGCTCTGAATCCACTGTGGCCTCAGTCTTTCACAGTGGAGTCACACAGTGCCTGGCAGTACCCCTCCGCCTTTTCTCCAGCCCCAAGGGACTGCCAGTGCAGGTATTGCATGCCCCCCTCCTGGGTCTCCAGGAGCTATGCCCCATCCCACTTCAGGTCTGGAGTGTGGTTTTCTAGATACTCTCGTAATGAGCTTTGTTGCTGGCCCCTATATAGCATAATACCTTGTGGCACCCTGGGGTTGCTCAGGAGAGTTTGTTCTCTCTCCTGCTCATTACTCTTTCCTCCTGTCATCAAAGCACATGTCAGGAAGCATAGGAAAACCAGGCGCAGTTTCAAAATTCGCAAATAGCATTTCATTTTTCTCAATAACAGCAAAATAAAATAAAAATTATTCAGTATGACTATTTAGAAAGGCAGTACAAACAGAGAAAACTGAGTCCTTGTTCTGAGGTTATCTCTTAATTTCGAGTTTCAGTCTTTCAGTCTCTCACGCTCCTTGTCTCTCTAGCAAAAGCATTGCTGCTCTTTTTATAACTCTTTGTCTGGGAACTTGTTAAGAGAGCCTGCTTCTCACAGAATGTTCTTGTCAGTTTCAATGCAGGTGCAGCAAAAAGAACATAGTGAACCAGAGCTGATCTCTTGTTTACAGCTCTGTAAAAGGATTGAAAACTGCATGCATCTCAGGTTAATCCCTTGAGTTCCAAACAGCTTTGCAATCATTTCAACATTATGACGTTATACAGTTTTAAACAAAGGGACACAGTTTCAAATAAAGGGATCCCAGTATCACTTACAGTTTCACACAAAGATTCACATATATGTTTATACCCACAGATATGCGGGGGAGACAGAAATAACAAGGGAAGGCAGAGAGATAGTGAGAGGCAGAGAATTTGCAAAACCGTCTGAGTGATCAGTTCCTAGGTCTCACAAGAAAATTTGGTTGCGCAAGTAGACAGAAGAGACAGGAAAGGAGAGGATACAACAGACCCTGCATTTAAACTCTTTTGCACAACAAATGGGACAGGGCCTTATTCAACCCTGACACATACCCCTCTTTGAAGGAACCTGTTTTACAAAACAGCTTTCCAAAACTTTCTATTAATTCTCTTATAATATTAGTTTATAACCTTTACAGTTCAGTGCATATGTGTATAGCAAACAGAGAAGTTTCAACTCGCATTTTGTCAACCTTCGAATTCTCAATTCCTGATCCATATCTTGACAGAAAATCAGCATTGACATTCTCGCTCCCAGATTTGTGCATCACTTTAAATTTAAATAGCTGAATGCCAGGTACCACCGTGTGGTTCTAGAATTTTTATCCTTCATTTGGTTAAGTCAACAGAGAGGATTGTGATCTGTTACAAGTACGAAGTCAGCTCCTAGTAAGTAAAACTTAAGGTATTCCATGGCCCGCTTCGCCACAAGGCATTCCTTTTTAATGGTGGAGTGCCTTTTCTCTATGTTGTGCAATTTTCTACTTATGTTTAGAAAATGGTCGTTTTATTTCCTGGCATCTGATTGGCTAGTACCCTTGCCAGTGGGGTACATTAACTTTCAATAGATGCCCAGGAAATAAAAAGTACCAGTCTATAGAGCTCCTTCACCAACTTAAGTACCCTAGTGCCCAGCCTGCTTCCTAATTGGATAAAACACCTCATTTCAATTTAAAATCGCTGCCATTTTTTCTCCTCGCTTAGCGAGACACCCCCCCCTTCGCCCAGACACTATATGCAGTAATGAAAAAAAATCATTGCACTGTAAAGGAACTAGACACTCTGCCCACCACACATACAGAGACACAAGGGCAATACAGCCCCCTGGCACAATGGTAGATTTTTTTTGATTTGCCGTCATTGTACCTTATTTGAGGTATGCACCTGATGGCTTGCTGCTCCCAAAGGTCACCTGCTATATTAATACTCTTTCCCGGCTCGCCCAGAGGCTGCACTCCCGTGCTGTTCCCCAACAATCTGCTATTACTGTCCCAGAGGTCATAAAATAATGGGAAAAGAAAGTTTTCTTTTTAAATTACTAGCGCTAACACGTCGCGTGCCAGCGCCATTGTAGACAGCACTTCTTCCATTAAGTCTCTGCTTTCCTGGCTCACCCAGAGGCTGTGCTCCGGCTCCGTTCCCCCACAATCTCCCACTTCTGTCCCAGATGTCAAAAAATAATGAAAAAAAAATGTTATTTTTAAATTGCTAGTGCTAGCCATAAGCGCTAATAAGTCGCGTGCCAGCGCCACAGAAAACACTTCCTGTCACATCTTCTAACCGCAAAGGGGAACAAACAAAAGTCTTGCAAAAGCTGCAGTGAACACGTTCTGAAGAAAAGTATACAAAATGCAGCAACACACTTCTGAGGGAAAATTTAATAGAAATCTCATGTCTTCATCTGCAGGAGGTGGTGCGGGGGGGGGAATAAAAGGCTGGTGGGGAGAAACAAGAGATGGAGCAGCATTGAAACAGAGGACTACTTTACCACAGCAATATTATTTTTAATTCTATTCATTTTGAAAGTCAGTTCTTCTGTAACTTATTACTTAATTAAAATTTACACTAATGCCCATTTTCTCAGCACAATAATACCCTCCAGGGTGGGTGGTATGGGCAATACCGGACCTTCCAGGGGCTATAAGGGCCTTCGCCTATGGGCCTTATTATGCCCTTGGGCGGTCTGGTATTGCCCAATACCACCCACCCTGGAAGGTATTATTGCTTGCAAAGAATAAGATGTTCTTTCCCATCTATATGCTGACTCAATACTGCACCTAGGCCTACCTCTGATGCATCAGTCTGTAACAAAATTGTTTCCTAAAGTCTGGGCTTCTTAAAACGGGCTGAACATAATGTAGCCTTAATGGTCTTAAAAGCTCGTCACACTCTGGGGTCCATTTTACAGTATTCAAACTGCTTTTAGTTCAGTGAGGGAGTAGCTAACTCTGCAAAGCTGGGAACAAATCTCCGATAATAACCAGCCAACCCTAAAAATGACCTAACATGTTTCTTGGTTTTGGAGACAGTTAGCTACAGCATCTACTTTGGAAACCTCTGGCTTGACTTCTCCATTTCCCAAAACATAGCCCAAATATCTGATTTCCTGCATGCCCAGTGCACACTTGGTAGGATTAATTGTCAGACCTGCCTTTTTGATCGATTGGATAACTGCTCATAGGTGTTCCAGGTGGCTTTTCCAGTCTGGACTGTACACCACATCATCATCCAGGTACGCAGCACAATAACCAGTGTGATGGGATAAAATTACATCCATGTACCACTGGAATGTAGCGGGTGCGCCATGTAAACCAAACGGCATGGTGGTGAACTGATAGAAACCTATAGGAGTGGCAAATACAGTTTTGTCTCTGGATTCTTTAGCTAGGGGGATTTGACAGTAACCCTTGGTGAGATCAAGGTACTGATGTACGTGGCACTCCCCAGTCTATTCTCCAAATCATCTATTCTGGGTACAGGATAACTGTCAAATTCTGACACTTGATTAAGTTTCCTAAAATCAAGGCAGATTCTTACACCCCCTTCTTTTTTATTTACAATCACCATTTGTGATGACCAAGCACTTCTTGACTCTTCTATGATACACAATTCTTAAATTTTTTGTATTTCCTTAACCACGTCTGCTCTTAACTGCTCTGGTAATCTGTATGTCTTTTCCCTAATAGGGCGATCATTCCTTGTCACTATTACGTGCTCAACCCCTTTTACTTGGCCAGGTACTGTAAAAGTACTGTTAAATGTCTTTAACAGGTTACAAATTTCTGCGGTTTGTTAGGAGGTTAAGGAAACATTCACCTTGACAGCATCAGCAGTTACAGTTTGTTCCAGTCTGTCATAAGCTACATCAGTGTCTTCTTTATCAGTTTCTGGTAAAACCAGCAAAACAGCTTTTGGTGTTTTCGCAACCCATTTCTTGAGGAGGTTAGCATGGTATGTCTTAGTAGGATTTTCCTATTATGGGTCTCAATCTTATAGTTAACTATGTCTGTACGTCTAAGCATTTTATAAGGCCCTTGCCACTTCATTAACAGTTTACTTTCTGTAGTGGGTAACAGTAGCAAGAACTTTTCACCTGGCTCAAAACCTTTTTCCTTTACCCCATGCTCATAATACACCTTCTGCTGGTTTTGCGCCTCTTCCTGATTACTGTGGGCGATTTCAACATATTTTGCCAGCTTCTTTCTCAGGGCACACATATAAGATGTAATAGATTGTTTCTGATGGGGGTTATCTTCCCATATTTTTTTAATTACATGTAGTGGCCCTCTAGGTTATCTACTGTACAGCATTTCATATGGTGAAAAGCCTGTTGATGCCTGTGGCACTTCTCTGTAAGCAAAACGCAGGTAAGGTAAGTATTGGTGCCAGTCTTTCCCTTCCCCTTTTACAAACCTTTTTAACTTGCATGTTAGGGTTTGATTAAAATGCTCAACAAGACCATCTGTCTGAGGGTGATAAGGGGAGGTTCTTATGGCAGTGATACCTTGTAGTCAATACAGCTCCTTCAGTAATTCAGCACCAAAATCACTACCCTGATCAGTAGTAATCTCTTTAGGTATGCCCACCCTGCTGAAAAGTTTGCCAAGCTCTGCTGCCACTTTTGGGGCTGTGACAGTACGCATTGGAACTGCCTCTGGGTATCGAGTAGTATAGTCACATACTACCAAAATGAATCCATTACCCTTTTTACTTTTGTCTAAGGGGCCAACCACATCCATTGCAATTCTCTCAAAAGGCACATCTATGAAGGGTAGGGGCACCAGGGGCACCTTGTCTTTTTACGTTCGCTTGTGTGCATGCGCAATGAACGTGTTGGGAGAGTAGCACACTTTAGAGGTGTGCCTCTCCCTTGCAATCCAGTGCTCCGTTGAGTAGGCGTGGTGGTCCTGCACCAATGGGTGCGGGAGCTCTGTATGACAGTGGTGGTCTTCTGTTTCAAAGAAAACCACCGCTGTCATACCGAGCACTGTGTCACGCCGCCCCTAAATCTGCGCTCCCCAGTGTCACGCCCCCCAGCTTTGGTGCCACGCTGAGAGCCCACCCCAGCGTGGCAACGTTATTTGCCGACGGGGTGCCCAACTTCGCCGGCTTCACGGCCCCCAAGCCATCCTTCTGCTATGCTGGGAGCCCACCCCAGTGTGGCAAACGCCCCGCTTTCTCAGGGTGCCCAATCCCCGCCGGCCTCGGCCCCGGCGAGTTTGCCGACGGGGTGCCCAATCCCCTCGGCCGGCCTCGGCCCCCCAGCATCTTTCTGCCACTGGGAGCCCACCCCAGCATGGCAAACATCCCACGTAGTCCTTTTTTTTGTTTTAAACCTGTAAAGAAAAAACGGTCCCACGTAGTCTCCCAGTTCCCCTCCCACAACCCGCACCCACCCACTGCGCACCCAGCCTCCCCACACCCCCCTCACCCCATACTTACCTCCGGAGCTCGGCGCAACAATCTTCGGTGGACCGGGAACATGTCTGCACTCTTCAAAGCCGACCGCGAACTGAGGAAATGCCGGTAAGCTGTATAATGGTAGATAGGGGTTTCAACTTTATTGCATATCTCAGGTATTTTTGAATTTTGCACTACCAGTTGAGGATCTCTTCTTCATGTATCTAAATATTGTCATGGCAGCTCGGGTCAAGGGTGATTTTGCAGTCACTACGCAAAATCACCCTTCGGGCCTGAATAACACCATGACAGTGACATCACTCATGAGAAGGGGTCCCAAAACCCCATGTTGAAAATTCTGGCAAAAATTCCACAAATGACTGTTTTATTTAGCGTTATGCTATGCAGTTCCTACGCAGGCTCGTAAGTTCATGAATTTTCAATATTTCACTCCAGATTTTTCAACATTGCCATTTTACCACATCTCCTTATGAGCGGTACAGCTGTCATTTTTCACATCCTGCCCAAAATGTGTTTCCTTCATGTAGCGCATAATGGCGCAGTCGTGTGCCAAAATCAATGTAAGGGATGCATTAAGAAATCATAGTGACACTGTTCATGAGCAGAGGTCTTAAAATGGCTATGTTGAAAATTTGGTGAAAAAATTCCTAAAAATGACTGTTTTATGAGCGTGCATTGCGCAGTTCCTATGCAAGCTTGTAAGTTTGCGAATTTTCAATATTTTCACTCCACATTTTCAACATTGCCATTTTACCACACCTCCTTATGAGCAGTGCAGCTGTCATTTTTCACATCTTGCCCAAAACGTGTTTCTGCCCATGTAGCGCACAATGGCACAGTCGCTGTGTGAACTCAGTGTATGGGACACATTAAGAAAATCACAGTGTCACTGTTCATGAGCAGAGATCTTAAAATGGCTATGTTGAAAATTTGAAAACAAATTTGTATAAATAACTTTTATGAGCATGCATTATGCCGGATTTCTACCACGCTCGTGGGTTGCAATTTCAATATTTTCCTCCAGATTTTTCAACATTGCCATTTTACCACACCTCCTTATGAGCAGTACAGCTGTCATTTTTCACATCCTGCCCAAAACATGTTTCCGCCATGTAAAGTACAATGTATACAGTCGGTGTGCAAAATCAATGTATGGCACACAGTAAGACAATTATAGTGACACTGTTCATTAGAGAGGTTTTAAATGCCAATGTTGACATTTTGGTGAAAAAATCCTGACAATGACTGTTTTACGAGCGTGCATTGCACAGTTCCCACGCACGCTCGTAGGTTTGGAAATTTTCAATATTTCCACTCCAGATTTTCAACATTGCCATTTTACCACACTTCCTTATGAGCAGTACAGCTGTCATTTTTCACATCCTGCCCAAAACGTGTTTCCGCCTATGTAGCGCACAATGGGGGTAACAAAAAGGTCATGCTGAAAATTTATTGTGCAAATACCAGCAATCGCACAGGGCATTAGGGTAAAGCACCATACATGCCAAACACCACTGCAAATACCTGCAAGCGAACGTTCGGCATTGACAAATGCTTGTTTAGTCACTGGGGCTACTTTCTGACACTTAGCACAAGAACTGCAATAGGTAGCAACATCTTCATGAATTCCAAGCCAGTTAAATCTGCACAGCAATCTGGCAAGGGTGTGATCCCTCCCCGAGTGACCAGCCATAGGACTGTCCTGAGTTATCTGTAACAATTCAGATTTATACTTTTGTGGTATAACCAATTGTTCTGTCTGGTCCTGTGTCTGAGGTTTAACCCAAACTCTGTACAGTAGCCCATTACATTTTTTAAACATAGATTCACCCTGTTTTAGTTTCACCCCCAGATACTTAAAATAACCCTGGAGAGAAACATTGTTAGCTTGTTCTGAAAGAAAATCATAATCAGTGATCAGTTTAGTTTCAGCATTTTCATATGTTAACACTTTATGTCCATCGGTCTTTTGTTGCCAGTGTTTCTTCAAGCGTCCTCTTTCTTTCCTGGACTTTCGGATCTTGGAGCTGTGCTCAAACAAGTCTGAATCAAAATCAGCGAAAGGAAGAGTCCCCACCATCTGAGATTTTCTTTGCCTGAGCTCTTGTCACCACAGCTGCTGAAACATCAGGATTTACTCTCTCTTTGATTAACTCAGTAAATCCTGGAAAGTCATTTCCAATAATCACAAGTACAGGTAACTTGGGTACTACCCCATTTTCATTTGGTGCAACACACTCTTAATTTTCAGATTCACTTGACTGATGGGACAGTTTTGAGTGTCCCGTGGATACAGATGACACCAGTACCTGATCCTTTTGGACATTTTTTTCCCCAGCATTTCAATATGCACTAGAGTCTGTCTGCTTCCGAATTGATAAGTCCTTCACAGTCTTATCTCCCACCTTAACATCTGTTAAGTATTTGCCCAGTTTGCTAAGGACAAATCTGCTCCAGTGTCATTCTTCTTACTACGGCAATTTCTTGCACTATGACCTGGCTTATTACAGTTATAGTAAATAAAGTCTTTGGGTGCACATTTGTTACCCCCACCAGAGTTCTTATCAGATTTGGAGTTTAAATGGGGAAAAAGTGTCTTACCAGTGCTTGGCTGTTACCTTGCTGGTGTGGCGTCTGGCCATTTGGTAGACTTCAGCCAAAGAAACAGCCTTTTCACCACTTCCTGGTCAGTGTTCTTTTACCCAAAGCTGCACGTCTGTAGGGAGGATGTTGATGAACTGCTCCATTACAAATGTTTCGATGATCTGTGGGAGTGTTTTGCCCTCTGGTTGGAGCCATTTTATAAGGAGTTCTCTGAGTCGGGTGAAGGATTCTTGAGGATTGTCGACTGAGTTCTACTTCAGAGACCAAAATCTCTGCCTGTAGATCTCTCCTGAGATATCATATCTTTTAAGGACCTCTCTTTTCAACAGGTCATAGTTTTCAGACTGTGTAGTGTCCATATTGCTGTAAGCACGTTGGGCTTTACCTGTCAGGTAAGGTACCAGTCTGATTGCCCATTGCTGCTTTGGCAAGTGGTAGGCTGTGGCAGCCCTCCTAAAGTTGTCAGGTATGCTTCAATATCATCTGAGGACACAACTTTGTAAGTTTAAGGTCTCTTAAGCTGTTGGTGTATTGTTGCTCTGCTGGACGGTGCTAGAACCGCCAGCTTTGATATCTTGCAAGGCATCCAGCCATCGCTGCTCCAGTCACTGTATCTCTTCTTCTTCTCTGCTGCTTCTGTCACTGTGTCTTCTCTTTTCTGTGTTTCTTGTTGTTGTATAGCCCACCATTTGAATAAGGCAGACAGGCTTTCAGGTTCTGTCACTGCCTGCTTTTTTTTCCGTGACTGCTGCTGGCCATACAGTCTCAGTTTGGACTTTGTTTCTGCTTCTAGTTTGGCTGCCATTCTCCTGGTAACCACTCCTGGGCTTGCTGCTGCAGAATCCATACCTTTCGTCTATGCTTCTCTGGTACCAGGTCTAGTACCCACGCACAAAACTCCTGGCTTAGAGTATGCTGTAAATCCCACTTTGTCTGACACCACCCGTCATCGAGACACAGGTCACGAAGCTCAGGAAAACCAAACCAGGAGCAGTTTCAAAATTTGCAAACAATGTTTTATTTTTCCCAATAACAGTGAAATAAAAAATAATTATTCAGTATAACTATTTACAAAGGCAATACAAACAGAGAAAACGGAGTCATTCTGAGGGGATCTCTTAATTCCAAGTTTCAGTCTCTCTCTCTCTCTCTCTCTCTCTCTCTCTCTCTAGCAAACGAATTGCTGCTATTTTTATAAGTCTTTGTCTGGGAACTCTTTAAGACAGCCTGCTTCTCACAGAATGTTCTTGTATGCTTTGGATGCAGGTGCAGCAAAAAGAACATAGTGACCCAGAACTAACCTCTTGTTTACAACTCTGCAAAAGGCTTAAAAACTGCATCTCAGGTTAATCCCTTGAGTTCCAATAACTTTGCAACCGTTTCAACATTATAACGATATACAGTTTTAAACAAAGGGATTCAGTTTCAAATAAAGGGATCCCAGTATCACTTACAGTTTCACACAAAGATTCACATTTATTTTTATACCCGCAGATATGCAAGGGGGGAAGAAAAGACAGAAAAGGGAATGCAGAGAGATAGCGAGAGGCAGAGAACTGTGAAACCCTGGGGGTGATCAGTTCCTAGGTCTCACAAGAAAATGTAGTTGCACAACCAGGCAGAGAAGAGACAGAAAAGGAGAGGATGGAACAGTCCCTTGCGTTTAAACTCTTTCTGCATAACAAATGGGGCAGGGCCTTATTCAACCCTGTTGCACGTCCATTCGTCTTTCCTTTATAAAAAAGGGATACCCTGCCGCCTCAAGGAGGGAGGCTACAGACACATTTTCCTTCTTTGTCAGGGAGCGAGTGAGACACAGTTCATATATTTACTTTATTTGTTCTTTGTGGTAACTGACTAGGGGCCATTTGGCAGAGTTGCTTGGTGGTTGGGGTGACCCGAGAGCACTGGGGACCTCGTGTGGCTTGCTCACAGTCACAGGAGGCAGTGGGAAGTTGTGGAGTTGGGCCTGGGTCTGCTGGATGTGCCAAGCCCTTTCACAGCTCATCTCTCCTATTCTCCCACCCCCACCACCATTTGGTTATCCTCCTGAAAAAAAAAAAAACTGGGGCAGAGTCAACAGAGGAACAAAGTGGGGTGCACAGCCATTCTTCAGTCTACCCATGGTACATGAGACTCATCTTAGGGTCTCCACTTGGCTCCTTACTGCCCCATTTTCTGCCACCCTCTTAAGTCCCTTAGGATCAAGTAGCTCTCCTTACCAGGTCTCCGAGGAGACTCGGGTGTCTCTGTCTCTCTCTACCATCTTCTCCCTATCTTTCCTTCCTCTTTTACCTACTTTGTCCTCTAGGTCTCCCAGATACTCTGGTCTCCCATCACCAGTCGAACCCTCCAGTGACACCCCTCCTCTCTCTTTCTCTCTTCTTTGTCCTTCTTTTGGCTTTTGTTATTTTCTTCACTTCCTTTTCCTTGTTCTATCCCTTTGGCTCTTTGCCCCCCCTCCTTTCATTTTCCTCTTCTTCTTTTTCTTTTTTCCTCTAAGGAGTGCAGAACTGAAAGTTAGGGGGAGCCAGTGTCAGTTACTGGCCAGTCCACGAGTACCATGTAATAAGTCAGCCTCGTGGATGGCACCGTCCCCGATGTCGGCTCCTCTGGCTCAAAATTCTTAAAGCTGAATGTTCTTGTGAGGATCTGGCACCTCCAGCTGTGACCCACCAGTTATGACCAACCAGTTATGAATGGTGAAGATACTCAGGAAGTTCTACAGTTATGGTGAGTACGTACTTTTGCTCTGCTGCTTATGAGAGATCAGGGTCTCAGGACCAGAGTCCGTCCCAGGCTCCCTGTGGGGACTCTGGGCAGTTCACCACTGGGCAGCTCCTGTGGAGCAGTGGGTACAGCGTTTGGCTGGTTTTCCCCTTCCTGTGGAGTTGATCCCAGGTCCTTCAGAGCTAGGGGCATTAGAACCACAGCTGGACCTTCTAGTTGGGTATAGCATTTGACTCCATCAACAGCCTCCAGGTCCTTGCCAGTGACCATGCCACTGACTCCCATTCTACTGGATGCACCCCTAATTCAGTGTCAATGCTTTGGGATCGGCACTGGTACCTCTGTCAGTCACTTGAGTACCAGCTGGACCCTCAATGCCATGGGCAGTGCCAGGCTTGTTGCCATGTTCGGATCTCTTGGAGTCTGGCTTGGCACCACCCCTGGTGCAGAGAGGGCCCTCGGTGTTAGACCCTTTTCTACCCACGGCGCCACCTCCAGCGACAGCTGCTGTTCTGCATATGCTGGTATCGCCAGTGTTGCCTACTCCTAGGCCTGGGTTAGGGAAGCTATGGTCCACCCCTCTTTCAGACCCTCTCCCAGGGAGGACCTGGAAGGGGAAGAGTCTAATCCCAAACTCATATTTTCTGAGGTCAGTGACTGCAACTCTTTTTATAGCCTGGACACTTCAAATCCAGGCTTTCCTCCTACTCCCCATGAAGACCTTACTTTTCAGGCTGTTCTCCTAATGTGTACTGTGCTAGCTTTTGAGCCTTCAGCTATTGATCCAGGTAAACGTCTCTCTCTGGAGCGGCTCAGCATTTCCACCATACCAATCAGTGTCATACCTCCTGTTCCCCTTCCATTTGAGACTCTTTCTGATGCAATATTGAATAGGCCTGTGTCTGTTCCCTCTGTCTGTAGGCAGAGAGACCATAAGTACACTGCCCCTAAGGACAGACCTATCCTTGCTTCTCAGCTTATTGCTGATAATATTGTCATTTTAGATGAGAACCACAGAGCCATTCTTCCTCAGAAAGTGGCTGTGCACTCTGATAAGGAGTTGTGCAAAATAGACACTATAGGGAAAAGGGCTTTCACTGCTGCTACACTTAGCATAAGGATACCTGTTAGGGACATTTTTCTGAGTATGCCCTTTGGACCTCTCTTAAGTCTCTAGTAGAATCCTTGCCTGAATCCAAGACCAAACAGAAGATTCTCCAGATTGTTACTCTCGGTATTCAGTCTAACAGTCGTCAGCTCAAGGGGTATGGATGCCTTAATACTGCCCAGTGCTCTGTTGCTGCAGGAATTTGTATTTGAATACATTCCTGGTTTTGGACATGTCTTCTCCAACAGTGTCCAAAAACAGGTTATGAATGTTCTCTTTGATGGTTCTTACCTGTTTGGACAACAGGTAGAACAGTCTCTTGTGGCCTGTCAGAAAACTAGAATGGCCATCAAGGTCTCCAGGCCTGCCCCCTCCTATTTCCAAAGGGGGAAGGGGTGAGGCTTCTATCTTAATAAGCAGTCCTTTCAAGGCAAATGCAAGGAGCTCAGATCAAGTCTCAGCCTCTCCAGCTGCAGAAGAAAGTGCAGCTGAAGGCACAGGTCCCAAAAGTGCCAAGTACCACTGTATGAAGTCCCAGCCCTGGTCCTGCCTCAATTGCCCGAGGCAGACCTCTTCTCTCCAGTAGGGGGGCACCTGATTCAGTTTTTATCATCAATGGGAATCTATTATGACTCGTAAGTGGGTGCTCAAAATTATCTGAGAGTGGTATTCTGAATTTTACAGAAGTCCCTTCAGATTATCCACCAGAAAGCACTCCTTCTTAACTCACTTATCAGAACTTCTGGTGAAGGAGATTGCGGGCCTTCTGAACAACAGGGCAGTGGAAGTGGTGCCAGAGGCAGAGCGCAACACAGGCTTCTACTCCCATTACTTCCTTGTTCCGAAGAAGTCAGGGGTCACGTGCCACATTCTCAATCTCAGGCATCTGAACATGTTTTTGGAATGAGAAAAGTTCACAATGATCTCTCTGGGAACCTTGCTGCCACTCCTCAAGCCTCAGGATTGGTTAGCCTCTCCGAATATGCAGGTGCTTACCAACACATCCTAGTCCACCCAGTCACCACAGATTCCTCCGTTTCTTGGTAGTGGGTCAGCCTCATCAGTTTTGAGTCCTGCCCTTTGGGCTGTCCTCAGAATCTGGAGTCTTTACAAATGCTTTGCCATCCTTGTGGCTCATCCAAGAAAATTTGGGCTCGAGTCTTCCCTTAACTAGATGACTGGCTTCTGGCCAGTCTGTCCCAGCAGAAGGTGGAATAAGCAGTGGCCACATTCTCTCAGTTACTTATCTCCATGGGAGGTCTATTGAATATAAAGAAGTTGTGGACTATTCCCACTCAGCAGCTCCTCTTTATTGGGGTCCTTCTAAATACCACCACAGCCAAGGTCTTCCTTTCAGAGGAAAGAAGGAAAGCAATCCTTCGAATGGCACATTACATCATGGAGCACAAGCTGGTTCAGGCACATCCATGCAGTGCATGCTAGGGCCTTATAGCACTTCTCAGTGCTCATGGTGACTCTGGTATGACTGCACATTAGGACTACCCAGTGGATGCCCAGCACACAGTGGTCACCAACATTGCACCATCAAGTCTTACCCCATTAAGGTGATGAAGCCTCTGCTTCATTGTCTTGGGTGGACACAGGAGGACAACCTCCTCCAGGTTCTCCCTCTCTCTCAGTCAGAGCCTCAGGTAGCTCTCACCACAGATGTGTCTGCTGGGATGGGGCCCACTGTCAGGGACACCACATTCAAGGAGTTTGAAGCCCTTTAGAGCCCCATCTCCACATTAGTGTGTTGAAATGAGAGCAGTTCTCCATACCCTGTGAGCAGGGATGTAGTCCTGCAGGGTCACGTGGGAGCACCAACCCCTTACTTCATATTGAGAGGGAGCACCACTGCCATACCTCTTAAAGTCTGCGGTATTTTTTTTTTAAATGTGAAATACAGTTCTCAGAGTTGGTGCATGGGCATTTAATGCCAATTCCTCCAGACTCCTGTCTGTCCATCTCCCACCATGCCACCAGTCACTGATTTTGACACGCTCATGGAGGGAATGGAATGGAACATTCTGTGGTCTGCACGAGTGTGTGGCATCACACACACAGTGTGTATGCCCGGTGGACTGGCTCGTTTTGTTTTTTGGAAGGCAAGAAAAGCAGTCTCCTCTCCAGTCTCACCTGTGTGGGTGGCAGATGGCACAGTCATCCCCTAATCCCCAATTACCCAGAAAAAGAGCTTCTTTGCTTGCCTGGAGGTGCTGCTGTCAGTCTGAACAAGGATTTTGGGGGGAACCACCCAAGAAAGAAGTGGGTAAGAGCACAAGCTGTGATGCTGCTGTCAGGCTTGTGGTGATTGAAAACACCAGTGGGGACTGAAGGAGGCCTGCCCCCAAAAACTGACTCACACGACACCAACCTCCCCCCCCCCATTCCTATCAAACCCAGGTCTTCAGTAGCAGGGATGTACACAGGGGCAGAGTGAGAAACATGGTTCCCTCTCCGCCATCTTGCCCAGGGTTTGGGGGAATCATGGCGAAATGAAGCCGTGGGTTCTGCAGTCACTGCAGCCAGCAGTGGGAAGCAGCACAGCCAAGAACCCGGCTACCACTACCACCACCACCACAGCCGAACAGAGATGGTAGCAGTAACAAGAAAGTTCAGCCGAGAGAAGGCAGAAGACAAAGGGACTCGACAAGTAGAAAGGAGAGAGCAGGTTGACATTAAAACAGACTCATTTAATCCCCATGGTTTACTCTTATTTTATTTGCAAAAAAATGTTGTTCTAGTCATTCATTGGCAGCATTGGGGGGTAGGTACAGGTCATTCATGATCATAATACACAATGTATGGCCCACCAGCTCAGCGGTTGGATTTCGCTTGTGATGCAGATGACCCGAGTTCGGATGCGAGCTCAGGGAATTGGAGGGCCAGCCAGGGGGAAGAGGATCGAGCGTCCGATGGACTGGGGGGGTAGGGTGGTGAAGCACTTGGTCTGCGACTGACTCCTAGCAGAGGCTGGGGGCCAGTGCAGATGAGGCTTAGTAGTCCCGGCAGGTGTGCTAGACATGGGCGCATGAACCCCTGTGTCATTGCATGCCACATCTCCCATCACAGGGGGACAAAATGGACACAGAGGCCACTAGCCAAACCCCACGAAGCCAAGCCTAAGGACCACACAGCCGCCGCCTACACAGTGCGGCCGCCAGAGGGACCTTCCCATTGGCCCTGCCCTGGGGGGGTAATCCGAGGTGAATGCCGGCGGTGGTGGCAGCAGTCCCAGGGGATGGGGAGAGGTGAACAGGACAAGGCAAGTCCAAACAAAAAAAAATACTCAATGTATGAGAGTGACATTTAAGGCAGTTACTGGATTAATAAAGGTTATTAAAGTGAACTAATGTGGCAGACTGAAATGATGAGATGCATGTCAAATTAGATCCTGTAGTCACAGCAGGTGCTGTCAAGTACATGCGCATTTCCAGTGGCTTAGCTGAACCACCATCCTGGCATCCAGTCTCAAGTTCATGTATTTTCGTTCCTCCCCACACACACACACACCCTACTGTTCAGCTCGGTATCCAGGATCTTTGTAATGACATGTTTTTGCAGTTAGATTGGAGGGAAAGGAATCCATTCAGGCCACATATGCCTAAATGTGTCATTTTAGGGCACTTTACAGTAGGGTCATGTGACATGGCTCTCTGCAAGCAATGGGGCAACACTTACTGTATATACACAGAGGCATAGATTATGTACACATGTTCTGTAAAATGAATTTGAAAAGCAAGATAAAACCAGCACTTAAAATGAGGAGGATGTCTGCAGCCACAGTTCCCATTTTATGGCGGCATAGTGTTGGCATATAATAGCCATGCACCAGAATGCATCTAAAGCCTGATAGTTTCTGGGGGCCTAGGTGTGGGGGGTTGGGGGGTCATGGCTCATGGAGACACCACACTTAAATTTAGCACTACACCACTGCCTGCAAGCTCTTGTGGACCTCATCAGCCACAAGGTAGTACTCCTTCAGATGGACAAGTCTGTCGTACTACATCAACAAGCAATGGTGATCACACTCTTACCCTCTCTGCAGGGAAGCAGTGTGAGTGTGGGAGTGGTGTCTGGAGCAGGATGTTCTGATCCAGGCAGTCTTACTTTCCAGGAGCTCAGAACATTGTGGTGGACAAGCTCAGTTGAACAGAGGCCAATCCTCATGAGTGGTCATTAGCACCAGACATCGTGTAATCACTGTTCGACCAGTGGGGAACCCCAGATGTGGACCTTTTTGCATCCTCACTCAACATCAAACTGCCTGATTCTGCTCCAGAAATCCAGGACATGCCAGCCCAGTAGCGTGGAGGCCTGAGGCAGCGATGTCTTACCTCCTGCTATGCTGGCAATCCGTGCTCACAGTGTGAGCGGGTTATTGGGGGTCGACCAGGGTGGGAGAGGATCGAGTGTCTGGAGGACAGCCTCCTCTTCTAGGAAAGGTTGGGGAACAGAGACGGCACCTGCCTGACACCTAGCGGAGGCTAGGTGTTGGCACACCAGATCATATGCAGTGGGGCATGGAGAGGAGAAGCCGACCAGCCGCACAGATCGCGCACGTGGTTCGGCCATTGTCTGCTTGCACACTCCCTCTGCAGAAAAGTGGGAAAACAGCAGTCCAGGTCGAGCAGCATGATGGCTATCCACTGCAGGTGCCACCCTGGGAGGCACCTCCAGACACTGGATCCGGTCCTGGTGGGTTGAGTTGGGAGCTCCCACCACCCTGCCATGGAGGGTAACCCATGCGAGTTCAAGGTAGGTGTCTGAAGGTCGGGGGGATGGGGCTGGGTGGATGGCAGGAGGAAGGGCTGACCCGGACTGGGGTGAGAAAATACCAGTTTAAAAAACAAAATCCAGGACATGGCGTTTTCTGTCAGTATGCATTTAGGCTGCAGTGGACAAATCTTTTTCTGTGCACATTTCCGCCAATCCCTCTAGTTCAGAGGGTACTGCTGAAGCTGGAGGCAAGATGATTCTGGTCACCCAGTGCTGGCCCCGACAGATACGGTTTCCTCTGCTCAACTGACTGTCAGCACTCCGAAGACTGTTCCTTTCAGGATGGACCTTCTGATGCTGGGGACTCTGGTCCATCTCAACCCTTCACCTCCAGGTGTGGCTCCTGAAGAGGCAGAGGTGAACAGGTATAAGGTATCTCAGAGGGTCTCTGAGATTCTTTTGGCTACTTGCAAACCTTCCACCAGGAAGACCTACACAGCTAAGTGGAAATGTTTTTCCATGTGGTGTTCCAAAACTCGAATGGACCCTTTTGGTGTCCACCAGACAAGGTTTTGAGTCTTTGTTGGACCTCTCTGATGTAGGCTTGCTTGCAGCACTGTACAGTTAAGGTTCACTTTTGCACTGTTTGTGTACCATGAGCCCGTAGGGAACCTATCTCTCTAGCCAGCCAGCCTCCTCTTTTAAAAGGTTCTTGAAAGCATTTTGCACACAAGGCCTCCAGTCAAGAAACCTGTAGCTACCTGGGATATTAACTTTGTGCTGGACATGCTCACTGTAAGCCCTTTGAGCCCATGGCTTCATGTGACCTGAAGTTCCTAACCTGGAAAATGGCTTTTCTGTTGGCCATCGCCTCTGCCCGCAGACTTTCAGAAATTCATGCTTTGGTCACAGATCCTCCATATACTGTTTTCTACAGAGACAAAGTGGTCCTCCACACATATCAAGTTTTTACCCAAGATGGTGTTGGAGTTTCACTTATGTAACCCCTAGATGGCGCTATCCCAGGGCTACTACCCCTGCCTGATTTGCCACTAACAGGTTGAGGGGCCTGGATCCGATGGCGGGTGTCTCCACCCAGAGGTCAGGGTTGCAGTAGTTAAACTAACTTGGTCACAGCCCCTGGGACACTGCAACCCCTTTCTTCCCACTAGTGGCCCACACAATATATCAGAATTACCTTCACGGTATACACTTACCCCCAGGACTGGTTCAGGCACTGGGACCTCCTGTAAAATAAGATACAGTGCAACAATCACAGTACAATACTTTAACATAGACAAATACCTCAGGCAGTATAACTTTGCTGAAACAAGCAGCTCTGATTTATTTAGGGGATATAACAAGGACAGGGGAATCAGGTTAATTAGCTTATCACTTTACTCATCTACCTATGGCTCTGTGCATAGCCTATCCCTACCAGTTACTGTCCCTGGGTACCCAAGCCCTAGTGGCTAGTCCAAACTGTGGCAGCTGGTAGGGCCCTTTCACATAGAGAAAAGAAAATTAGTTAAACAGTCAGCAGTACAGTAATTCCATTTGATTCAATGTGGCAATTCAACAGGGAGCGACCCTGAATTAGTACTCACGACCTCCAAACAAGATAGGGTCCTTCAATGTCAGCAGGGCTACTCTTGAGCTCCACGAGACTCTCACACATTTATATGGCAAACTGCAACAGGCAAAAGTCCTTTAATGGCAGCAGGATTCACTTGAGCTACACAAGCCTCCTCACACATTTATATGGTGAACAGTAACAGGCAAAAGTCCTTTAATGGCAGCAGGATTCACTTGAGCTACACAAGCCTCTTCACACATTTGTATGGTAAAAAGAAAGTATTATACCAGGCAGGCTGCTTCTCTATCCCGATCGCAATTACTGCACAATACCCGGGAGAACACACAGCAGATTCAGTTCCTGACAGACCGAGTGCAATTCAGCAATTTCTCCAGTCTTCTACAGGGTGAGCCTGGTTTCTACTCTTCAGATATCCTTTGATTCTCTTCACAGGACGGATTCAGTCTAACAAGCAGTTACACAAGCTGCAGACGGAACTCAGGGCCTTACACACGTTCGGACTAAAACTGCACACAAAGCACAGGGCTCCTTCCTCTTCACTGCCAGAGCTCAACTGAAACTCCAGCAGACAAACCGGCACTTCCTTTGAGTTCCTCCCAGTTCTTGGCTGGATTGGCTCACTCACAATGGACTGCTCCTGTTGGTCCAAAAAGGCGCCGAAGTCCAAACTACATCTCCCAGAGTCACTGCCCATACAATCCTCTTGTGGCTGGCTCAGATTACGAGTCCAAGTTCTGATTCGTCCAAGGCACCATTTTAGAGCTACCTTAACCCACACTGATTGGTCCAGTTCAGCAGTTCAAAACTAGAATGGGGGAACTAGGCAAACACAGTTCTGACTGCAAAGAAAGCAGGTTAGACAAACTGTATTTTCATTATTACTCTAAATGATTTCTGGCAAACAGTTACATCTTTCAGATAGGTTCCCTTTGCACTCCTAGTGACTGCAAAATGGAGTGAATTGGCAGCAGCTCGAGTGGTACTCAAGCAGAGAAGCACACAGTCCCCATACAACTAATTATGTCTGCAAGCAGACAGCTCTTAAAGAGACAGTACCAGAGGATCTAAAACACTACTGATAAATGGCTTAAACGCCAAACACCATTCAGGCTTGAGCATTCAAGCAAGCTCCTGGAAGTCTTTGGGAACCCCCATTTGCAGGAGGTTACACCTTCCTGGTTTGGGAAAGCTTGGCGTCGCGTCAAGCAAGTACCATAAGTTTTAACTGCAACCATATACATTTGCATTAGGCTCACACATGTAATCATCAGTCAATATATAATTTTACCAAGAACACATTTCTGAAACATTGCAGTACGTCACTCTTTACACAGTGTACACACACATTGTACCATAACTCAAGTTATTACTTCTTGTACATGAAACCTGAAGAGAGGGCCTTCCCTATCAGTTACCTTGGGGCTGGACGGGCAAGGGCACCATACTTAGAGGCAACACAAGTAACTTGGAGTTAGCACTGACGCTCAGTTTGGGCAATGAGCTCGGGGACACATACACTCCTTTATGGACAACATTGAGAGGCAGGTCCACTGGCCGGCCCAGGGAATCATAACTGAGGTGCACCACAGGCTTTACAGCTCGACCAGTCTTTCTAGGGGGAACTGTTACAGGCTCTGCACTCTGAGCCTCATTTTCAGCATTGTCCTCACTTGTCAGGGGAGTCTCCATGGGGGTAGAGAGGCTAGAACTTGGGGCACTTTCAGCCCAGGAGTTACAGTTTCTGAGTCCACAACATTTGGCTCTGCATGGAGAGCTTTGACACTGGCAGTGGACTGTCAGGCACTCAAAATACTCTTCTTGTTCTGGTGTATCACCAGTCTGCCCTAATCCATCATTTTCCTCCCTTGAAAGCTCAAACAGTTCAACCATGCACAATGATTCCATTTCATCTGATCTGATGCTTTGCACTTCACTTTCTGGGAGCATTGGCTCCAGGGACGAAGCTGGGGGCTTAGACAGTCCAGAAGGCCCAGCTTGCCTCCAGTATTGACTAGGGATTGCCCCAAACAATTGACTCAGTTCATAAGAAGGATAGTATTCAAAGTCACTCTCACGCTCTTCTGATATGGACTGACAGTCATGCTCAACTGGGACTTGTGGAGGGAACACTTTAACTTTGCTTCTGTAGGTGCAGACTTTCTTGATCTTTTCTTAGCAGCAGCTCTAGTCACTGGTCCAGAGGGGCATCTTCTGGGGCTCAGACTCAATCAAGATTTGTCCAATGGGCAGTAAATGATTTCTATGCATTGTTTTACATCTTTTGAATTATTCTCAGGCCTTACTTTGTACACTGGCAGATCATCTAGTTTGCCCACTACAATGTGAGGGAGATGGTGCCATCTGTCAGCAATCTTGTGTTTGCCATGCAGTCCCAGATTTCTTAGCAATACCCAATCTCCCTTCTGGAGTTCCTGTGCTTTCACCTTTTTATCATACCTTTCGTTGTTGGCCAGATTTCTTTTGGCAGCCATGGTTTGAGCCAGTTGGTACGCATGAGTTAGCTGGGCCTTTAACTTTTGCACATACTGTAAATAGTTGTCAGCTTGAACCCCATCAGGAGAGACCCCAAAACACACATCTACCGGCAGTCAAGCTTCTCTTCCAAACATCAGGCGGTAGGGGGAGAACCCAGTGGCATCACTTTTGGTGCAGTTATAAGCATGTACCAGGGTGCTAATTTGTTGGCTCCATCTAGGCTTGTCCTTTGGGTGTAGGGTGCCTAGCATATCTAGCAAAGTGCAGTTGAAACGTTCAGGCTGTGGGTCCCCCTGGGGGTGGTAAGGAGTGGTTCTGGACTTTCGTGACTCCCACAGAGAAAGCATCTCTTTGATGAGACGACTTCAAAGTCTCTCCCTTGATCAGAATGGATTCTTTGTGGAGCCCCATAGTGAACAAAAAGTTTTCTACAAGTACTTTGGCCACAGTGGATGCTTTCTGGTCTTTGGTGGGAAAGCTTGGGCATATCTCGTGAAATGGTCAGTGACCACCAGCACATTACTGATTTTCTTTGATCTGACTCCAAACTCAGAAAATCAATACAGACCAACTCCATGGGTGCACTGGTGGTGATGTTAACAAGGGGCAGCCCTCTGGGGCAAAGCTTTCTCTGTAAGCAGCGACTACAAGTCTGAATGTGTTGCTCCACATCAGCCCCCATCTTAGGCCAATAGAATCTAGATCTCACCAAGTCAAGTGTTCTGTCTATACCAAGGTGCCCCATGTGGTTGTGCAAGGATCTCAGTACTGAGTCTCGAAAGGCAGTGGGCAGCACTAGTTGTTGTTTGTCTACTTGTCCCCCTCTGTCTACTGTTTCTCTGTACAACAGTTTATTGATCAATTTCAACTTAGGACCTTCTTTGTATAACAGTGCAGTTCTCAAATCAGTGAAGCGTAATTTGGACACATCTTTTCCTGCATAGAGGGCTTCTAAAGCTGATTTGATCATGGGATGTGAGTTGAGCCCGCGAATACTGTCATTGTCCAGCTGAGGCAGTGCACCAATGTCTATTGCAGAAAAGTGGCAATAAGCAGCAGGTATGCAATTCTCAGAGGGTCCTAAGCAATCCATCATGCAGTCCACTGCGTCCTGGGACATTTGTTCCTCCCTGTCAAACTTCCGCAGAGTGCCCGAATGTCAGGTTCTGCAATCTGACCCAATCATTCTGGGAACAGGCCTCCGGAGAGAGCATCAGCATCTATGTGGTTCAGACCTGCTCGGTATTCGAGAGCATAGTCATATGTAGATAATGCAGAAAGCCACCTATGGCCAGTGGCATCCAACTTAGCTGAGGTCTGCACATAGGTCAAAGGATTATTGTCAGTTTTTACTAGTATTTTAGCCCCATACAAGTACTCATGGAATTGGTCAACAATAGCCCACTTCAAAGCTAGGAACTCTAACTTATGTACAGGATAGTTCTTTTCGGATGGGGTCAGGGTTCTACTGGCAAAGGCCACTGGTCTCAGGCCATTCTCGTGCTCTTGGTACAACACAGCCCCCAACCCTTGCAAGCTAGCATCAGTGTGCAGGACGTAAGGTTTTCTTGGATCGGCATAGGCCAGCACTGGAGCATGGGTAAGTTGATATATGATCTCATGAAAAGCAGTCTCACAATCAGGAGTCCAGCGGGCCCCAAATACTTCACTCGGACGAAAATACACTCTTTCAGTCTTGAGGGACGCTGACTTTTGGTATTTTTTGTGGGTTGGGGGATACCCTTGAGTAAGGTTAAGTAAAGGGCGGATCACTCTTGAATAGTCCTTGATGAAACGCCGATAATAACCACAGAATCCCAGGAATCTTTGCAGTTCTTTTAGATTTTTGGGCTGTGGCCAGGTGGTCAAGGCCTCAACTTTACTTGGGTTGGTCTCTATTCCCTCGGTGGATACTATGTGTCCCACATACTTTACTGATGTTTGAAAGAATTGACACTTATCAATGGACAGTTTAAGGCCAAAGTCCTCCAGTCGGTCCAATACCTTAAATAATCTGCTCTCATGTTCCTCCAGTGAGCTGCCAAACACAATAACATCATCTAGGTATACCAGGCACTCTAGTAAGTTCATGTCCCACTGCACGCTCCATCAATCGTTGAAAAGTGGCTGGGGCACCTGAAATCCCTTGAGGCATCCTCATGAATTCATAGAAGCCAAGCGGACAGATAAAGGCTGTCTTCTCACGGTCCTCTGGGGCCATCGATCTGGTAGTACCCATCATGGAGATCCAACACAGAGAACCACTTGCTCCCGCTTAGGCAGTCCAAAGCATCCTGAATGCGGGCATTGTGTACTGATCAGGGATAGTCCGCCGTTTAAGGTGCGATAATCCACACATCCTTACTGTCCCATTCTTTTCCTCACTACCACAATGGGGAAGCATAAGGGCTTCTGGATTCTTGTATTGCACCAGCAGCTAACATCTCTTGCAGATGCCGTCTCACGCCATCTATGTCAGCAGGTGCCAGGCGTCAGACCTCTCACGAAATGGTCTTTCGTCATGCAGCCAGATATTGTGCTCAGCTCCTTGCACGCATCCTACATCCCATTCCTTTAAAGAAAACACCTGGTCTCTCTGGGCAAGCTTCTCACTGATCCTCACTTTCCATTCAGCTGGCAGCGGGAGTCGCCAAATCAAACAAGTCAGGCGCTACTCTGTCATTCTTCCTTGAACTCTTTGCTGCTGGGTAGCACTGCAGTGTCTGCACAATGCACATTAGCCAGGATGCAACCTCTATTTACTCGAATGTCTCTTTCAGACACATTATGAACTTGGACCATTACCCTTCTGGCATAAGCATGGGCTCTAGCGGGCAAAATACTAGGCTTGACCAGCAGTCCCTCTGGCAATTTTCCATCGCCTGGTGCATCCAACATTAATATTTTATTCTTAACATCCTTTCTGATACGGACCTCTCCCTGTAAGGTACACTGGCATTTGGCGCCAGGATCAGAGACTCAGGATCCTTCTTCCATACAATTCCGACCGGTTCCTCTGGTTCTATTTTTTCAGCATCTCTCTGTGCCTCATAGGCCTTCTTAATTTAAGCCAGAACTCTTAAAGCTCTACTAGTCTTTGACCCCTGTTTTTCATAACACAACTGTGCCAGCCTTCCAAACATATGAGCATTTGTTCCAATCAACAAAGGGACACCATCATACAGTCCAGTGGGGGACACACTAAGGCTAGGGTCTCTACTTGTTCGCCACCCAGCCACGGAGGTGGGGAAGACAGCCAAATTGGATGTACCGGAATAGGTAGGCTTCTCACTTAACCCCATACATGCAGTCCTTCTAATGGTTGTAAGGGTACGCCTGACAAATGCTTCTGATACCAATCTTGGAACATAATTGTCACTTGGGAGCCACTGTCTAATACAGCTCTTGTAGGCACTCCATTCACCTTTACAGTGGTCTCCATGGAGGACCCACTATTCTGGACCAGTCTGGAGAGGCGGTAGTGGGGGCCTGGGCAACTGACCTTGCCACAAAAGGGCGTGAGTTAGCATTTTTGGTGCCCTCACTGGGATCATTTCGTGCACCTCTTAACCACTGATTTGTTCTCCGAAGCTCTCCTTGTAGCCTATACGCAACTTTGTCAGTGTCTTTTGGGAACCGGCATTCAATTTTCATGTGCCCATCCTTCCCACAATTATAGCAAAACATACTTTCTGGAGTTTGAGCTGGCTGAGGCGCCACACTGGGAGCCAGGGCGGGGGTTTTACTAACTGGAAACCTTGGTGCCATCTCTGTCTGCGGCGTGATAAGCATTTGGAGACATCTCGTCAGTTTCTCCACTTCCATGGTCAAGGAATCGAGTTTGGAGCTGTTATCAGTAGGAGATACATGGGTGGGTACCCCACCCCATAAGCAGATGCAGTCAGAATAGGTCAGGGCCCGCATTGCAGGCATGGCCTTCATAAAGGGACTGTTTTGAATTCCAGATCTCTCTCAACAGTTCGCCCCATTGTGGCATATCTTTTTCCTTGTCAGAGCACTCATTGACTGCCAACCTCTGCCCCTGAACTTCACTTGATGGGTGACCTCAGTCACTCGGTGCATACGCAGCTGTTGGTGCAGGTCCCTCCCGAGGTCGCCTTTTCTCAACTCCTCAGAATTCTCTCATTTAACTCATCATAGGAGGTGGGATTCCAGTCGATTTGCCAGGCGAACTGAAGCAACAGCAGTTCTGAGAAGGGGGCAGACTTAAGATCCTGTCCAGCCTGGTTCGGTCCAGTTCAATCGCTGGCAAACTACCCTTTCTGAGGCATTCTTGCAACAATTTTTCCAGCCGAGATACATACACAGACAACAACTCCCCTTGGTACTGTTGTGCATTTCTTACTCTCCACCATAGGTCCTCATCAGAATCTGGGCTCCCATACACATTCTCCAAGGCCTCAAGATAGGCCTGTGCAGTCGCTTCAGGGTTACTGGCCCGTTTAGCACGGATGGTAGCCAGGGCAGGACCTTGGAGTCTCTCGCTAACCCTCTTTCGCTTTTCAGCTTCCGAGCATTGCCATTCTAGCACTTGGGGGGCAACATAGTCTATCCAGGTCTCCCAGTCATCCTCCCCTTGGGGGGTGGGAGGGTGCCAGAGAAGACCCTCAACCTTCGGTAAGAGTCGTGACTAATGGCAGGTGCAGAAATAGGAGTCTGCATTGGTTCAGCCACCATTACGGGTACTGGAGCGGGAGAGGGTGTTGGGGGAGGAACACCCCCAGGTGGCAAGAATAGTTTCTTCAAGTCTTCCACAGTTTTCCCTTCCCCAGCAACCATTTAGCAAATTTCTCCTCAAAGTTTCAGACAGTGGTGGGGGCTCATTCTCGGTCTTTACTGTCCTTAGTTATCACTCTCAGGCAGTGAGGGCTCCTCTGGGGAATAGGTCTGTGACACTTTGGAGCTATCTATGGGATCCTTAAACTCTACTAGGGCCAGGAAAGTGTGGTGAGCAGATTAGCATGCCGACCCACCACCACAGGGTTTGTAAACCTTCCACCTTGGAAAGTACTCCCTGTACAGTGTCCGTATTGATACCCAGGGCATGTCCAGGATAAGCATAGCATTTTGGGGTCGATCTCCTCCCCAGTACACCACTCCACCAGCCGGTGCACAGCCACTTCTGTCGGGGTACCCATTTATTTATTTTTTCTTAACAGTGGTTTGTAAATATGGCCACTAGAGGACACACAATCCCAGCGGTGAGCCTCCAAGATGTAACCCCTAGATGGCGCTATCCCAGGGGCTACTACCCCTGCCTGATTTGCCACTAACAGGTTGAGGGGCCTGGATCCGATGGCGGGTGCCTCCACCCAGAGGTCAGGGTTTGCAATAGTTAAACTAACTTGGTCACAGCCCTCTGGGACACTGCAACCCCTTCTTCCCACTAGTGGCCCACACAATATATCAGAATTACCTTCACAGTATACACTTACCCCCAGGACTGGTTCAGGCACTGGGACCTCCTGTAAAATAAGATACAGTGCAACAATCACAGTACAATACTTTAACATAGACAAATACCTCAGGCAGTATAACTTTGCTGAAACAGGCAGCTCTGATTTATTTAGGGGGATATAACAAGGACAGGGGGAATCAGGTTAATTAGCTTATCACTTTACTCATCTACCTATGGCTCTGTGCACAGGCCTATCCCTACCAGTTACTGTCCCTGGGTACCCAAGCCCTAGTGGCTAGTCCAAATCGTAGCAGCTGGCAGGGGCCCTTTCACACAGAGAAAAGAAAAATAGTTAAACAGTCAGCAGTACAGTAATTCCATTTGATTCAATGTGGCAATTCAACAGGAGCGACCCTGAATTAGTACTACGACCTCCAAACAAGATAGGGTCCTTCAATGTCAGCAGGGCTACTCTTGAGCTCCACGAGACTCCTCACACATTTATATGGCAAACTGCAACAGGCAAAAGTCCTTTAATGGCAACAGGATTCACTTGAGCTACACAAGCCTCCTCACACATTTATATGGTAAAAAGAAAGTACTATACCAGGCAGGCTGCTTCTCTATCCCGATCGCAATTACTGCACAATACCCGGGAGAACACACAGCAGATTCAGTTCCTGACAGACCGATGCAATTCAGCAATTTCTCCAGTCTCTACAGGGTGAGCCTGGTTTCTACTCTTCAGATATCCTTTGATTCTCTTCACAGGACGGATTTAGTCCTAACAAGCAGTTACACAAGCTGCAGACCAGAACTCAGGGCCTTACACAGTTTCCCGACTAAAACTGCACACCCAAAAAGCACAGGGCTCCTTCCTTCACTACCAGAGACCAACTGAAACTCCAGCAGACAAAACTGGCACTTCCTTTGAGTTCCTCCCAGTTCTTGGCTGGATTGGCTGTCACTCACAATGGACTGCTCCTGTTGGTCCAAAAGGCGCCAAGTCCAAACTACATCTCCCAGAGTCACTGCCCATACAATCCTCTTGTGGCTGGCTCAGATTACGTAGTCCAAGTTCTGATTCGTCCAAGGCACCATTTTAGAGCTACCTTAACCCACACTGATTGGTCCAGTTCAGCAGTTCAAAACTAGAATGGGAACTAGGCAAACACAGTTCTGACTGCAAAGAAAGCAGGTTAGACAAACTGTATTTTCATTATTACTCTAAATGATTTCTGGCAAACAGTTACATCTTTCAGATAGGTTCCCTTTGCACTCCTAGTGACTGCAAAAATGGAGTGAATTGGCAGCAGCTCGAGTGGTACTCAAGCAGAGAGCACACAGTCCCCCATACAAATTCAATTATGTCTGCAAGCAGACAGTTCTTAAAGAGACAGTACCAGAGGCTCTAAAAACACTCACTGATAAATGGCTTAAACGCCAAACACCATTCAGGCTTGGAGCATTCAAGCAAGCTCCTGGAAGTCTTTTGGGAACCCCCATTTGCAGGGGGGTTACACTTAAATTAGCATCTTGTGCCGCTTACATACTCTCCTAACTTCTAGAATGAATGGGATCACATTCTTCATTCTCTGGAGGTTAGAAGAGCCCTAAAGTTCTACCTAGGCAGAACTACGGACTGCCAGCAGTCTAACAGCACTTCATCTCCTTTGGCCCACATTTTCAAAAGAGATGGGTGGTGCATCTCCACAAAAAATGGAGCTGAGGCACCCATCTCAAAAGTTGCTCCAAACTGCTATATTCAAAAGGGGCAGATGGGCTGCCCAAATCGAGATGGGCCATGGCCCAAAATTAATGTATGCGGCCCAAGCAGAGGGGGCGTGCCCATGAATATTCTGCCCAATGGAATATTCAGAAAAGATGGGCTGCACAAGTGCAGGAGATGAGCCACGCAAAGGTAGGCATGAAAAAAGCATGACTAACTTGGCTGGCCACCCACAGGCAGGGAGCAGTACTGCAGACAGCAGCATGACAGCCTGCCATCCCTGGTAGTCCAGTGGCAACCCCCCCCACACCGTTCCCCAATGCCCATGTATGGATACAAATCCTTCTTTTCCATAGTTTAGGGAACCCCCACTCCCTGCCCAGTATCCGTCACCATAATGTAATGGAGACCCCCTCCCCATTTCCATAGTGTAGTGTAACCCATCCCTGCCCGATCCCTGACCGATCCCTGACCGTGTATCCACAGACCCCAAAGCCCCTGTCCTGTAGTGAAGTATCCCCCCACTCTGATTCCCCTTCACACAACAATCCCACCCCGTATCTGCTCCAAAGTGTAGATTCCCCCCATCCCATACCCATCCTGCACCTTCCTATCTCTCAGCTTCCCTGGCATCCACCTTCCAACCCGCCGAGGAGTCTGCCCCTAGAGTACATGCTGCCTCAATTCTACTTTCAAGCCCCAGTTTTACCCCCCAGGCGGGGCAAGGAAGGCCTCCTAGCTTCCTCGGGCATCTGGGATCATGTGCACACAGCTGAGTCTGCCCTTCTAGCATCATGGGAGCAGGAGGAGGATCGTCGCCAGGACCGCCTGGGGATTTTTCCTTCTTTCTGGTTCCCTTGATGCCAGTGTGCAATGAGGACCAACAAGCCAACGCACACTGGAGACATGCATCTGCTCCTGTCCTCTGCTGGCGCAAATTCTTTGTTGTCCTTAATCACGCTGGCACCACCTGAGATACCCAGGTGAAGGCAGTAGAGCAGCGGGCTAACTCCCCATCCCTCCCGGAGAGCAGGCCGTTTGGTGCTCGATCCTTTTCCCCCCCAGCCAGCCCCCAGTGGCCCGAGTCCATTCCTGGGCTCGGGTCACCGGCGTGGAGCGAGGTGTTGCATCCAGCGCCTCAGCCCTCAGCGCCACCAGGCCGGCTGTTTTGTTGCAATTTTGACCTCAGATTTTCAACATAGTATGACCCCACTTTATGATCAAGAGATGATATTTTATAAATCCCGACCAAAATGTTTTTTCGCAGAGCGATTGTGAAAACATATTTTGGGGGCATGGGATTTGAAAAGTTTCACCTACCTGGTTCATGAAGTGGGTTTAAAAAGGCCATATTGACAATTTGGGGCAAAATATTAATAAATGGCAAAGTTATGAGTAAAAGTTCAAAACAAATTAAGCCATTACCTAAACTTACCTTGTTTTCAGTCATTTCCTGTTGAGCTCAAAAGAAGGACATTCGAGGAGGAGCAGTGCTAGACTGGATAGGTAAGTATGGGCGAGGAGGGGTCATGGAAGGAGAAGTCATCGTTGGACTGTTTTCTTTTCTTTTTTTTTTAACATGTTTATGAACAGGGCATGGGGGAAGGATCAGTAGGTGGGTAGGATACTTGGCAGTGAGAAGGTATTATCTTCCAAGAATCAATCGTTACCATTTATTCCCACCTCTGGGTCTGTGCCAGAGGCACTAGGACCCCACGGGAGCAAAATCTTTTGCAGTCTACAGCTTTGGGGACCAACGTCAGTGCCGGCACTGCCCATGAGGCAGACAAAATGATGTAACACTCTTGGACTGGCCAGTAACTGATGCCGGCCCCCAACTTCCTCAGTTCTGTTTTTCCTGCTGTCTCATGTACTTGGTGGGAGTGCTAGTAGTTGTAATTTGTAACTGCGTCATACTCCTTCCTTGGTTCGTTGCCATCCATTCAATGCTCTCTCGTTTTTATTTTCTCCCCTCAGTGCAGCGCCAAGCTTTTTCTATACTAATTTTTATTTTCCTTGCAGCGCCATGTCCAGTTCTAAGGAACGTAAGAAGTCCTCCAAGTAGAAGAAACCGAAGGACAGCCCCCAGTGCATCAGTGCTCCTGTAGGGGACACACTGCCATCTGGGACTGGCACAGTACCTGTTGGACTTGTCTTGGCACTGACCACTTCATGGCCAGGTGCGATGCCTGTTTTTCCATGTACTTATGCACCCTTGAGTTCTGCGCACTATAGTGGGGTCATAAGCTGCCCACTTTCGTAGGCAGGCATCGCACCAAGGATGCCAAAGTAAGGCCACTTGGCACTTTCCCTGAACCTGTTCCCAGTACTATATGTACTGAGAAAGACCAGGCCTCTCCATGCGCTTGAGCCTCTGAGACGTTGGAGAGCCTGGGGGGAAGGGTCTGTTGGAAAGTTGGTCTCCCCCGGGAGTCCAACTGAACACCTCTCCCAGTCTGTCAGCCCTTTGGGGCAGCAGATGACCCTAGTTGTGAGACCAAAGATATACGCTGGATCTACACCAGTGAACACCTTAGCATTGTGGCCCAGTGATGCCTTGGCTCCTGGTACTCAGGCCAGTACCAGTGAGCAAGGTGGTGCCATCCACAAGACTGGATCCCCTTCTGGTGCTGCTTATGGTGCCGGGAAAGGGAAGGCCTCCAGAGCCAGTCCTTCTCGGACCCTTGAGGTCATCTGGATATCTTCTTCCAAGTGGTCAGATGGCCCGGAAGAGGGTTTCGGTGTAGACCTCAGGCCTGCAGAGGAGACTGATGGAGGATGGGGTCTTTTCTGGGTCTGGTTCTGGGTCTAGCTTGGGGCCGGGGGCTTCTCAGGGGTTAGTGTCTTGTGGTCAGCGCTGGAGCTCCTTCTGGCACGGTTTGTGGTGCCGGTTCAGGTCCCTGTACCATTGCCAGCTCTGTTCCTGGTGCTGTTCGAGGAGCGAGGGAGGGAGCCAGTGCCTTTCTTATCATCAGTTCTAGCATCTCCTTCCCTGGAGTCTCTGGTTTGGAACTTGGGCCTGGCCCATGGGGCAGTGCCAGTTCTGGTGAGGGAAGGACTTTGGAATCTGGACCTGTGGCTCACTCCCTGTTTAGAGTAGGTGACAGCTCTATCAGGAGTTGCAGGGCTGGTTCATACCCATCTTTCTTCCTGGAACCATCTAGCTCTGTCACTGGTGGGGATTGGGGCTGCTCCATGGGACCTGCACATCTCCACTCTCCCCACCTGGAAGCTTTCTCCCCAGGCACTGTCTTGACAGGTCCACAGCTGTTGGTCTCTCATTGATGGGTGAGTTTGCCAGGCCCTCCCCCGGAGTGTTCCTTTGAGCATTCCTATAGCCTTGGCAGTGGACCTGGCCTGGTCTCCCATGATCCTCCTCCTATCCCAGGCATTTTTGATCCTCTTTGGCCTCTGACCTGGAACCAGTTTAGGACGATGGCTGCGGCATTCTCCCACCATCAGCTTAGGGCAGACCGGGTCATTTTCCAGCCTGAAGTCCCTGTACCACCACCTTCTGACTCCAGGCATCTCCTCATCCTTTCCCACTTCCTCCTCTGAGGAAGAGGATACCTTGGTTCACATATCCTCTGATGTGGAGTACACCCGATACCAGCAGTTCCTGGGGGAGATGATGCAGGAACTCAGCCTGCAACACTTTTCAGGTTGCAGTACTGCTACTCTAGTGCTGTCATTCCTTGGGAATTACAGCAGAGACTCCAGTCATCCCTCTGTGGCCTTGGCCTTTTGTGGATGCATCCAGGAGCATCTAGCTTCATCCAGCTGCTCCTTCTCTAGCCTCAAGGGACGTTCAGTGTGGATATTGCAGTCCTGTGGGGTCTCCAGCTGCCAGGTGCCTGGTGTATGACTGCCCCCCCGACGCAAATTCTGCAGAGTTTGATGTCTGGGACAGACTGGTTTTCTCTGCGGTACACACTTAGAAACATAGAATTTGATGGCAGATAAGGACCGCTTGGCCCACCCCAGTCTGCCCATTTCTCTACCTAATGGATAAGCTGCAGACCCTAGTTAACCAGCAGCCTACTTCTTTCTACCCCCACCCCTTAGAATTGCCTTATGGCTGTCCCATGCATGCTTGAATTCAATTACTGTTTTTGACTCCACAACCTCCTCCGGAAGGCCATTCCATACATCCACAACCCTCTTTGTGAAAAAATACTTCCTTACATTACCTCTGAGCTGCCCCCCCCCATCTTCAAATTGTGTCCCCTTGTTTTTGCACACCTCCTTTTTTGAAAGATGCTACCCTCTTGGACTTTGTTGATTCCCTTGAGGTACTTGAACGTTTCAATCATGTCCCCCCTCTCCTTCTTTCCTCAAGGGTATACATATTAAGCTCCTTTAGTCTCTCTTCATATGTCTTCCGGTGCAGATCCTGCACCATTTTAGTTGCCCTCCTCTGGACAGCTTCAATCTTGTCTATGTCCTTGCGGAGATTGAGTCTCCAGAACTGCACAATATAATGTGCATTTCTGCACATCTGGCCCATAAGGTGGCTTATAGCAGATACCTGTGGACAACACTAGGTCAGCTCCTAGTGTCACTACCAGACAACAAGTCAACCAATCTAGCCATCCACCTTTCTGCCCAGGGCTTGGAGTTGGGTGAGGCACCAAGCAAGGGCATCTTATGATGCCAACGAGGTCACTTTCAGGTTGGTGGGAACTGCAGTCTACATTCAGCAGATGGCGTGGCTTTGCCTTTCCTGGTTGGCACCCCCTTCTCCTGGCACAGGATGCTCAGCTCACAATTTCAAGGGACTCATTTTTATGTTTGCTTGCACGCATGTGCAAGAAACATAGTGCCATCATCCGAGTTTTTGTAGGTGTGGCACCCTGTCTTCCAATTCAGTCAGTGTGTTTGCAGGCACGGCCACAGTTCTCCAATGAATGCTGCAGCTGTCTATAATAGCAGTTGAAAATGCAGTGGCGTACAGTTGAAAGGGAGAGACCGCTTCAGTGAGCAGCGATAAGATAATGTTGAGTAGCATATTGCCGGCAATCCTGCTTGTATACGTCTCTGCTTTCTCTTCCTGGAACATAAATTCAGTTTGAAGTGAACTACGGCCGATGAGGGTGCCAAATCCACTGTCGGCTCAGTGGCCCCCCCAACACGCTTCCAGGTGCCACACTGGGAGCCCACCCCAACGTGGCAAATGTCCGTCTGCTGGCACCCCCAAACACGCTTCCAGGTGCCACACTGGGAGCCCACCCCAACGTGGCAAATGTCCGTCTGCTGGCCCCCCCCCAAACACACTTCTAGGTGCCACGCTGGGAGCCCACCCCAGCATGGCAAATGTCCATCTGTGCCCTCAAACACATCTTCTCCAGGTGCCACACTGGGAGCCCACCCTACATGGCAAAAGTCCCGCTACGCTTTCCTAAAAGAAAAAGACCTAAAACAAAAACGGTCCCTTGTTGCTTGTCTTGCCCCCTCCCCCACCCTCTGCACACCCTGCCTCTCCACACCCCCACCTCACCCCATACTTACCTCCGAGTCTGGCGCGACAATCTTCGGTGGACCGGGAAACTCATCTGCACTCTTCAAAACTGACCGCGAACTGATGAAATGCCGGTAAGCTGTATAATGGAATAAATAGGGTTTTTTTCAACTTTGATGCATATCTCTGTCATTTTTTGGAATTTTGGCACCAAATTTTCATCATGGGTCTTTTTGGGACCCCTCCTCATGAATTCTGGCACTGTCATGGCGTTAACTGGCCCTGAAAGGTGATTTTGCGATCACTGCTCGGAACCACCTTTCGGGACCGATTTACAAAGCAACAGTGCCACAGTTCATGGTAGGCCAAAAACCTATGTTGAAAATGTGGTGAAAAATTCCCCTAAAATGGCTAATTTACGTTTACGCTATGCGCAGTTCCCACGCACGTCAAGTTTGCACATTTTATATTTTCTTACCCAGATTCTCAACATTACCATTTTACCATACCTCCTTATGAGCAGTCAGCTGTAATTTTCACATCTCGCCTAAAATGTGTTTCTGCGCATGTAGCGCATAATGGCTTAGTCGGTGCAATTAATGTTCGGACAGATTAAGAAAATCACAGTGACACTGTTCATGAGTAGAGGTCTTAAAATGGCTATGTCAAAAATTGTGACAAAGTCCATAAAATGACTGTGTTACAGGCGAGCATGCGCGGATTTCCACGCACCTATGTGGTTCATGAAAATAGAATAAAGTATGGGTCGGGTGTGTAACAAAGAAGTTTACACACCGAGGGAGTTAGATGCTACGCAAACCCGGTCTGGCTTCGAGGGGTTTATGACTAACATCTAACCCTCGAGTGTTAGCTTTGAGTTTCACACTTCAACTCCATTTTTTATTTTATATAATTGTTGGGGTTCATTTTTTTTCCACAGCAATTATATAAAATAAACAGAAGATGTCTGCTGCAGCCACGGTCCGACCGAGTTTCAGCAGTGTCAGTGGTGGACACGGCTTTTGGAAGGATGGGTCTTTGTTTTTGTTCCCCGCTCTTGGTAGGAGGCAGCTGAATTGGTTTTGGGCAGTCGTTTCTCTTTTTTTTTTTTTTTTAAATGATGTACTTACCGCTGGGGTTAGGGGAATGCGGAAGAGCGGAGAGTAGTGCTAGCCTGGCGCATGCGCAGTAGAAACAAAATCCTGCGTGTTTGCCGTAATAAACACTCCTTTATTACCACAAATTATGCTACTGGTTTTGTATAGTAAAAAACGAACCCCTTTAATCAGTCCAGATTTTCACCACTGGCATTTTTCCACACTTCCTTATGAACAGTACAGCTGTCATTTTTCACACCATGGCCGAAATATGTTTTCGCACTTCCAGCGCAGAAATGCGTGATCGCTGTGGGAAATCACTGTTCGGGACAGACTCAGAAAATCACAGTGACACTGTTCATGAGCGGAGGTCCCAAAATGCATGTGTTGACAATCTGCTATAAAAAAATCCCCAAACTAATTACATCAAAGGTGTGCGTTGCACAGTTTCTATGCACGCTCGTGACTTCACCAGTTTTTTTAATATTTTCACTGCAGATTTTCAACATTGCCATCTTTTACACCTCCCCATGAACAGTACAGCTGTCTTTTTTCACATCCTGTTTGAAATGTGTATTCGCACCTGTGGTGCCAAATGCGTAATCGGCTGTGCAAAGCAGCATTCAGCTAGCAGACTGATGTTGCCACTGTTCATGGGGTGGGGTCACAAAAAATGTTAACAATTTGGAGGAAAATACCAGTGAGCATGAGGCATTAGGGTTTCCAACCATAATAGCCCCACCCTGTAGAGACTGACAGGCATCAGGGTGTGACTTGGGATTGTTGCCTGTAATGCTCATACCATTCCACCCCCACCCACACCCTGCAGCCAGTGAGAGGCATCGAGGTGTGCCTTGGACTCTTCGGCCCCAAAGTTCACCCCATTCTCCTATACAGCACCCATCTCACCGTATTTCCTGATGGAATGGGGTGAACATAAGGGCCAAAGACCCCAAGGCACACTGACACTTGTCGGTGTCTGCAGGGTAGGGTGTAGTGAAAACATGGCTGTTATGCCTGACGACCCATAGGCACACCCCAATGCCTGTCAGTATCTGCAGGGTGGTGGTGGGGTTGGCTTCAGTTCAATACTTCGCTGCCATTCCTATTATGCAGCTCTGTAACTCCTACACTACCAATGCCAGCAAGCAAACATTCGGCATTGACAAATGCTTGTTTTTTTCTCTCGCAGGGTCAAGTATGAGCTATCGGGATGCCCTTCTGCTCCCAGGCCATGGGAGCCTCCACCTGCCCCTGACCCATCTCTGGTCCCACCAGACCCGTAAGGAGTACCTGCCCTTCTGTGGTTACTTACCCCCTACAGAGAGCTGGGGGAATAACCATTTCCTCAGGGAAAGCCAACTTTGCCGTTTTGGGTGAAAAGCTTGGTACTCTGACCCATAAGTGGGAATAAATGGGGGAGATTGATACTTGAATATATTAAAAGTCTGTACTTGCCATAATTCTTGATCTTCCAGAATATCTTGACCATTTATTTACACACACACACACACACACACACACACACACACACACACACACACACACACACACCCCATGTAGGAGCCAAGGCCTCTGGACAGCTCACTGTGTCTCTTTCCTCTTCTAATCATCTTGCCACTCCCTTGCAGATTTCTAGGGGTCTCCCCAGCTCTGGCAGGTCCCTCCCTTCTGTTTTTATTTTTTTTTTAAAAGGGGGAGGGGAGTAAGGGAGATTGACCCAGCTTTAGGGTTCCTACCCCTCCTCCTCAAACAAAAAAAAAAAGAGGGAAGGTAAACTAAAAAAACTCAGTTTTTCTAGGGGTATTTTTATTCCCTCCCCCTTTTTTTGTCCTCCTCCTTTCTGCTCTTTTTCTCAAGGTTGGTTGCTCTTTAACTTGACAAGCTCAGCCCTCACTTTTCAACCCTCTGTGGTTGGGCAATCTAAACTGTCTCCTTTGCGTTACAGCTCTGCCAGTACTGCTTAACCCAGTGTGGGTGCCAAAGCCTTTAGCCTGAAGGGCAGGACGTAAATAGGATCCCTGCTTCCTAGCTTTTCTCTTTCTTTCTATCCCTTGGGGAGGCAGCATGAGGAAGTCTCTCCTTTTCTGTCTCTTTTACTTCTGTTCTTGTACTATTGTACAAGATTTTCTTTCAGACCCTATTAGGAGATTCCTCTGGTCTCTCCTATACTCACTCAGAGCCCCATACCAGGCTTGCTGCCTCTGTCAGGTGTCTTGTAGGTTCTGGATCCTTTTTCACCTTCTACCCTTATGCCTCTTAGGCCCATACCTTAAGTTTTTCTTTTTCAAGTTGGTAGTCGGGTTTTATTGTTTTTATGATTTTATATCCCTATATCCTTTTCCTCTCCTTTTGGGCTAGATCTCTAGTCCCTCCCACTCTCTTTTTTTTCCTTCCATTTGTTTTTCTCCTAGCAAACAGTACTGAGGAAGGTGGGGGGCCAGCGTCAAGTTACTGGCCAGTCCATGAGCACCACGTCATTATGTCCTCCTTGTGGGTAGCACTGACGTCAGCCCCCCAAGCTGTAGACTGGAAAAGGCTTTGCTCCCACAGGGTCCTGGCACCTCTGGCACAGACCCATAGATTTGAACAAATGGTGAAGATATTCTGGAAGATCAGGAATTACAGTGAGTACATAATTTCCATTTCTTTTCACGGACAGGGCACAAGGAAGGATTGGGAGGTGGGTGGTATACTTTGCAGTGGGAGGGTATTTTATTTCACAGATGGCTCAGGGATACTTGGCAGTGGGAGGAAGTTATTTTTGTGTGTGTCCTCTCTGTATAGTGGCGGGTTGGGGGAGATCGGAGCTGATTGCGTCACCAGTCAGCTGCTTGCTGGGCGGTGTCATGCACATGAAAGGAACAAGCCACTCTGTGATAGGAGTGACTTGCTGCCTTCAACTACATGAAGTTTCTGCCCTGCAGGCAGAAAACAGGGTCATAATTTGCCTTGCTAATCATTGGGCTGTCACTGTTGAGCCCCCTACAGCCTCTGCTGCTTTTACCCGACAGTGACATACCTCTGAAACCCGTTATTGTAACAGTACGTTTGCTTTGCACATGCACAAGCAAACATAAACAGGGCCTTAAATTGCAGGTGTCCACGCTCTTAAATAGACTGGCTGATAGGTGGGTTACTGCCTGCAGTAATTGCCTTGTTTGTACTTACCTGCTTTGTACAGGAAACAGATTCTGTGAAGAATCCCTCTGAATCCACATTACTCTTTCAGCTGCAAAAGCGAGTACGAGATCTGGAGGTGGAGAAGAGGAACCTGCGAGCAGAGCTGGAGTCCAGGGTACAGGTAACCACTTAAAATAGGATGAGCCCTGCCTAGGCTAGTGCAACAATGGTGCAACCACTCCACTGTAATATGGCAACCACAACTCCTCTGAGGAAGAAGGTACTGCCCCATATGTTGCACAGTGAGATTCATACCTCTTACCTATTCAAAGGCACCCATAGAGGGTACCTTCCTATACACTGCACAGTGGGATTCATACCCCTGTCCTAGAGTACTGCCCTATACGTTGTGCAATGGGATTTATACCCCTTGATCATCCTGCAATCTCCACAGCTGCCCCCCACTACACAGTAAGAGTGGCGTTAACCCTTCCTCATCCCTCTCCTATTCCCCTGTTAGTGCTTACTGGTGACACCCTGTAACCTGGAGTGGACTCTCTCTCTCCCTCATCCAGCCACCTTCGTCTCTCTAAGTGAGGTGGGGGTGCCACAGGTAGAAGGTTTCCTGAGATTCTGGATCAGTGTGCCTGCTGTGGCGGAGGTGTCTCCCCTTCCACAGTGCAACCCTTCCCCTTCATTCATTCATATTCTCCCTTTATTCTATGGCTTTGGTTGCAATGCAGAGAAGTGGTACTGTGGTAATAGTAACCTCTATAATGCTGAGTCAGGGCTGTTTACTGTTTGATCAGACTGAGTTGAGCACGCTTACCAAAGGTGAACGACCATTCCAAAGTGGGCATGTGTGAAAGGATTCTGTTTTTTACCAACCTGTGTAAAGCACTTCTAAAATAGGCACTCAGAGAGCCCCTGACACTTTTAGGGCAATTAAAAAAAAAATTCTATTTGGACACTGTTTAGGTTGTAGTTCATATTTTTCATAATTTTCTGGGCTTTTTCACTCTTCTTTCTCTATGACTAAGTACATTTGCATGAAAACAGTATCTCTGCCCTATCTTTTCTCCTTGTTTGTCCTCACCTGATGTCACAATTATGTTTATGACATCACAGTCTGTTGTAGTGGCGATAACTGTGATGTCATAAACCAGATTATGATGTCAGTTGCAGATAAGCAGCTGGTGCGGATAAGGCTAGGGGACTGTGATCTTGTTTTCTTGCAACTTTCTTCAGTAATAAAGAAAAAGATTGAAAGAATTACAGCACATATATTGAACGTGGGCTAGATTGTGTCTAAATCTTACATTTTTCAAAGTTTTCCCCATGGTGCCTGTGGCTCTTTAAAGTGCAAATATCCAGGAAAATAACTTGTTAAAAGCATTATTTTTATTATAATTTCATGTAAACGTAAGTTGCTTTAGTTTTGTGGCTGTGTGTCTCATTGTCAGCTTTTTAAAGATTTCCCATTAACAAGTAAATACTGTAGTCCCCTTTCAGAACAATCTGACTGCCCTCAGCTGATGTCATGACTATTGTACTTGTGACATCACAGTCTCTTGTCTTGGGGGCACAGTGATATCATAAGTACAGTCTGAAGTCAGACAATCCAGTTGAAAGCTTTTTTTTTGAGTTTGTTTAAGTAGGCCAAATGTACTGCAAGACTTGGAAAGACCACCAAAACACAAGAACAGATGCCCTGTAGAACATTGTGATAGCTGAATGGAGTACCTAAAGTTTATGGACTTCTATACTACAGAGAACATCTGATCCTTAAAACAAAAAGATCTCCCGTGGAGATGTTCTGCAGATTTCCTCTGATTGGCCACATGGTGTCACTGTTGCTTCTTATTTGGACCCCCTCCATGGCTGAGTTAAGAGTGGCTCTTGGACTAGATACTCTCCTAACATGCACTCCTTAGAATTGCCACCTGTCCTGATTTTTGCAGGACAGTCCTGATTTGGGCAGCTGTGTCCTGCAAAACAACTTGAAAAATACTACATGTCCTGATTTTATGGTAGAGGAAATATTTTCTAACTTTCCACTAAATGTTGCAGAAAACTATAGTACCTCAACTAAAATACCTTAAAATGACAAGAAATAATAGAAGCAACCGAGAAACTACAATACTCAGCCTTAATTCTGATTATTTAGAGAAAACAAGTCTGTCGCATTGGTTGATGTTACGTACTGGCCTACGAAAAATCATGTTTCAGTAAGAAATGTCCCACTTTGGGCTTCTTAAAAGATGGTAACCCTAGCACTCCTCTTGCTCATGGCATAGGTCAGGTGCAGTGATTGGCTCTAGGAAGAAACAAGGTGGGGGGACATGAGGATGTAGGGGACAATAGGGTTGCCTGGTGCCTGGAAAAGGGGTAGAAAGTTACAGAGTTGCCTGTCTTTCTAAACAAGAAATCCCTTTCGGCCTGGCTGCCCCAATAGCCTTGAGTCTGAGGGGCCGCTTGTCACCCTGAGGCTGTCTCTTTGGGCCAGCAGCATTTTGGGTTACAATTCAGAACCCAGGACCAGAGTTGCCTTCTTTAATAAATCAATATTCTTTTTGTTACTTGCACCTGCATCTTATGAAAACACACGTACAATCCTAGACAATCCGTGTCTAAGCTTATTGGAAACACTAAGCCACGGGGATAGCTTTTAATGTGTTCTTCCTTTAAGGAATTTCTCAGCGGTGAATAATGAGCAAAAAAGTATTATAAAAAAAAGTAGTATAACTCTGGGGAGGAGGAAGAGTTTTTGTAACCTTGTGTAACCCAGTAATGTGAAATAGTATGTTTTATCTGCTGAAAATGCATGATGTATATGTTTAATTACATTCTGCCTTTTCTTTTTCCCAGCTAAATGAAGCAAAAGGGTTTTCATCTGAAACAGTTAATGGAAATTATAAGGTATTCTGCCCATTTTCCATTTTACTCGTCAACGGTACAGAGATTTGCTTTCTGCTTTTGGGCCTTATTAGCCTGTATTTGATGTGGGGGATGGGACAAGGTGGGGGCAAATGGACTAATGTATTAGTAGTATTCTAGGGCTTCCCGATCCATCCATGGGGTAAGAGGTGTATGTAATGGGACAAATAAACCAGTTGGTCCGGTTCAATGGGCCCAGCTCAGCCTGTATGGGGACTTTAGTTTATAGGAGCGGTGAGAGTTTTTGTTTTACGGCTCCGATTGATCTGACCAAAATCTAGCCCCTCTTCGCTTTTTCGCTGACTCTAGTCACATAATGTGGCTTTGAGTGGGCCCAAGAAAATGCAGAGAAAATGGGGGCTGGGAGCGAAACTGACGTAGCAAGGGCAGGAATTCAAGGATTTCAATCAGAAACTATACACTGAACAGCTGGGGTCAAATTTACAGAAGTGGTGTGGTTGTGGAGGTTATAGCACAGGCTTTGGAACTAGGACAGCCATGTTCAGATCCCACCAGAGCCACTTGTTGTGTGACCCTGAGCAAGTCATTAAACCCCTAAGTGCTTCAGTACACCCAGCTGTAAAATGGTACAAGTAGGACCTCATGAAAATTAGAGGCTGCATCTCACTTGGGCTGTAACCAAAAAAATGTCTCCTTTCTCACTCTTGCCTTTTCTTTTCTCTTTATTGCTTCCTCACAGTCTGTCTTATTTTCTTTTGCTCTTTACACCTACCTGGATTCCATCTGTGTAGCCACAGCTGTGCAGAGATTGGCGCATGTACAGAATCCTCAGAAAGTCAAGTGGTTGGAATTGGTTTAATCCCCTTCATCTCCCGTCCTCACCCCTCCATGCCTCTGGATGGTTCTTTCCGCTGGAAATGTGAGGCTGCACTTTTGCTAGTTTCTGCCTTTGGGAGACAATTGAAAAGGTGACCATGTCTGTGACTACCCCCCCAAGCCTCAGGCATTCTCAGCAGCAGAAACAAGCCTCCTCCTCTTCTTCCTTTTGAAGAAGAAATAGTTGAAGACATCAGAGGTGTGAGCCCCACGACAATCGCTATACCCATGGTAACAGTGGTTCCTGTGGTGGTTCTGGCACCATCAGCAGTCCTCTTTAGTCTTTCCTTTACTTCCTGGTTGGGGGCTGTTTTTGCCCCAGTGGTCAGAGGTTACCACCAACTGAATGGGTGCTAGAGATCATAGGCTGTGGTCTCCCCTTAGACACTATATCACAGCCAACCTGGTTGACCTGATTTCTGCTAAGACCACGCCCTTCAGAGCACATGCTGGTGCTTTGGGGCAGGTATTTGCACTCCTTCGACTCTTTGTGATCGAATATGTAGTGCCAAAAAAAGTCTGCCAGGTTGGTGTCCAGATGTTTCTTGGTTATGAAAAGGATGGGTGGTTGGCACCATGTCCTAGATTTGCATAGGCTGAATTACCATATCGGGTACCAGAAATTTATGCTAACATTGGGATGGGGGGAAGGTTACGCATCCTGCACCTGAAGAGTGTATATTTTCACATCCTGGTCAGGCATTCCCGTCTATGGTCCCTCCATTTCTAGATGAAGAATGAACTATTCCAGTTCAGAATGATACTGTTTGACCTCCCAACAGCACCATGTATGTTTACTAAGGCTCTGGCAGTGGTGGTATCCTACATTTGCTGCCTGGGCATCTGTGTATTCCCCTATCTGGACGATTGGCTGGTTCAAAGCCAGTCGGCCTTGGAGACTCAAACAGGTCTTCAGATGACTGTGAAGATCATCTGTAACTTGGGTTGATTCTGAACCTGGCAAAGTCACAGCTGACCTGACGCAGTGTATGGAATTCATAAAGAAGACTTAGACTCCCAAGAAGCTTTGCTCAGCTACTGCCCCACTAGGCTCTGGATCTGATTAAATGGGTCATCTTTTCGTATTAGGACATATGCCCTGCATGGCATTTCCTCTGTCGTTTTGGCCTGATTGCGTCAAAGATATTTGACATTTCATGGGCCCAACTTCAGATGCACTGTTGCCAGTGGGAGCTCAAGGTACCATCAGTCTCTGAGGTCAGTGCCCTAATTCCAGCCAGTCAAGATCTCTTGCATCATGCTCTAGATGATCTCATGGCTGGTGCTGGAACACCTGTCAGGGAGGTACCCTTTGACCAGCTGAACCTGATGCTTATTCTGACCTTGGATGCCTCCCTTCTTGCTTGGGGAACACATCTGACAGACCGGCAGTCAAACTAGTTGTGGACTCTGTAGGAGCAACAGCGATATATCAGTGTGGTCAAGTTCAGGGCAATTTGCCTTGCGCTGCAGGCATTCTCCTCAACCATGGCCGATCACCCAGTGCAGTTCAACATGGATAATGCAACAGCCATATTCTTCATGAACAAGCAAGGGGAAGACTTTCCTCTAGACTGTGTGCAATCTCTCGAGATGCAGTCACTGGTGATGAGTCTTGATACTCAGTTATTTGCCACCCGTCATGCTGGCATGGTCAATGAGTTGGTGACCAGCTTCAGCTACCTGGGAGACATGTCCTATGAGTAGTCCCATCATCAGGCTCTTATGTGCAATATTTGTGACACTGGGGCACTCCAGGCATCAACTTGTTTGTATCCAGAAAGAACTGCAAACTGCCACTCTTCTGTGCCCATCCACCAGTTGTGGGTCCAATTTGCCCTGAAATCAATTGGATAAGTTCTGCATACTTTCCTACCCATTCCCTTGGTGCAGAAGCTCCTGTTTGGTAGGCACGACTCAACATGGCTCAAATGATACTGATAGCCATGGCAGGGCTTTGTGAGTTCTAGTATCAGGACCTGCTTCATCTGAACACCAAGCAGCCAATCAAGCTCCCATTCAAGCCTCATGATTTCACTTGCCCCTCTAGAGTTTGCGTCTCTCAACCTCTTGGAGCATGCTCTTACAGTGTTGGAGGCATGACTTTAGCCTGCTGCACAACACACCTGTGCTTTCAAGTAGAAGAAGCTCTTTATGTTACTCCCCTAGGAAGCGCACATGCACAAAACCGGTTGGGCAGTTAGTGAGTGCCTCAGTGTTCTGCTTCGGGCATTTTGGACACTGATGTAAGTCGCACTTCTAGAGCACTTTTTTGTCATTATTTATGACAGCTTATCAAATTACTGCACTCAGCAGACTTCTGACTTTCAGTGCTGATTTGGACCATGACACAGATGGGTGAAATGCCTGCTTATTGGTGTGTAAAAGCATCCTGGAAGTTCTTGTGTTGAAGTGGGGTTGTTCGCTCCTCACTTTTTGAGGCAGGCTTTGCACCAGAGTTGCCATGGTTGGGTCTCAGGGCCTTTCACCTGAGCCCCTTCCCAGTACCTCTGGTACTGATGATGACCAGAGTCCTGCCCGTGCTCACCTCACCAAGACGTCAGAAGTCCGGGGGGGGGGGGTTCTGGTGGATAGTCAGCTGCCTCCAAGATCCTGACTGAGCACCTCCCCAGTCCGTTGGCCCTTCAGGGTGGTGGATGCCGGAGTAATGAGGCCACAGCTATATGCTTGGTCTACACCGGTGGGCACCTCAGTGTCATGGCCTGGTGCCACCCTGGCTCCTGGTGCCACTCTTAGTACCAGTGAGTGGGGCGGCACCAGCAGCGAGGCTGGGCCCCCTTCTGGTACTGTTTATGGTGCCAGAAGAGGGATAATTTCTGGAGTTGATCCTAACTCAAGTCTGAGGTGATGGGTCATCTCCCCTGAGCACCCCAGTGACCTGAGGGAGGATGACGACACTGACCTTGGACTTGCGGAATGGGAATGACATTGATGGAAGCCTGGGGCCAGTTCTGAGAGACTGTTTCGCTTCCAGTGTCATACCTAGGCCTGGCATCAGGTGTAGTGCCGGGAACCATTCTGGTGCTGCCTGCAGTGCTGGGTTGTATTCTGGTGCTGGCCCTGTGCCTAGTGCTGCTTGTGGTGCCAGGTGTGGTTTTGTGGTTCTGGTGCCACTTGTGGTGCTGGCTTCAGGGGTGACTTTGGATCTGGTGCTAGGCTTGGCTTGGGGGGTAGTGCCATTCTTGGTGAGGGGATGGGACTGGGTTTGTGCCAATGGCTGACCCTGTGACTGGTGCTGGAGGCAATGCCAGCCAGAGTTCCAGTGCTAGCCTCATGGCTCATTTCTCCCTGGAACCATCTGACATTTTCACTGGTGGTGATCATTGGGGATGCCCTGTGGAACCTGTATGGCTCTACTGTCCTCATCTTTTTTTTTTTTTTTCTTTGTTTTAACAGGAGAGAGACACTAAGTTGAAAGCTTGTTTACAGGTGCAACCTGGGAGCACAAGAAAGTTAAGTGACTTACTCAGGGTCACACAGTATGCGAGGGGGGGGGGCTGTGGGATTCAAACCCAGGTCTCCAGGTTTGCAGCTCAGAGCCTTAAACCACTGCACTATACTACCTCCTAATGTCCCCCCAAGGGCACCATCTGGGTTGGACCTCTAGATTGGCCAGTTCCACTTGAGTGAGATTTCCAGGTCCTCCCTTCAGGAGGGGTCCCCTCAGCACTCTTGCAGCCCTGGCAGAGAACCTGAATCCTCTGGCTTCTGTATTCCTCCCAGTCATCTGCCTCTCCTTCCTGATTTACAGGGAATTGTGGGTCTTCTGGGACCCATGACCTGGCAGCCGTTCAAGAGAATGGCCAGTGTCTTCCACCAGTTCCACCTTAAGTCCGACAAGGCTCAGTTCATGCCTGTTGCCCGAGCACCTCCATTCTCCAAGTCCAGCTCCTCCTCTCCTACTTCCTTCTCTGAGGAACAGGATTTTTCCATTCACATGTCCATGGATACTGAGTACTTTGTGTACCGGTGGATCTTCCAGGAATCAGTTTTCCCCATTCTTCACTGGTGGGTTCAAGCCGGAGGTGCAGGACTCCACAGGAGCGTATAGCTTTAAGATTTTTGGAGTAGGGAGCCAATGTTGAAGATGGCACCGACCACGAGGCAGATGTATGACGTGGTGCTCTTGGAGTGGCCAGTAACTGACGCCAGCTCCCTTTTCTTCTCAGTTCTGTTTTTCCCATCATCAAGGCTGAATCTTCATGGGAGCATTCTGTAAAACTGCTACTGCATCACTGTCCTGCCTCCGCCAGTTTACTCATCACTATACTTTAGTTTGACGCCGTATCTCCTGATTCGGTGCTGCACTCCTTTCTTATTTTCCATTTTACAGTATGGTGCTGAGTGCTATTTTTGCTGAGTTTTCTTGTTTTTCTGTCATGTCCGATCCTTGGCCTAAAAAATCTGGTAACGTTTAGAAACATAGAAATTGTCGGCAGATCAGGACCACCAGGCTCATCCAGTCTGCCCCATGCCCTAAACATGTATGTGGCCTCTGATCCTATCTGATCAGTGGTCTTTCATTACTCCCTTCCACCTCAAGGTCCCCTTGTGCCTGTCCCAGGCATGTTTAACCCCCCCCCCCACTGAGCTTGCACTCACCACCTTCTGTGGCAGACAATTCCATGCGTCCACCATCCTCTCTGTGAAGAAATATTTTCTTACATTTTCTCTTAATCAACCCCCATCCAACTTCATATCATGCCCCTTCAATCTTGTACTCCTTCTGCATTGGAAGAGGTCTCCCCCTACACCTTGTTTATACCCTGGAGGTACTTGAAGGTTTCTATCTTGTCTCCCCGTTCCCTTCTTTCCTCCAGTGAGTACATATTGTGGTCCCTTAGCCTCTCCTCATACGTTTTGTGGTGCAAGCCATGTACCATCTTGGTCGCCCTTCTCTGGACTGCCTCCACCCTGGCTATGTCCTTGCACAGGTGTGGCCTCTACAATTGTACACATTACGCTAGGTTTAGGGGACAGATCTTCTCCCATGTGTTGGTGTCCCTGTGGGAAGAACATGTCCATCAATGACCACCATGGACTGGTGCTTCACCTGTCTAGGTCAAGACCACGATATGGGGACAGACCTGGAGAGTCAGACGGCCGGCAGGGAGAGAAGAATTGAGTATCCCATGGATGGCTTTCCTTCTTGGGGGAGGGGGAGTAGGGAGGGGTAGAGTATCCAGTGCCCGAGGGACTCCTGGCAGAGGCTGGGGGAATCACAGGCCACCGGTGCCAACATCCTCACCCCTGGGGCAGCCTAGAAAATAGCTGCCAGCCACCCTTGATGAAGCTTGCCCTTGGCTTCAGTTAGCTCTCTCAGGCTGGCTCCCTGACCTGTCCCATCGGATGCAGCACTTTGGGCTGGTGCTGCAACCCCTCCCTGTGGGGCAAGTCAGGGGGAATCAGGGAGCCACAACTAGTATGAGAGAGTGGAAGTTGAAGGATCTGTGACCAGGCTGAGGTGCAAGGTGGCTGGGGGCAGAAAAAGCACAGTAAATAATAAAAAAAAAAGACCACATCTACTTCCCGATGCCCTCCATACATTTGAGCTTCAGGCTATGAGGTTGGGGCGAGGCACCCCAACCTTTGGAGGCTGGCCTTGCACTCAGGACTCCAGATCCCTGGGCTCTTCCCCTGAGCCCCTCTACAGTACTATACGTGCCGAGAGAGACCAGGCCTCCACTTTTCCCATGCTCGCCAAGATAGGAGACCTGTGGGACAGCTGGTCTCCAGGGGGCTGGTTGCACACCTCTCCTAGTCCGGGTGCCCCCTCAGGAGCTTAGATATCCCCGGTGGTGGCGTTGCAGCTGTAAGCTGGGCCTGTACAAGTGGGTCCTTTGATGTGATCTGGTGCCTCTTCGGCTCCTGGCACTGAGGCTGGTGCTGGTGAGTGGGGTGGTCCTGTCTGTGTGGTTGGGTCCCCTCCTGCAGCCATTCGTGGCACTGGGAGAGAAAGGATCCTGGGGGTTACTCAGCTGGAGGTCCCCCTGATCTCTTCCTCTGACCCGGTGGACAAGGAGCGGTATGATCCTGACTGGTTTTCTGACTCTGGTCAACCAGTGAACCTTTCTGGGCCTAGTCCTAGGCCTTCAGTGTTGGTGGAGCCATGGAGTCCCCTTCCTGGTGTCAGCTGCGGTGCCACTTCCCCTATGTCCCTTGGTGCCACATGTGGTGCTGAGGATGTTTCCGGTACCAATATCAGTGCCAGGGGGGATGGTGGTACCCAGTCCGGTGCAGAGTTGGGGTCTGGCACTGCCTCCAGAGCTGGGTCAGATTCTGGTGCTGCCCACAGCGCTGACTCTGGCTCCAGTGCCGTTGGTGGTGCCAAGAGGGATGCTGGTGCCATTCAAAGCAATGGATCCTCCTCTCTCTCATTTCCAACTCCGTGACAGCTGTTAGACCTGCTCCAAGGAGCAGAGTTCTTTCAGGTGAGATGGTGGTTGGGAGGTCTGTGTCTCCACTGCATTCCATGTCCACAGCAGCTGAGAGCTCTGGAAGGAGTCATAGTGTTGGCTTGGGCCTTCTGTCCTCTCTAGAACCCTCACAACCTGTGGTAGGTGGGGAAAGGGGCCACCCTATGGGACCTGCACAGCTCTGACCTCTCCACCTGGGGTCCCCCCCCCCGAGGGCTCCAACTTGATTGCCCCTTGACAGTTGGGCATTCTCTGGTGGAAGAACAGCGCAGTCCCCCTTCACACGAGAGGTCCCCTGTCCACCCTCGCAGCCCTGGCAGAGGACCTGGCCTAGTTTGCCATGAGACTCCTCCTCCTCTGCCTCCTCCTTCACCTTTCCCAGCTTTCTCTGGCCGTACAGGGCCCATGACCTGAGAACAGTTCAGGGCCACGGCAAGTGCTTTTCCCACCTATTTGAGGGCTATGGATGAGGCCATTTTCTGGCCTGAGCCCCTGCACCGCATCTCCCTGAGTCCAGCTCCTCTGCATCTTCATAGCACTTCCTTTTGGGGATGCTGGAGAAACTGCACATCTCCAGTTTTGCCGGTCGCAATCCTAACTGAATGATGCTGTCCTTCTGTGGGGAATACAGTTCTGACACTACTGTCATACCTACGTGGCCCCCGCCATTTGTGAAAGCATTTCAGAATGTTTGGCTCCATCCCTCTGCCCCCTCTCCAGCCCCTAGAGACTGCCACCACAGGTAATGTGCACCCCAAAGGTCTCCAGGAGCCATGACCCACCCCACTTCTGGGATGGAGGTCTTGTACACCCCCTCTGGGTATAATTGCCCACAGCACAGCCACCCCCTGAGTCCGACTCTGCTGAGTTTGACTGCTGGGGTAGAAGAGTTTTCTCAGTGGCGCATCTCATGTTGTGCATCAGTGCACACCAGGCTCATCAGGCTGCCTATGCCAGGCAGCTGTGGGCGATGCTAGGACAGCTCCTGGCATCCATGCCTGACTGTGAGGCGATCAGGAAGGCCATTCACCTTTCCACCTAGGGTCTGGAGCTGGCGAGACACCAGGCGCAGGCATCTTATGACACCAGTGAAGTAGCTTCCAGATTGGTGGGAACTGCGGTCTGCATTAGGCGGATGGCATGGCCTCGCCATTCAAAGTTGTCACCTTTGGCCCGGCATAGAGTGATTGCTTCATGTTTCCATGGCCCATTTTGTTCCCCACAGGGTCAGGCACAAGCCTGCAGGGCACCTTCCTTCTCCCAGACCATGGGAGCCTCCACCTGTTCCTGACCACTCTCAGGTCTAGCCAGACCTGTGAGGGGCTCTGCCTCTCTGTGTCTCCTCAACAGGAGGTTGAGGGAACAACCATTTCCCTCAGGGTTTGCCAACACCACTGTTTGGTGGTGGCTTGGTACTCGAACCCACCAGTTATAAATGGTGAAGACTGATTCTTAGAAGATATGAAAATTACATACTCACTGTAATTCTTGATCTTCCAGAATATCTTCACCATTTATCACTGCTACTCCTACCACCTTTCCCCGCATGACCAGGTTGCTGGGCAGTGTCTCATCCTTCTTGCCTTCTTCCTTAAAAAAAAAAAAAAGGGGGGTGATAGCTATCGGAAGACTTCTCCTGAGGGAAGTTGTTCCCTTTCTAGCCATTCATGGCCCTCCTAACAAAAAACAAAACAAAAAAAAAACTTATTTTTGGTGGTCATTCTAGATCCCCTGTTTCTCCCTTCCAGAGACTAGGCAGTACTGTTGAGACTCTTGCACTATTTTCCTGCTGGCACCTACTGGTGCTAAACAAAAAAAAAAGTTATATATATCATGTGTATATTTTCTTCTGGTGTACCTTTTGATCCCCTTTTTCAAATAAAAAAATTATATATATATATATATATATATATATATATACACCCCTATTCATATACATTTTTGAGACATACATTTCCCGAAAGATAGAGATCAGGCTTTCTTTGCCGACCTCTATTAATACCCCACCCCCACCCCCACACACTCCACATTGTCCGTTGGAGGATCTGTGTTTTTGCTTGATTGTGTTTCTGATCCCTCCTGGGACAGAGCTTGGCAGTAGAACTAGGTTATCTGGGGGCTGACCTATTTTCAAGTAAATAGCCACCACTTCCAGTTCAGCCTATCTTTGTAATCCTCTGGCCCTTGGTCTGCTGCATTCTTCTTCCTTTATTATTTTCTAAGATTCCCCTTGGACTCGTTTTTCAAAAGGGGAGGTTTTCCTCACAGTCTATGTTTCTCCTATCTGGAAGGACCCATATTCTCAGTCTGGCTCTTAATGCTTCTGTCCCTGTTTCTTGCTTCTTAGGCAATGAGATTTCCAGTCTGTGCTCTGGTTAGCCTTTGACCTTCGAATTCAAAGGCATATCATCTCCCATATTACCTTTTGGTCATATGGGACATTTAATTCTTAGCCCCTTCCTCCTCGGATAGCCATCTGGGGTTGGCTGCATGGCTATAGGGCTCATACAGCTTCTCGCATCTGATTGCCTCAGAGAAGTACTTTTTCATTGTAATCCTGGGGCTGTTCCTTCTTGGAATAGTTGTCTTTGCTGGATTACACTCTCAGGGAGTGTCTGTCATTCTGCTGTTTGGAATGACAGCAAGCCAGTTCTTCTGTCACATTCCCCTTTCTGGCCAAGGTCATGGGTGCCCCCCCTTCTGTCTCCCTGGCCTGCCCAGTTGTCCTGGTCATCCCTGGCCATTTCAAGTCCCTCTGCCCAAAGTTTTTACGTCTTCTTCGCTGATCGGTTTCTTATTTTGTTAATTTTATATCCTATATCCTTTTCCCCTGTCCCTTTGAGCTTCCTTGCCCCACCCTTTTCTATTTTTCTTACCCTTTTTTCCCTCTAGGTGACAGAACTGAGAAGAAGGGGGAGCTGGCGTCAGTTACTGGCCAGTCCATGAGCGCCACATCATACATCTGCCTCATGGGCGGCGCCGTCTCCAATGTCAGCTTCCTACTCCAAAAATCTTAAAACTATATGCTCCCGTGGAGTCGTGCGCCTCCGGCTTGAACCCACCAGTGAGGAATGGTGAAGATATTCTGGAAGATCAAGAATTACGGTGAGTACGTAATTTTCATTTCTTCACAGAGCTGTTGAAGGAGCGGAAAGTGTAGGGCCTTTTGTTGTTTGCAGTACTGCTACCCTGGCGCTGAGATTCCTTGGGGATGCACAACCACCCCATCCGAGGCTGACACTGCGGATATAGATGCCTGAGGGAGGAGGGTGTTTTCCAGCAGCACGCACCATGATGTGCATTAGTGTGCATATCAGGTACATCAGGCAACTTACAACAAGCACGTGTAGGCAAAGGCAGGCCAGAGGGAAGCTGTTCTCCAGACTGTCCCTCTGGAAGTGACTCCTGTTTGTAACTCGGGAATCTAACAGTCTCTGTGGCTTCTCATTACACAGGCACAGATGCCTCCACTGCAGGCTGGCCTGGGCTTCTCCAGGCTAAAGGATAAACAGTCTCTTTTACAACGTCCCAGCTTTGGGCAGAAACAGTCTCTAGGGCAGTGTCCCACACTGCAGGTAGCAGCTCTCAACACTTTCTGGCTCACCAGAATCAGGAGTTCAGTGGGTACCTCCCAATGCTTATTTGGGCCTCTAGCAGATCTCTCAGGCTCTGGCAGATTTTATCAGTCTCTGGCAGAATTCAGTCTCAGACTCCAGTTTCTGCTGAGGGGTCTCACCCTCAAATGCCACAGTTTCACTTTGTTGATATAGTCTTGACACTGGGAGCTGGCTCTCCCAGTCAGCAGGAAGCTGGTCTTCCTCTCACAGGCAGATGCAGGATTTGCAGGCCCCACAGGCCTTCTGTTTCATAGTACTCCCTTATTCTTCACAGGGAGTCACTCTCAGCACTCGCTCTGTGAGGTGGTCTGCCCGAACCCCTTGCCAACTCTCCACTGAACTCGCAGCCCGCGAGATGTGTTCTCCCCCAGCGTCTCAGGAGGGACCTTGCTGTTCCACTGCACCATGCAGCTCTCCATGACAGAAATTAATATGCATGAGGCAGTTTAGATAGTTAATTGGTCAACAGAAAAGCCGCCAAGAACATTATTCACACCCCTTACTCAGGAGCCATAGCTGCAGTCCATGAAACTCCTTGAGTCCTGATTAGTCAGTGCAGGGTCAGGGGTTATCAAGATGGCATCTATGTAAGCAATTGATAGTTATTCCCGGGAATAAAGTCTTTCTGCATAAAACCAAATAGTTTAAACAAATAAAAGTTGCACAGTCTGATAACTATTCCTCTGTACTGTCATCTGGTTGATGAATGGGAGCAGGCAGAGTCCTTGTTTGCGTGTCGCTAGTGCCGTAGTGCCAAGTCTCCCTGCGGCAGGCAAAAACATATTCACTGCAGTCTGAACATTTCTTAAAGCAACAGCGTACACTTTATACATTTATACATTTAAATACACGTTCCCATTGCTCCGCTATAAGAACATGCATACAAACTTCTCACATGTACACTGGGATCCCAGATGTCTGAGCACATTGCTTGGGCATAGATGCAAGTGCAGAGCTATGGGCAGACTAGATGGGCCCAGTGGTCCCTATCTGCCGTCAAATTCTGTTTCTATGTAGAGGACCTACAAAGGACATCCCCACCTCCATGCAAAATAGCTGCATACCGACCTTGCAGAAGCACTTCAAGGGCACAGGGAACCCAGGACTGGCAAAATCAGATGGCAAGAAGGGTTACTAATAAGCTTCACCCGAGGGGAAGGGGTTACACTTAGCTTTTGGAAGTCACGTTTTTATTTTATTTTATTTTTTTTTTGTTGCATATCACATTCTTTATCTCTTTGGAGTGACAAAAGATAGTATTTGGGCTTCAGAGCTCTTTCTAATCACACCTCCTATTTACTCCTCTGGCATACCTTTCAAGGATTTACCCTACCAAATTCTTTGTCCACTTGGAAATGCAAAGAGGTTCTTCTTAGATGGCACTTACCATCTTACCTACACAAAGGTCCCCCAGGCCTCTGTGTACCAGCCAGAGCAATATGCCAGGGCTGCTGCCCTTTTTTTCTCCACCTTCTGTCCAGGTGGCAATGATTAGCTCTCTAAGTTGGTAGTCGGGTTTTATTTTATTATTTTTATATCCTATATTCTTTATCCTTTTCCTGTGAACTAGGATCATATAGCACCCCCCTTTTTTTTCTTTTCCCACTTGTTTCCTTCTCCTGACAAACAGAAGTGAGGAGGAGGGCCGGTGTCAGTTACTGACTAGCTCCTGTGTGCAACATCACTATGTTGGCCTCATGGGCAGCACTAGAACCAACCTCGGTCCCCTCCCTAAACAGCAAAAGACATAGCTTCTGTGGGGTCCTAGGACCTCTGGCTAAGACCCCATTAGTGTGAATGAATAGTGAACATATTCTGGAAGGTCAGCAGTTATGGGGAAGTATTTTCATTTCTTCCATTGGTAAATGGAGGAGTTTAGGAGCACCACCTCCCATAGTTCGTGATCCATGTTGAACAGTCCCAGGACAGGGGTGTTCAAATCAAAACTTTCAGAACTTGTCCAATCATGACTTTAGCTGAATTTACACTCGACCCTCATTCTTCATGGTGAAATCCGCTATCTCTTTGTATTTGAACTTCAAGGAATTTTTTTTTTGTACAGTCTGTTCATGCACTGCGGGACCAGGGCATCTCTCGGGAGTGCCCATGCAGCCACTGTCTTTACTCCCAGCCTGACACCACCTTCCCCGGGAGACACATTGCAGAGCACCCCCTCCCTGGACCCATGGACCTGTCCAGCCCCCAGATCACCCCCCCCCCAAGGGAGGGCCCACCTCACCTACCTGGCGGCCTTTCTGGAATTAGACGGACAATCCTGGGCCAGGTCGAGGGGCTCTTGAGAGCCAGTGGAAGGCTGGTCTGGCGTCGGGATGTGGGCCTGGGCTCCCGGGGCCCCTATCACCTCCCTAAGTCCACCAGAGATTTTTACTTACGTTTCCCCCGGAGCGTAGACATGCAGTGATGTCTGTGTGCATACCACGCTGATGTTCACAGCTGCTCCACCCCCTTATTTCAGCATCGCTACCTGCAGGACCCCCGATCTCCATTGGGGGCCGCAGAGGAGCATTGCAACCCCTACTACCCACCCCAAGAAGGGAGAGCAGTCCTCTGGATGCTCAATCCCTTCCCTCCCCTGCCAACCCCCCGGCAGCCTGAGTCCGGCCCCGAACCAGAGTTGCCAGCGTGGTGTGCTGTGTGGCATTCAGCACCTCAACCCTCAGTGCCATCGAACCGGCCTGATCGTGAAGGAAATTTATTTGTCCCAGACAGAGGGCAATAGGATTTACACACCCCTGTCCCAGGACCATCCTGCTGCCAAAAAAACATAATCAACACTCAATAACTAGTTTCCTCTTTTGAACATTCCTACGTCCTCACTTATGCAGTCTGGGAGAATCTGTGCCCACTCTACCTTGCATATGGCAGGAGGTATGTACTAAAGAGCTTTCAGTCTTCGGCCTTGTGCCTCCACACACACTGAGTGCCTCTACCTCCCAATAAATGCTCTCACTCTTGTGCGTTATTACCCACATAATCTCTTTCTCTTGCCTTGTATAGAACACTGTACTTGTCAGAGACAGACGTTCTATGAGCAGTGCAGACATTTCTGTTTTTCTTTGATTTCTGTATCTGTTTTTCTAGTCTTTACTTTATTAGCATCTGGTATTGGGTTCTCCCATGTGAGTACCGCTGTATTACTTTATTCTCTGTAATCCTATCAGACTTATGGCTCCAGTGTTTGATACACAGATATGAAAGTGTTGGCACAGTTTTATAGTGCATCAGTGTGCTGCAGTACTTCTGTTTGTGTTGGCAGAGGCTGCTGTGGTGAATGATGGATTGGTACCAGGGATGGGTTCACCCATGTCAGTGCGTGAAGAAACTTTGCACCGTCAATGAAGGCGCAGGCCAAGGAACTGGTCACCCGCCGACAGACTGCACACAGTGTGTGCATGATTTTCTGTGGGGGGCTATGCCCCCCTGTGTCCCACACATCCTCCCTACTATTTTATAATCACCCCCCCAACCTCTATGGGGAGGTGGCAGCCACAGTGTTGAGTGCCCCAAACTCCCGATCGCCCACATTTTGGGCACCCTCTTAAGTGTGCCCACATTACTGTGCACTAGTGATGGCACCCCGCTAATGGTATACGCCGGGGATGTACATGGAGAGAGTCAAATTTTTGGTTTCATTCAGCATTCATTTTCAGGTGCCTAAAATTTGGAAACATCGGTTTTATGTTTGGGCTCGCCCTCTCATGCTTTTCACCAGCTGCCCCGTCCACCCTCCACCTCAACTCATAAATAACATTACAGTCCCCGTCCCACTTCCTCTAACTGTCCACTCTATGACCCATGATTGCCATTACAGTTAGCCCCCACATCCCCATAGCTCCCCTTGACCATCCGCGCCTCTCCAAAAAGACCCATGAATGCCATTACAATTACCGTTACCCTCCCATGCCCCAGCTAACCCCACCTTGTGGATTGACCCATCACTAACCTGTTACTGTCACACTCCTAGTCCAGTACTGATGCCCCCGATCACCACTGGTCCAACACTGAGGCCAGATAACACAGCATGAGGTGGTTGGAGTAATCAGCTTTGGACCTGTGCTCTCTGTCATGGTAATGGGGTGGCTGGGGCTGCTGGGAGGACATGGGAGAGTGATTAAAATGGAAGATGGGGTTTTGGGAGTTGAGTGGTCGAGGATAGATGTGGTATACAGGTGGGTAATTATAATGGAATTTGCATGGATCTCAGAGGGTGGGGGTTGAGGGGGGATTTTGTTTACATTATTTTCGGGATGGGGAGTATAATGTCTCTCCATATAAGGTTAGCAAAGTTGCAAAGTGCACTTCCCAAAGAAGGAATATCCCTCTCCCCAAATGTTGGCAACATTCAGGTACTAAAACAGTGCCAAATATCCCAATCTGTCTGATATTAGGTACTTATTTTCTGGGTTGCTTTCTATCCCTAGTTGGGGGGGAGTTCACAGGGGAGACAGGGAAGGCAACAGCGGTGCCCCTAAGGGGTACTGATCCTTGAGCAGACTCAATAGACCACAGGGCCTACTCTGCTGGCGTTTTAGTATGTTAGTATGCAAATGAGTCCCATCACACTGTCATTTCTCATGTAGGCTAAATCTTACTATTTACAAGAAACACACATTAAAAATACAGCTGGTGCCAACTTTGTGGTGCCAGCCAGTTGGGCACATGCTTGACATGCTGGTGCCCAGGTAGCTGCCCCGAGCCTGGGATAACAGATGGTGAAACAAGCAGGGAGCATGAAGGAGCATCCGCACAGATGATCTTGTCACTGGGGAGGGAGTTACAGAGCAACACGTGGTGGAGAATGGCACCTCGGCTGGCGTTGGTGACCATGTGTCAGCTGGCTCCATTCCTTCAGTGCTCCAAAGTGGTGGGTGGTGCTGGAGAGTTGCCCAGAAAATGGAAACTTGCTCCTAACTCTGCATGCCAGTTGACAACCACGTCATCTCTCCATACCACTTAGCCTCCTGGCACACTGTCGCTGCTCCCCAAGCTAACAGTCCTTGGTCAACCTAAGGTGAATTATCACTTCCCTGGCTGCCAGCGTGTGTGTATGTGGGGGTGGAGGGGGGGGTGCCGGCAGAGTTTTGAACCAAAATCTGCAAAGTCACTGGGGACTCTTTGGTCTGAAGGCAGTGATCGGCAACAGAGGGTGTCTGCTGGGCAGCAGGGGCAGACGTGCAAGCCTGAAGGAAATGGGCGCTATGGGGCATAGTGAAGAATCAGAAATAAAAATAAAAAAAAAGCACCACTCTTCTGGTTTATGTGTCTGTGTGTACTGCTTAGTACATAAGGAAGGGCTAAACCACTTCCCCCTAGGGTTTTCTCCTTCATTTTTTGTGTGCTGAAAATGGCACCTGCATTCTCTTACCTCTCATCCAGTTCTTAATTTACCATTCCTCCCTCTTCCCTGGGCTTAAAAGAGAAGTGCGCTAAACCTGAAGGTCATTTTTCCTAAAAGAAGGTTTTTCTTAAAAAAAACTGGTTCAAATTCTGTTATTATTCCATCTATACTTGCCTATTAGTAACCTCAGTGGTTGCTTCTGATTTACACTCTGGTGTCAAGTGACATTTTAGAACAGTGTAATGTAGTTTATGTCTCACTTCAACCACAGAATTCTATAATAGAACATGGATGCATTGTTGCAACAATGGAAGCGCTGATCAAGGGAAATAAAACTACAGCATGCAGTTCTAAAATGGCACTTACTACCTGTGTGTAAATCAGAAACAGCCGGTAGGATAACAACAAAGCCTATAGGGATGGAACAGTAAGAGAATTTGTACTGGTACTTAAAAAATCAACTTCTACAGATAAACTCTGGTCAGAGCCAAAGCAGCTGCTAATGCATTAATGTGACAAGGGATATAGATGTAATGTAGCCATAAAAATGTATAATTTCATATGAAACTGGTGTCAGATGAATGCATTAGCAGCTGTTTTGGCTCTGACCAGAGTTTGCTAATGTTGCAGACAGGATAAGAGCAAGCTGACTCAGACAGAAAGCCACTTCAATGTTTTGCGCAAGTGTGCTTTATCAGGAAGCTAATGTGTTCACAAACTGACACCCTTATAAACCACAGAGTGACAGGTGACAATAATAACATGCAGCACACAAAAAGAACTATTGACAACCCAGCTAATTAAATTAGTTTGTGTTTCATCACGAAGCCTGCATAACATGACATACTCAAAGAGTTAAATTGAGAAACGGGACTTGATAACAGCACTTCATACACAGCTATATAAATTACAGTCATCATTTCAAACAAAGCTGTACTTGAATCCACTGCATTACTGAAGTCTTGAATCACGCACAATGACTCGGTACTGGACTAACAGTTCCTCCGCCTTATTGTCCCCTGTAAAGACTTTCTACACATGCCCGTGTAGAAATACAGAAACCAGCCCCCATTTCCCTGAGGGAATATTATGTTCTGTCCTGCACTCCTCAAGTACCGTCAGAGTAGTCCCTTGTTGTCAGTCGTTGATATCAGGAATGGGTCCATCTCATGAGCCCTGTGTTCCATCTAGCTTGTTTGCCTTCTTGGTCTCCTCACAATTCACATCTCTGAAAGGGAACACAAGAATACACCAGATCTGCAGAGTGGTTAAAACTTGGAAGATGAAATCGGTCTCCTCACTGCTGCCCTTTCCCTGCTATGTAGGGGAGGCCACTGATCCAGCCATGGACTTCAGTCCATTTGATCACATCATCTTCTCTCTCATGTGACACACCTATAGGGGTTTACCCCTATGACTGTGATCGACAACTTCCACTCCATAGGGCTATCCCCTCTCTACCCTTCTGTCTTGGTTTTAACAAGGGCTACAGTCTGCACCCAGCACCCCAAGTTGTGTTTATCCTTTTAATGACTGACTGCCACAGCCCCCCCAAACAGTTTAGCCTGACATCCAGGGCTCTGCTGTTTGCTGGCTGTGTGTGTGTGTGTCTCTCTCTCTCTCTCTCCGACTGCACCCCCTGTAGCAGGAGTCTCAGGTTTATCTGGATGCGGCTGTGAAGATCATTTGGAAGCAGAGCTCTAAGAGGAGAAGGAGGGAGCCCTTGAAACCAAGAAGACAGAGAAAGAGGGAGCCTTTTTATGTTGGCTTGTGCATGCGAAAGCAACATCTTGAGATAGTAGCACTTTCAGAGGTGTGTCAGTATTGTGGTGAATGCAGGGAATGCTTTAGTAGGAGCATCCCTCAGCCACCAATTAGCAAGTATGCTGGTGATGACAGCAGTTTCAAAGAGAACCATGGAATCGAAAGAAATCTGCTGCTCCAATGAGGTGCAGTTTCCTCATTGCAGCAACAGATGACAAAACTCTGGCCATGTGCATTACAGTGCACAGTAATGCGCATGGTTGGAGTTACCAGTGGAGTGTCAGTGTGCCCTTCCTGGTGAAACATTTCAAGAAGTGAAATAGCCACAGTGCGGCTTTCCACAATGATGACTCCTGCCACCCGAGACACACTCCCCGGAAAGCCGACATCAGGGTGCCCAATCCCTGTGTCGGCATGTATCCCCCCTCATTAATGGACACACTGGGGGCCCACCCCTGTGTGCCGAAATAATTGATCTTATCTGTGTCAGTCTTCACCATTCATCACAGATGGGTACTGGCTGGAGATCAGGACCCAGCGAGAACCTTTTTTTAAAAGGATAGGTCGAGCCGCATCGGCACCGCCCTCGAAGACCAGCGTACTACGTGGTGCTCGGGATTAGCCGTTAAGCTGTCGACTCGCCTACCTGATTCTTCATCTCCCGGCGTCGAGGTCACCTTGTGGGAAGCCACTGAAGAAGTTTTTTGACAGTTGTTAGGCCTTAGCCTTTGAATTTGTGCGTTCGTCAGTCCGTCGGTCTGCTAGTTCTGGGTTCTGCCTCCACTCGACGTCGCCGGTAAGATCTTTCCTTTTATTTTAAAGTATAGCGACGTCGAGTCTATTTTTGGTGTTTTTTTCCGCAGGTCATATCGCGGTCGGAGGGCAAGAAACTTTCTAAGGTGGGGCGGCTCCCTATGCGTCAGTGCCCGTGCGGCCACAAGTACTCCGTTACCGACCAGCATGACCAGTGTCTCGCGTGTCTTGGCCCGCTTCACAACATGGATTCATGCGACGCCTGCTTCTCCATGGACTGCCGCATCCTAGAACAGCGCGCGTTCAAAGTAGGGTGAGCTCCGCTGACTTTCCGGGGTAGGGTTCGCACTCGTCGGGCCAAGCCGCGCTCTCTCGGCCTTTCCTCTGGGTCCCTCCCGGTTCTATACAGACCGAGGAGGAGGGAGCCTCGGCTTCTGCAGCCTAGCCTTGGCGAGCTCCTCCTGTGGCGCAGAGAGCCCGTCCCTTCCTCGGGAGGCGGGTGGGAGGCGCCAGTGCAGCAATCGCCCCTTCGAGGTGAAGGCTCCCCCGGTGTTGCTCCCGCGGTCTGGAAGGCCCGGGTCGACGCCGTCAGTCGGCGCCGTCGGGGCCTTCAGCGCCGTTCGCGGTGCCGTGGGCTCTGTCGGTGCCGACTTGTCTCTCGGCGCCGTGGGCTTTGTCGGCACCGTTCGCGGTGCCGATGCTGCTCACAGCGCCGTGACCCTGGATTCGGCGTCACCTTTTGCTATGTCTCACCTCGGCGCCATCCTTGGCGCTGAGGTTGAGCACGATACCGTGGGGCCTTCGGAGCCGTCTATCGGCGCCGTCCTCAGCGCCATTGGTGCTCTCGGTGCCGTTCGTGGCACCGAGGGGCCTGACGGTGCTGTGTTCAGCGCCGAGTCCGCTTTCGGGGCCGTCGGCGCCGCTGCGGTCCTCGGTGCCGTTCGTGGTGCCGAGGGGCCTGGCGGCATCGTTGAGGCCGTTGCTGGGGCTGCCATCAGCGCCGTCTCTGTTCCTGGTACCGCCCCCGGTGCCAGTGGACTTCACGGCGCCGCGGCTGGCCCTGGCTCAGGACCTTTGGCCCGAGCTGCCCTGCCGCCTTCTGTCAGCCCCGCTTGCGGGGCTGTGGAGGGCACGGGGGCTGCCTCGGCCACTGCTTTGGCTTCCGGGCTCCTCGGTAAGGTCACCTTTCCTCGCCCTCCTACCGTTTGGCTTAGGGCCTCAGACTCTACCTCGTCGGAGTCGGGCTCAGAGTCGAACGAGCAGTGACACCCTTCAGGGTTGTCTGCAGAGGAGGACAAGCCGGTGGTCTCGACGATGAGTCGCAGCCAGCCCCCTTCTGAGGAGCGTCAGGTTCTCCCCGAGGTTGGGGTCAGTGGTAGTGACCAGCAGGCTACGGTGCGAGCCACCATTGCCATGCAACCTGGCCTTGGAGGGTTCCTTGACCCCTTGGCGGTGGTACCCCCTCCCATAGTGTGTCTCGATCGCCCAACTTTGGGGCCCATCGGAAGTCTACGGGAGGGAGGTGCTGCTCCTGGGTCTCCTTCGGGGCAGCCCAGAGCTGCCAGCTGCCTAGGTTGGCCCTCTCAAGGACCAGGACCCTCTCGGACTCTGAGGGGTCGAGGGGTGTGGGGTCGGGGTGCCGACCTTTCTCTGGGGTCCACCCAGGCCCTGGACGAAGCCGTAGTGCGGACTTCCGCCCTTCCCCTTCCGGTTCCTTGAGGGGGTCCCATTCTTTGGAGGCAGGGGACCGTCCTTCTGGATCTATACGGCCCCGGTCGCCTCACTGGAGGGATTCTTCTGGGCGCAGCCTAGGCAGTACCAACGTGATTGTACAGCTGTCGGCTGTGGAGTCTTCGGGACACCCTCCTCGGGTGTCCATGGTCCGCTCCCTAGCCCTGGCAGAGGTCAGCCGACTTCTTCTCTCGGCTCTGCCCCTATCCCTCTGCCGCATTCTCCAGCGCTCCCAGGCATTCTTGGTCCTAGCGGCCCTCTCACCTGGGAGCAGTTCAGAGCGGTGGCTGCTCAGTTCCCTGCGTTAGGGCCATGGACAGCCAGGTTTTTCAACCTACCCCCGAGCAACCACCCTCGGAACATATGGTGACCTCCAGCTCCTCATCCCCCTCTTCTGGGGGAGAGGAACCATCTGTCCATATCTCTCCTGCTGCTGATCTCTCCGAGTATCAGCGCTTCCTCATGAGAATAATGGAGGACCTTCACCTTTCTCCCCTGTCGGTCAGCAATCCTGAGCATGCGGCGCAAGCCTTTCTAGGTGATTTCAGTGCGGCCACCCTTGTGGTGCCGCCCTGGCCTGCTCCCTTTCGGGAGGCGTCCATGCGTTTCTGGCAGAGGCCCTTCTCCAGAGTTCCTGCCCCTAGGGACCTCAGCCAGAGATATTGCGCTCCCCCGGAGTATCCAGGTTCTATGCCTCATCCACAGTCTGGATTGATGCACCTGGACACTCCTGACAGGCTTCGAGCCCTCCACCGTGACCGGCCCCCAGATCAGGACTCTTCAGATTTTGATTTCTGGGGAAGGAGGACTTTCTACTCGGCACAGTTGCTTCTCTCCATCTCCGCTCATCAGGCCCACTATGCAGCCTACAACAGGTTCTTGTGGTCAGCGCTGGGTCAGATTGTAGCTGCTTTGCCTGACTCAGAGCAAACCAGGCAAGCCATCGCACTCTCTGCACGTGGCCTGGAGCTAGCAAGGCACCAAGCAAGGGCATCTTACGACGCCAATGAGGTAGCTACCAGGGTAGTAGGGACAGCGATCTGCACCAGGAGATCGGCGTGGCTTCACCTTTCCTGGTTGTCACCCTTGGCCCGGCGTAGGGTGATTTGCTCCGCTCACCAGGGAACCCATCTCTCTTCCCGTAGGGCGAGACGACGTTTGTCGGGGCAAATTCCTTCCCGCTCCGGGGGGACCTCGTCTCGCTCTCCCCACTCTTGGGCCTCCTCAGGCCCAGAAGGTTCCTCCCCTTAGTGTGTCACTGACTGAGGGCTAAGGAACGCTGTCCCTTAGGGTGCAATTAATCAACCCCCTTTGGGGGGCTTGGTACTCATCCATCTCGTGATGAATGGTGAAGATTGACACAGATAAGATATAGAAATTAATGCACTCACCGTAATTATGATCTTTCTGTGTATCTTCACCATTCATCACAATCCCGCCGCCATCCCCCTGGGGCTCCAGTCTCTGGATCCTCCTCCCTCTGTGCCTACCCCTCTTTTTGAGCGGGGTAAAGTTGGGACACACAGGGGGGTAGTTTTCTTCCCTAAGGGGTACAGTTCGAGTGGCACTCCTTCTCTACTACATATCTTCACCCCTACGGGGTGAGAGCTGGTGGTTGCCCTCCTTCTGTTATCCATCTAATTTAAAAAAAAAAAAAGAACTCCCCTTTTTTTCACCAAATATCTTTACAGAGAGAGTACTGAGTCCCTGTACCCTGTCCTTCTCCAGAATAGCCGACTCTGCTTTTGGGGTATTGCCAGTTATTCTGTGCCTTGAATTCTGGCAAATGAGCTTTGCTACTCCCTGCAGTTCCTATACAGTCTGGTGGCAGACAAGGGTCCTGGATCCTTGTTACCTCTCACTCTCTCCTAAATTCTCTCCCCTCCTCCTTTTTCCTTTTCCAGAGATTGGGGCCCCTACCCAACTCCTTAGTCTTAATTCCTCTATGCTGTCCTCTCAGTCGTTATTTCTCCTTTTAGTTCAGTTTTCTCTTCCTTTTACTGTCCCTTGGACTCTCTTGTCCCACCCTCCATCCCTTCCTCTTACCTCACGGTGACTCAGAACTGGTAGGCGGCGGGTCGACACGAACAACGGCTAATCCTCGGCGCCACGTGGTAAATCGGCCTTGAGGGCGGCACCGATGCTGCGCCGACCGACCTATCCTTTAAAAAAAAAAAAAAGGCTCCTCTGGTCCTGATCTCCAGCCAGTACCCATCTGTGATGAATGGTGAAGATACACAGAAAGATCATAATTATGGTAGGTACGTAATTTCTATTTTCTGATGCCAGCATGCCCACTCCCGGTGTCGGATGTGCCCCCCCAACCTGTCTATGTTCTTTGCTGACAATGGGGTGACCAATCCCCATGTCGGCAATGGCATGTGGCCCCCCCATTGTGGCACACTGAAAGCCCACCCCAGTGTGCATAAAGGTTATTTGTTATTGTTTCTCCCTGTAAAATAGAAAAACAGTCCCTCGTAGTCTTTTTATTTCATTTAACCTGTAAAACAGAAAACAATCCCTCGTGTTCTCCCCCAACCCGCACCCTCCCACTGTGCACCCACCTCCTCACAGCCCCCTCACCCCATACTTATCTCCAGAGTTCAGGAGCAGTGATCTTCTGCGGCACGGGACACGTCTGCACTCTTCAAAGGCCAACTGCAAACTGAAGAAAAGACGGTAAGCTTTATAATGGGGGGTTTCAACTTAGGTTGATATCTCAGCCATTGTTTTGAATTTTGCCCCCAAATTTTCAACATGGGGTTCTTGGGACCCCACCTTGTGAACACATCACTGTCATTTCGTTACTCGGTCCCGAAAGGTGATTTCTTGGTTGCTGCATGGAATCACTTTTCAGGACCGATTAATGAAATGAGAGTGCCACTGTTCATGAGGGGAGGTCCCAAAAAGCCCATGTTACAAATTTGGTGAAAAAATTCCAAACAATAACTGAGTTATGAGCGTTCATTGTGCAGTTTCTACGCACGCTTGTAACTTCGCCAATTTTTTATATTTTCACTCCAGATTTTCAACATTGCCATCTTTTCTCACCTCCTTATGAACAGTATAGCTGTCATTTTTCACATCCTGCCCGGAACGTGTTTGTACACCTGTGGTGCAGAATGACGCAGTCGCTGTGGGAAATCAACTTTTGGGACAGATTAACAAAATCACAGTGCCACTGTTCATGAGGAGAGGTCCAAAAATGCCCATGTTGAAAATCTGGTAAAAAAATGATTGCGTTGCACAGTTTTCTATGCACACTAGTAACATCGCCAATTTTTCATATTTTCACTCCAGATTTTTGACATTGCCATATTTTCACACCACCTCATGAACAGTACAGCTGTCATTTTTACATCCTTCCTGAAATGTGTTTTTGCACCTGTGGTACCAGATGGTGCAGTTGCTGTGCAAAATAACCTTTTGGGTAATGAACTGATAGTGCCACTGTTCATGAGGTGGAGTCACAAAAAGCCCATGTTGAAAATATGGAGTGAAAATACCAACAAACGCCTGGGGCATTAGGGTTTCCAACCATAATGCCCTACCCTGCAGAGACTGACAGGCATCAGGGGTGTGACTTGGGATCGTTGGCTGTAATGCTCACGCTATTCCACCCAAACCCGCACCCTACAGCCAGTGACAGGCATCAAGGTGTGCCTTGGAGTCTTTGGCCGCAAAGTTCACCCCATTCTCCTATACTGCACCCATCTCAGTGTATTTCCTTATGGAATGGGGTGAGCGTAAGGCCCAAAGATGCTAAGGCACACTGCACCTGTCAGTGTCTGCAGGGTAGGGCGAGGTGAATGGCATGAGCGTTATGGACGAATAACCCGTTAAAGGCACACCCCCAGTGCCTGTCAGTCTCTGCAGGGTGGGGATAAGGTTGGCGTCATTTCAGTACTTCACTGCCATTCTTATTATGCATCTTTCTAACTCCTACACTACCAAAGCCAATGCCAGCAAGCCAACATTCGACATTGACAAATGCTTGTTTATGTTCACCATGCGTGCACGTGCAGCTAACATTTTATTAGGAGAGTAGCTTTTGAGGGGTGTGACACTGTCAGTCCAATGCAGAGTGATCTGCAAGGGGCTTGCCAGTGTCACACTAATCATCAGCCAGGCTGATCACAACAGTATTCTGGCTAGATGAGTGGAAACTTTACGTATTTCAAAGGAAAGAGCTGACCCAATCATAGGTTGGCTCTTTCCTTTGATCTACGCGACCCAGCAAGCACAGCTGATCTGTCATGATCAGTTTGCTGAGGCTGAATTACATCCTGTAACAAAGATCATCCATCAGTGTCTGCTGCCCCCACCCTACCCTCCTTCTCAGCACCCCCCACAAACATAAATGTAACCCCAGTGCTGTGGTCTAACTGAGGGCTACTACCCCTGCCTTATGTTCACAGTCAAGGTTGAGGGATCTGGGCTCTGTACGGTATGGTCTGGGCGTTCATTTCCAAAAAATTGCATTTGTGGGCCAGAATGGTAAATTGTGTACAACCCCTTGGGATGCTGTACCTACCCACCTCCCTCCCTTCCCAAACGACACCCCACGCACAGCAATTCACTTTACCTTGCACTTCAAAAACCAACATGCACTTTAAGGAACTCTCTAATAATACGCTCATAGACACAGTGGTAAAGGATATATAATAAATGCAGATTTATTTAACAGGATAGAGTAGGAATAGGGAGAAAATACCTGCAACAGGGAGGTACACAGATTTGGCTTTAATTGGTTTTGGCAGAAATCGATGCAACTGCAAATAAAACAGAAAAATATTTAGAACTGTGAGCATGCAAGATAAAAGAATTGCCCAACCTCCCACCAGCATGCAACAATAGACCACACACCCTCCCATCTTGTACCAGACCCCCTAGTTTTATGTTGAGGTATCCCAGACTGATGCAGGCCTGTGGTTGCCGTGGGTTGGCTAGCGTTGGTGCACTTAAACTTTAGTAAATGAGATGCTGTAACTGTAGCTAAAACTTGTAATTCAAATTGTAAGAGTTCCCACAAATATTTGCAGGGCAACCCTGCTCACTCACAGGTTGTTGAACACTTAGGCTAATACAAACAGGCTGGAGTTGAGACTTTGCTGGCACTAGTTTTTACAGTGCCATGGGGTTTGAATGGTAGTTGGTGGTGCACCACATCAGCAGGGTGCAGAGAGCCAGAAACCACAACGTGGGTTGCATGGGATGAAGGATGCTGGTCTTCACCTGTCAAGCCTTTCCAAACGTCACTGTGACGGCCTTTGTAAACAGTGTTCACTTGACAGACCTGTATCTTCTTTTCTCCGATGGTCCCCAGGGTGGTGGTGGTGGGGGGAGGAAGACGGGTAGCTTTAATCGCCCAGCTGGTTTCACTCAATAATTGCAGTCACCCTGCTGGCCAGTAGCAGCAGCCAAAGGGTGGACACAGCTGGGTATTCCCCACAGGGAAAACAGTCTCAGGCTCTAGTTTGAATTAAAAGTCACCTGGATACTTCTGCTAGCAGGCGGAACAATTTTTGAGATGATTTTCAAGGGCAGGGGACACCAAAGCAGGGTGATCCCCTCAGGGAACAATCAGTTCTGGATAACTTTCTGGTCAGAATCTGCTTGGATTCAATTCACTTGGCAGGTTTTCTCTAACAAAACCTGTCAAAACTGCAGCAGGCAGGTTGATTCTTTTCTTTAAGGTTGGAAAAACCTCTTCTTCCTCAGAAAATCACTTCACTAGGCTGGAGATCACCATGAGTCCCTCTAACAGGCTTGAGGGCTCTAATCCAACTGTCAAGGAACAGTCTCTCACTTCAGAACCCTCGAGAAACACAACCTCGAGCTGCAATATTCTTTTTTTCACCCTCAGAACAATTGGCAGCCTCTGATTGGTTGATTGGGCTGTCCATACTAATTCTGGGTGCCTGATTGGTTGTTGCTAGGGTGCCCAGCACATTGTTCACTCTCCTCTCCGAGAAGCCATTTTGCAATCCTCAAAGGCCTCTGTGAGAGCTGATTGACTGAAACTGGTCACAAGGTCTCTGATAAGATGGCTGCTGGCAAAACAGTTTGTGGCAGTCCTAACTTTGAGAGTCTCTTGCAGCCAAACCATTTGGAGTTATGTTTAAATGTTTAGTGGGCTTGATAGCATCATAGCCCATGCTGTGCCCTTTCTGTCGACTACACAGTCATGGGGGTAGAGGCCACTGTTCGGCTGTCTCATCTCCCATTTCTGTAGCCCCCCCAAGGCACCAGAGGCTTCATAGTGCAGGGAAACTGCATTTCCCAGTAGCTTGAGCTGCTGGGGCCTACACTTTATGGTGCTTAGTAGCGCTTTTAAAATAAACATATTTGTGGCCTCTTGAACTATTGGGGCTCTTCCCTTGTGTCTCCGGACCCCAGTTAGCTTAGTCAGGGGTTCAGGACCGTGGAAGGGAACCTCCATTTTCGCTGCGGACGTGGCTCTCCCTTAAATGCACATCTGCGCATATGCGAACTCGCCAGCTTGCACATTGCAAGTGCAGCCACTTGGCGAGTTGTGTCTTTTGTTCCTCAGGCTCCGCTTTCAGCAACAAACACATATGAAGGCCGGTGGGAGACTCAGGAGCGCTTCAGGACTTGGGCTTGCGGCGGTGCAGTATCGGGGAGTCCCGCGTGGCAGCAGCTGGTAAGCCACACACTTTGGGGGGGGTTACATAAACATAACACTGACACTAGGGGTGTTCAATCCCCCAGTGTCGCCACCTGAAATAAAGACAACTGATATATACCCTGTAAATAAAACCATCCATCGATGTCTGTTTCTGCTGCCACCTTTGCTGTCCACCCACCTTGATTGCTGTCGATAGCTGTATATTGATAACCAAGGTGCCTATAACTGATCAAACGATCTATCAGAAAAGAAACACTGAATGGATGATTTCCTTGTCCTGGGTGATACCTTCAGTTGTTATGCTGCCCTGGCTAGTTTGACTGGCATCCACAGAAACCTGTCTGAAATGTCACAGAAATGTTTATTTATTTATTTATTTAAATTTTGGTGACTGGGTAGGCCCACTGAGACCGAAACAATCCCTTTTTCAGGGGCAACCTTGAATTAATTACATACATCTATAAACATAACAAAATACATACATGTCATTTCACAGTTAACAGTCAATATAGACATATTGACCCAGTCAGTGATACCGTGGCAGGTTAATTACAATCAACATCAACAGAAGTAGAAGTACTGTTATACACAAGACAGTCAGTCACAGTCAGATTGATGTCCCAATAAGGTTAGATCAGCAGCAGGGATTTGCTATAACTGTTACACAAATATCTATGATCTTCACCCAAACCGTTATCCTTCTGTACTGCTACTTTAAAATTTTTCAAAAGGTACAGGTGAAAGTTAAGAGGGTCAGTGTATTAAACTTCTAGATTATCAACAACCTGCCCTACTTGTTCCCCAGGAGAGACAAATGCTTGCGGGGCTATGTGCTGGGTGTTCCTTTTAACCACTGAGCCCCTCAAGTGGGCCATTTTTGTGGGTTTATTTCGACCGGTTCCAGAAGGGTTGTAAACAGCCAGCTGGCTGATCTTTTTGCTTGCTGTTGGTTGCAACCCTTTCCTATATACTGTACCTGGAAAAAATGAGGAGTTCCGATAGTCCCTAAAGGCACTGATCACTGGGATGCTTGGAAGAGCTCTTCATTTAGCGTGGAGCCCAGGTTGCAAATCCTTTCTCAACATGTGTCCTGATCAGCACTGAGAAACAGAATTATAAACACTTCTAGGGAGCTTCATCCTGATCACATTCCCTGCCACCATCCACATTCTGTGTAACTGAGACACACACACATACATACACACACACACTACCACAAGGGACTCCATCCTGATCACATTCCCTGCCACCATCCACATTCTGTATAACTGAAACACACACACACACACACACACTCTACCGCAAGGGACTCCATCCTGATCACATTCCCTGCCACCATCCACATTCTGTGTAACTGAGACACACACACATACATACACACACACACTACCACAAGGGACTCCATCCTGATCACATTCCCTGCCACCATCCACATTCTGTATAACTGAAACACACACACACACACACACACATTACCACAAGGGACTCCATCCTGATCACATTCCCTGCCACCATCCACATTCTGTGTAACTGAGACACACACACACACACACACTACCACAAGGGACTCCATCCTGATCACATTCCCTACCACCATCCACATTCTGTGTAACTGAGACACACACACACATGCACGCACACACACACTACCACAAGGGACTCCATCCTGATCACATTCCCTGCCACCATCCACATTCTGTATAACTGAGACACACACACACACACACACACACACACACACTACCACAAGGGACTCCATCCTGATCACATTCCCTGCCACCATCCATATTCTGTATAACTGAAACACACACGCACACACACACACTACCACAAGGGACTCCATCCTGATCACATTCCCTGCCACCATCCACATTCTGTGTAACTGAGACACACACACACACACACACACACACACACACACTACCACAAGGGACTCCATCCTGATCACATTCCGTGCCACCATCCACATTCTGTGTAACTGAGACACACACACACACACACTCTACCACAAGGGACTCCATCCTGATCACATTCCCTGCCACCATCCACATTCTGTGTAACTGAGACATGCACACACACACACACACACACACACACACACTCTCTCTACCACAAGGGACTCCATCCTGATCACATTCCCTGCCACCATCCACATTCTGTGTAACTGAGACACACACACACACACACACTACCACAAGGGACTCCATCCTGATCACATTCCCTGCCACCATCCACATTCTGTATAACTGAAACACACACACAGCGTGCGCGCACACACACACTACCACAAGGGACTCCATCCTGATCACATTCCCTGCCACCATCCACATTCTGTGTAACTGAGACACACACACACACACACACACACACACACACACACACACACACACAAGGGACTCCATCCTGATCACATTCCCTACCACCATCCACATTCTGTGTAACTGAGACACACACACACACACACACACACACACTACCACAAGGGACTCCATCCTGATCACATTCCCTGCCACCATCCACATTCTGTGTAACTGAGACACACACACACACACACACACACACACACACACACACACTCTCTCTACCACAAGGGACTCCATCCTGATCACATTCCTGCCAACATCCACATTCTGTGTAACTGAGACACACACACACACACACTCTACCACAAGGGACTCCATCCTGATCACATTCCCTGCCAACATCCACATTCTGTATAACTGAAACATACACATACACACACACTACCACAAGGGACTCCATCCTGATCACATTCCCTGCCAACATCTACATTCTGTATAACTGAGACAGACAGACACACACACAAGGTACTCCAGCACACACACTCTACCACACAGGACTCCATCCTGATCACATTCCTGCCAGCATCCACATTCTGTATCACACACACACACACACACACACACACACACACACACACACACACACACACACACACCACTCCATCCTGATCATAAAATGCCTGCCAACATCCACATTCTGTATTACTGAGACACACACACACACACACACGGCACTCCAACATTCACATTCTGTATACTTGAGACACACCCACACCCACATGACACTCCATTCTGATCACATTCCCTGCCAGCATCCACATTCTGTATAACTGAGACACACACACACAACTACTACTACTACTACTACTATTACAAGGCACTCCATCCTGGTCACATTCCCTGCTAACATCCACATTCTATATAACTGAGACACACACACAAACACACACACACACACCACTCCATGTTTATCACTAGACTCCCAGCACCAGTGGCAGACACTTTCTGTACAAGTTATTAGATGGGGGAATCAACGAACAGACTGGAGTACTTCCCTGAAGTTTCTCCTGAAGCCTGTTTCACAGGGGTGGCACTCCAACAAACACGCATTTGCTTATTTCTGAATGACTAAACCGTGTAAGCAGAGTTTGTATTTCTTGTAATGTTTTGCAGTCTATTAGAGTACTGTTCTGTGTATCACACTGAATACCGTCAGGCAGAAAATGAAAACCTTGCAATTAACAAAAGGAGAAAAGAAAATACAGTACGTCAGAAATAAAGACTAACCACAGGCAGCATTTAGAGAATTTATACCATTTTCTGGCTGCTGTTTTTGATGCTACAAGCTATTTAACCTTCCAGCCAAAAGTACAGGATCTATATAGACTGGGAGTTTAGTCAGTTCAGTGCAGCAGCGCAGTAACATTTACATATCAGGCATATTTTATGCTTCATTGTTTCATATCTTTTTTCGTTCCGTGAGACAGTAGCCTTTCCAGATCCGTAAGAGCCCTCCCAGTCAGCCTTGGCCAGAGTCCCCCTGGGATGGCTAAGCATTCAGCTCCTACATTCCTGCTGCTGATCTATGAGGTGTGGGAGCTCCAGGATGCAGAGTCCAGTTCAGCTCATGCGCAGTGGGGAATTCCGCAGTGCCCAAGTGTGGATGTGAAATAAATGGGGGATATCACATGGGACTCTAGTGTGTAAGCATTTTATTCTTATCTAGAATGTTGGCAACAGTGTCCTCTTGGCACAAGTGGCACAGCCACGAGAGCAAGAAGGCATTGTTGCATACATGGCAGAGGAACATAAAAGCTTACACACTAATGTCGCAAGCCATGTACTTTTTATATCATTGAGTCCAATCCTTGTGGCAGATACAATCGTGCAGCAAAACCTGCATTATCCCTGCAGATACCTAGTAAACACGTTTTACTGAGTTCATTTGTACTTCTCTAGCACCCCCCCCCATGGTATTGTAACTTGGTAATAAAATTACCTTTCTCAGGTTCTTGTTGGAACAGCAAAAAGCAAGAGGCAACAGACAAGTGGAGCACATGTAATAAATGTAATTTATTACAGGTGAATGATAATAGAGGCTTACTGCCAACAGTGAACTCACTGGGAGAGCTTCTGGTTTCCCTTACGTACGTAGGTGCAGTCTCTAGTCTCAGGGAAGCTACATGCTGCAAGGGGTCTTATACCCCGATAATTACCATGACAACTATAAAAGAAGATACATAGAAAGTGTATAACTGGACAGTAACAGGTGGTGTGAGTAACCATCCTAACTGGCATAAGAAGTTGCTTAGCTAGCAAGATAGTAGTACAGTTGGCCGCTATACATCCAAGGTCACTTGCAGTTACAGTGATGCAGAAGCACTAAAGGTGGCACTGTTGCCTAGCTTATGGTTATACAGTAAAATATAATAGAAAGCATCTCCCAGCAGCAAGATACATTGGCACGATATAATGGAGCATAATATGCATTAGCAGACTACAGTCGAACACAGATCCTGACACTTATGCTTATACGATAAGTGTCTGTGCCCTAAGGTTAGTACATATATCTACATGTGTGTTGCTGTCTGTGAAGTGGGGGTACAATCAGGGGTGCTGGAATATGGATAACAGTATAAATAACATTACCTGGAGTACAGTTGCAAGTAAATCAGTTGTAGCTCCTGGGTAGCACTATTAATTTTATCTCCCCTTCCAGGATCTGGAAAATGAGAATCGGAAACTAAGGAGTGAAATAAATCGGCTGCGGAAGGCCATTGTGGACAGCCCAGCTGCCTCAAATGGAGGTGAAGGTGGGCCCGTGAACAACAGTGCCAACAACCTGCTTTTGAACCAACTGAAAACAGTCAACGAGGAGTCGGAGAGAAGCCGTGAGGGACTGCTGAGGGTCCAAGTTCAGCTTACCAATGCTGAAAAACGCAATATTCCAAAGAGAAGGGTAAAATGTGATTTTGTTTTAAGTTATTGTGTTACTGCAGTAGTCTTGCACCACAAATACTGTACATGGATATTCACAAACAGGAGGAAATTAAGGGTACAAGTGTTTGATTTTTAGGGCGTATCCAATCTGGAATGGATAGAGGTCTCGTCACCTCTGCCATTTTCATCAATCTGGCCAAGGCCTTCGATACAGTCTCCCACACTCTGTTACTATCTAGCCTCTCTGACTCTGGCCTCTCCACATTTTCTACTGCCTGGTTTAGTGCCTATCTTACATACTGCACTCAGTCTGTCAGGATTGCGGATGCCATATCCCCTCCCTTCCCCATGTCCACTGGTGTCCCCGAGGATCGGTGCTTGGGCCTATCCTGTTCTCTATTTTTCTAAACAACCTGCCCCAAACTTGTTCTGCCTCCTCGATCCACATATATTTATATATTTGTTTGCTTTTGGTAACTGGGTGGGTGCACTAGACGTAGAATCTTTATTTTCAGGCCTGACCGGGAAGTATACAAGTGAAAATATGAGCAGTACAATGTGACGCAGCACAAAGGAGAGGTAGACAATGGGATTATCTGTGATACAAACAATACTGGCAACTGGATTGTTATACAGAGATTAGACAATGTTAAACAATATAGACAGTACAGCTAGGAAAAAGTAAAACTAAACAAAACAAGGGTCAAAAGGTCTGTATAGGAGCTGTCAGGAAAGTGCAGAGAAACGGTAAGTGCCATCGAGAGAAAGGAAAAAAGGGAGGGAGAGGGGGAGGTGGGAGACAGGGTGAAAAGGGGTGAGAGGGAAGAAGGCGAGTGCAGGAAAGAACAGGGTGGAAGGATTGCATGGGCTAGGGTGGATGGAAGCATGAGCAGGGATTTGAGGCCAGTAGATGTTCACGGTGGAGTTTCTTGAAACTGGCATGGGTGGGAGCTAGGCGAATAGTTTGAGGGATAGAATTCCAGTACTTAGGTGCAGAGTAAGAGAAAGCACGTGCACCCTTAGTGGTTTTATGTCTAGGGATGAAGAGAGGGGCATAGTCATTAGATCGGAGACCATAGGAGGGGATTTGGGAGTGTAACAAAGAGGTGAGAGATTTGGGGAGACCTGATCTGGTTATATCATCTAGTAGGAAGCCAAAGGCTAGTAGCCGGTGGGCAGAAAGGCTGGGCCATTTTAGGTCAGCGTAAAGCTGACAGTGATGTTTGAAACATGGTGCTCTGGAGGCATAGCAGCAGATGCTATTGTAGGTGGTTTCCCATCTATGGAGCGAGGTCTTAGAAGCTCCTAGGTATGTGATGATACTGTCCTATTTTCTTCTGGCTCCTCCCCAGCCTCAGTTGCCTGTACCCTCCAGGCAGATTTTAACAAAGTTCAGCTGTGGTTCAACTCTCACCAGCTCTCTCTAAATGCTAAAAAGACTGTAACTATGACTTTTGGTACATCCCAACTACTAGCCAGGCTCCCCTCCCTCCCACTTTTCCACACCCTTGATGGGTCAGAGCTGGAGGACGTCACCTCCTTCTGGTATCTTGGAATTTGGCTTGACCGCCACCTCACCTTCGCAGTCCATGCTGACTCTATACTAACAAAACTCTGCCCCAAGCTTGGAGCTTTATATCGGAACCATTCTAGCCTCCCTTATCTGGTCCGTCGTGAGCTTATCCAGAAGATGATACGTCCCTCCTTCGATTATTGCGATATTTACAGTGCCGCCCACAAGTAAAGTAGTAGTAAAAGTTTATTTTTATACAGGTAAAGATGGTTTACACATCATTGGGTCACTGACCCTTTTTCAAGATGTACCTGTTTTCCACATAAAATTTTTTTTTTAAAAAGCACATTAAGATATACTCTAAACATTTAAGTTACATACTTACTTCACAATTTTACTAAACTTACATACATTGTTACACAATTACAATATACAAGCATGGTTAAATGTTAGACTACATTTCAAAAAAACATCACATTTCCACATAGGCCGATTTCTTCAAAAAACATTATTTATGGTTTATGATGTTATGTCTCCCAAAAAACTTCTTTCATCCATTACACATACACCTTATTTGCAACCCTTTATCAATGGCTCTCATAAAAAGTTCAAATTTTTGAATCTGCTTCTTTTTCAGATCAATAGGTGTCCACAAATTTATAACTTTCATACCAAAAGTCATCTTGCCATATTTATTATTTATTTTAGGCATTACATATTTACTTCCCCTTTATCTCTTAAATTATATTGATGTTTATATTTTAAAGACAGAATTTTATACATAAGATACTTAGGACTTTGTTTATGTACTACCCCATGTATTTGTTTCAACCATTTTTGGTCCCTTTTTTGTTCTAAATGTTCCCATTTTAAGATCTTAAACATTTCACAGTGGTGAGTATGATATTCACAATTTAGTACAAATCTAGCCAAATTGTTATAAAGGACATGTATTGCCCTCAAATTTGACTTATTTAACATACCATATATATGAATCCCATATTCTATACAGGGAATAATCATTTGATTTACTATATCTTTCCTCATTTGAGAATCCAAACAATATTTAGATCTACGAAAGGCCCCCAGTTTATTATTTGTTTTACGAACAAGATTATTTATATGATTATTAAAACTCAAAGTACTATCTACAATAATCCCTAAATACTTATATGACCCAACCTGATTTAAGGGTTCATTTTTAACTGTTTTTATTAAAATTTTTGGGAATTTATTTTTATTTTCATTTCTTCCTATACTATGAAATACCATTGAATTTGTTTTTTTTTTACTATTCACTACCAACCCCGATCTATATAACCATGCTTCCATCCTACTAAAATCGTTCTGAAGAATTTTTTCCATTTCTTGAGTTGTAGTTCCTCTAGCCAGCAAAACAGTATCATCTGCATACATACATACTCAAAACTAAATTTTGTACCACTGTTGGGAGTTCATTTACATACATTAAAAAACAACAAGCCGGCCCATCGGCATAGCGGTTGGATTTCCGCTTGCGACGCCAGCAACCCGGGTTCGGGAATGAGCTCAGGTAGCTGGAGGGCCGGCCAGGGGGGGAGACAGCTTGAGCGTCCTACGACTGCTCGCTCTCTCCAGGGAGGGAAGGGATCGCGACCCGGCGCCAAAGCGACTACTGGTGGAGGCCAGTGGTAGTGCAGCATGTCAGGGCCATTGGGGGTGGTGCGTGACAGACGTCGGCTCTTGCCTTGACGTCCAGACATCACGCACCTTAAGAAAGCCAGGAAAATAACTCGCTGGCCTTTGGATAATGGCTCTCTGCTCCTCAGGGGCCTCCAGTGCCTTCCCGGCGCCTCCTGTTCCCCAGCAGCATCCCCGGGCCCTAGAAAGTGTGTGCTGGGGCTATCCCTCCCCGGTGCCTTCCCATCGGAGGAGAGGGACCCCTGCAAAAGGGATATACCAGGATATCCTGGGGCGGCTGTGATCTGGGGATCCGAGGAGGGCGAGAAAGGTCAGAAGGGTCAGAGGGAGCTTGACAGGGCCCGAAGGAGTGAAGGACCAGTGAGCACGGGGGCGGAAAAACAGATTACTCAAAAAAAAACCAAAAAAACAACAAGGGGCCCAAAATTGAGCCCTGGGGGACTCCCCTACTTACAAAAGCTGGTTTAGATGAAATTTCATCAACAAAAACTTGTTGAACTCTACCTGACAAATAAGAATCAAACCAAGGAAGAGTTTCACTATCTATTCCCAGTTCCTTCATTCTCCCTAACAATTTACTATGGTCTATGGTGTCAAAGACCTTGGAGAGATCCACAAGTCAGTTTTATCCAAACTGGATACCCTTTTTAATGCTTTTGCTCTTGACGCTCCTCCTCACGCCCACCACTGCAAGCTATACTGCTCCCTTGCTCTCCCCTCCCTTGAGAACTTCCGCCTAATACACTATGAACGTTTATCTCGAAGAACTGGTTTGGTACCCTCCCAGTGTATCTGACCTCCATACTATTGCCCCCTGTGGCACCCACCTATGCTCTGAGGTCCCTAGACTCCCGGCTCCTGTTAGTCCCCAGACGTCGGACCCAAGCCGGCCAGGCTGCCTTCTCTCACCACTTTCCTCAACTCTGGAACTCTTTCCCCTCTGAAATACGCCACTCTTCCTCTGTCCGCTCTCTATCCTATGCCGTTGCCAACCACTGCTCAGTAAACTGCTCCTGCAGCTAACTCTCCAATCTATTCTACCTCAGACACTCCTATAGTTCTTCTCCCAGTAGGTCCAATGGTGCTACTTCGCTAACCACACCCAGCTACTGCACTTGATCCCAACTTTTGAGCTAGCTAGCTTGCACTTACCCCTATCTCATTATATACCACAATCCAATACCTTGCAGGATTTCCTCGCTGTAACTGTTACTCTCAACTATTAAGGTATATGTATTAATCCACACTCACCTATTCCTGTCAAACATATGCAGCTGTATTATCTAATTATATGTTTTCAAGGTATAAAGCATGACTTCCCCATGTAATTGCTACTATACTATAAGTAAGGGTAAATTGTCATCTACGCCCAACTATTTCTGTCAAATGTTTTCAACTGTATTGCAATTGTATGTATATATGTCAGGACCTGGACTACCCTTGTCCTCTTCCCCACTGTACCCCTTCCTCCAGGTCGCACCAGGAGAAGAGCAGTTCTTGCTCAGCGTGCTTTTCCTGGTGAAACAATTTCAATAAATACATAAATAAGTTATAACATGTAAATGCCACCCCTTCATAGGTTCTAGCACAAAATGTCTCCAACAAAGGTATTAATTGGGTTGTCAGGGTGGGGGATGGGGGGGGGTTGTAGTTGAGACTGCTATGATTTCCATTGCGAGTCCAGTGATGGCACATGCAATCTCTTTAGATCAAAAGGTTTCCTCAGGGTGGATGATACAAACCGACAATTAGTTGGGAGCTTTGCAGAATCTTATGGTTTTATCAAAACGATCCTGTTGGTCACTGGGATTCAGAAACATATATAATATATATCTAGTGTTGTTTCACACCCCTTCTGCCCCTCTCCCCATTTGTAAATGTGATTGGACCATGATAATATTCTGGTTCCAGTTATTTTATGTTCAATGTTTTTCTTTTGATTTTTTAGGAGTCGATGGCAAATTTGTTTGGATTGGCTAAGAAGGGGAGCAAGATGACTGAAGAAGACCTGAGACATGCTTATGATGCTGTCCGTGTTGCTAACAAGTACGTGCTTGGTCCAGGGTCTTCTGGACCGCTTAGGACAAGATGCAGCTTGCATTGCTAGGGCTTGGAGGCAATACTGTTTTCAAGGGGGATTATACTTGCCAGATGCCTTTCAGCTGCACAAATAAGCACAGCATTTGCTGTGAAGGGTCGTGATGTGTAAAAAGTTACATATAAAGGGGCTTACCTACTTGGTTCAAACAGCGTTTAAAAGTGCCCTGTAGTGTTTTCATATTTTTCTGCAGCTGTTGCTGTTGAATTGTGGAGGCTGTTGTAGCAGATGGGACACAGGTGTTCTTGCACAACGGAATACAATTCATTGTGACCTCCTTTCACCATCGGCATGCTGTGGTGGGCTGGAAGTAGTAATCTGTCACATTTGTTGTAGGTGGGATTTGAACCAGGTTCCTTAGCAGCAGAAGTTTCAGAATAATACACATCTCAATAATTCAGCTGGACTGAGTGACTTGGGCTTCATGCTAACAGCCCCTCCCCCCAGGAAACCTGGAATTTGAAACAAGGGTCATGTAGCAAGAGAAATGCATTTGCCAGTGTTGGGCTACTTCCCAAGGGCAAGGTAGAACACGTCATAACCCCCTACCCTTTTAAACTCGGCATCACTTGAAATGAATAGCAGCATTAGCTCGAAAAAGGTCCAGGATGCAGGTGTGTGATACAGCTGTGATCCATTCATTTTGCTCATCCTTAGTCCAGAACTGACGCACAGAGATTAAATTAACACTTTCATATGGAGTTCACTCAGTTGTTTTATATAGTTTCCCTTCCAAACCCTGAAGTTCCTGAACCCTGTTCTCCTCAAAATAAACCATATAGCCAATAGTCTTGTGAAGAGGTATAAATTTAGTCTGTCAATGCGTGTTAATTTCAAGAGATACCTGTGGTGAATGTTTGCTACCAATTGCATCCTCTCCTCTCCTTCTCTTCCTCCAAGGTTGGGGGGGGGGTTATGTACAAGATGGATTATCTGGGTCTAGTGTGGAGTCCGCTTGCATGCTGGGATGGCATGTTATCCTCCTCGCTGTCTTCTGAGTGGCTGCAGAGTTGGAGGAAGCACTGCTGCTCCTACCATCTGCTGCTTGTGCTTGGCAAGACTGAGGTGCTCATATGACAGTCACAGGCTGGCCTTCATGTGCCCCTTGAACATTGTTTTTAGAGGTAATCATATTATGTGCAGTGTCTGGGTCGGAGGCAGTTACATTTCTATTTGTGTCATATGAAAAGTGTTTACCTGCAATCACACAGCAAAAGGATATTACCCCCCCATGACTTCTAGAGATGGGTGGAAAGTCTGCTGGTTATTCCCTGATAGTGACACTCAAGATTACACTTATCTCCTAATCAGTGCTGGAATTAAGTTTTGGGAGCAGTGGGGCCCATAAGGGTCACATCTTTAGATTGAGCCCCCACCCCTTCCTATAATAAGTCAATGGCAGTGATGCGTGAGCTACTTACGAACATACATACAAACATACAAAATAGCCGGCAAAAAAAGGCTCACAGGTCTGTCAAGTTTGCCCGAATGTGCAGCTCGCAGTTTAATATTACTGCAGCTTCCCCTACCCAATCCCCTTCCTCCATCCCTTCTCCCTGGCCTATCCCCCATTGTGCACTTGTCTGTACTTACCCTGCCCCTAACTCTATCCCATCCCCATTTAAAGCTATCCATTGTTCTCAGTTCGATTAACTCCTCTGGCAGTGCATTCCATCCCACCACAACCCTCTCTGTGAAGTTGTGCCTCCTCATCTCTCTCCTGAAACTCCCCCCTTCCAACTTCAGAGTGTGCCCCCTTAAGACCCTTCCTCCCTTTGATCAGAACAGTCCCCCCATTCTGACTTTGTTTATGCCTATCAAATATTTAAAGGTCTCTAGCTCGTCCACCCTTTCCCTTCTTTTCTCCAGCGAGTACATGTTGAGCTCCCTCAGTCTTTCCTCATAAGGCATCTCCCCCAGCCCATGATCATTTTTGTCACCCTACGCTGCACCCCCTCCAGCAATATTGCACCCTTCTTGAGGTATGGGCACCAGTACTGTACACAGTACTCCAAATGTGGCCTCACCAGTGATCTATACAAGGAAAGGATGATCTCCTCTTTTCTGGAGGTGATACCCCTGGCAATACACCTCAGCATTTGATTTGCCCTTGCTGCAACCTTCCTACACTGTGCCGATACCTTCATGTCCCCTGTGACTGTTACCCCCAGGTTCCTCTCCTCCTCCGAAGCTGCTACCTGCATTCCCCCCAGCCAGTAGTTGGTACTAGAATTTCTGGCTCCGAGGTGCATGACCTTGCACTTTTTAACGTTAAACCCCAACTGCCACTCCTCTTACCAGTGTTTAAGTTTAGCTAGATACTCCCTTAGTGCCTGTCTCCCTTCCTCACTGTTCACTTTTGCACAAATCTTCGTGTCATTGGCGAACAGGCTAATCTTACTCTTGACCCTCTTTGCAATGTTTCCAGTGAAGACATTGAACAAAACAGGGCCCAGCACTGAACCCTGCAGTACCCTACTAGTTACAGGTCTTGGCTTGGATGTCTCCCCCCTTACAACTGCTCTCTGTTGTCTGCCATGAAGACCAGCTCCCAACCCACCCCACCAGTTTCTCCTCCATCTCCACACCCCTCAGCTTGTTCAGTAACCTCCCTTGAGGCACAAAGTCAAAAGCCTTGCTGAAGTCCAGATACAGAACATCCACAGAATGGCCTTCGTCAACTGCACTAGTGACCCAGTCGAAGACATCGATTAGGTTAGTCTGGCAAGATCTTCCCGAGACAAAACTCATGCTGTCTTGAGCCCTGTAGTCCATGACTATCCAGAAAGGTTATCAACCTGTCCTTCAGAATGGTCTCCATCAACTTCCCCACTATAGAAGTCAAGCTCACTGGTCTGTAATTGCCCGGTTCATTCCTGGGCCCACTCTTATAGAGGGGCACCATGTGAGCCATCCTTCAGCCCCTGGGCACATTCCCTGTCTCCAAGCAGGTGTTAAACAGGTCTGCCAGAGGGCCTGCCAACACTTCTGCCAGTTCCTTCAGGACTCTTGGATGTACACCATCCGGTCCTGGTGTCTTGTCCACCTGCAAGGCTTTAAGGTCTTTTAGAACCCTGTCCTCCTGGATGACCCCGTCAGTTACCTCTGCCCCCCCTTGTGGTATTGAGCATCCTTTTCCTTCATGAATGCTGAACAGAAGTACTCATTGAGTGCCTCCACCTGATCCTCCCCTTTTTCTGCCAATCCCCCCCCTCCCTGATTCTAACAATCTTGCCCCTACAACTCTTCTCCCTTAGGTATTTGAAGAACTCCTTCTCCCACCTCTCTGATTCCCTGAGCCAATTTCAGCTCCCTTGCTGCTCTGGCTGCCCTTCTCACTTCCCTAGATGCCTTCGTGTACACCTCCCTGTCATCCTGATGCCCAGATTTTTTGAATTTATTAAAGGCCGGTCTCTTATCCCTCACCTTACCCTTCACCTCCCTGCTGAGCCAGCTAGTTTTTTTTTTTACCTGGCCTGCTTGCTCTGAGACTTGGTACATATGTTTGTGGCCTTATTCAGACCCTTCTTAATGATTGCCCACTTCTGTTCAGCATCCATCCCTGGGCTGATTTCAGCAAAATACCCCCTCTAGGATGCTGCCCATTCTGGCCAAATTTGCCTTCCTGAAGTCCACCACTCTTGTCCTGGTTTTAGCTGACTCCCTCCCTGTGTTGAGGAAGAACCACAATGAGCATTGGTCGCTTCCTGCTAGTGGGTTCTGTATGACTAAATCCTGGACTTGGTCACCATTTGTTAGCACTGTATCCAGTATGTTCCTCTCCCTGACCGGCTCCGTCACTCCCTGCACTAGGTTACTGTCCTGGATAGCCTCCAGCAGTACCTTTTCCCTGGCTTTTGTGGTAGTCACGGTCTGCCAATCTACCCCAGGTACCGGGGCTCACTTCAGAGCTAGAGGGTCTGAGCCCTGGCATGCCCCACTGTAATTCCAACACTGCTCCTAATGCAGTGCATTGTGGGTAATATATGTGACTATATTGATTTTATAATGGCTGCCTTAGCTGGACCTCAAGGAAAATTATGTCTTTTTTTGGGGGGGGGGCATAATTGCCCCCCAGGGCTCTGAAAGGATCCTCATTCCACCCCTGCAAGTCCCAGTCCCGCTTGCCGAGACCCAACCACTCACCTGGCCAGGCCTCCAATGTCCACCTACGACAAACTGTTGTGCTGTCCTCCTGGCTTGCACTCCAGGGCTGGGTCCACCTTCAGCCACTTCAGCGTACTGTCCCACTGTCTTTCTGGCCACCCACAGTAGAGGTGAAGGCCCAGAGGATCCCCTGGTCAGTGGTGGTATAGGTCTGGTGTTGATCATGGTGATTGGGGGCTTCATTTGCCCTTAGTCTGTCCCAAGCTTTTTGTCCACCCTACCCCCAGGAGTGTGTCTCGTCACTGGGTGGTGGCACGCCGATGCACCCAGATGACTTGATGTTCGCTCCAATCTCCCACAGTGGTGCTTTCCCCTGCACTGCCACCAGTGGTCACCCAGGTGGCGGTAGAGTAGTGGAACAGCAAGGTCCCCCTTCCCCAGAGGAGGGTGTCTGTCGGAACACTCGATCCTCCGACGACCCCGACTTTTTTTCAAACCTGGGTTGTTGCTGTCACAGTCAGTAATGCTACTGTTGCGCTGGTGGGCCAGCGTATGTCATTTTTTTAAAATGACAGAATTGTTCACTCAGGATTCTGCCAGCTAGTCAGAAAATATATGAGGGATTTCTTGAAACAAGAAAATAAGCAAAGCACTAAAATAGTATCCCACATGAAAAGGGGCAGGTCCTGTACTTTCTTAGCATTTAAAAAAAGCCTGGTTCTCCTCAGGTTGGGTAAATTAGTACATTTTGCAGGCATTGCAATTGATCTCTTTAAGCAGACAATGGGTAGCCAAGTCTGGGGGAGGTATTGATGCAGGGTGGGTGTTAAGTTGTCCATAACTCAGTTTGAACTCAAGAACTTCCCTTTTTCTTTTGTTTGTATTTTTTCTCTCTTTACTGGGGCAGATCAGACTCTGCCTTAGTTTCCAGGAGCCCTAAATTAGATGCCTACTGAAACTATCACCCCTCATCCTAGTGTACATAGGTACTGCCTGTCCCCAGGCATACTTGCCCACAGGACTTGCATTAGTACTAGTAAAGTGCGGGTCAGGTTGACACTGCTTCAAATGTTGGAGGTCAGACCAGAGAATCTTGGGGTCAGAAATTTGCTTTAGTGGCTTTGTAAAACATTACCCAATACTTTTGCTGCTATCGAAATCCATGAAAGCCTTTCCATATACAGGGTCAATGCTGAAGAACTGCTTTCATTTTTTGTGCTTCAAAATCCTCAAAATTCCCATCTGGGGACTTCAGTAGGGGCTTAAAGCAAGCCTTGGTTGCCCAGATGTGCTCCTTCTGGTAGGAAGCCGGCTAGGAACTTACTGATGGGGGTGGGGGGGAGGTGGATCATCCTGACCACAACAGAATAATTGGCATCACTCTCATTTCCAAGACTGGGGCAGATACTCCTCTTTAAGCTCGGGACTCTGAATGCTGTGAGGTGGAGTTTCCAAGGTAGTGCTGGACTAATGTCCCACAACTGTGGGATCTGCTTACTGGGATCCTTTCCACAGGGATCCGTGGAGCAACTCTTTTCTCAGGCTACCTACTTATCTTGTTAGGCCCTCCCCGACTTTCCCCAGTACCTGCCGCATTATGTGACAGCTCCATCACATTGTTCCCAGCCTTGTCTCTTCACTGATCTGCCGCAGATCAGAGCTCAAGCAGGTCTGCCCCTGTTGATCTTTAAGCAGATGCCTTTCTCAGTGATGTTTGAGCCACGTGTGTTGCTCGTGAGCTGATCATGCTGGGCCACAAGAGACAGCGATTGCTGCAGAAGAGGGCAGCAATGTGCAGGGTCAATCACTGTTTCTGTAAGAGTCTTTAGGCAAGTTTAAGGTGATTGATGACTGTGCCTCAGATAGGGGCTTAGACAAGCATTATGGTGGAAAGATTAATTGAGCTTTTCACATTATGCAAAATTATTGACTCTAGAGTCACTGTAGAGCAGATGAAAAACAAAGATGGCATTTAATGAGAAGGCCAGCCTTCATATGAGCATTTAGATTTTCTAAGAATCCATCTTCACCATTCATCACTGGTGGGCCTATACCGGAGGCACTAGGACCTTGCGGGAGCATATGCCTTTAAAGCTTTGGAGGTAGAGGACCAATGTTGGAGATGACACCGCCCACGAGGTGAAGGTATGACGTGGCGCTCATGGGCTGGTCAGTAACCAATGCTGGCCCCCCTGCTTCCTCAATTCTGTTCTTCCCGGCATCAAGGAAAGCACTCCTCCTGCCAGCACAGTGGTAGCGCTGCCACTTGTGATGCTAGTGACCCAGGATTGGGAGCACTATCGGGTTGCTGGAGGGCCAGCCGGGGGGAGGAGGATCGAATGCACGATGGACTGCTTTCCTTCTCTGGGGAGGGTGGGATGCTGGTCCCACCACTTTACTGCCTCCTGGGTGACCACGAGTGGAGGTGCAATGGGACAGCAGAACTGTAGGTGGGAGGACGTCGGTGGGGAACTGGAGCATTAGCACATCTCCGCGTGCTCCGCCCCTTGGTTCCTCTTGGTTTCCATTGCATGCTGATGTCTAGGGGGTGGAACAGAAAAAGTGGAAAACCCTTGCACTGGACCCCTGTAGACGGGACCCGGCAGTCCTGAGGTTCCTTAACCGGGCTCCTTGAGGGAGCCAGCAGGACCACCCGATGCAGACTTATGGACTGGGGGGGGGATGAAGTGAGGTTCCCTCCCTTTCCAGGGGGTAAACTGAGGCAGGATTGTGGTGGGTCGTCCAGTCCCTCCTGGGGAGTTACCTGGGGTGGAACTTATGGGAGTGCGCTCTGCCTAGGGATCCCTGAAGGTAGGAGTCTGGTGGGGAGGCAGAAGGGGCATAAACAGTTAAAAAAAAAAAAAAAAAAAAAAAGCACTCCATGGGACTGTTCGCCCTTTTTGCTGCATCACACAGCCTAAGTTCTGTTAGTTGCCACTTGCTCAGTGCTGTATAGCATTTTTTTCCTTTCATTGCTGTCTTTCTTCTTCTATCCCCTTTTTATGGTGCTGAGCCCTTTTTTTCTTTCTTTTCTTGTTTTCCGTGAATCAGTCATGTCCGGATCCCAGGGGCCTAAAAAGCACACACCAAAAAAAGACCAAGAGGATGGAATTTCCCCCCACGTGTCGGTGCCCCTGTGGGATAAACATGTCCATCCAGGACCGACATGGTTGTTGCTAGATCTGCCTTGGAGTGGCCCATGACATGGACCATTGTGATGCCTGCTTCTCGATGGACTTTTTGTACCTTGGAAATTTGTGCAATGAGGTGGGAAAGGGACCTCCCCCCACCATCTGAGGCAGGTGTCGCACTCAGGACTCTAAGGTAACAACTTGACTTGGTTAACTTGGTGTGTATAGACAAAGTAGGCTGACAGCCCATTTAATTGTCTCCCACTCATAGTGGGTTTATTTATTGACGATCTTATGTAGTAAATATTCGTCTAACCTTGAGACCCTCCCTGGTACTGCACATACCGAGGGAGACCAGGGCTTTTTTTTTTTCCAGTTGTTTAATCAGGAGTGGCACACTAAGCTGAAAGCTTGTTTACAGGTGCAACCTGGGAGCACAGGGAAGTTAAGTGACTTGCTCAGGGTCACACAGTATGCAAGTAGGGGCTGTGGGATTCAAACCCAGGTCTCCAGATTTGCAGCTCAGAGCCTTAAACCACTGCACTATACTGCCTCCGCTAGTCCTCATCTTGCTGAGATGGGAAGCCTGAGAGAGGGATCTGTGTAACAGCCGGTCCCCTGAAAGGGGCTGGTTGCACACCCCTCCCAGTTTGGTACCCCTTGGGAGTCCAGATGCCAACAGTGGCAGAGTCACAGCTATATGCTGGGCCTGTGCCCATGGATTTCTTGGGGCCTCGTTCCTGCGCCACTTTGGCTCCAGGCACTAAGCCTGGTGCCAGTGAGCAGGGTGGTGCCGCCTGCATGGCCGGGTCCCCTCCTACTGCTGTTCATGGTTCTGGACAGGGAAGGTCTCTGGAACCAGTTGCCTATTTTGTCGCCAGAGGGGATGGCGGCACCAGGTTGGGTTCTGGTGCACCGAATCTGACTCCAGTGCTGCTCGCAGTGCTGAGGGGGATTCCACTGCCACCCATGGTGCTGGCTCCCCCTTGCTCCAGGATACTGCTTCTGCAAATGTTCTTAAGGCTAGCCCAAGGGGCAGAGCTCATTCAGCTGAGGTGGGGGCTGGTAGGTTCCGAGTGACTGCGCTCTGTGTCTTGAGTGGTTGGGGGTTCTATCAGGAGTCATAATGTTGACTTGGGTCTTCTGGCCCCCTCTGGAACTGTCTGGGCCATGAGGATAGGGGCCACCCTGTGGGACTACTACAGCTCCGATCTCCCCACCTGGGGGTTCTTCTCAAGGGCACCATCCAGATCACCTCATTACAACTGTGCGTTCATGGGTGGACAAGATGCAGAGTCCCTCCCCTCAGGTCAGGTCCCCTGTTTGCTCTCATAGTCCTGGCACAGGACCTGGCCTGATCCGTTATGACCCACCTCCTCCTCTGCCTGTCCCTTCTCCTCTCCCAAGCATTTTTGATCCTACGGGACCCCTGACCTAGGAGCAGTTTAGGGCTTTGGTGAGTCTTCCACACCTACCTGAAGGCAATGAACCAGGCTATCTTTCAGCCTGAAACCCTGGCATTGCCACCCCCTGAATCCAGCTCATTGTCATCTAATGTTCTCCTTCCTCCACTAGGAAGAGAACTCCTCCATTCATCTTTCCTCTGATGCTGAGTACACCCATTACAAACAGTTTCTTTCGGAGCTGATGAGGGAGCCATGACAGTCCCATTTTTTTGGCCGCAGTACTGCACATCTGACACTGTCCTCCCTTGGGGAGTACAGTCATGACTCCACAGTCATACCTCCATGGCCTCGGTCATTTGTGGAAGCATCAAGAGATATCTGGCTCAGTTCCCTCTGTCCCTCTCCAGCCCCAAGGGATGCACAGTGCAGGTATTGTGCACCAAATCACACAGAAAAGAAGAATCACTGCAACAAAGGCTCCAAAAACATATTCATTTAATAAGTGCTTCCAAAACAAACAACTACCCCAGTGCTTTGAGGGATCAAGGCCCTCTTCATCAGGGAGTGGAGTCTAAGTTATACATATGTGTCACATTACCTCCAATGGCTCCATGTGAAGTCCAAACTATCCATTGTTTACCTGACACAAAATGGCCATCCAGGAGATAATGAGTTTTTTAAATAAGGAAAAGAATGTGACATCACTATCATGTGATAAAAATGACAAATCAAATTGGTCCAAATGTTTTTAACATCGCAAACTGATTATCCATGATATTATCATCTGTGCACTATAACAAGTAACTAAAGCTGTAAAAAGTAAAAAAAAAAAAGAGACTTTCCTCCTTTTGCACTGTTGTGCTGTTCACTGCTGAAATTCTGAAGTCTTTTAACCACCGGCTCCTGGCTTCTGCATTAGTCTTCCACAATCGGGTTTTTTTATTTGCACTGCAGTGTTAGTTTCCACTTAAAAGGTTCTCATTTCATAATTGATGGGGCCTGTGGTTCTGTTGGGTGTATGTCGGAGTGTCAGTTGGGTCACTCGGGAGTGATGTAGTGCCACTACTGATAGTAAAACAAGAAAGAAATGGCTAGCTTGGAGTGCGACCAGATCAGAGCTGGAAAGGCTGTCACCACTTGACTCGGCACCTGATGTATTGGCAGTGAGGTGAGTGAGTAGGGGGTGGGGTGGGGATTGGGGATGGATAGGGATATTTTCTTTATGCAGTTTGACCTCGTAGTGGTCGCATGACCATTGCCGCCTGACTCTGTTGAAGGAAACTAAAGCCATTACATTTGCTTTTGAAACATCATTCGTAACACAGATTAAGTTTCTATTTGGCTCTTTTGTGCACCGAATTGCATCTTGTCAAAAATGCATAGTTAAATGAAAGGTGTGCTGAAATTGACCAACGTGTACATTAATTGTATTTTTATACTAAGTCTGGAAGTACCAATATTTGATATTCCACAGCTTGTGCAAAGGGCTTAATATCTGCAACTTTATTTTTGGCAAAAAAATGGTGCCACATTTAAAATGGACTCAATTTTTGAGATGTACAGGGAACCTCACAAAAATATTGCACATTTTAAGAAAACCACAAGATGTGAACTGTGCAGCTCTAATCCAGATCTACATCTGGGGCTGTACTACAGAATCAGCACCCCTAAACTCCTGTAGGCTGCCAGACTTCAGCAGAATAATTGATGTGATTTTCCTGACACCATTTAATTTAACATATAGGTGATTTTAAGAAAATGACTATATTTGCAATGGTTTTGCTAATTTGAAACCAGAGGTGAGAAATGTGAAAAAAAAACTTTATCGTCCAGATGCCCAAATGACTTAATAATCTGCTACAAAATTATAAATGGTGTCAAAATTCAGACCCTGGTCCTTCTGTAGTGTGTGAATGGACTTCTGTGGGACTGGGCTACCTTGATGTGGTGCAGAGGCTTGTCACAATGCAACATACAAACATAGAATTTGATGGCAGATAAGGACCGCTTGGCCCACCCAGTCTACCCATTTCCCTACCTGATGGATAAGCTGCAGATTCTAGTTAATCAACAGCTTACTTCCTCCTGCCCCCCACTAGAATTGCCTTATGCCTGTCCCATGCATTCTTGAATTCTCCCACTGTTCCTGACTCCACAACCTCCTCAGGAAGGCTGTTCCATGCATCCACAACTCTCTCTGTGAAAAAATACTTTCTAACATTACCTCTGAGCCGTCCCCCCTCTAAGACCCTCTAACATTGTAACTAAAAGTCAGTCTGTCAGTCTGACACTGGTGATTGAAAGGCCTTCTTACTGTATGGGAATGGTAGTATGTGTGTTACAACTTCACATTTCATACTTATAGTATACGCCACAGAATAAATTATACTTGTTGGGTAGGAGGGCACGGATAGTGTGTGGGGGGGGGGTGTAGCAGGGCACAAACAATGGGGGATAGCAGTGTGACAGTGTCAGCTTGGTGTGCAAATCTGAAATTCCTGGATATACCCCTGCTTCCTGGTGCCGCAGTCCAGACTGCCACAGCCCCAAGCAGGGCAGCTCCAGGCCTGGCAGCCTAAGTCTAAGCCTATAGTATCTGGCTGTAAGAAGTCTGGAGGCCAGGGAGCCAGCGCTCCCCCAGCGGCCAATGCTGGAGCTTCCACCAAGCCTGCCAAGTGACAGGTCTGGGGTGTTGTTTTCCTTCCTGTCCTGCTCCAGCCTTAGATTCCCATGGGGGGTCAGCCCCAGCATTTCTCAAATGCCTGGTCTGTCATCACCTCCGACAAAAGGGTGCTCAATGTGGTGGTCGTGGTCTGCCTCTAGACTTCGAGGCTTTCCCACCCTACTGAGCCCATGCCCCATGGGAGGCTGTGGTGTCCCCAGACATGCTGTCTACCCTTTCAGGAGGACATTGCTCAGCTTCTTCAGAAAGGTACTGTGGCCCAGACTCCACAGCTGATCAGGGCTTCATCTCCAGATATATTTTGGTTCCCAAACAGACGGGTGACTGGCACCCTATATTGGATCTTCATGATCTCAATCAGTACCTGAGGAAGTACAAGTTCTGGATGGTCACCCTGAACCAAATCATTCCATCCCTGGACCTCCAGGATGCCTTCTTCCACATTCTGATCCATCTATCCCACCAGCGGTTCTTTCGGTTTTGCATGGAAGGAGTGCTGTATGAGTTCCATGCCATGCTATTCGGCCTCTCCTTGGCTCCCATCATCTTCCCCAAGGTGTATTGCAGTGGTGGAAGGGTTCCTGCGGCACCAGGGGTCCGGTTGTATCCATACCTGGATGACTGGCTGCTTGCCATTTCCTCTCGGGAGGCAGTGGAGCCTTCCAGGGATCTTGCCCTCCAGACTTGTTCGGCCCTAGGCTTGTTAGATGAACACTCGTTTACTATATGGAGTGCACGGCTGGAGTTTGGGGAGAGGTTCACCAGCTCTTTGTCACCTATGCTGAAGCCACACCTGGCAGACCAGCAGCTAAGTGGATGATTGGCAGGTGGATTATTTCCTGCATCGACGTCTGCTTTAGATTGGTTGGTAGGGAGCCTCCTATTGGGCTAAGGGCTTATCCCACCAGACATACTGTTGTCTCAGTGTCTAGTTCCAGGGACTTCCCTATCCAGGAAATCTGCAGGGCTGTTATGTGGAAGTCAGCACACACCTTCATCTCCCATTACCACTTCGACCTTGAGTCATGCCAGGATGCTGGTTTTGTGTCCTCAGTTCTCTAGTCCCTCTTTCCCAAGTAGGGGTGTGCACCTTGCCCCCTCCTCTCAGAGAACTGTTAGGAGTCTGCCTAAGTGTGGATAGTCCACCATATCCACGTCTCTAGAAATGAGTTACTCACCTGTAACCGTAGTTCTAGAAGTGGCATATGGTACACATCAACACGACCCACTTGACCTCCCCCAGCAAGTGGCACACGGATCCTTGATTCCAGCGTGCAAGATCTGATATCATGGGGCAGTGCCGAGGAGGATACCACCAGGATGGGTGGGGAGAGCTTAGCTTGAAGACCTTCCAGCAAGATTTAAAGGATAAGGAAGAGCTGCGTAAATGTGTATGTGCATCATATACCACTCCTAGAACTACGATACCGGTGAGTAACCCTCATCTTGTGCTGTCCACCTGTTTTGTTAACTTCTAGAATGAAGAAGAACATAATAAGCATTCTCTGGATGTTATGAGGGTCCTTATTTTGTACTTGGACAGGACTAAGGACTTCAGGCTATCCAAACAGCTCTGTCTCTTTCGACCCCAATCAGAGGGGGGACATCCTATTACAATCAAGTGCATTTCTGCCTGGATTGTGAGTTATCTCCACCACTGTTGTGCCATGGTGCAGGTCAAGCTGGAGGGTCGGGTATGTGCCCACTCCACCAGCACAATTGTCACATCCCTGACAGAGGTTCACTCTGTACCTGTTGGTGATGCTTTCAGAGCTGCAGTTTGGAGAACAGTGCACACTTTTGTTAAGCGCTATGCCTTGGATGTCCATGGCAGGCAGTACGCCACCTTTTGCAGGACTGTCCTGAATGGACCTCTGTCCTGAGTGAGCCCTCAGCTCCTACCGCCCTAGTCTGGGGGGATTTTTCTACGCTTGGTACTCTGACCCATTAATGTGAATCAATGGTGAAATTGATTCCTGGAAGATATGAGAATTACGTACTCACTCTAATTCTTGATCTTACAGGAATATCTTCACCATTGATTCACACACCCACCTATAACCCCCAGGCTCATTCCTGTCCATTTGTTGGTCTTCACCCTTTGTTCTTGGTTTGGCTGTGAAGACACTGTGTTACTGGTTTGTTGACCCTTCCTACATGGGCCATCAGGGCTATCTTATGCCCTTAGGTTTAGTGCATAGGTACTAGTTAGGTTATGCTGCACCTCCTCAGTAAAAAAAAAAGATACTGGGACAGTTAAAGGCTGGTGCCAAGGTAAGCCATGCAGCGTGAGCCCGTCTCGCAGTGTCACGCACTTACCCTCCACGCCAGCCCTCTTGATAAGTTCTGGTTCCCACAGGGTCTTAGTGCCTCCGGCTCAGACCTATTAGTGTGAATCAATGCTGAAGATATTCCTGGAAGATCAAGAATTATGGTGAGTGCGTAATTTTCATTTCCTAGCTCAATAGGCCTTTCCTGGGAAAACATTTGAATTAAATAAATAGAATTAGGATCTTCCCCCCATATCTCAAGAACTTAGTGTAATCCATCTCACCCTTTTGTACAAATGTAGCCTCTTTTTTATTTTGATTTTTTCTTAAAGTGCACATTCATTTATGTATGAATTAGAAAAATGTATAAATTTAAACCCAAAAAAATCAACAAAATTTTCTGTGTCCCTCAATTGCCTTGGAGACATTTTCATATCTATACTGCCAGATGCAATGTTTTCAGTTTGTAGTCTGAACTCGGCTGTTAACAGTAAATGCATAGTGATGCATATTCTATACATGCTGTTTGAGTTCTTCATGGAGCGAAATGCTATTCCAATTTTGAGAGCAGTTCTGTAGCTCTTTTCTCTGAACAGATGGTGGCACTGCTGCTGTGTCATTACAGCAGGTTGATCAACCTTCAGTCCTTTGGCTGTGAAGCTTACTTCTTCTTATGTTTGCCTTCTTTCTGTAGCTCTGCAATGACCGAGTGTCCTCTTTGCCTTCTGGCACTCTCTCTGATACTGCACAAATAGACCTGATTGGAGATTTCATTGTTAGCATCATGGGGTAGTTCTATTTATAGCTGCGGCCAACTTTGCACCCAATTGCTGTGGACATCTGGAGCATCACAAGGTGATGTCCCCTTTCAGAGTACCTTGTTGCATCCCTGGCTGGCCAATTCAGGGTGAGTTCAAGGGCTAACTTTTCATTCTCCAGGGATTGTAGCATCCAAGCCTATGTGTGCTGTGTAGAGTTCTGTTTTGCCGAAATTTTGAAATGGCAAGTTTAGAATCCTCAGACCTCCAGGTCTTGTGTTGGTGGTATTGTGTTTTGCCAGTTCTTTGATCTGGACCTCCTCTGGCAAGGATAAACTTGGTGTAACATTAGAGAAAAGTCCTCCAGTGGCTGTGGATGGTAGCATGGGTCCTCAGCAGTGAGATAGGGAGCTGTCTGGACTGGGAATTCTAGTCTAACCCCACTTGGCAGTTGCACTGCACGTGGGAGGTGCTATGTACCTTTTTAGATTGACTACACTACCTCGTATACAGGGTACAGCCTTGTGGTTGCAGGAGAAGTGGGTCATTTTTACGTTCACTTGTGCGCATGCGCAAGGAACGTCTTGGGAGAATGGGACACTTTGGAGGTGTGCCTCTCCTGCCCAATCCCTGCTCCTTGAGCGGCGTGGTGATCCTGCGCAATCCGCACCGGTGCTGTATGCAGCAGTGGTCTTCTCTTCAAAGACCACTGCTGTGGCCGCTGCACAGCGTCCGCCCAAATCTTTGCTGCCACGCTGGGGCCCACCCAGCGTGGCAAGCGTCTCGTCGTCTGCCCCGTCCGGCTCCACGGCCCCAAGCCATCCTTCTGCCACGCTGGGAACCACCCCAGCGTGGCAAATGTCCCGCGTCTGTTTTTTTTTTTTCACCTGCAAAATAAAACGGTCCCAGGCGCTTCTCCCAGCACCCCTCCCACAACCCGCACCCACCCACTGCGCACCCTGCCTCCCACACCTCCCACCCCATACTTACCTCCGGAGCTCGGCGCGACGATCTTCGATGGACCGGGAACACGTCTGCACTCTTCAAAGCCGACCGCGAACTGAGGAAATGCGGTAAGCTGTATAATGGGCTAGATAGGGGTTTTCAACTTTATTGCATATCTCAAGCATTTTTGGAATTTTGCCAAATTTTCAACATGGGTTTTGGGACCCCTTCTCATGAGTGATTTCACTGTCGGCATTATTCGGGCCGAAGGTGATTTGCCGATCACTATGCGGTCATTGCGTGAAATCGCCGCCGAACGCAATGCTGAACAGTGTTATCGTCATGAGAAAGTCCAAGCCATGTATGGCCATCAAAAAAACTGACTGTTCTGGCGTGCGTTGCGGTTCACGCGAGCTCGTAAGTTCATAATTTCAATATTTTCACTCCAGATTTTCAACATTGCCATTTTACCACACCTCATTATGAGCAGTGCAGCTGTCATTTTTCACATCATGCCCAAAACGTGTTTCTGCCCATGTAGCGCACAATGGCACAGTCGGTGTGCGAACTCAATGTATGGGACACATTAAGAACATCACAGTGTCACTGTTCATGAGCAGAGATCTTAAAATGGCTATGTTGAAAATTTGGAGAAAAATTCCTAAAATGACTGTTTCTAGGCGTGTGTCGCAGTTCCTCATGCGCTCATATGTTCACAATTTTCAATATTTTCCTCCAGATTTTCAACATTGCCATTTTACCACACCTCCTCATGAGCAGTACAGCTGTCATTTTCACATCCTGCCCAAACGTGTTTCCGCCTATGGCGCACAATGGCACAGTCGGTGTACCGAACTCAATGTATGGGACACATTAAGAAAATCACAGTGACACTGTTCATGAGCAGAGGTCTTAAAATGGCTATGTTGAAAATTTGGTGAAAAATTCCTAAAAATGACTGTTTCTGTGATGTCGTTGCGCAGTTCCTATGCACGCTCGTAAGTTTGCGAATTTTCAATATTTTCACTCCAGATTTTCAACATTGGCATTTACCACCTCCTCATGAGCAGTGCAGCTGTCATTTTTCACATCTTGCCCAAAGCGTGTTTCACCCATGTAGCGCACAATGGCGCAGTCGGTGTGCAAACTCAATGTATGGGACACATTAAGAAAATCACAGTGTCACTGTTCATGAGCAGAGATCTTAAAATGGCTATGTTGAAAATGTGGTGAAAAAATTCCTAAAATTGTTTTACGAGCATGCGTTGCGCAGTTCCTATGCACACTTGTAAGTTCGCGGATTTTCAATATTTTCACTCCAGATTTTCAGCATTGCCTTTTTACCACACTTCCTTATGAGCAGTACAGCTGTCATTTTTCACATCCTGCCCAAAATGTGTTTCCGCCCATGTAGCGCACAATGGCGCAGTCGGTGTGCGAAATCAATGTATGGGACACATTAAGAAAATCACAGTGACACTATTCATTAGCAGAGGTCTTATAATGGCTGTGTTGAAAATTTGGTGACAAAATTCCTAAAAATGACTGTTTTATGATGCGTTCGCGCAGTTCTTCACATGCGGCTAAATAAGTTTACCGATTTCAATATTTTCACTCCAGATTTTTCAACATTGCCATTTACACACCTCCTCATGAGCAGTACAGCTGTCATTTTCACTTCCTGCCCAAAATGTGTTTCCGCCCATGTAGCGCACAATGGCGCAGTCGGTGTGCAAACTCAATGTATGGGACACATTAAGAAAAATCACAGTGACACTGTTCATGAGCAGAGGTCTTAAATGGCTATGTTGAAAATTTGGTGAAAAATTATAAAAATGACTGTTTTTCTAGCATCGTTGCGCGGTTCCTACGATTGCGCAGCGAATTTTCAATATTTGCACTCCAATGAGTTCCAAATACCTAAACAGCACATAGAAGCAATCAACATTTGGCACTGACAAATGCTTCTACTTCTTTGTCACTGATTTTTTTAAGCCATGTCCAAGTGCCAAATACCACTGCAAATACCTGCAAGCGAACGTTCGGCATTGACAAATGCTTGTCTTCTGTCTATGCCAGACTGTTTTGGTTGGTATGCTCCTTTCTTCCTTTGTGTAACCGGGCTATTAGCCCACTACCCTTAGGGGTGCCTGTGGAGATGAACACATCTCAAATGCCTTGGACTGCCCAGACCTGCAACTCCATATGCACCTAGGTTCCCCCCTTCTTTCCAGAGGGAGGAAAGAGGGACATAGTTAACTGATGAGTTCAGTCAGTCTGTCAACTGGTAGCATAGACTTGCCCCTTTTTTCCATGAATCTATGTGTCTCATTCCTTTTTTGGCACATTGTGCCATTTCATTCACAAAGAGGTCCCAAATCCAAGCATCCCCCCCTTGTGCTTCTGCCAGAGCAACATGCTCAGGGTTGCTGCAGATTTTCTAAGTTCATTATCCGTCTCCTGTCTGGCTAGTGGTGCAAGGTTCTGGCTCTATACCCAGCTACAATTTGTGCTGCCTAGTGTGCCCAGACTTTATCTCTCTCGGTTGGTAGTCAGGTTTTATTCTGTTACCTGTGTCCTTTCCCTATCACTTTGGGCTGGAAAGTCGCAAGCCCTCTCCCTTTGTTCCTCTCCTGGCAAACAGAACTGAGGTGCATGAGGGAGCTGGTGATGGTTGTTGGCTGGTAGAAAACACCACATGCAGGTGCCCAGGTGCCATACTCGGTAGCCAACACCGGCTCCCTCTCTGCAGAAAATGTGCTCTTGCAGGGTCCTGGTGCCTCAAGCTCTAGACCATAAATGGGAATCAGTGGCGAAGATATTCTGGAAGATCAGCAATTACTGTAGCACCTAATTTTCATGTCTGCCCTGTTGTTCCCTGCTTAATCTGTCTTCACAGACCCTATCTGGTCACCAGTGACCCTCCTGACTCCCTGCCTGTCTTCTAATTTAATAATTATAATATATACCCCTGTTTCTTTCTCATACATGCGTGAAGCCCCCCTACTGTTTTAGTTTCCACCACTTCTGCTGGCAGTCTGTTCCAGGCATCTACTACCCTTTCAGTGATGAAATACAGTATTTCCTTATGCCTTTGACCACTTCTCCAGTTTCACAAGATCCCTGTACCTTCTCTCCACCCCCTCCTGAGTGTCTGTCCTATTGCAGATTTTGGTATCATGTGCAAAAAGGCATACCTTCCCTTTCAGTTCTTCTGCAGTGTTCCTTATGAAGACATTGAAGAGGCCTGATCTCTGTACTGAGTCACGTGGTACCCTGCTGGTCACTCTCCCATCATTAGAGTGAGTGTCATTAACCACCACCCTCTGTCTCCTGTCTGTTTCTAGTTACCATTTTGGGTCCTACCCTCTAGGCTGTTCAGTTTCTTTATCAGCCTCCTGCGCCACAGTGCCAAAGGCCTTGCTAAAGTCCAGGTAGACCATGTCCACTGCCCTTCCCTGATCTATTTCTGTGGTCACCCAGTCAAAGAAATCCATCAGATTCATTTTGGTTTGACCTTCCCATGTGCATCCATGCTGCCTGTGGTCTTGCAGCCCTTTGGATTCCAGATATTCTGCCAGTCTTTCCTTCAGTTGGGTTTCCATTAATTAGATCACCACTGAAGTAAGACTGACCAGCCTACAGTTGCTAGCCTGCTCCCTGCTGCTGCTCTTAGCAGAGGGACCATGTCAGCCCTTCGCCAGTGCTCCAGAACCACACTTGATTCCAGTGAGCTATAAGCAGAGCATTTAGCACCTCCCCAAGTTCTTTTTGTACCCTTGGATGCATCCAGTCTGGTCCCATAGCCTTGTCCACCGTCAGAGCTGCAAGCCCCTTCTGGAGACTCTCATCCCCTTCCCCCACATTCCTGCTACTTCCTGGTAGTTTACCCTCCTTCCCCCCACTGTGAAAATTGTGCATAAGTATCTGTTTGGGAGGTCAGCTTTTTCTTGGTCCTCTTCTGCGCAGTCACCCCCTTCTGCCCTTCCAGTCCTCACTGTCGCACCCCTTGCTTTCCTTTTGTCAATGTATGTATTGGAAGAAAGTCTTATTCTTCTTTGGCTAACCCTTTGGTGATCCTTTCCTCTGTCTGTACCTTTGCTTCCTCACCGCCTTGCTTGCTACCTTCTACTTTACTTAGTACACCTCCCTGTTTTCCTCCCTCTGTGTTTCCTAATGCCTCCTGAATGCCACCATTTTTCCTTCACCACCTTTGCCACCTCCTTGGATAACCATAACTGCCTCTCTTCCCTTCTTTTACTCACTTCTTTCCCACAGAGGTTGGTTGCCTTAATTATGCTCTCCCTTATTTATCCACACTGTGCCTCTACTCTTCCTGGCAACCCCCTCCCCCCAAGGCAGTCTCCCATTTCTTTAAAACGGCCCTCCTGAAGTCCAGAACCTCCTCATCCTCCTGTGGTTTGCCTCTGTTCCTCTCTTTATGTTAGACCGCACTGTACCATGATCACTGGTACCCAAGGGACTGCCCACTGTGACGTCTGCATTTTCCCTGTTGCAAGCAGCAGGTTCAGCACTGACCCACCCCTAGTGGTTTTTGTTTTGGAAAAGTCTCTTGTAGGGAGTTAAGGATGGGCCTGCTCCTTGCTGAAGCTGCAGTTGGAAGGCTTCACTCCACGTCTGGCTGATTGAATTCACCGACTAGCAGCACCTCCCCCTAACTTGACATTCTGATGATGGCTTCCCCAAGTACCTTATCCAGTTCCACCCCCTGTGCTGGAGCTCTTCTGAACAGGGTGCAGAAGGGAAATCTAATTCAAATGATAAGAATCACCAGGACCAGAGGACATGCAGTGAAGTGTAGAGGGAGTTTAAGAGGGATATGAGGAAGTCACAGACCCCAGACATGCATGTGCATATGTCACATATTCCAGGCACACGTGTGTGCATCACAAATTCCAGGCATGCATGCATGAGCGTCACAAACTCCAGGCACGCATGCACATATGCGTGCCGCAGACTCCAGGCATGCTTGCGGGCGTGTCACAGATTCCTGGCACTGCAGGCATGCATGCATGCATGTCACAGATTCCAGGCACACATGCGTTCATGTCACAGACTTCAGCCACGCATGCATGCATGTCATTGCATGCCCACACCCTTTGGGGAGAAAACCTGGAGCTGGTGGAATAAGCACTGGTGTATCCCACAGGCACGCCCCGCAGGCCCTTGCATGGCTATGATAGCAGGCCACCCACTACTGTTGTTATACTGGGAAGTAGTGTGTGACCAGTAGGTCTATGAGAAGATTGCAATGGAGGTAGGGGAGATTCTGCTAGGCAACAAAAGCTTAAGTAAAATAAAAGTGGAACTTCTGTATGCTAGAGAGGGTGTTCAAAGACCCTGCCAGTTCCCCTCTCATTGCTCAGCTGCAGGGATTGCTAGAGAGCGACAATCTGTAGTCCTTCATCTCCGGAGAGAAGCACATTACCTTTGTGAAACACTGCTTGATAGTTGCATGTTGTTGATCTTGTTAGGGCATCCTGGTATGTGGGGAGTAGAGGGGGTTTCCACTTTTGACATTTCGTTCAAAGCAACAGTTCATGTTGGGGAGGGAATGTTTGTTCATATAACTAGCGCAGCTTCTTTTTGATGAAATAAAGGATTCTGTTTTGCATAATAATTTTATCTTTAATCCTTCGTTTAGTCACCTGTTCGCTAACCTGCCCCCATCTGGGCACCCCTCCGGTCCCTGACAGTCACCTTATCTGGGACTGAACCCTCTATCGTCTTCCATGGCTAGCCCCCCATTGCAGTGCTGTCTGGGTTGGCTAAGTCCCTCCACAGCAGGAGTCAATGACACTGGACACCCAGTCAGCAGTGCAGGGCATGTGGGGGAACAAACTGTCACCAGCCACGACTGGAGTTTTTCCTCTAATGTTTTTGCTGTGATGTGTTGTCAAATAATAACTCATGCATGCACGTGCACGCAACTGTCTGTGTATGGCAACATCATGTCCCCAGGGTTGTGCCTCCTGCTGTGCTCTTCCATGTTGCAAGCATGGTAGGTGGCACACTGTCCACCCTCCACGACTTTTCCCCAGTGACCTGAGTTCATCCCGAACCTGGGTCCCTGACGTCACAAGCAGTAGTGTTAATGCTGCACCAGTGGGCTTGCTCCATTTTTGCTTCACAAAGATCTCCAGGTTCATCATGTCCGCCCATCCCACTTCAGGAGCAGGGATGCACAAACTTGCTGTGCAGAACATGTCCTAATTGATAGGAACTCTCCACCCAGCCTGCAACCCCTTCATCTCTTGCAATATGGCCCCTTTTACCTCCTCCTTTGTGCCAACTTTAGCATTTCTTTAAAGAGCTGAAAAAATTAAAGACGAGCTGTGGCCTAGCACAAGCCCTGGTGCCCCTTTTGCCCCATAGGGTGGTGGAGCTGCATCTGCTGCATGCTAACGTATCTTAGTAACAAGGCGAATTATATTAAACAATCAGATGAAACCCTGGTGGCAGCCATGCATTAATAGAGCTTGTCTTTAATTATTTCAAACTGTTAAATGGCTGAAGCAAACTCAAAATGGTGAAAAGGAGTATCCTAAAAGATGGGAGAAAAGGGGAATCTCAAATTTGTAATAAAGAAGACATTGTAAGACATTTTAGTAATAAAATAAACTGCTGAGGATGGCATTTCTTAAACAGTAGCCTTTAGCACCTGGAAGTGCATTAACTGAAAACAAGCAATGCCCCAAAGTGTCTAATTGTACTTATAGGATGGGTTATGTAAAAAAAATGTACAAAATAAATAAGGAAGTCTGTTAATGTTATAAAAACAGTTTTTGTAACTAGGATTAAAATAAAATTAAATGTAGTTTCTTCATAGTGATGTCTGTCATTAACATGTGCTAAGATGGTTGTTTCTGTTGTAGTATGAGGCCTAACTAGCAGGGCCCCCCAGCCCAAAAGGGAGTATGGCTGTTTGTTATCCCCTCCCGTAAAAAAAAAAAAAAAAAAATGTGTTTATTAAAGGAAAAAAAAAACAACAAAATAACGGAACACCAAGTTGAGCTCTGTATGTGGGGCCCATTTTGTTTTAAATGTGACTGCTCTGTAGCACGGCTCAGTTGTGCAGTCAGTCACAGAGTGAGTGGAGTGAGGCAGGGGTGCTTTGTGCTGGAGTAAGGAAGCTTGTGTGATTGCAGTGATGAGGGGAGCAGTTGCCTTTTTGTTTAATGAAGATCTGCAACAGAAGTGTTGTCAGTTTTTCATGGCTGAATAGCAAGTACTGGTTGGCCACCAGGAATGTGTTTCACAAGACTGACCATAATACTACCCTAACAATATCTGGGATATTCACTGCAGGTTACTGGAGGGTCAGCTCCGAGAGCACCAGAGGCAGCGTGATCAGGAGGTGGACCGGCTCCACATCGAGATCCGAGCCCTGAAGGATGAGATTGATAAGCAGCAGCAGACCCTGGTGCAAGCCCTGCAGCTGCCTTCAGATGCCCAGATTGATTTTGGACTTCATCAGCAAATCACTAGACTGACCAAGGAAAACCTGGTAGGGGAAGTGCTCAGCTTTGTGTCCTACAGGAAATATTACCTTCACGTTTCTTAGTCTGTATATATGATGGGTGGGCCATGTCTGCAACTATTAAATTACTGATAAACAATTGTGTATGGACAGACATTTCTGCATATGCATATCTCATATTTGTATATTGGTTTTAATTAATTGTTAGTAACTGCTTTACATCTTTGTTCTTTGAACACTCCGAGGCACCTTGGATTTTAGAAAGGTATCCGACACATTAGCTTTATCCTTACCAACAGTTATGACTAATGCCTAGGGTAGGACTAGCTCCCCAAATCCTCCTCCTCAGGCAGGGTAGTAACCAGGCCATGTCCTGAAGGCCTAGGCCTTCATTTGGATTCAAATATTTTGACCAAATATACCTCAAGTTAGCTGGCAATCAATATCAACTACACTGCACAGCATAAACCGATGCCTGGGCTTTCAGTTTTTGAAATCCTGGCTACTCTTCTGTCAGGACTTGTATTATATTGCTGGCAGTGGTTCCCTCTATGATAAGGCTGGGACTGGTAATCAAGTAATGTTGCCCCCCACAAAAACAGGAAAGGAATTGGATATGGGTCAAGTGACAGAGGCATGAGGCACACTGCCTCCCCCACCCCCCCATCTTGTTCTCTGAGTTTTCTGTATGCATTAATGCTTTGGGGGGGGACAGCGCCAAGCTCCCTCACAGCCAGGATGCCTGCAGCACTTCCTACAGCAGCTTCTACTGGGAGTGGAATAATTGACCAGGGTTTGAATCCAGAGCAGTTCCTTTAAGCAGAAGAATCAGAGGTGCCACAGTAGAACTTCCAAGGGACAGAAATGGTGATCTACCCACAAGTGCTTTTGCACCATTGCCTATAGGGACCCCTTGTGAGAGGGGCTGGGACTGGAGTATCTGAATTCCATCTACAGCCAGAGGTCACTGTGACTCATGGGAGAGTGGCTAGGACCAGAGGAGCTGTAAGATCTTCCAGGAATGTATCTTCACCATTAATTCACACTAATGGGTCTGTGCCAGAGACACCAGGACCCCGTGGGAACCAGAACTTTTCAGGAGGGCCGGTGCCAAGGCAAACCATGTGCATGCACGGCACTGCAAGAGTGGCTTATGGCACCAGGCTTACCTCGGCACCAGCCCCCAGCCACCTTAGTTCCTTTTTCCCCGTCGAGTGCACTTCAGTGGCAGTGACCTTTTCTTGTCATTAGAGCGCCAGCATTAGTGCACTGGCACACCAGGGCACCGATTTTGTTATTTGCACTCCCTTCCCGAGGTCTGCCCCCCCTCGGAGTTAGAATAATAATAAAGGGGGGTGGGGGCGCAGGGGGGCATAGCCCCCTGCAAAAACAGTGGTCGGCGAAATCCTGACTTGACACCCTGATGACTGGGCACACTAATGCCAGCACTCTGAATCGGTAGAACAGACAATGATGCTCATCCTTTGGGAATCAGAACTTCACATCTATACGACAGCTGCTTTCAGTTCTCTCAGTTTTGTTTCTTTAAAGCTAGAGTTTGTTATGTTTGTGCCAGTTTAGTAAATTTGTCTTTCAGTTTTCTCTCAGCCCTACTGAGCCTACATCAAGACGTCTTTGCAGGATTACGGTGCGGAGCCTTTGAGTGGGCTGCTCTGGCGGTGGGTCCATGTCCGGTCCACTTTCCTGAGAGGGAAGGGTTTTGACTATGGGTGGTCCTGCGCTCGGGGGAAGGCCAGTCCTCTGGAGCACGAAAGAGCAGGCCAGTTCCCTATTCTGGTCAGGTTCTTGGTGCTGTTTGGCCTCAAGTTCTTCCTCTCGCCTTTTAGGGAGAGAAAGAGATGGTACCACTTGAGGTCACCTACTGAGAAGTGTTCAATGAGACCCTCACTTCCTAGGGCCGTGGCCCTTTCAGTGCTGTCTGCGTTGTTGTGGGCCTTGGTGCCAGGATACTGAGACCTCGGGCCTGGAGTTCCCCTGCTTTCCTTTAGTGGGGTCCCCAGTGGGCATTCTTCCCTGGGAAGCTCTTCTGAGCAGCAGGTATAGCATCAGGCTGTGGTGTTGCCGCTTCTGGATCTGGTCCCTGTCCCTTGTATGTTGGTGGCACTGAACCCATGGGTGAGGCCCTCCAAGCCAGGTAGAGCATTTGGATCTGACAGCAGCATTCTGTCCTTGCTGGTGGCCGCTGCGCTGACTTCTGCCCCACTGGCCACACCCCTATCGTGTCTCTTGGTCGGACCAGACGGGTAGTGCTCTGGTCACCTCAGTGCTGGAAGGGTCATTGGTACTCTGGGGCTGGTGTCAGTGCCAAGTTTGGACTTCGAGGCCTATCTTGTTGCTGTTCTAGCCCTGGGTGTCGGATCGACTCTTGTTGGCATTTCTCTGGTGCCAGGTTTTCTCTCCTGTCTTGGTACCGGTCCAGTGCTCCCGACGCTGGGTCATTGCTGTGTTGTCACTGGCTCATTTCCGGGAGTTTCCAGTGCCGGTATTCCCTGGTGCCAGATTCAGTTTCTCCTGACACTGTCCCTGGTGATGACAACGGCACCTTGTAGACCCGGCTCCATAATGGCCCAGTGCTGTGTTTGGTCCGCGCCTTGTTTGGCCTGGTTCTCTGTTTTGCCTGGTGCCATTTTTGGCCCGGTACCACGTTGGCTCAGTGCCGTGTTTGTCCCAGTGCCATTGGAGCTGCCTGGCAGGGGTCCGGTGTCATGTCTGCCTCTGTATCCAGTGCTCTTTTTCCCTGTGGATCCATACGAACATATGAAATTGCCAGCAGATACAGGCCCTACAGTCTATCCAGTCTGCTTGAGTGTGCAGCACTTCAGCCATTTAGACTGCAGCTACCTCCCTCCCTTGCCTACCCCCACTGTTTGTCCTTCTGATTCCCTCCCACCCACCCTTGTCCACTCCCGATTTGAACCCTCCCTTTGATCCTGCTGCACCCCCTCTTGAAATTGCTCACTGACTGCAGTGATACCACCTCCTCCAGCAACGCGTTCCACCCTGTAACCACCTTTTGGTGAAATAGTGCCTCCTCATTTCCCTCCTGAATCTGCTTCCTTCCAGTTTCGGGCTGTGTCCCCTGGTTTCCCCTCCCACCTTTTAATTTGAAAATACTCTCGGTGTTTACTCTGTTCATGCCCTTCAGGTACTTGAAGGTCTCAATCATATCCCCCCCCCCAGCCTCCATGGAATGCATATGGAGCTCTCTCAGTCTCTCCTCATAAGGTTTATCTCCTAAATCCCAGGATTATTTTTGTTGCCCTGTGCTACACCCCCTCCAGTAGCTTGATGTCCTTCTCCAAGTAGGGGTGCCAGTACTACACGCAGTACTCCCAAGTGTGGCCTCACCAGGGACCTGTACAGGGTCCAGTGCCATATCTGGCAGTGCTCTGGTGCCGTGTCCAACCACTATCTTGTGTCTGTTCCTCTCTAGGGTTCTTGGCTTGGGGGCCTAATGGGATCTTTCGGACTATTGAGTCTAACCCCATCCTTCTCCTCCTGAGGACAGCTATGACTTCCTGGCTTGATCTTTCTGGACACAAGCCCTTCTTCCATGCCTCAGATCTTGCCTCTTTTGGTTTTTCTAGCTCCTGTTTTTTTTTTTTTCCTTCCTTCTTCTATCCCTTCGGAGCTCAAGTGCCCTTGGCATAACAAAAAAAAAAAAAGAAAGAGGTTCTGCTTCTGCATTTGCATACTATGACTTCAGGAGTTGTTAACTCTTCTTTTTCTCCAGGGTTCCTTTCCCTACATATGCTGTCTTTTAAAATCTGGGCAAAGTGCCCTGCGCTGCTCCTACGCACTGAGGAATTAGGGTTCCAGGTTGCCTTGGTCCCTTCTTTTTGCAGCTTTGCAGAGTCTGGGGATCTCAGCTCTGACCCTTTCAGCAACTGCTGTTCATAGGGTCTCTACCTGTGATTAAAGTTCTGCCATCCTTCCAGAGGGCTGAATGTGGGTGCTCCTGCAGATAGATTTCAGAGCACAATCTCTTCAGGCCTTCTCCATGCAATGCAGTCTGCCTCTGACAGCAGGTTCTTAAGCCCCTTGTTCTATCACTTGCTTGATAGTCAGTGGAAGTCAGTCTCCTCCACGTTTTTCCCTTCTCAACCGGAGCGTCAGGTAACATTCCCTTCGGTTGCCTCCCTGTTGGGGTCAGTACCCACTGTCAGGGCTCCAAACACAAAGTGTCTGAAACCCGACTATGACTCCCCTCCACTTTAATATTTTGGAGGTGCAATCTTTTTCATGTGGCCCCTGGGCCTTGGCAGATCTCCTCAACCATAAAATCAACCTCTTCTGGGCAGACTATAGTCTTGGACATGTTACACCAGCAAACAGCAAAAAGCACACTCTTACTTCCATCTGTAGAGAAGTTTTGAGAGTATGGAAAGAGGACCTAGAGCAGTGGATTGTACTCCAGGCCTTCTGTCTGCCAGGAGTCTTGAATACTCTGGCTGACAAGTTCGGCCAACCTAAGGCCCACCCTCATGAATGACTTCGACCGATCGCTAGTTGATAGTTGGGCACCCCAGATATGGGTCTCTGTGTGCAAACTGCCTCCAGAAATGTAGGACATGGCATTTTCTGACTAGATGTGTTAGACTGCTACAGCAAATCTTCTGTACGCATTCCCTCCTATCTCTCCCCACCCCCGTGCAGAGGGTATTGCTTGAACTACAAGTACGCGGAGCAAGATCATTCTGATAGAACCTTTCGGACCATGACAGATATGGTTCTGTATTGAACAGACTATCAATCAGCAAACAGAGGATCCTTCTTCTCAGGTTGGACAGTTGGCTCAGGGCCCCCTAATCCATCCCAGCCTGCGCTCCCTTCACCTTCAGGCCTGGCTTCCGAAGAGAATATGATGAATAAGGCTGGTAAAAAAAATTTAAATCCTGTCTGAAAGGTGATTTCACCATAGACCGTGAAATCACCTTTCTGGCTGGATTTACATAATTCCACTGGCATTGTTCATGAGGTGGGGTCCCAAAAAGGCCATGTTGAAAAATTGAGCTCAAAATGTGCAAAAATTACAAAGTTATGCCACAGATTTGAAAACCCCATTGAAATATATTGAACAGCACTTACCTTAGTGTCTCATATAATAGTCCATTCCAGCAGCAAGATGTGTCTTTGATCAGAGAGTGGCTAGCATCTTGGACTTCCCCTTCCCAGTTGGGACTGTGAGCTACAACCCTTAAGGTGCACCTGGCAGGAATCTCTGCATACCGGGCGTGGGCTAGTGTACCAACAGTGACCCAGGAAAAGGTGGTTGTACGCTTTTGTAAGGGCCATGATCACTTGTCCCCTCCAGTGTTGGAGCCTCCTCCACTGTGGGACTTACTTCTGGTCCTGGCTATGCTCATGGACAAGCCATTTGAGCCTGTGCACAGGTATGAGATGTCAAACCTGTCGTGGAAGATGGCCTTCCTGGTGGCTATTACATCCACCAAAAGGATTGAGGAGCTTCAGGTACTCTCGGTGGACTCTCCACCTAGTCTTCCACAGGGACAAGGACAGGGAAGTTCCACCTGAAGGTGGTTTCAGAGTTTCACCTTAACCAGTTGATTAACTTGCCAATATACTTTACTGACCCTTCTTCGGAGTCTGACCACAGGCTTAGTACCCTGGACTTGCAGAGGGTGCTCTCATATTAATATGGAGCATATGGTTAGAGTTTAGGGACAGGCTCGCCAGCTGTTTGTCACTTACACTGAAGCTGCACCTGTCAGACAGGCAACGAAGCAGATGATTGCAAGGTGGATCACATCTTGCATCGACCTCTGCTATACTGTAGGTTGGCTGGTCAGGAGCTTCCCATAAGAATTAGGGCTTATTCCACCAGACATACCACTGCCTCGGTGGCTGCTTCCAGGGATGTGCCCATACAGGAGATCTGTAGGGCTGCTGCCTGGAAGTCAGCTCACACTTTCATTTCCTGCTATCACATTGACCTTGAGTTACGCCGGGATGTGTATTTTGGGACCTTGGTTCTCTAGTCTGTGTTCACCACGTAAGGGTGTGTGCCTTGCCCCCTCCTCCAGGAGAACTGCTAGGAGTCTACCAGAATGTAGATAGTGTACCATATCCACACCCTTAGAAGAATAGGTTACTCACCTGTAACCATAGATCTTCCAGGAATCAATCTTCACCATTGATTCACTGCAGTGGATTCTGACCTGGAGGTGCTAGGACCTGAAAGGAGCCAGAACTTTTCAGGAGGGCCAGCGCCAAGGTAGAAATTACACAGAATCACAGAAATCTGACAGCAGAAAAGGCCCTTATCAGCCCATCGAGTCTGCCCTTGCCCCCCTCCCCTACTCATCTCCACTCTTACGGACCCTCCCTTCCCCCACATCCCAACCCCATATGTCTGTCCCATGCCCTCTTGAATCCCTCCACTGTTTCAGCCCCACCACCTCTTCTGGTAGTTTATTCCAGGCCTCCACCACTCTCTCTGTGAAGAATTGCCCCCTCACATTGCCTCTAAATCTTCCTCCTTCCAATCTTAGGTTATGCCCTTGAGTTTTCGCCCCCTCCTTCCTTCTGAACAAGATCCCCTTCCTCACCTTATTGATCCCCTTTACGTATTTAAAAATTTCAATTATGTCCTCCCCCTTCTAGTCTCCAATGAGTTCAGATCCAGTTCCCTCCACCTTTGTTCGTATGGTTTCCTCTTCATACTGTGCACCTTCTTGGTTGCTCTTCTCTAGACCCTCTCCATCCCATCTATGTCCTTGTGTAGGTGTGGCCTCCAGAACTGGACCCCATACTCCAGGTGTGGCCTCACCCATTGCCTTGTAGAGAGGCATCAGTACCTCCCTCTTTTTACAAGTTATCAGGGCTGTGCGAATACCGAATATTACTTTCTGAATACCTCGAATAATGGGCTTTCCGAATATTCGGAACTGAATACCGAATAGTCCACTGTTCGGCTGGTATTAGGTATTTGGCCATGTGCAAGGGAAAAAAAGCCTTTCCCACCTTCCTGGTCAGCATTAAATAAATATTTTAGCCCTGGTGTCTAGTGGTCCCAAATGAAGAATCCCCCCAGGACCCTCAGCAATACCCCCAGTCCCCCATCCTCAAATGTGTAAAAAAAATAAAAAATAAAAATCCCTCATTTCCCTGGTGTCTAGTAGACCCCCACCCTGCTCCCCCCCCAATGACCCCGAGCAGGCCACCGCACAGCCCTCCACACACCTCCACAGCTGGCAGCCCGACTGAGTTTTCACTGAATAAGCACGTGCTTGTACAAGCACACGCTCATTCATTGGCACTCAGATTCAGCCACCAACAGCAGCCAGCACTACACAGGGCTAGAGGGGTGGAAGCTGCTCCAGTCACTGGCAGGGGGGGATGGGGGAAATGGCGTGTGGACCCCTCCAGGGTCCCACGCCATTTCCATCCCACCCCACCCCCCACTGGTGACCGGAGGAGCTCCCCTCTCCCCCCAGCCCCTGGTAGTGCTAGTTGCTGGTGGCTGAATCTGTCAATGAATGAGCGTGAGCATGCGCTCATTCATTAAAAACTCAGTCGGGCTGCTGGCCATGGAGGTGAGTGGAGGGCAGTGCCGAGTGGCCCGCTCTGGGTCGTGGGGGGGGAAATGGGATGGGACACTACCTGACAGGGTGGGGGGGTCCACTGGACACCAGAGGAATGAGGGAATTTTTTTAATTCTTATACAATTGGGGACAGGGACTGAGGGGTGTGAGAGTCAGGCAGGGGTCGGAATTCTTTATTTTGGACCTGTGATTGGCCAGGGAGGGGGTGGGACCACTAGACACCAGGGATAAAATATTTATTTAATGCTGGCCAGGAGTGGGGGTGCTTTTTTATTTTAAAATACCCCCCTCCCAGCCACACGAATACCAAATAGCGAATATTTCGGCACCGAATAACGAATATTCGGCTGAATATTCAAAAAAAGGTTTTTGCACAGCCCTACTAGTTATGCCCCTCTCAATGCATGGCCAGCATTCCACTTGCCTTCCTCACTGCCTTGCTATACTGGCTACTGACCTTAAGGTTGCTTGATTTTGTAATCCCCAGATCCCTCTCTTGCTCTGTTTTTATGTTTGCTTGCACGCATGTGCAAGAAACATAGTGCCATCATCCGAGTTTTCGGAGGTGTGTCACCCCCTCTTCCAGTTCAGTCAGTGTGTTGGCAGGTGTGGCCCCAGTCCTCCAATGCATGCTGGAGCTGTCTATGACAGCTCCAAAATGCAATGGCGTACAGTTGAAAGGGGGAGCTATGCTTCAGTGAGCAGCGATCAGATATCGCCTGCTCAGCGCGCAGCTCCCCACACACAGACACACACACACACAAACACACGACGCATACCACGTGCTGCCCCGCACACACTGTATAGCCGATGGGGTGCCCAATCCTCCTTCGCTGTGCTGCGCCTAAAGTTTTCCACATGCCACGCTGGGTGCCCACCCCAGTGTGCAAGTTATCATATAGCCGATGGGGTGCCCAATCCCTGTCGGCTGCACTGTCCTCCACCCCCAAGAGTACTGGGTGCCACGAGAGCCCACCCCAGCGTGGCAACTGATGCTATGGCCAACAGGGGTGCCCAATCCCCGTCAGCTCAACACCCCCAACCAGTCATCCTGTGCCACGCTGGGAGCCCACCCAGCGTGGCAAACGTCCCACATCGTCAGTTTAAAAAAAACCTGTAAATAAAAACTGTCCCTCAGCGCTTCTCCTGCCCCCTCCCACAGCCCGCACCCACCCACTGTGCACCCTGCCTCCCCACACCCTCACCCCATACTCACCTCCGGAGCTCGGGCGACGATCTTCGTGGACCGGGAACACGCCTGCACTCTTCAAAGCCGACCCGAACTGAGGAAATGCGGTAAGCTGTATAATGGGATAGATAGGGTTTTTTCAACTTTGTTGCATATCTCAGGCATTTTTGGAATCTTTGCACCAGATTTTCAACATGGGGTTTTGGGACCTTCTCATGAATGATGTCACTGTCATGGCGTTATTCGGGCTGGCGAAGGTGATTTCGCAGTCACTCGCGAAATCTCCTTTTGGGCCCATTAACGAAAATGACAGCATTCATAAGGTGGCTCTCAAGAAGCCTATTTTGAAAATTTGCAAAATGTACCAAAAATGACTGTTTTATTTAGCTTATGCTAAGAATTCACAAGAGGCTCAGAAGTTCGCAAATTTTCAATATTTTCACTCGAGATTTTCAAAATTGCCATTTTACCACATCTTCTTATAAGTAGTATAGCTGTCATTTTTCACATCTCACCCAAAACATTTTTCCGCCCATGTTGCGCACAATGGCTCAGTCGGTGTGCGAAATCAATGTACGGAACAAATTAAGAAAATCACAGTGACACTGTTCATGAGCAGAGGTCTTACAATGGCTATGTTGAAAATTTGGTGAAAAAATTCCTAAAAATGACTGTTTTACGATCATGCGTTGTGCAGTTCCTACGCACACTTGTAAGTTCGAGAATTTTCAATATTTTCACTCCAGATTTTCAACATTGCCATTTTGCCATACCTCCTTATGCGCAGTATAGCTGTCATTTTTCACATCTTGCCCAAAATGTGTTTCCGCCCATGTAGCGCTCAGTGGTGCAGTTGGTGTGCAAAATCAATGTATGGGACACATTAAGAAATCACAGTGACACTGTTCATGAGCAGAGGTCTTAAAATGGCTATGTTGAAAATTTGGTGAAAAATCCTAAAAATTACTGTTTTATTTAGCGCATGCTAAGCAGTTCACAGCGCTTCAAGTTCATGACCTTTCAATATTTCTCACTCCAGATTTTCAATATTGCCATTTTACCACACCTCCTATGAGCAGTACAGCTGTCATTTTTCACATCTTGCCCAAAATGTGTTTCCACCCATGTAGCGCACAATGGCGCAGTCGTGTCTTGAAATCAATGTATGGGACACATTAAGAAATCAGATGACACTGTTCATAAATAGAGGTCTTAAAATTGCTATGTTGAAAATTTGGTGAAAAATCCTAAATATGACTGTTTCGGCGTGGATTCTTGCAGTTCCTCACCTTGCGGCTCGTGGTTTTTCAATTTTCAATATTTTCCTCCAGATTTTCAACATTGCCATTTTATAACACTTCCTTATGAACAGTACAGCTGCCATTTTTCACATGTCGTCCAAAATATGTTTTCGACATGTAGCATAAATGGTGCAGTCAATGTGAAGCAATGTTTGGGACAGATTAAGAAAATCACAGTTACACTTTTCATGAGCAGAGGTCTTAAAATGGCTATGTTGAAAATTTGGTGACAAAAGTCCATAAAATGACTGTGTTACGAGTGAGCATTGCGCAGTTTCCACGCACCCTCGTAAGTTCATGACTTTGTAATATTTTCAGTCCAGATTTTCACCAGTGGCATTTTTCCACACTTCCTTACGAACAATACAGCTGTCATTTTTCACAACATGGCTAAAATGTGTTTTCACACTTTCAGCGCAGAGATGCGTGGTCACTGTGGGAAATCATTGTTCGGGACAGATAAAGTAAATCACAATGACACTGTTCATGATCGGAGGTCCCAAAATGCCTCTGTTGACAATTTGCTGTAAAAAATCCCCAAACTAATTACATTACGGGTGTGCGTTGCACAGTTTCTATGCACGCTCGTGACTTCACCAGTTTTTTTAATATTTTTGCTACAGATTTGCAACATTGCCATTTTTTACTCCTCCCCATGAACAGTACAGCTGTCATTTTTTACATCCTGTTCGGAATGTGTTTGCACCTGTGGTGCTAAATGCCGTAGTCGCTGTCCATAAGCAGCTTTTGGCTAACAAACTGATATTGCCACTGTTCATGAGGTGGGGTCACAAAAAAAACATGTTGAAAATTTGGAGTGAAAATACCAACGAATGCTGACGGTATTACGGTTTCCAACCATAACGCCTAACCCTAGAGAATGACAGGCATCAGGGATGTGACTTGGGATTCTTGCCTGCAATGCTCATACCATTCCATACCCTGCAGCCAGTGAGAGGCATCGAGGTATGCCTTGGACTCTTTGGCCCCAAAGTTCACCCCATTCTCCTATACTGCACCCATCTCACCATATTTCCTATTGGAATGGGGTGCGCATAAGGGCCAAAGACCCCAAGGCACACCGTGACACTTGTCAGTGTCTGCAGGGTGGGGTGTGGTAAAATGGCATGGCCGTTATACCTGACGACCCAAAGGCACACCCCAATGCCTGTTACTCTCTGCAGGGTGGTGGTGGGGTTGGCTTCAGTTCAATACTGCACTGCCATTCCTATTATGCAGCTCTGTAACTTCTACACTATCACTGCCAATGCCAGCAAGCAAACATTTGGCATTGACAAATGCTTGTTTTGATTTCCTCCCCTCCTAGAGTGTAAGCGGCATGCAGGATTTTATGCCCCAGGTGCATCACAGCATACTTTTTGGCACTGAATTTTAGTTGGCAAGTTTCTGACCACCTTTCCAGAGTCTTCAAGTCATGCTTCATGGCCTCAACGCCCCCCCCCCTGGGTATCCACCCTATTGCAGATTACAGGTAAGCTGTGTGCATGCAGAGCACTGCGAGATTGGCACGCACTGCATGACTCACCTCGGCACAGGCCATCAACCTCCTCAGTTCCTTTTGTCTCCGCCACTGAGTGCACTTCAGTAACGATGTCGCTGGCCCACTAGGAGCCAGAACTTCATGTTTATACGACAACAGCATTGAGTTCTTTTTGGTTTGTGTTTAAAGCTAGTGTTTATTTTTGTGTGAGTCAAATGATTTTATAAAGTTTTTTTTATCAGTTTCTTTCAGCCCTACCGAGCAAATGTCGAAGGCCATGGATGTTGATGGTGACAGTAGGGAGCCTCTCCAAGCATGCTGCTTTGGCAGCAGGGCCATGTTGTGTGGTTCACTTCCCTCCTTCGGGGGAGGGTTCTGATGAAGGGCGGTCCTGTATTCAGGAGGAGGAGGAGGATAGCCCTCCTGCACACACACAAAAAGAAGTGGGCCTGTTCCCAGTCCTGGTAAGGGACCTGGCACTGCTCGGCCCTGAGTTTCTTCTCTTCCCACTGGAAGAGGAGGAAAAGGTACTACTCAAGGTTGTCCTCTGATAGGTCTGCTGCAGGGTCCTTGGCATCTTGGAGCAGAAGATGTTCCCCGGCATCATTGGTATCTCTGACTTCTGCTTGTGGACGCTCGAAGCCTTGGGCCCAGAGTTCTTCCCTGTCTTTCTTTGGGGACACTGTTGGACAGTTTCACCACTAGACAGCTCTTATAGAGCAGTGGGTAAAGCATCTGGCTAGTTTGCCCCTTCTTACAGAGCTGTCCCTAGACCCTTCAGGGTAAGCATTGGAGCCACAGTCAGGACCTTCCATTCAGGTAAAGTGTCTGGCTCTGTCAGCAATTTCTGGGTCCTTGCTGGGGTGACTGCACTGCTGACACCTTTTCCACTGGCTGCACCCCCGTTCAGTGTAACTGCTTTGGGACCATCCCCGGCACCTTTGCTGGTCACTCTGGTGTTGCCTGGTACTTTGGTGTAGGGGGTGGTGCTGGGCTTGGTGCAAAGTTTAGGCCCTTTGGGTTCTGGTCCAGTGCAGTGTCCAGCACTGCCCCTGGTGCCGAGAGGGTCCCCGGTGCTGGGTCCAGTCTCCGGTTGCACCACCTCTGGTACTGGCTCCTCTTCTGTTGGTGCCAGTGTCACCAGAGTTGCCTACTCCGAGGACTGGGTTAAGGAACCTTAAGTCCTCTCCTCTCCCCATCCCCTCCAGAGAGGATCTGGAGGGGGATGAGTCTGACTCTGAACTCCTCATTTCTGAGGGTGGTGATGGATATTTTTATAGCTTGGATAATTCAACCCCAGGCCCTTTCTTCTGCTCCACAGGAGGACTTTCTTTTCAGGCTCTTCTTCACGACATGTATGCAGCCCTTGCTTTTGAGCCTTCTGCCACTGACCTGAGGAATTGTCTCTATCTGGAGTGGCTCAACGTTTCCACCATGCCGGTCAGTATTATGCCCCCTATTCCCCCTGCATTTGAGACTTTTTCGGACATAGTATGGAATAGGCCAGCATCTATTCCCTCTGTCTGTAGGCAGATAGACCGTAAGTATACTACTCCTGAGGACAGACTTACCCTTGCTTCTCAGCCTGTCGCTGACAAAATTGTCATTTTAGCTGAGAATGACAAGGCCATTCTTCCTCAGGAAGTCACTGCACACCACATCAATAAAGAGTTGTGCAAGATAGACACTATGGGGAAATGGGCTTTTGCTGCTGCTACCCTTAGCATGAGAATAGTCAGCTACCAGGAGCATTTTTCTAAATATGAGTATGCCCTTTAGACCTCTGTTTAAGTCTAGCAGAATCCATGCTTGACTCTGAGACTAAGCTCAAGATTCTCCAGACTGTTATTCATGGCACTGAGTCAAACAGTCATCAGTTAAAGGCAGCTATGGACGCCTTTGACACTACCTTGTGTTCTGCTGTGGGGAATTTGTATATTAGAAGGAATTCCTGGCTCTGGACACCTGGTTTCTCCAGTGATGTCCAGCAACAGGTTATGAATGCCCCTGCTTTGATGGTTCCTACCTGTTTGGACAACAAGTAGAACAGTCTCTTGAGGCCTCTCAGAAAACCAGGATAGCCATCTAGACTTCCAGGCCTGCCCCATCCTTCCCCCAGAGGGGGAAGGGGTGAGGCTTCTACCATAATAAACAGTCCTTTTGAGGCAAAGGTAAGGGAGCTCACATTGCCTCCCAAACCAAAAAAAAGAAGAAGAAGCTGAAGGCACAGGCCCTGAAAGCACCTAGTGCCACTCTCTGAAGTCCAAGCCCCAGTCTTGCCTCAGCTGCCTGAGGTAGACCTCTCTCCTCTCCTCTCCAGAAAGGGGCACATGACCCAGGTTTACCATCAGTGAGAATCCATCATGATGAACAAATGGGTTTTCAGGACCATCTGGCAGGGATACTTGCTGAACTTTACAGAAATCGCTCCAGATTATCCACCCAGAAAGCAAGCCCCCTGACAGTTCACATGTCAGAGCTTGTAGCACAGGAGATTGTGGGCCTTTTGAATAAACAGGGCAATGGAAGTAGTGCTGGAGGTGGAACACAACACATACTTCTACTCCCACAATGCACCTTCAAAGACTTGGACTCCCAAGTTTATCCTTATCTGGATGACTGGTTACTAGCCAGTCCATTCAAGCAAGAGACAGAATGAGCAGTGGACATGGCCTCTCAGTTCCTTGTTTTCATGGGAATTGTGTTGAATCTCGGAACAGTCACAACATCAGCCCTCTCAGCAGCTCCTCTTTATTGGGTTCCTTTTGGATACCACCTGGGTCAGGGCCTTTCTTCAGAGGACTAAAGGAAAACAATCCTTTAGATGGCTCATTTCATCATGGAGCACAAGTCCATTCGGGCGCACTCCATTCAGCGCACGTTAGGCCTAATGGTCTCCTCAGTTTTCATGGTGCTCCTCGCCCGACTACACATGACAACAACCCAATGGATGCTCTGAACACAGTGACCCCAGCAACTCATCCTCAGTCCTCCTCCATCGAGGTGATGAAGGCGCCTGCTTCGATCACTTGCATGGTGGACACAGGAGGACAATCTCCTCCAAGGTCTTTCCTTCTGTCAGCCAGAGCCTCAAGTAACCCTCACCATGGATGCATCTCTCTTAGGATGGGGAACCCATTGCCAGGGACACCACATTCAAGGAGTTTGGAGTCCTGCAGAGTCCCATCTCCACATAAATGTGTTGGAAATGAGAGCAGTTCTCTATGCCCTGTGGGCCCTTGTGGACTTTGTCAGCCACAAGATAGTACTCTTGCAGACAGACAACAAGTCTGTCATGTACTATATCAACAAACAAGGGGAAGTGCACTCTTACCCTCTCTGCAGAGAGACAAGAGTGTGGGAATGGTGTCTGGAACAGGATGTTCTGATACTGGCAGTTTACTTACATGGGGCTCAGAACACTCCAGCAGACAATCTCAGCTGAACAGAATCCAATCCTCATGAGTGGTCATTAGCACCAGATGTCATGCAGTGACTGTTTGATGAGTGGGAAACCCCAGATATGAACCTTTTTGCATCCCCACTCAATGCCAAACTGCCTCGATTCTGCTCCAGAAATCCAGGACATAGCATTTTCTGTCAGTATGCATTCAGACTGGAGTGGACAAATCTTTTTCTGTATGCATTTCTGCCTATCCCTCTAGTTCAGAGGGTAGTGCTCAAGCTGGAGGCTCACGGGAGTAAGATGATTCTGATTGCCCCACGTTGGCCTCGACAGATATGGTTTCCTTTGCTCAACAAGCTGTCAGTCAGCCCTCCGTGAGCCCTCCCTCTCAGGACAGAACTACTGATGCAGAGGTCCCTGGCCACCCCAATCTGCACTCCCTCCACCTCCATGCCTGGCTTCTGGGGAGATAGAGGTGAGCAGGTATAAAGTATCTCAAAGTGTCTCAGGGATTCTTCTGGCTGCTCGTAAACCTTCCACTAGGAAAACCCACATAGTCAAGTGGAAATGTTTTTCGGAGTGGTGTTCCAAAACTCAAATGGACCCATTCTGATGCCCACCTGGCAAGGTTTTGTATCACTTGTTGGACCTTTCTGAAGCAGGCTTACAATACTCTTGCACTCCTGTGGAGATATCCACCCCAACCCTGGTCCATCTGCGTCTCATGCCCATGAATGCTCCATTATCTACCGCAGCCCTTTCTATTGTTCCCGCTGTCCTCCTGAAGGGTTTCAAGATTCTTTATCTAAATATACGTAGTTTGTTGCAAAGAATCAACCTTCTACAAACCATGGTGGCCACTCTAAAACCTTACATACTGATCATCACGGAAATTTGGCTAAAGAGTACAATCCCGGATCTCTTGGTCTCCATTCCTGGCTACTCCTTCCTGAGGCAAGACCAAGCAGGTAGATGTGGTGGCTTCACCATGTACTTTCTTACCTCCCTTCAATATTCTATTATTTATTCATCCACGAGCCCAAAGTCCCACGATGCACTGGCTATTCATTTAACTCTGCCCTTCACCCTCCCCATCTTTATAGCCAACATTTACTGTCACCCAAAAGTCCAGCCCTCTATTGCTCTCGACCTCATAACCTCCATTGCAGCCCTTTCTTACTCTGGTGAACTATACATCCTAGGCAACCTTAATTTAAACTAGCCATCTTCCAAGATATGTAATTATCTTGGAGCCCTGAAACTCTTGCAGTTGATCTTGGAACCCACCCGCCCTAACCATAAGACACAAAATCACTCCTGATCGACTGGGCTCTTACCACCCACCTCCACACAGTAATTAGCTCTGGCGTCCTCCCAGACGCTCCCAGTGACCACAACCCAATATTTGTTGTCAGGAAAATCTACAGACCAAAATCTCTGCATAAAACCTTGCAATTTTGCACCTTCAAATCCCTACACCTTGAACCTCTCCTGCACAACCTATCTCTCTCTGACTGGTCTCCCTTAGTCTCCCCCCCTCTCAGTTGATAAGGCTCTAGCCTACTTCAAAGAAATATTCCTTGCAAATTGGGATGCCTTTTCCCCACTCAAACAAACCAGGGTTGGGGTTACCACCTACCGTGGATTACTCCAGAACTCTTGGCCTGTCTTAGGGCCAGAGATCATGCCTGGAAGTGCTACAAATCCAACCAGCTTCCTAGCAACCTCACAGACTAACGTAAGCTCCGAAACACCTGTACCAGGGCAACAATGCTAGCCAAGTCCAATTACTTCAAAATGCTTTCCTCACTAACATAAATTCCCCTTCCAGGTTCTGGAAGGTGGTTCATGCCCTCTTTACCCCCTCAGTCCCGCCCCCCTTTCCCCAGTGTTAAAGGTAAATGGCAATCTTGTAGCCGACTCCCATGCCTTAGCTACGGAATTTAACTCCTGTTATACCGCCTTTGCAACCGAACTGCTGAAGTCCCTCCCTAATTACCCCTCCTCCCAAATGTCACTGCTGCCCCCTATCCTCCCCCCAAAAAATAACACTTCACTTCCTATTTCCCCACACCACTCCTTCTCATTCTCTTCTATCTCCCCCACAGATACTCTAAATGCCCTCCTCGCCATCAACCCCTCAAAAGGATCTTCCCCAGATGACCTTGACCCTAAACTCCTCTCTCTCTCTCTGTCTCAGCCCCGGCCATTGCCTACCCCCTCTCCTTAATCTTAAATCTCTCTTTCTCAACCTCTGATGTCCCTTCCACATGAAAGCATGCAGTGGTCCTCCCCTAACTAAAGGTGGAGACCCCTCATCCCCTGGCAACTGTCTCCCCATCTTGCTACTCCCTACCCTAGCCAAACTACAAGAACATCTAGTCCTCTCTCAACTCACCGCCTTTCTATCTGATACCTCCTTCTTCACCACATTCCAATCTGGTTTCAGGAAAAAAACACTCTACCACCACCTCCCTACTTCGGCTCACTGACTCCATCCTCTCCAGGATGGACAGTGGCCAAATCACCTCAGCCATATTTGTCGACCTTGCCAAGGCTTTTGACACTGTTTTCCATTCCCTTCTCCTTGGTTCCCTCTCATCTGCTGGTCAAACCCCTTCTGCCACTAACTGGCTTAAGGCCTACCTTACTGGTAGAACCCAATCAGTTAAGATCGCAGATGCCATCTTGCTACCCCTCCCGATCTGCACTAGCGTCCCTCAGGGCTCTGTGCTTGGTTCTCTTCTATTCTCCATCTTCCATAATGACCTGCCATCTGTCTGCTCCCCCTCTTCCACCATATACATGTACGCTGATGATACTGTCCTGTATGCATCTGACTCATGCCCAGCTGAGGTTACATCCAGCTTGCAGCACGACTTCAACAAGATCCAGCTCTGGTTTGCAAACCATCAATTATTCTTCAACACCAAGAAAACGGTCTCCATGACCTTTGGCACAAGGCAGAGACTCTCTAGGTTTCCCTCCCTGCCCACTTTCCGCACTCTTGGCGGGACTTTACTTGAGCACACCTCATCCTTCAGATATCTTGGGGTTTGGTTAGACCAACACCTCAACTTCTCTAGACACATTGATGCCATCAAGAAAAAATTGCACCCCAAGCTCAGTGCCTTGTTCAGGAACCGCAGTTGCATCCCTCCTGCGGCCAGTGATGAGCTTGTCCAGAAGATGATCCTCCCCATTTTTGACTACTGCAATGTAGTCTATGGTGCCACTCCTAGGTCCTCCCTGACCAGATTGGACACCGTCTTCAACTCCTCCTGCTGCTTTGCCCTTGATGCTCCCTCTCGCACTCACCACTGTGACCTCTGTCGAGCCCTTTCCTTCCCCTCCCTTACAAACAGACGCCTCTCACACTGTGGTAATTCACCTCTAAACACTGGCTGGGTGAACTCCCTTCCTACCTCTCCTCCTCATTTATAACACCCCCTCCTCCTTCCCGCTCCGTCAGATCTACCAACACTCGCACACTAACTGTCCCCCGTCGCTCCACCCTCTCCGGCCAGTCCGGGTACTCTCACCTTTTCCCTAAAATATGGTACTCTCTACTGCCCCAAATCCAGCACTCCTCCTCCCTCTATTCCAGCAACACTGCCCTCTCCAACTATCTTGCACCTAACTGTTCCTGTTATGACCCACCTTAATTTCCTTCGTCTTGCTCCTTACAGTTTGTCCCCCTTCGGAATGTACCCAATGCCTGACTACACTGCCTCTTCTGACCCTAGGCCCTCCTAGGTGCTAATTATCATACCTTTCTCCCTTCTCCTATTCTCTACCCCTTTCCCCCCTAGCCTTCACACTCCCCTTGCAGGGTTGTCAGCATCCTGAAGGGGTCCTATAGTGCCTAGGCTTGCCAGCTTTTCTTCCTGCATCTACCTATCCTTGGCCTTCCAGGTCCCCTTGCAGGGTCCCCAGCAGCCCAGGAGTTTTTTCTCATTCCCTCCCTTCCTCTATAATTACAACGCCTAACCGGAGGAGGGGTTACAATCGCATGAACTTCCCTGCCCCCTTGCAGGGTTCATCACATCCTGAGGGGTTCTCTTTTTGGATCAGGCCTTATTTCCCCTCCTAGGTGTTAATCACACTTACTCCCCCTCTCTCTCTCCCTCTCTAATCCCTACTCCAGTCACCTGTCCCCTTGCAGGGTTCCCCATATCCTGAAGGGGTCTCTCCGGGACACAACTCTGCACCATCTGTCATCTCATCCTCTCTCTCCTTCACCCCTTATTTCACGACAGCACTTGTTCACTTATTACCATTGCACTTATTAATTGTTCTCACAAATTGCATATGTATGCAACACTGTTTGTAACAACTGCCTTAATTAATTGTATGCTTGTTGGTCTTTGCAACTTGAATGTAAAATGTCTCATCACAATTGTACCCCTTCCCCCCCCATGTTGTGCCGGGAGATGGGCAACCTGTTGCTCAGTGTGCCTTCCTGGTGAAACATTTCAATAAATAAATAAAATACTCTACACTCTGTTTAGGTCCACTTGTGCACTGTTTCAGTGTACCACAAGCCTCTACAGAACCGCTCTCTAGCCCAGCTGCCTCTCTTTAAGAGGTTCCTGAAGGGAATGTTGCACACAAGGCCTCCGTTCAGGAAACCCATTGCTGCCTGGGATATCAAACTTGTGCTGGACATGCTCACTTGTAAGCCCTTTGACCCTATGGCTTCATGTGACCTGAAGTTCCTAACCTGGAAAATGACTTTTCTAGTGGCCATCACCACTGTCCACATAATTTCAGAGATTCATGCTTTGGGCGCAGATCCTTCGTATACTGTTTTCCATTGAGACAAAGTGGTTCTCTGCACACATACCAAGTTTTTACCTAGGGCAGTGTCAGAGTTTCACTTAAATCAGCCTCTGGTGTTGCCTACATACTTTCGTAACTTCTAGAATGAAGGGGCGCACATTCTCCATTCTTTGGATGTTGAAAGAGCTCTCACCTTGTACCTTGACAGAACTAAAGACTACCGACAGTCTAAGCAGCTCTTTGTCTCCTTTGACCCCAATCGGATGCGACAACCTGTTGCAATCAAATGCATTTCTGCATGGATTGTCACTGCTGTGCTATGGTGCAAGTCAAGTTTGAAGGCCATTGATGATATTTGCAGAGCTGCCATCTGGAGCATCATGTACACCTTTGTCAAGCACTATGCCTTTGATGTCCATGCCAGGCAGCATGCTTCATTTGGCAGGACCATCCTTGCTCTGGCTCCTAACTCTCAGCCTGGGGGACTTTGATCTGAGCTTGGTACTCCAACCCATTGGTATAAATCAATGGTGAAGACTGATTCCTGGAAGATATGATAATTATGCACTCATCGTACTTCTTGAGCTTGTTAGGAGCATCTTCACCACTGATTCACATAACCACCCTCCATCCCCTGGACTCACTCTCTCTCCCTGTTTATTGCTCTTCATCCCTTGTTCTTGGTTCAGCTATGAAGATGCTGTGTTTCTTGGTTTTTGATCCTTCTTGACCCAGGTCTCCAGGGCTATTTCATGCCCTCAGGTTAAATGCATTAGTGTTAGGTTTTGCTGCACCTCTCTGGTTAAAAAAAAAAAAGGTACTGAGGGTGTTGAGGGCCGGTGCCGAAGTAAGCCATGCAGAGCAAGCCAATCTCACGGTGCCACACATGCATGCAGCATACCTCGGCCCAGTCCTCATGAAAATTTATGGTTCCCACTGAGTCCTAGACTCAGAACCCATTGGTGTGAATCAATGGGGAACATATTCCTAGAAGATCAGGAATTATAGTGAGTATGTAATTTTCATTTCTAGTAGTGGTACTTGGTACTCATCCACACAACCCACCCAGTCTCCCCTAGCACGTGGCACAAGATTCTTGAGTCTTTCCTCATAGTGCTTCTGTTGCAGTCCATGCTCCATCTTGGTTGGCCTCCTCTGTACCACCTCTACCCAGTCTGTCCTTCCTGAGATGGGGCCTCCAGAACTGGACATAGTACTCCAGGTGGGGCCTAACCATTGGTCAATACAGGGGTAACACCACCTCCCTCTTTCTACTTGTGATACCCCTCCTTATGCACCCCAGCATTCTACTAGCCTTTCCTACTGCCTTATCACACTTCCTTGCCACCTTCGGTTCATCAGATGTGATGACCCCCAGGTCTCTTTCCTGTTTTGTTGTGGGTTACTCCCCCCCCCCCCCGGTTGGTATGTTGCTCTTTGGTTCCTGTGCCCTATGTGCGTAATTTTGCAGTTTTTAGCATTGAAGCCTGGCTGCCATTCCCTTGACCATTCCTACAGATTTATCAGGTCATTTCTCATTCTGTCTACCCCTCCAGGTATATCCACTCTGTTGCAGATTTTTCTATCATCTGCAAACAGGCATACTTTCCAGCCGTTCTGCAATGTCACTAATAAAGACATTGAAGAGGACTGGTCCCAGAACTTCACCCCCTGTGGTACCCCACCGGTTACCTCTCCTTCCTCTGAGTGTACCCCATTACCACCACCCTCTAGCTTCAGTTATTCAGCCAATTTTGTACCCATTTCACTACCTTTGGCCCCACTCCCATGCTGCCCAGCTTGTTTACAGTCTTCTGTGCTGAACAGTGTTGAAGGCCTTACTAAAATCTAGGTAGATTGTATGTCAGGGGGAGGGTAGGAATGGGAGAACCACAAAAAAAATTGAGGTTCTAAAAGGTTCTTATAAACCACAAAAGATTCTGATAGATTTTGCAAGCCTTCTCATAACTTTCAGAACCTTTTCGTTTTAGTTTAAAATACAAAAACTGTTTTTCTAGGAGCATGGATATGTTGTTCATCCACACTCATTGGCTTGTCCCCTTCCACTTTAAGTTGGACCGGAAGTCTTCAAGCTGGCTCCTCCCACCCACCCGGATGGTATATACCTCGGCTCCACCCCATGACACCAGATCTTCCTTTCCACTGCAAGATTCTGGTTGCCTCATTCATACTCGCGAATCTTGTAGGCCCTGGCTTTCCAACCTTCGGTTATTCTGAAAATTTGCATTATTCACGTTAGCGATTGCAAGTACGCTGCTTCGATTATGGAAGACACGTCTTCCCCCAGATTTCGTCGGTGCCCTTGCGGCCAGAAAATGTCATGCACCAGTCCCCACACCATGTGCATCTATTGCCTCAGTGTCGACCATGACACCTCGAAATGCAATATGTGTCTCACCTTTCATCCCAACGTCCTCGACGACCGTCTCGCATGCCTGAAACTGGGGAGGTCGGAGAAGAGGAACCCTCGGGTGAAATCCAAGGAGGCTCGGTGGGCAGTTTCCACGGCTCCGGGATCCGCCGAGCAATTGGAATGCATGCAGGCATTCGAGGAGGAAACAGCTCATGCTGCTGAGACTTCTCAGAGCTTCTTTGTTCCACTCAACCTGGGCTTCACCTTCTCAGGTTCCTTCTGAGAGTTGCGCCAGTCTATCCTGACCAAGGGAGAGGCGCCTGCTCGCATTCCTCTCGATCCCATAAGTGGGAGAAGGACCTGGAATCATCTTCGTCTCGACGGAGACGTTCTTGGGAGCGGGAGAGATCTCGATCCCAGGAACATGCAGTCTCGACCTCGGTTGAGATAGCCTTTTTGGCTACTGGCTTTTCGGCCTTGCCGTCAGGTCAGTTGACCGAATTATTGATCTACGATGTTGAGATCGTGATCAATCCCATCTATCCAATTTCGCCGACTCCGGTCAACAAATCCCTTGATCGAACCCCTAATCTGGTCTTTCCAGATGACGAGACCCAGCCTGCTGGGACTCCCATCGAAGAAGTGGTCCCTGATCCCGGGAAAGTCACCGGTCCCGCCGGCATCTCCCGAGCGACCGAGTTGGCCCATCCAATCTCAATTGAGGTCTTGGACCCCCTCAACTGACAGGCCGAGGAAGAGCCATAAATGCTCTAAAAAGCGACAATGCCATTGGTCGTCCTTGTCCTCCTCAGATGAGGTGAGGCTCTGGAGGAAGCTCCATCAGCACTACGAGGACCTCATGTGACAATAGCTAATTTTGACTGGGCACAAGCCAACTCCCGCTTCTACACCGGCCATTACCTGGCTTTCACCTCCTAGGCCGAAGCTGACTCCTTCGGAGCTGATTAAATCGGTTTCTCAGCCTGCGGAGTCAGCCAAACCACCAGCTCAGTCTAAAACAGTCTCTCCATCGATCATGGTAGAATCGCCACCCAAACAGCCTGTGGGAGGGGCACCTTCCAAGGAAGATAGACCAGACACTGGGCTTCACTGGCGGTTGTCAGTCATGGTCACCCCAGACTGCCCTCTGTGGGTCGAAGGTGACCTGGGTGGTCGGACGTTATACCCAGATTCCTCGGATTCCAACATCACTGACTTGCATTCTCATCCTGGGGATGATGAGTCAACCATTGGCTTAGAGATGGAGGAAGGTCCCTTGTCTTCCAAGGGATTCTTCGCCTCATCTCTGAGTTCACAGGGATGCCCCTGGAGCCCATCCAGAAAAAGGTGGAGTACCCTCTTATGGACATCCTTAAGAGAGGGGATACCCCGACGGAGGCCTTTCCTGTGGCTGAGGCTATTGTTGGCCCAGCTCTAGAACTCTGGCAACACCCTGCCTCTTGTTCAGCTCCATCTGCCCACATGGCCCACAAGTATGCGATGCCCATGGGGTCTCTTGCGGGGTTCACAGAGCACCCTTCGGCCGAGAGCCTGTTGACCGCCTCTGTGTTCAGGCGTACTGGCAGTTCTGCCAACACTGATTGACCTCCTGATAAAGAGTCCAAGCTTTTGGACCATTCAGCCAGGAAGGTCTGTGCGGCTTCCTCCTTGGGCCTTCGTCAGGCAAGTTCGGCCATCATGGCACACTTCTCCCACGCCCTTCTAGGGTTGCTGCATGAAGTCCTCCCACATCTCCCAGCAGACATGCAGACCACGGTCAAGCAGGTCTGGGATCAGGGCCGAGCTGTTACCAAACAGCAGCTTCAGACGGCCCTGGACATTGGGCATTCCAGTGCCCGCTTGATGGCTGCCATGGTTGCCTACCGTTGTAGGACTTGACTGAGGCTCTCTTCCTTTCCGGTGGATACCCAGCACAAACTAGCTGATGTGCCCTTCCTCGGGACTGACTTGTTCGGCCCAGGAGTGGCCGGTCAGCTCCAGTGCATTGAGCAGTCCAGTGCCACCTTGGACACCACTTCTGCCAAGAGTTCTTCGGGCAAGAACCAGCAGAAGAAAAAGAAGAAGCCTTTTCGGCATTCTTCCCCTGCGGCTCAGCAGTCCTCTTTTCAAGGTGGACAGCAGCAGGCTCAGGCTTGGTGCCCAGGCCCAAGCCCGGACCCCAACAGGCCCATAAGGCAGGCTGAGGTTCAGGTCCTGGAGCCTCTTCCTCCAAGCCTGCTCAGTGATGGGGCCGGGACTGCCAACCCCTCTCTCATCACCTCAGCTCTAGGTCCTCCAGTGGGGGCCAGTTCTGCCACTTCCTTTCCACCTGGTCCGTTGTCACTTCAGACAGGTGGGTCCTCGAAGTGGTTGGTCGGGGACTGCCTCTGGAATTCAAGCAGTACCCCCCAAGCTGAGCCTGCGCCCCTCAGGAGGAAAGAGTGTCCACTCAGACCCAATCGGCTGTCTGAGACAACATCGCTCGACTCCTCCTCAGGGAGGCAGTAGCTCCAGTGGTGGATCCTCCAGCAGACCCAGGCTTTGTCTCCAGGTACTTCCTGGTGCCCTAGCGGATGGGGAGCTGGCACCCCATTCTAGATCTGTATGACCTGAATCAATATCTCAGGTCACGCACCTTTCGGATGGTCACTCTGTCCCAGATCATGCTATCCTTGGAGTAAAACATGTGGTTCTGTTCTCTGGATCTGCAGGATGCATTCTTTCATGTCCCAATCCCTCTGTCCCATCAGCAGTTCCTCCGCTTCAGGGTCAGAGTGACCCTGTATGAGTTCTGAGCCATGCCGTTCGGCCTATCATCAGCCCCACGGGTCTTCATCAGATGCATTGCAGTGGTGGCGTCCCATCTCAGGTGTCGGTGGGGGGGGGGTCAGGATTTATCCTTACCTCGACGATTGACTCCTAGCAGGTTCCACCCAACAGGAGGTGGAGCGGTCCAGGGACCTAGCCCTCCAGACCTGCTCCCAACTTGGCCTCCTGATCAATGAGGCCAAGTCGGAACTCATGCCTTCTCAGGTGATGGGCTTCATCAGGGGCAGAGCTCGACTCTTGTCAAGCCAGAGCTCGGCTCCCATCGGGCAGGGCGGAGGTTCTTTCCTCCTTTGACCAGTCATTTCTGGTTGGGCAGTTGTGCCCTGCATGGGACTTTCTGCACCTTCTAGGTTGCATGGTGGCATGCACCTCAGTGGTCCATTGGGACCGGTTGCACATGTGCCCCCTCCAGTGGGAGCTGGCCGCCCAGTGGACTCAGTGCCACGGTCATTTCGACCAGCTGATCACTGTAACCCAGAAGATGTGGGACGCTCTCCAATGGTGGACCGCCCCAGACTGGTTGCAGGAAGGGATCTCGTTTGTCTGCCCCGAGCTGATGGTCATCCTCACGACCGATGCCTCTCTTATGGGCTGGGGAGCCCACATGGTGGACAAAAAGGGCCCACGGGCTCTGGACCCTGAGGAGTCCTGATGCCACATCAACCTGTTGGAGCTCAGAGCAGTCAGACTGGCATCGTCAGCTTTCACTTCTCAGCTCCGGAGTCAAGTGGTTCAAGTCCAGATGGACAATACCACAACCATGTACTACCTCAACAAACAGGGCGGCACGCACTCCCATCTGCTTTGCAAGGAAGTGCTCCACATTTCGAGCCTTGAGAGCCAATTGGAGGCAGACCTCCTAGCCATCCATGTGGCAGGAGCCTCAAACCATCTGGCGGATGCTCTCAGCCACTTAGGCCAGATATCCCATGAGTGGTCTCTCCATCCAGAGGTAGCTTATAGCCTGTTCTCCCATTGAGGCAAACTGACGGTGGACCTGTTTGCCTCTAGGGAAAACACCAAGCTGAGGCTGTTTCATGCCCACCCCAGCAGAGCTCGCTGCAGGGGATGCCTTCAGGCTTGTGATCCCAGGTTTACTTCACGCCTTCCCTCCATTTCCCTTGATCCACAGGGTGCTTCTCAAGGTGAGGAGGGACAAGGCGAGGGTGATCCTGGTAGCACCAGATTGGCCGTGTCAGTTATGGTATCCAGATCTCCTCAGCCTCAGCTGCAGGCCCCCGGAGTGGCTTTGCACACGCCCGGACCTGATCTCTGTCAATCAGGGGAAAGTATTCCATCTGGACCTTCAGTCCCTGCACCTCACAGCCTAGTACCTGAGCAGCTAGAGTTCCAGGCTTTGTGTCTTTCCGAAGATGTCTACACTGTGGAGGAGGCATCCAGAAATGAATTGACTAGAAAATGTTATGCTTTCAAATGGAAACAGTTTTCCATTTGGTGTCAGGGCAAGGGCCTGGACCCTTTATCCTGTCCAGTGTCTAACATTCTCAACTACCTTTGGTCTCTCTCCAAAGGGGGTCTACGGTCATCTACCCTTAGGGTGCACCTGGCAGCCATCTCTGCTTACCGGGCGCGACCGGTCAGCCAACGTTGGCACAAGAGACAGTGGTCAGACGCTTTTTTTTTTTTTTTTTACTTATTGTTTTTCCGCCTACTGTCCCTCAACCTTCCACTCCTTCGGTCCCCCAAGGAGTATCACCCTACTGACACTCAGGGTCTGCCCCTAGAGTACCACACTCACTGCCATTGGACCGCCATTGATGGCCCGGATTAACCCCCCGGGCGGGGCGAGGAGGGGCCCCCCACCTTAGCTCCCTCTGTCCTGCAGTGAGTTGTACAGCGAGGTCTGCCCTGTTCGGTCGGCGGATGGTGAGACTGGCTCCGAAGGACGTCATTTAGGTAGGCTCGAGGGCTTTTTCCTCCGAGATGTATTTTCCTCCCCGATGTCAGTGTGCAATGAGGAGCAAGGCTGCCGGCGTGCGTGGAGACACACGTCGAGGCCGGCCCTCTGCCAACGTCTACCCCCTCTTTTGCATCTGGCTCTCCTCAACCGCACCGACCACCCTGAGCTTCCCCAACAGGTGGCGGTATCGCGGTGGAGAGCATGGTTCCCCACTTCCCGGAGAAGGAGAGCAGCCGTTTGGGCGCTCAATCCTTCTCCCTCCCTGCTGAACCCCGTCAACCCGGACTCGCTCCCGAACCCGGGTCGCCGGTGTGGTACGAGGTGTGGCGTCCGGCGCCTCAACCCTCAGCGTCAGCGGGTCGGCTGTCAGGCGCTTTTTCAAAGGCCTGTATCACATATCTCCTCCAGTGTGGAACCTCCACCTCTGTGGGATCTACTGCTGGTACTGGCAAAGCTTATGGGCAAGCCAATCGAACCAATGCACAAGTGTGCCTTGTCACACTTGTCGTGGAAGACAGTCTTCCTGGTGGCTATCACGTCTGCCAGAAGGACAGGGAAGCTCCAGGTGCTCTCAGTGGACTCCCCTTATCTGGTCTTCCACAGGGACAAGGTTGTCCTGCGCCCCCACCTGAAATTCCTTCCACAGGTGGTGTCAGAGTTTCACCTTAACCAGGTGTTAACTCTGCCGGTATACTACCCTAATTACAACTTGGAGGCTGAGTACAGGCTCCATACTTTAGATCTGAGACATGCTCTCTCCTTCTATAAAGAGAGGATGGTGGAAATTCGGGGAGAGGTTCACCAGCTGTTTGTCACCTACGCTGAAGCCACTTCTGGCAGACCTGCAGCAAAGCAGACCATTGCAAGGTGGATTACACCATGCATAGGTCTGTGCTACGAGTTGGCGGGCAAGAAGCCTCCCAGAGGGATAGGACTTATTCTACCCGCCATACTGCTGCATCGGTGGCTGCTTCCAGGGACATCCCTATCCAGGAAATCTGTTGGGCTGCTACCTGGAAGTCAGCAAACACCTTCATCACCCACTACCACATCGACCTTGAGTCACACCAGGATGCTGGTTTTGGGGCCTCAGTTCTCCAATCTCTGTTCCCTAAGTAGGGTGTGTGCACCTTGCCTCCCCAGAGAACTGCTAGGAGTCTGCTGATGAGTGTGGATGGACAACATATCCACGCTCCTAGAAGAACAGGTTACTCACTTGTAACAGTAGTTCTAGGAGTGGTGTATGTTGTTCATCCACACGGACCCACCCGACTTCCCCGGCTGCGGATACACAACACCTGACTTCCAGTGGGCTAAGATCTGGCATCATGGGGCGGAGCTGAGGTATATACCACCTGGGTGGGTGGGGAGGAGCCAGCTTGAAGACTTCCAGTCCAACTTAAAGTGGAAGGGGACATGCCAGTGAGTGTAGATGAACAACATATACCACTCCTAGAACTACTGTTACAGGTGAGTAACCTGTTCTTATTGTCCATTCTTAAATTATTGTCAATGAAGGGAAAGGAATCTAAAAACAACTTGAGGTTGGTACCACACTACCTCTAGCCTCGTTTTGGGTCTTTCTGCCACCACCACCAGCCATCTTACTAGATAAGGACCTGTTGGGGAGTACATTAAGCTTCAAAATCAATGTTTTAAAAAATTATTAGAACTTATAAAATGGTTCTAATAAGGTTCTTTTACAATAAATTGCACAGGATCTTCCAAGAATCAGTCTTCATCATTCATCACTGTAAGGTGGGGAGGGCAGGGCCATTAGCTCAAGCTCTGGACCCTGCAATACGAGCAGACTTGATGGACCAAATGACCTTCTTCTGCTGGCTTCTTCGTGTGTTCATATTACTGGTGGGTCTATGCCAGAGGCGTGGGGAACCCAGCAGGAGCATGTGCCTTTAAAGCTTTAGAGGTAGGGGACCAACACTGGGACCGGCACCGCCCATGAGGTGAACTTGTGATGTGGTGCTCGTGGGCTGGCCAGTAACTGACGCCTTTCATCACTGGCTTTTTTCTTCTGTCCCTTTTTTATAGAGCCAAGCCTTATTTTAATGGTTTTGTTTTATTTCTGCAAATCAGTCATGTCCGGATGCCAGGGGCCTAAGAAACAAAAAAAGTAGAGCAAGAAGATGGAGTCTCCCCCATGGGTCGGTGCCCCTGTGGGAGAAACATGTCTGTCTGGAACCAACATGATTGCTGCTGGGCCTGCCTTGGAGTGGAACATGACATGGACCACTGTGATGCCTGCTTCTCTATGGCTTCCACACTGTAGAGATCTGCGTGATGAGGTGGGGACAGGACCCTCCCCCACCTTCTGAGGCAGGCATTGCACTTGGGACTCCGAGTAAGGTCCTTGGGCTCTTCCCCTAAGGCCCTCCCCATTACTGCACATATTGAGGAAGACCAGGCCTCTTCTTGTCCTCATCTTGTTGAGACAGGAGGCCTAGGGGACAGCCCCCACCCCCGGGGGGCCAGTTGTGCACCTCTTCCAGTCTGGTACTCCCTCAGGGGTCCAGACGCGCCCGGTAGCGGAACTGCAGCTATACGTTGGGTCTGCATTGGTGGATCCTTTGGGGCCATGGTCCAACACCATTTCGGTTCCTGGCACTAAGACTGATGTACAGGATGGTGCTGCCTGCACGGCTGGATCTCCTGCTGCCGTTCACAGCTCTGGGAGAGGGAATTCTCTGGAGCCAGTCGCCCATTGTAGATCTTCTGTATCCCGTCGTCCAAGCAGTCCAGTGATCCAGAGGGTGAGAACTAGGATAATCCCGACTGGCTTCTGGGCCCTGGTGAGGAAGGAGACCTTTCTAGAGTTAGCCCTAGACCTTTAGTGTCCGCATCATCATCCAGGGGGTTATTCTCGGTTTGGTGCCGGCTGCAGTGCTGCCTGTCCTCTGTCCTGCAGCACCAATGACTGTCTTGGTGCCGATGCTGGCACCAGGGGAGAGGTCAGTGCAGTGTGTGGTGCCAGGTTGGATTCTGGCACAGTTCTCGGCGGTGGGTCTGGTTCCGGCTCCGAATCTGTCTTCAGTACCATTTGCAGTGCTGAAGGAGGTTCCATCATTGCTCATGGTACTGGTTCCCCCTTGCTTCAGGTTTGACCCGCTGTGGATGCCTTTAGGCCTAGCCCAAGGACAGAGTCCATTCCGATGAGATGGGAGCCGGTATCCCAATCAACACCCACGCTCTTTGCCTAGAGTGGCTGGGGGCTCTGGCAGGAGTCAGAGTGTTGACTCTGGTCTTTTGGCCCCCCCAAACCATCTGGGCCTGCGATAGGTGGGGATAGGAGCTGCCCTGTGGGACCTCTATGGCTCTGATCTCCCCATCTCAGTGTTCCCCTTCAAGGCACCATCTGGATCACCCCCTCTATGGTTGGGCATTCGTGGGTGGACGAGTTGCACAGCTCCTCCCCTCGGGTGAGGTCCCCTGTTCACTATCGTAGCCCTAGCAGAGGACTTGCCCTGGTCTGCCACAACCTGCCTCCTCCTCTGCCGGGCATTTTCGGTCCTATGGGACCAGTGACCTGGGAACAGTTCAGGGCTTTGGTGAGTGCCTTCCCTACCTACCTGAGGGCAATGGACCAGGCTATCTTCTAGCCTGAAACCCTGGCACCACCACCCTGAGTCCAGCTCCTCTTCGTCGTCCTCCATTGAGGAAGAGGATTCCTCTGTCCACTTCTCTGACACTGAGTGCACCCATTACCAGCATTTCTTTCGGGGATGTTAAGGGAACTGCGACTGTCCCATTTCTCTGGCCACAATCCTGCATGTGTGATGCTGTCCTTCCTTGGGGAGTACAGTCATGACTCCACAGTCGTACCTCCATTGCCCAGGCCTTTTATGGAGGCATTGTGAGACGTCTGGTTTCTTCCCTCTGCCCCCCTCTCCAACCCAGAGGGATGCCCAGCCACAGGTATCGCGTACCCCTGGGGTCTCTAGGAGCCATGCCACACACCACTTCTGGTGTCCAGCTCCTGGAAACCCCCTCTGGGCATAGGCATCCAGTATGTGACCATCCCCGGAGTCAGACTCCACTGAGTTTGACATCTGGGGTCAAAGAGTCTTCTTGGCGGCATGCACCATGTTGTGCATTGCTGCACACCAGGTGTCCTATGGCAGGCACCTGTGGGTGACACTGTGTCAGCTCCTAGCATCCTTCCTAGACTGTGAGCAAACCAGACAAGCCATATGGCTTTCTGCATAGGGCCAGGAGCTGGTGAGACACCAACCAAGGGTGTACTACGACACCAATGAGGTAGCCTCCAGGCTGATTGGAACTGCAGTTAGTATCAGGCGAATGGTATGGCTGTGTCTTTCCCAGTTGTCACTCTTGGCTCGGCTTAGGATGATTGCCTTATGTTTCCCGGGGGCTCACTTCTTTGCCTGCATGGCCAGGTGTGAGCTTGCAAGGCGCATTCCTGCTCCCAGGCCATGGGAGCCTCTGTCTGACCCTGACAAGTCTCGGCCTCGCCAGGTCCATGATGGCCCCCCCCCACCTGTCTGTATTTTCCCCAGCAGGAGACTGAGGAAGCAGCCATTTCCCTCAGGGTTTGCCAGCACCGCCCTTGGTGGTAAGCTTGGCACTTAGACCCACCAGTGATGAATGGTGAAGACTGATTCTTGGATGATATGATAATTATGTTCTCATCATAATTCTTGATTTTCCAGAATATCTTCACTATTCATCACTGCAACCCGTCCACCTTCCCCTGCAATATCCAAGCTTCTGGACAGTCTCTCCTTTTCCTACCTTGCCTCCTTCTTATTTAAACAAAAAAAGGGGAGGAACTTAAGGGGCAAACCTCTTCCGGTACCTTGTTCCCTTCTCATGCCCCTTGTGGTCCCGGTGGGGGGGGGGGGTATTTTTGGGAGACCATTTTACCCCTAACTCCTTGGTTGCTTTAAAAAAAAGTACCCTCTTTTTAGTCCTTGTTAGCCCTTTTTTTCAACTATCCTTAGTTAAAAAAAATATATTAAAAAGAGAAAGAGCATTAGAGCAGAAATGGGCTAAAGAAGACCTTGTTTTATGTTTTTCTTCCCCCCACTCCCCTTTTTTCCTTTCAGTGTGGTGGGATCTATAGTTGTTTGCTGTTGGATAAGCTTTTCTCAACCCTTCTTGAGAGCAAGGTCTTGCCAGAGAACAGACAATCTAGGGACAGGAAATGTTTTTGGAAATTGTAGCCCAAGTTCCCTTACCAGTTTCAGCTTTCTTTTGCCTTGCAGTTTGACTCTTGCATTTACTTTGCTACATCTTTCTTTCTCTTAATCCTATTTTAGTGGGATATTTCAGTGAGAGAGAGGGAGTCTGAAGGATGGGAATCATTATGTTTTTGTGGATTCCTATACCTGGCAGTTGCTCTTTTTGCGGGGACCCTCTTTTCTGAGTCTTTTTCCTCTCTTAGGGGTAGCATCCTTACCTCTTGAGCTCCAAGATGTCTCTCCTTGGCTTGGAAAACTAGCCTAGTGGTGCATTTCTTTGGCCCTGGCCCTGCTGTTGTCAGGCCTTTCAGGATCAGGGGCTCTATATGTCTCCATATTATGTTTTGGTCATATGGGACTCCTAAACCTCTAGCCTCTTGTAGTTCTCCAACCTACAGGTGGACAGCTATGGCTGGCAATGCTTCTTCAAGGCTTGCAGCTCTACTCTTGTTTCTGAGACTAAGGGAAGTACTCCTTTCCCTGCATTCCACTCTTCCTGAGCTGGTCCTTGGACATTTTGTGGATTTTCCTCCTCCCTTGGGGGTCAGCTAGCCCCTAGAGAGCATAAACAGTACTCTTTCTTTAGTCGAAAGTAAGCCAACTCTTCTGACACCTCTGTTTTTCTTTTTGAGAATTCAGGGTCCCCACTACTCACTCACTCACTCACTCACTCACTCACTCTCCCCTACTCAATTGTCCTGGTCATCCTTTTGGCACTACCAAGACCCTCCCCTCAAACCAATCTTCTCCTGATGGATTTTTTAATTCTTTTGTTCTTTTTATATTTCATATCATTTTATCTGTCCCTTGGGGTCCCTTGCCCCAACCCTTCTTTTTTCTTACCCATTGTTTCCTCTCTTGGTGATCAGAACTGAGGAGGCGGGGGGCATCCTTGGTTACTGGCCGGCCCACGAGTACCACGTCACATGTTCACCTTTTGGGTGTCGCTGTCCCCAACATTGGTCCCCTACCTCTAAAGCTTTAAAGGAAAGCTGTCCAAAACACTCTTGCCAATTACCAGGGCTACAGAAATGCCTGTTTAGCACTACCTTTATGTGTTTACAAGTTTCCAGCTAATCTGTCATTTTAAATTTACCTCGTTTCTGTGTGTAACCTCTCTACAAATGGGGGTTACCGAAAAGTCTTCCTTGAGTTTGCCTAAATGCTCACTGCCAGGCTGGTGTCCTGCATTTTGGCAGTTTGGGTGTGATTGCCAGGGAGTGCCTGCGTGGCCTCTGTGTGCTGTCTCTTTGAGAGCTGCCTGGATTGCAGTCATAAGTGGTCTGAGAGGGAGCCCTGTTGAGGGATGTAACAGTTTGCTGAGGGTCATTTGGAGTGATAGTGATGGTCTAGTTTGTCTAGCCTGCCTTCTTTGCAGCGGGGACTGTTGTTTGTCTCCACTATCTTGGTCCTGGACCGCCAAATTGGACCAATCAGTACTGGTGGGACCTAAAATGGAGCCGGACTACAGGAGCTGTCTGAAGTCAGAATCTGTAGGAATTGTAGTTTTGGGCTTTTGGCCCCTTTTTGCACCTGAAGGGGGAGCCTTTGTTGTGACTGGCAGACAGATCAGCCAACCAAACCTTTTGGATTCTGGGGAAATTCCCAGGCTTGCTGGCAGTTGAGTCAGATCTAAGTTGGGAGCTGAAGAAGCAACAGCTTGAGACAGTCAAGCAGCCGTCTGAGTAGTTTTGCGCAGGAGAACTGTGGAAAGGCCTGAGTTGTGGCCTGCATGTCTGCCTGCTGCTCCTGAGAGGGAGAAAGAGAAGAGAATTATTTTGGACTAAATCCAAGTTTGTGAGAATGAAGTAAGCCACTGATTCTAGGGATGTGGATATGTTGTTCAATCCACACTTTGTGGCAGGTTCCTTGCCATTTTAAATGTTGCTGGAAGGTCTTCAAGCTGGCTCCTCCCACCCACCCAGGTGATAAAACCCTCGGTTCCACTCCATGATGCCAGATCTTCCTTACCGCTTGGAAGCTCAGGTTCCCTCCTTTGCGCTCTGCGTTTTAGGCCTGGATCCACACTCTTTGGAATTTCCAAAACAAATTTTAAAATTTACAAGACTTCGGTCCTGGTCATCCTTTTGGCACACGGCTGCGATGGACAAATCAACTCCTGGCTTCTGTCGGTGCCCGTGTGGGCAGAAGATGTCCCAGACCGATCCGCCTCCCGCGTCGTCTACTGCCTGGGGCTTGGCCACGCGTTCGCGGAGCTTTCGCGAATTGTGCAAGTCCTTCGGCTTCGGTCTTGGAGGACCATGCTGCCAGACTTCTTCTCGGGCTCCCCGCAAAATGGTACCCGCCGGTCAAGTCTAAGGAGGCCCGTTGGGTGGTGTCCACAGCGGCAGGCTCCATGGAACAGTTGGAGCAGATGGTTGCCCTCGAGGAGGAGGTGGCCCAGGCCGCTTCTTCTTCCTCCTCGGCCGCGGCATTTATCCTGCTCTCCTTGGGCTCCTCCTACACTGCTTCTTTTAAGGAGCCTTGCCAATCCCTCTCCACTAAGGGAGAAGGGCCATCGGACATTCCGGTCGGTCCAGAAAGAAGGACCCTAAAGGTAAGTCCCACCGTCGGCGTTCGTGGGAGCGGGAGAGATCCCCTTCACCGGACCGTCGACTCTCGACTTCGGTCGAGGTTGCAGCTGCGGCCGCTGGATTCACGGTGTCCCCGTCAGGTCAGCTGGCCAAGACATCCATCGATGTGGTTGAGATTTTTCTTGACCCGTCAGATGGTTTGTCGACTGGAGAAGCTGACAACCCTTCTTCACCGGTTCCCCCGGTGGTTACCGAGGATTTGCCTATGCCAAAGTCCTCGGTTAAGGTCCCTGCACCGAAGGAGGGGCGGGTTTCCCCCGTTCCCTCTTTGACCCACCCTTGGAATCCCTGAAGGTCTCGGTCCTCTTCCAGGTCCAGCCAGTCCTGCCGATGTCAGCGGTCTCGGTCTCGGCACCATGGAAAGCGGCATCACCGGTCATCCTCTTTGGAGTATAGGCTCCAGCGCAAGTTGCGTCGGCGCTACGAGGACTTGATGTGGCAGCAACTTTTACTGACTGGTAACAAGTCGACTCCATCACCTTCTTCGGCCATTATGTGGCTGTTACCGTAACAGCCGATACAACCCCTCGTGGTAGTCGAGGACCCGCCTTCAGCGCCGGTTGTTCGGCCGAAACCGGCTTCTCCACCCATTGTAGTGGAACCTCTGCCCCCACACCCGAAGACTGGGGCCCCGACCAAGGATTCTTGGTCGGGTCAGGGCTTGCCCCATAGGTTGTTGGTCACCCTCACTCCCAATCGACCTCGGCAGGTGGAGGGTGGCTCAGGCACCTGGCATCTGTTCGCAGATTCCTCGGAGCCTGACAACGACTCTTCCCTGTTCTCCAGGCCACTTGACCTAGAGTCTGCAGGGGGCCAGTCGGTGGACGAGAGCCCATCCTCATTTTTGGGTATGCTTTGACTCATCTCAGAGTCTACTGGGATGCAGCTCGAACCCATTCAAAAACGGGCCAAATATCCCCTTATGGAAATACTGGACAGAGAGGATTCCCCTACGGAGGCCTTTCCAGGGGCCAAAGCCATTGTTGACCCGGCCGTGGAGCTGTGGCAGTGGCCAGCATTTTGTCCCACGCCTTAGGCCAGGATGGCTTGAAAATACGCTGTCCCCACCTGTTCACTCTCCGGTTTCTCAGAGCACCCCTCTGCAGAGGGGTTGGTGACCGATGGCATTTTCCGGTGCTCTGGGAACGCTCGTTGTGTGGACAAACTGCCCAAAAGGAATCCAAAAAATTGGATTACTCAGGGCGGAAGGTTTACGCTGCTTCCTCCCTAGGCCTTTGTCAGGCTAGCTCAGCCATCCTGATGGCACATTTCTCACACATCCTTATGGGCTCCCTGGATGAGGTGATTCCTCATCTCCCGGCTGACCTTCAGACGACGGTCAAGCAGGTGCGGAATCAGGGAAGGGCGGTGGCTAAACAGCAGCTCCAAACTTTTTTGGACATTGCTGACTCTTGTGCCCGGTCAGTAGCGGCCGCAGTAGCCATGCGCCACAGAGCTTGGCTGCGGATCTCCACCTTCTCGGTGGACACCCAGCACAAGCTGGCAGACGTTCCCTTCCCGGGCACCGACCTGTTTGGGCCCGGAGTGGAAGGCCACCTCCAGAGGATCGAGAAGTCGAGTGCCACCTTGGACTCGGTCAAGTCTGCCCAGAAGGACAAAGGCCACCCACAGCAGCATAAGCCCTTTCGCCCTTTCACTCGTGCAGCACATCTGGCCCAGCAACACCAGCATTAGGGCCATCAGGCTCACACTTGGTGCCCCGAGGCCAAGTCTTCCGCTTCTTCTAGTAGGAAGCATGGAGGCAAGGGTCCAGGAGGTCCATCAGCGGGCCCTTTCTCCAAGCCTGCCCAGTGATGGGTTGAGGGGTGTCACCCTCAACCTCGTCACTCCACCCTGGGTTCCCTCCGTGGGGGGATGACTCCGTCACTTCTTTTCCGCCTGGTCCACTATCACCTTGATCCTCCAGAAGGAGATGATCAGAGAGGTGGCAGACCCCCTCCAGACCCAGGGTTTGTGTCCAGGTACTTCCTGGTCCCAAAACGGACAGGGGGGCTGGCGCCCGATTCTCGACCTGCACGACCTGAACAAGTTCCTAAGACCTCGCACCTTCAGGATGGTCACTCTGGCTCAGATCATTCCATCCTTGGAACCAGGCATGTGGTTCTGTTCTCTGGATCTTCAGGATGCATTCTTTCATGTCCCAATCCGTCCATCTCATCAGCGATTCCTCCACTTCCGAGCAGAGGGATCTCTCTCCGAGTTCCTGGCCATACCCTTTGGCCTCTCTCCAGCTCCCAGGGTCTTCACCAAATGCATGGCAGTGGTGACAGCATTCCTGCGGCACCGAGTGGTCCAGGTGTACCCCTACCTGGATGACTGGCTGATTGCAGCCCCCTCCAGGTCTGCTCTCAGATTGGCTTCCTCATCAACGAGGCCAGACCGGAACTCGTGCCATTGCAGGTGATTCAGTTCATCGGGGCCGAGCTCGACTCTCTTCGAGCCAGAGCCCGTCTCCCGGCGGACGGGGCCGAGGTCTTTCCTCCTTTGCCCAATCATTTCTGATTGGGCAGTTGCGCCCTGCCTGGGACTTCCTGCACCTTCTGGGTCTCATGGCGGCCTGCACCAGCGTGGTCCATTGGGCCCGCTGGCATATGCGTCCCCTGCAATGGGGGCTGGCCAGCCAGTGGTCACAGCGCTCTGGCCCTCTGGACCAGCCAGTGACAGTGACCCAGGAGATGTGGGATGGCCTGCAGTGGTGGCTCATCCCAGCTCACCTGCAGGAGAGTATTCCATTCGTCCACCCTGAGCCAGTGGTCACTCTAATGACCAATGCCTCTCTGATGGGTTGGGGTGCCCATCTGGGGGAGCTCAGAGCCCACGGCCTCTGGTCCCCTCAGGAGTCTCGATGCTACATCAACCTGCTGGAGCTTTGAGTGGTTCAACTAGCCCTCACCATCTTCACTCCGTTTGTACAGGGTCAGGTGGTTCAGGTCCAGATGGACAACACCACGACCATGTACTATCTCAACCGTCAAGGCGGGACCCACTCCTTGCCTCTGTGCAAGGAGGCTCTCTGCATCTGGTCTCTCGTGATCAGCCTGGAGACGGATCTCCTAGCCATCCATTTGGCAGGAGCCTCCAACAGTCTGGCCGATGCCCTCAGCTGGATAGGCGCTGCTTCTCACGAGTGGTCGCTCCTGCCCTAGGTAGTACAAGACCTGTTCTCCCATTGGGGCTATCCTCAGGTGGACCTGTTTGCCTCCAGGGAGAATGCAAAGCTGAGGCTGTTTCACGTCTGCCCCCCTCAGCAGGGCTCGCTGCGGGGGGATGCTTTCTCGAGGTTGTGGACCCCGGACCTCTTCTATGCCTTCCCTCCATTTCCCTTGATCCACAAGGTGCTTCTCAAGGTGAAGAGGGACAAGGTGCAGGTGATTCTGGTAGCCCCAGACAGGCCCTGCCAGTTCTGGTACCCATATCTCCTCAGCCTCAGCTCCAGGCTCCCGGAGTGGCTTCCAGCCCACCCGGACCTGCTCTATGTCGACAAGGGGAAGGTTCTCCACCCGGACCTTCAATCCCTGCAACTGATGGCCTGGTTCCTGAGTGGCTAGAGTTACAGGCCTTGGGTCTTTCCGACGAGGTCCTCAACGTTGTTGAGGCATCCCGTAAGGAGTCAACCAGAAAATGCAGTGCCTTCAAATGGAAGAGATTCTCCATTTGGTGTCAGGACAAGGGGTTGGACCCTTCTTCCTGTTCCTTGGCTAGCATTCTGGACTACCTGTGGTCCCTTTCTCAGCTAGGGCTTTGGTCAAGCTGACCCTTAAGGTGCACCTAGCCATCTCTGCTTACGGGCATGGGCGGCAAGCAGTCTGTTAGCTAGGAGAAGGTGGTTGGGCACTTTTTCAAAGGTCTAGACCACATATCCCATCCGGTGCGAGAACCTCCACCTCCGTGGGATCTACTGCTGGTATTGGCTAAGCTCATGGGCAAGCCATTCGAACCGATGCACAGGTGTGACATCTCTCACCTGTTGTGGAAGACCGCCTTCTTGGGGGCTATCACGTCAGCCAGAAGGATGGGAGAGCTCCAGGCGCTTTCCATTGAGTCTCCCTATCTGGTCTTCCACAGGGACATGGTTGTCCTGCACCCCCACCCAAAATTCCTTCCGAAGGTGGTGTCGGAGTTTCACCTTAACCAGGTGTTGACTCTGCTGGTGTTCTACCCCAATCACACCTTGGAGGCCGAATATAGGCTCCATACTCTGCACCCTAGGAGAACGCTCTCTTATTATAAAGAGCGAATGGCTAAAGTTCGGGGAGAAGTCTGCCAGCTGTTTGTCACCTATGCTGAAGCCACACCTGCCAGACCTGCAGCCAAGCGGACGTTAGGCAGGTGAGTCACCTCCTGCATAGATCTCTGCTATAGGTTGGCGGATATGGAGCCTCCCAGAGGGATAAGAGCTCATTCTACCCACCATACTGCTGCTTCAGTGGCTGCTTCTAGGGATGTCCCTATCCAGGAAATCTGCAGGGCTGCTACCTGGAAGTCAACACACACCTTCATTTCCTATTACCACATTGACCTAGAGTCACGCCGGGATGCTGGTTTTGGGACCTCGTTTCTCCAGTCCTTTTTTTTTTTTTTAAATATACTTTTTTATTCAGACATAGCAAAGAATCATACATCCATACATAGCTTCTGGTAGTACATCTCACAATACATAGGTGGGATTAAATTATATACATCTCATACAAATTTTAAACACATTTAAAAAAAAAAGTATGACATAATATTTCGACAGGGTATCTTCCTAATATGAAAAATTAGTTAGGGCTATATTTCTAACTGGACAAGTATATATGCCTCAATTTCTGAGAGAAGAGCTTATCAGTCCTGGCAGTCCATCAAAACCAACATCCTAAGGGACAAAGTCAGGGTACTTATTTAATTGTTGCATCACCCATTTTCTCCATCTTAGTTCAAAGGCTTCTGTATTATCTAGGAGTTTAGCCGAGATCTTTTCCAATGCGTATATCTCCCTCTCTGTTTTCACCCAAGCTAATTTAGTGGGGATAGTTTGGGACCACCAAAGCCTGGTTAAGTTTTTGTGTGCAGCTGCCACTAATAGTCCTACTTGCTTATAGGTAGTGGAATCTATTTTAATCTCTGACGGGGGAGTAAAAGTTAGGAAATACAGTGGGTTGTCAAGACTACCCAAGTCATAAATTGCTCTAATTTCCCCCAAAACCCTTTGCCAGTATGTTTGGATTCTAGGGCAGGACCACAACACATGTGACTGCCCTGCATGGGCAGTGCCACACCCCCTCCAACATTTCCCCAATGTGTCTTCCCGGTATCTAGATGTTATCACAAGCGTACGAAAATACCACATTCATAGCTTCCAAATAAATTGCCGCCAATAGGGGGCATGTATCACCCCTATAGCCCATCCTGCATCTCTGACCCATGCCTGTCCAGGTATATCTTTTTGCAATTCACATGTCCAAGATATACAAATGGACTCTATAGAGTCTCCAGGCCTTTCCCTTACGGCTTTATACAGTAAACTGATACAGTGGGTCATCTCTGTCCCCCCCGGTGTACTGGACTAATAGCTTCACCAACAATGGTGTTTTTTCTGCTAGATCAGCCAAATTATTTTCATGCGGCGCCAAATAGGACCTAAGTTGCATGTAGCTAAGAAAGGCCTTATTCTGAAGTGCATATGTGGCTTGGATTGTTACAAACGGTATAAGGCCCGTGGGACTCACCATCTGGTGAATATACTTTGGTCCCCCCACATCCCATGCTGAACCCCCCCCCAACCTATTGGGGGAAAGGCTGTATCTCCTATAATAGTTCGCAAGTATAAGGATTCTGACTGGGAAAAATAATTTTTCAAGGCCCACAGCCATATGGAAAGAGGCACTCTGGTGTACGGGGAAAATTTGCTCAAAGGATTACACTGTGGTGGGTTGGCAAAAATATATCTGGCTGTATCTTCGCTACCATTAAGTGTGATTTCTATGGACTTCCACTGTGCTGAATACCTTGGATTAATCCAGCTCACCAATGTACGTAATTGTGAGGCTCTGTGATAAGTTCTAAAGTTGGGTAAATTAAGGCTGCCCTTCTCCCTTGGGAGCTGCAGGATAATATAACGAATCCTGGGGGGCTTGCCACCCCAAATAAATCTGGATATCAGTCTATCCCACTCCCTAAAATAAGTGTCTGTCGGTGGTGGTGGCAGATTCTGCAAAAAAAAATAATATTCTAGGCAGTATGTTTTGCTTTACGGCCTCAATTCTATGGAATAAGCCAATAGGAGTCTGGGCCCATCTGGCCAAATCCTGTGTCAACTGCACAGTCAGGGGCTCATAATTCAAAAGGTCAATAATCTCCATGTGGGTAGCCAGTTTAACTCCCAAATATCTCATCTCAATTTTATTCCATCTGAAAGGGTAAGCCAGTTTTAAATATGTAGTTGGCCTATAATTATAAAGTAAAGCCTCAGTCTTTTGTTCATTCACCTTATACCCCCGCCAACTTTGCAAATCTTCCCAGTTGTTCCCATAAAGCAGGTATAGAAGTCTCTGGACTAGTAAGGGTGAGCAAAATATTGTCAGCAAAGAGGGAGAGTATAAACCTTTTACCTCCCAAGGGGATCCCCTCCATATTCGTGCTTTGCCTGATTGCTGCCGCCAAGGGCTTCAGATACAGGACAAACAGCAAGGGGGAGAGGGGGCACCCCTGACTCCTGCCTCTAGAAAGCCTGATGGGGTCTGAAAGGGCACCATCTATCCTAACATACGCACTTGCAGATCTGTATATATTTTGGAGCTGATTAATCAATTGTATGGGGAATCCAAATTTCGACAGGGTCTCCCACAGAAAGAGCCAGGAGACCCTGTCAAAAGCTTTTTCAGCATCTAATCCCGGGGTTACCAAGGGGATCCCTCGAGCCACCGCATACTCCACCAACAAGAAAGTGCGACGAATAGCATCCTGAGCTTGTCAGCCCTTAAGAAATCCAACCTGATCAGAGTCCACTAAATTTGGAACCAGATCTTCTATCCTATGAACTAGGATAGACATATACATTTTATAGTCATAATTCAACATAGATGTTGCCCTGTAAGATGCAGCTTGTCGAGGATCCTTATAAGGTTTGGGGACCATAGTTATTATTGCGTACTGCCAGGAGGGTGGTGGCGCCTCCCCCCGTTGTATAGCATGAAGAGCCGGAAGGAGCACAGGAATCAAGGAATCCCTGAAGGCCTTATAAAACTCCACCATGTATCCATCGGGTCCCAGTGCTTTTGATGTTTTAGCCTCTTTTAGAACCCTCTCCACTTCCGCCTTTCTGATAGGGGCTGTCAGGGCCTGCGCCTGCACTTCTTTTAATCTAGGGAGGGGGGAGAGCTTGCAAATATTTAGAGATCTCCTCCTGGGAGGGGGCACTGTCCTGTGTATAGAGGGTTTGATAATATTTGGCAAATATTTGCCTAATCTTTTGAGGGTGTGTTTGTACCTCCTTTGTGTCAGGGTCTAATATGGACCCTACCGAAGTGCGTGCCCTCTGCTCCGTCAGTCTCTTGGCTAATCTTCAGGCACCTCTAGGACCTCTCTCATAATGATATCGCTTTAAAAAAAACAACTGCTGTTCTACTTGTTGATCAAGACATTTCTGGAGTTGTTGCTTAGACTTTAAAATAAGAGGTTTAACTGTGTGATCCCCCTGGTCCCACATCTGTTGGAGGATATTCAATTCCTCTTTTAAACTCATATGTTTGTTCTCTAGCTTTTCTACATTGCACAGAGGCTTTTATTATTAAACCTCTAAGGACTACCTTTAGGGTATCCCAGAGGATCCCTGGGGAGGTCTCCGGCTGATCATTCTCATTCACTATTTCAGGAATTAATTCCAGAATTTCCTTTCTGAATTCTGGATCCCTAAGATATGCCAGATTCAATCTCCAGTTATTATTCTTGTAACTGGGGAGGGATCCAAAAGCAGCAGGGTTCTATGCCATACATCTAACATTCCTTCATAATGTTCTATCGTGGTATAAGAATAATCCAGTCTAGCAGCCACTCCCGTTCTGGCAGACACATGTGTAAAACTTCTAAGTGTAGGAAATGTGTGGCGCCAGGTATCTACAAAACCCAAACTGGCCACGGTTGATGTAGTATATTTCTGTACTGGGTTAACCCCATTGGGTAAATTCCTGGAAACATCTAACGATGGGTCCATAACCATATTTAGGTCGCCCTCCAAAACAAGCTGACCCCTATAGATGGAAAGTAATTCCGAAAAAAATCTTTGGATAATTGGTTTTGGTGAACCCGTGGGAAAATAAACTGAGGCCAATGTGACCTCTCTATTATACAGGTAACCCAAGATTATAGCATAGCTACCCTCAGGGTCTTCCCTCCGCTCAGTTTCCTCCCTTGTAGCCGTTTTTGCCATAAGCAAAGCCACCCCCCTCCTACGTCCTGATCTGTGTGAGGAAGACGCCACCAACACATATCCCTTACCCTGCAGCTTACCATGCTCTCCCTGGGACAGGTGAGTCTCCTGCAAGGCTACTATTTCTGGCTTCTCTCTACGTAAATATTGATACAGTCTAGCTCTCTTGACCGGGGAGTGAATTCCGTTAATATTTAGGGAAATTACCAGCGAGGAGACTGCCATTATGATATATCAGTGTGGGTATGGATATCCCTGAACCCCCTAATATTACAAACCATGATCTCGACCTTGTCTCATGCCTTCCCTTTAACTAACTTCCTACCTTCAGATCCAACCATTATTTCCTGTACCTCTAATCCCAATACCCCATAATAATTCCCAAGGACTGTCCTATACCAGTAGCATGCAATCACAATCGGTAAATATACATTTGCTATGTCATATTTTAAACACCAGCTTCTCAGCTGAAATATTAAGAAAGTAAGAGTCTTCATATAATACTTTTTGAAAACGTTTAACCACTCCCCCTGTCTCAGGGGATAAACATGTGGGGTTACCAACCGGGCTACCCCCTTTAATAACTGTAGAGCACATTTGGTCTGCATTCTAAAACCATATTTGACTTCCAAGATGGGGAGGAAAAACCAGCTTCCTCCTATTCCACAAGTGGTGCATACAGTCACCACTGGGGGGGGGGAGGTAATGCAGTTTGAGAACCAAGTCGGGCCTCCCAGGGGCTACCTCCGCCCCCTAATTGAGGGCAACCAAATATAGCTGCAGGTGGAAAATCCAACCTCCTGCAGCCTTTCAAATAAAAACTAAGCAGTGGCAAAAACAAAAATAAAAAGGGCAGGGAGATTAAATGCGTCATATTGACCCTTTTTGTGCCCAGAAACAACGCTCTTCCACTCATTCCAGTGTAACCCCTGGATGGCGCTATCCCAGGGGCTACTACCCCTGCCTGATTTGCCACTAACAGGTTGAGGGGCCTGGATCCAATGGCGGGTGCCTCCACCCAGAGGTCAGGGTTTGCAATAGTTAAACTAACTTGGTCACAGCCCTCTGGGACACTGCAACCCCCCTTTCTTCCCACCAGTGGCCCACACAATATATCAGAATTACCTTCACAGTATACACTTACCCCAGGACTGGTTCAGGCACTGAGACCTCCTGTAAAATAAGATACAGTGCAACAATCACAGTACAATACTTTAACATAGACAAATACCTCAGGCAGTATAACTTTTCTGAAACAAGCAGCTCTGATTTATTTGGGGGATATAACAAGGACAGGGGAATCAGGTTAATTAGCTTATCACTTTACTCATCTACTTATGGCTCTGTGCACAGGCCTATCCCTACCAGTTACTGTCCCTGGGTACCCAAGCCCTAGTGGCTAGTCCAAACCGTGGCAGCTGGTAGGGGCCCTTTCACACAGAGAAAAGAAAATTAGTTAAACAGTCAGCAGTACAGTAATTCCATTTGGATTCAATGTGGCAATTCAACAGGGAGCGACCCTGAATTAGTACTCACGACCTCCAAACAAGATAGGGTCCTTCAATGTCAGCAGGGCTACTCTTGAGCTCCACGAGACTCCTCACACATTTATATGGCAAACTGCAACAGGCAAAAGTCCTTTAATGGCAGCAGGATTCACTTGAGCTACACAAGCCTCCTCACACATTTATATGGTGAACAGTAACAGGCAAAAGTCCTTTAATGGCAGCAGGATTCACTCGAGCTACACAAGCCTCCTCACACATTTATATGGTAAACAGTCACAGGCAAAAGTCCTTTAATGGCAGCAGGATTCACTTGAGCTACACAAGCCTCCTCACACATTTATATGGTGAACAGTAACAGGCAAAAGTCCTTTAATGGCAGCAGGATTCACTCGAGCTACACAAGCCTCCTCACACATTTATATGGTAAACAGTCACAGGCAAAAGTCCTTTAATGGCAGCAGGATTCACTTAGCTACACAAGCCTCCTCACACATTTATATGGTAAAAGTACTATACCAGGCAGGCTGCTTCTCTATCCCGATCGCAATTACTGCACAATACCCGGGAGAACACACAGCAGATTCAGTTCCTGACAGACCGAGTGCAATTCAGCAATTTCTCCAGTCTTCTACAGGGTGAGCCTGGTTTCTACTCTTCAGATATCCTTTGATTCTCTTCACAGGATGATTCAGTCCTAACAAGCAGTTACACAGCTGCAGACCGGAACTCTGGGCCTTACACACGCTTTCCGGATAAAACTGCACACCAAAAAGCACAGGGCTCCTTCCTCTTCACTGCCAGAGCTCAACTGAAACTCCAGCAGACAAAACTGGGCACTTCCTTTGAGTTCCTCCCAGTTCTTGGCTGGATTGGCTGTCACTCACAATAGACTGCCCCTGTTGGTCCAAAAAGGCGCCGAAGTCTAAACTACAACTCCCAGAGTCACTGCCCATACAATCCTCTTGTGGCTGGCTCAGATTACGAGTCCAAGTTCTGATTCGTCCAAGGCACCATTTTAGAGCTACCTTAACCCACACTGATTGGTCTAGTTCAGCAGTTCAAAACTAGAATGGGGAACTAGGCAAACACAGTTCTGACTGCAAAGAAAGCAGGTTAGACAAACTGTATTTTCATTATTACTCTAAATGATTTCTGTCAAACACTTACATCTTTCAGATAGGTTCCTTTGCACTCCTAGTGACTGCAAAATGGAGTGAATTGGCAGCAGCTCGAGTGGTACTCAAGCAGAGAAGCACACAGTCCCCCCCATACAAACTAATTATGTCTGCAAGCAGACAGCTCTTAAAGAGACAGTACCAGAGGCTCTAAAAACACTCACTGATAAATGGCTTAAACGCCAAACACCATTCAGGTTTGGAGCATTCAAGCAAGCTCCTGGAAGTCTTTTGGGAACCCCCATTTGCAGGGGGGTTGCACCAGTAAATCAGGATTAGGGGAGAATACGAAGGAACAAACAACACAAAAAAAAGAGAGAAAAAAAAAACGCTCCCCAGGGATGGATCTGTCTGTCTATCACATTAAGAGGCAGTGTGCACAAAATATCCCAGCAAATCTGTTCCCCTTATTAAATTTCCAGCACCTTCCTCAGCAAACGTAGGCATCAATCACATTAAATGCACCTCCCTTAAAGTTCCGAAGTATCAATTGGAGTAAATAAGCGTTTCAGCCTATAGGGTTTATATAGTTCACTTCAACAGCCCAAAATAATCAGGCTCCAAACCTTCAACCACAGATACTATTTCCAAGGGTAGTGTTCAGTTCTCGAGTGTTGCCTCCTCATAGTTACTCTAGGCAGGTTCTTCCGCTAACCCCATAGGGGTTTGCGATGATCAAAATAATTCGGGTCGCAGCAATCGCCCATCTGAAAGAGGCCAGGGTTTTTGCCACAGTGTTCGGTAAATTCTGAGATCTATTATTCCTTCCTTTCTGCAGCGCTACCGTTTTCCATCTCTCCACTCTCTGTACAGCTCTATTCTCCTTCGGCTTCTGCTGGAATTGAATTCTCCATTTTAAAACCTCTGCTTTGGCCTCCTCCGCCGGCTCGAACTCCTGTCTTCCATCAGGAAACTGAATGATCATTCGGGCTGGATACGGTGTTGTAAACTTTATTTTCTGCTCCTTCAAGGCTCCAAACAGTGGTTGGTATTCTCTTCTAGCTCTCAGTGTAGCCGGGGCATAATCGTTATCGATATAGATTCTATCCTGGCCATGAAATATTTTTTGTTTCCTCCAGGCAGTGACAAGAACCAGCTCTTTTGTGGCGAACTTGAGGAACCGTGCTACTATTGAGCGCGGTCTAGCATCTGATGCAGTTGCCTTAGGGCCAAGGGCCCTGTGTACCCTCTCGAACTCCAGCTCTAGGTCACCAGGCAGTTCAAGGGCCGTACGAAGCACAACACTCAAAAATTCCATGATATTCTGGCCCTCCGCTCCTTCCTGGATCCCATACAGTCTCAAATTCTTCCTGCGGGCACGATTTTCAGCGTCTTCTTGTCTCTGCTGGATCAAGAGCTGGGTATCTTGTATTTGTTGCACTGCCATCTCTAAATTATCAATACAATTCTCTGCCATGGTGAGTTGTCTGTCTGAGTCATCTACCCTCTGTTCAAAGATCTCTACGTCTTTTTTAAGTTCTCCATAGAGCTGTTTCATCTCCGCTCTGAAACTAAGCAATTCTGTGTAGATAGTGTCCAACTTGATCCTTTTCCTGTGGGTGCGAGCCGTCGAGTTAGGCCTATCTGTGGAGTCGAGTTGGCCAGTTTACATCGAGGCCTGGGAGAGCTCAGAATCCGATGCCCCAGAAGGCAATCCTCGCCCCTCAGGTGCGATTTTAGTTATTTTTTCCGTCATCTTCTGCCCCTTATATTAATTTCCCTTCGGCATCGAGCTTTTTAGCTGTCTATTTTAATTTTTTGTCAAAATTGAAGGTAGTTTTCGTCGTTCTGGGCATGGAGCCGTTAACCTAGGCTGCCATTCGGGTTGATGATGCAACCGGAAGTCGGTTCTCCAGTCCTTATTCCCCAAGTAGGGGGTGCGTGCCTTGTCTCCCTCCTCCCAGAGAACTGCTAGAAGTCTGCCACAAAGTGTGGATTGAACAACATATCCATGTCCCTAGAAATACAGGTTACTCACCTGTAACAGGAGTTCTAGGAGTGGTATATGTTGTTCATCCACATGACCCACCCGACCTCCCCGGCTCCGATGCGCAATGTGACTTCCAGCGGGCTAGATCTGGCATCATGGGGCAGAGACGAGGGTTTACCACCGGGTGGGTGGGAGGAGCCAGCTTGAAGACCTTCCGCAACATTTAAAGCAGCAAGGAACCTGCCACAAAGTGTGGATGAACAACATATACCACTCTTAGAACTCCTGTTACAGGTGAGTAACCTGTATTTTTTTACCAGGCTCGTACCTGAAGAAGACCAAAGATTTTGCTGAATGCTATCGGCCTGTCAAGATTTCCAGCTGCTTTTGAATTCCCGGTTTGTGCAGAGACTTTGCAATCATGACCGGAGAGTGGTTTGCCTGGTACAGTAGAATTTACTTACACGTAGATGTTTTTGTGAGTTGTTAGTGGGTCGTGATTTGGTTCCCCACTGTGTGAACTGTGTTCTGCTTGCTGGAAGCTGTATCAAGCCCAAAACGGACTGTATCCAAATTTGTCCCCATGTGGCCTGGGCCTTGCCACACTGGCCCAGCCAGACTACCCGCTGCACAGAGAAAGCCATCGACGAGAGACCTGCCTGGGGATCAGCCCCCTGCTCCACGCCTGAACAGGAATGACGCCTCGGCGAATCGTGTGGGCCCTGCCTTTCCTGGCACTCCAGATTAACCACCTGCAGTCTCAATTTTCGTCCAGCCTGTATCCAGTCTTGGGTATCGTGAGTAATCACCAGGGTAGCTCCCTGCAACAACAGCCTAATCTAAAAGTGTGTCATCTGATTTTCTTGTTGTTTTCTTTTCACGCACTGAGCCCTCCAGCTCTGGATTACAATTAGTGTGTGTGGTGCATGTTGTTTTCTTCCATCACAGGGCCCCAACCAGCTGCAACGTTCCTAGCTAGCCCACCATTCTCCATCTGGGTACCCAGAGTGTGTGACTGTTTATGGACCCTGAAGTGCATGCATAACTGTTTAATTGATACAGCTTTTAAGCAAATTAACCTGATTACGCCCTTCCCTTGTTTAAGTCCCTTAAATAAATCAGATCTAACTCTTTTGCATCTACCCTGACTGTGGTTCCAGTTTGTGCAAGAGTACTCTACTGCTGTTATTTGCTGTGTATAACCTTGTTTTACAGGGAGTCCCCAGGGTCGAGCCAGAGGAAAGGCCTGGTGGTAAGTGCAAACAGCGTGGGTACTTGTGTGGTGTATCAGGGGTATTGTGAAAGCGATTATTGTGTATTGTTCCGGCCATTAGTAAGGAAAGAGGGGGGTTACAGTGTCCTGGAGGGCTGTGCCCAGGTTAGCTTGACCACTACCAACCCTGACCTCTGAGTGGAGGCACCCATTTCAGAAATCATGCCCCTTAACCTGCTACTAGCCAAGCAAGCAGGGGTATTAGCCCTTGGGATAGCACCACCTAGGGGTTACATGTGCCTTAAGTGTGGTACTGAGTTCTGTGCTGAAGCTGCCATTTGGAAACTGCCACCGCACCAGAAGACTGAGCGTGAGCTCCGTTCAGTAGTTTTCTTCCTGCACTCTGCTGGAATGCTTGTTCATGACGAGCTGGGCAAATTTTTACAAAGGAAAAAGAACTGGTGTGGCATGTACTACTCTTTTAGCTGAACTTCTAAAAGTAAGCCCCATTGAAAACGGAACTCAGTAACCTGTTTAATTTTTTAATTGAAAGTTGAAGTCCTGAGTTCGGGCATGCGCATTAGCACCTCGCTAATGCACATGCCCGAAATCAGAACTTCAACTTTCAATTAAAAAATTAAATAGGTTACCGTGTTTCATTTTCAGTGGGGCGTACATTTAAAAGTTCAGCTAAAAGAGTAGTACATGCCACACCAGTTCTTTTTCCTTCATAAATATTTGCCCAGCTCATCATGAACGAGCGTTCCAGCAGAGTGCAGGAAGAATATTCTGCTAATATGCCTACAAGTTGCGGCTCTGGATGCTACAAGCAATGAAATGGCATCACTCACTCTGTGATATAAAAATACTATATCATTTTCAAATAAAATACATGCCCTTTGACAGAAATGCAGCTCTCTCACTACGTGTTGGCAGGTGAGTAGAGGCTGGGAGAAAAATTGGGTTTATGACAACTTTCCTTTAAAGGCATATGCTCCCACGGGATCCCCATGCCTCCCTTGACTTCTTATGTGAGACTGCCAACAAGGGTGTCGGTTAGTGCCAGTTGTATTAGTGGGTTTGTGATGTGGACACCTGTCCACTGGGAACGGGACTGAGACCACAACAACTCATTTCATATAGGCCACTGAACAGCCTTCAGGTGGTAATGGCCCTTGGCCACTGGGCTGGATTGGAACCAGTGACCTAGAGGTGAAATGGTCCTTAACCCACTACCAAACCACTGTACCAACCAGTTGCTCCTACACAAATACTTCCTAGGGGAAAAAGGCCCCTGTTAAGCAGAACAGGGATCTGAATGTCAAAATGTACCATCATCCTGCCACTGTACAGATTATTGGTGAGGCCGCACCTGGAGTACTGCGTGCAGTTCTGGCGCCCCTACTTAAAGAAAGATGTTAAATTGCTGGAGGGGGTCCAACACAGAGCAACCAGGATGATTCTCAGTATGGAGGGCAAACCCTATGAGGAGACACTGAGGGAGCTTAACATGCACTCCCTGGAGGAACGGAGGGATAGAGGGGACATGATAGAAACCTTCAAATATATCAAAGGCATAAATAAAGATGGTACAGAGGGAATGTCAAGATTAAGGAGAGGGAGGGACACTAGGGGGCACAATCTAAAGTTGGAGGGTGGTAGATTCAGAACAGAAATGAAAAGGCAGTATTTCATGGAGAGAGAGAGAGGTGACAGGGTGGACCGCATTACCTGAGGAGGTGGTATCCTTGAAGATGGTGGGCAGTTTTAAGAGAGGATGGGACAAAATCTGGGGGAAGGTCATCAATGAGGCACTGGGGGCAGGAGTAACAGCTAGTACAGGCATGAAATTGGATATGTGGGTGGGGGGGGGGAGCAGCTGCAGTGTAACAGACTGCTGGCTGCACACTCCAACAGACTAGTTAGACAATCAGGCCTGTATCTGCTGGCGTGTATGTTCATATGTACAGTGCATCCTGTTCAGGAAAGTAAAAATCCTTCTGTATATTAAAAAAAAGATTGCATATCATGGTTTTGAGTCCTGTTTTGTGTTGGGGGATCAAGGTTCACGAAATGATAGCTTGTTATTTTTTTGTCTTTACATTTTAGGATACTGTTCTAGGTGGGGACAAAATCCTGTAGGAAAACATTGTGTTTAATGAGTAGTGAAGTCCGCGCATATAGTAAAATGGAGTTTCTGGCACTGTTTGGAAGATGTGAGACCCCCCCCCAGTAATGAGTGTTGTCTATGTTCTCATTCCAGGATCTGATGGAGCAACTTGAGGCACAAGATAAGAATGTCCGCAAGCTGAAGAAACAGCTGAAGATCTACATGAGGAAGGTGCAGGACTTAATAGGTCTGTTCTGGATTCTTGTCTTGTGGTCTGTCTCTGTGCCTTGTTTATCCTTGCAGCTGGTGTGTGTGCACCAGTGAGTACTGCTGCTACTGTGTGACAGGAGAAGAGACTTGGCGGTAGCTTTGGGCTTCTCTGCTGTTAGTATGTTTACACCCAGTGCCTAGTGGTGCTAACAGATGCTGGCTAGAAATGCCTTGAAGCTGGCTTCTTTTATGGCCAGTCTTTAAAGGTGGCCCCCTCCATTGAACTTCACCCACACCCAGTGCCTAGTGGTAGATATGGACTCTGTTTAGAGCTTCCTCGGAACTGGTTCACTTCATGGCCCGTCTCTGGGCTAGTACTGGCAGGTCGTCAGATCAAAGTCTGGATATAAACTGGCAAGACTCTGCAATTGGATCCGGGGATACAATACTACTTTTTTTCTCTTTAGGAATCACTTTTACTTACACACACAAAATAAAAAGAGTGCCTTTTGCTTGATTGCAGTAACATAGGCACTTACAGTGGAGCCTCATGGACACGTGCCATAAGATGTGATGGTGGGGTTGGGGTGGTGGGACAGGCACTAAGGGAGGAAAAAGTGCCAAGCCAGCTTCACACAGGGCAGACCACTGTGTGGTACTGCTTGTCATGGTGGTGCCCTGGTTGCCATGTTACAGAATCCTGTGCCCATGTGGTTGCTATTGCTGCAGACCCACTCCATGCTGCAGTGGTGACCATATGAGAAGACCCCAAGCTGTACTAGTGCCATAGGGACTGACCTTCCTTGCTACTTTAGTCTCTATGTGGACAGACCCCTGTGCTACAATGGTTGTCATAAAGGCAGACCCCACCCAGTGCTGCACTGGTTGCCATGGGACAGAACCCCTTGCCACACTTGTTATCATGGAATGGACCCTGTGCTACAGTGGTTGCCATAGGGGGCAGACCTCTGTCACACACTGGTTGCCATGGAGGCAGACCCCTGTTGTGCACTGGTTACCATGGGGCAGACCCCCTCACACTGGTTGCCATGGAGCAGCCCCCATCACATACTGGTTGCCATTGGGGCAGACCCCTGTCGCACACTAGTTGTCATGGGACAGAACCCTGTTGTGAACTGGTTGCCATGGGGCAGATCCCCATCACACACACTGGTTGCTAAAGGGCAGACTCCTGTCACGCACTGGTTGTTAAGGGGCAGACCCACGCAATGGATCAGCCATACAGGATAAAAAGAGTGACTTATAAAAAAACTGCATGGGTAAACAAGGGAGCAAATACCAGTAACACCACAAATACTTGTCCTTTTTCAGCAAATGGAGTGATCTTGGCAACTGACAGAGGTCCGAAACTGCTACCAGGAGAGCCACGCAGGCAGCCTGCACTGCAGCGGAAGGAGGATGGGTTCCAGGGCATGCTGGAGTGCAGGAAGGAGGATGAAGCTCGGCTCATCAGGACCCTTATTACAGGTGGGGAGTCGGACCCACACACAGGTCAGGGATGTCTGTGGTGGAACTGGATGGGGGGATTGATGGTGTGTTTTTTGGTTGGTTTGTTTTTTTAATTTCATTTTTTTTTTACTTTCATTGTCCTCGCTCTAGCACTACTGTAGTGTGACCTTTCCCGTAGCACTCTGTCCAGCTTGTTTTTATATATATTTTTTCTTCCTACCCCCAGACCTGTCACCTTTCTCAGTGGTTCTAACAAACTCTTCATCCCAATACCAGGAGTCCGGAGGGCCACTCTAAATGGTGTCGGGTGTAAGAGCCCGGAGCATTGCTCACTCTGACAGCCTGGTGAGGTTTTCCAGATTTGGATCATCCCTCCCGCATTCTTCACTGACTGGTACTGCTCAGTGCCATTTAGCCTCGTAGATGCACAACCAGTCACCTGCGGAGAGGGGTGCTCCACCTCCAGCATCCCTTTGGTCGCAGTGCCATTACACCACCCTCCCATATCAGAGGTGTGCTTTTGCCTGTGACAGCCCCTGCAGGGCAGTGGCCTCCAGTGGTGGATGACTGGGACTCCCACCCTGCCATTATTCAGCTTTGTTGGAGAGTGAAGTGGTACTACTTGGCCATTGGTTACACGTTTTTTTTTTCCATACATTTTGTTTATGCAGGATAGCCCAGCTGAGATGTAACATCTCATTTCCAGTGGGATCCTGCTTCTTCCTATTTCTACAGCTCAGTGAACTGGAGCATTGGGACTTGCCCGAAGTCACACACTGATTCTGAAGTCACAAGAAGAAGATTATGACTTCAGAGCAGGAAAACTCACAGGAACACATAAAGTCTAAGGGGCAAAGAGCCTGTTTCCCTGCAAATGTCTTTAGTAATAAAGAAATGTCATGAAACTGAGGTTTGTTTACTGTTATAAGATCTGATCCAATTGTGATGCCAGACACTGAAAAATCCGTTTCAAGCAGCCATACACGTTACAGTAAATATGTTGTACCAGTACCTTTTATTCTGGCTTAAATTGCCCTTTTCTTCTGCCTTGTGTGACCCCCCGCATTTGAGTCTGCGTTAGCATTTATTTATTTTTTGCCACCTTCTAACCCTTTTCAGGCACCACATTGTACTACTCTACTGCCTGCCAGATTCAGTCTAGCCGGCATCATCCACCGTCAAATCCCAGTTTGCCCATCTGGCATCCAGGCCATTTCTGTATCTCTTCAGAGGCCCCCTCCTTCCCAGATGGGCAAGGAGGAGAGGGAGAAGTGTGGTGCTGCTGCAGCCATTACTGAGCACCAGGGGCTGGGTACTGAATGTGCTATCGATTTGGTAGCATGGGCAAGCGTGCAGGGAAGGCGTCGCACATGGCTGATCACTTTCCCCTGTTCTCTCCACTTCTTTGCTTTGAGTATGCACAACATTGCTGCCCTGGGGCAATGCCTGTTAGTGTGGGGTTACTTCTGCCAGTAGCGGCCCTGTGCTACCTCCGTGTGCAACTCTCCAAGCGAGGCAGGCCCCTCTCCAGGAAGAGTGTGTCCCCCATATGCTCTGTCGCCCTCCCTCCTGGACTCTGCTCCCAGAATTCGGGGCTCCGGGTGTGAACCTGAGTCACCAGCATGCAAGAGCAGTCCTCAACTGCTTGGTGCCATGGAGCCAGCTGCCATTTACTTTTTATATCAGAAATAATGAATGGTGTGCATCATTGAAGGAAGGCTCCGGTACACCTACCTCTTTAGCTTTTTCAAAAGCAGAAGCAGAGTTCTGTGCAATCGCCAACAGTAGCGATGTGTAGATAACTCTGCCTTTTTTTTTAAAAAGTGCTTCCAAGAGCCTGTACTAATAGCATACAGGTCCACCATTTGCACTTCCCTCTAGTGGTTTGTTTACATGCTGCAGTGCATTGCCCGTCACAGGCGGGCACAGTTGATGACATGTCGTCGTCCCTCTCTCTCCATATGTTGAATTGGGAGAAATGGTAATGTTGCTCCAGTTTAGCAAATCAATGTAATTTCCCGTTTTTGAGCATGGGCAAGTCTTTTAAAGTCCTTACAAAGATGTGTCCATGCTGATTGCCTCACCCTGTGCACTCATACCTTGACCCTTCCTTCTCTTCCTTAGGTACGAGTGTCAATGGACGTGAGGATCCCTCACATCCACTTTACCATTCCGGTGATTTGCTTTAACACAGTTCCCAAATCCCGCTGGCCCTACAGCGGTTGTTTTCAGTTCAAACAGTCACATGTTTAGTGCTTTCTGATCCATTTCCCTTGTTCCTTGGTCAGTGCTGCCTCACCGGGAAGGCATGAGCCACAGATTCTAGTTGCTCACTTCACTCAGATTTACATTCTAGGGTTTCAAGGTGAAGAGATCGGTGGGCCTGATGCCTGAAGCGGGGCCATCTGTCGGTACTCCTGTGACCTAGCACAGATGGAGCACTGCTTGACTTGCAGTCACACACAGCCATGTGTGAGTCCAGACCATGCCAGTTGCCATGCCCTTGCAGGTCATCTTTCCTGTACAGTTGAACAGCTGCAGATGTACATAGGAGCCCCCACTGCCCTGGGTCCCCTCATCATTGCTGGAGATCGATTTTCTACCTGATGTGGCTGCTTTCTATCCTGATGGAATGTCACCCGCATTTCTGAGTCATTATTAGCACGGATATTTCTTAGAGTTTAACCCCCCACCCCATCAGAATCTCCCTGGAAGTCTTCAGGGAAACCACCACCGGTCCAAAAGCCATCAGGATTTTTCCCATGAGGAAAGCCCCCCAGGGTTCCCACTCCTTCCTGCTCCCACTGTACAGTTGTGAAGCTACCATGAAATGTCTCCAGATCCCTGCTCCCCGGGATCTGTCCCTGGCTTTGGGCACTACGCCTCTTGGTTGCATCCGATTACTGCCATCTCCGCAAGCCTCCACAGAGGTCCCCATGCTAGCTGGCACAGCTGCCCCTTGGGTGCTGCTCTTCTATGTCCTCTCCTACACTGGCTCCTAAGCTCCCTGCACCATCTTCTGTTAGCTCCCGTGACACACCTGCATCCAGTTGCCAATTCTCTTGACTGACTCCCTGGCACCGTAGGAGGATCCTTCGTTTGTAGTCTAAGCTCCTCCCACCAAATGATTCCCTCAGGGCTGACACTAGATAGTCCTGAGCCCGGGCACCCACTGTTACATGTGGGTGGTGGTGGTGGTGATCTGGTGTGGTTATATTATTCTAAACTTGCCCTCTCACTCAGTGACGTGACCCCTCCCCAGGCAAATAGGACCAGACATGAACTTCACAAGTATTAAGCCGTATTGATTCATTTGGTCTCATGCCAAGATGTTGCAGACAAAAGGAAACATCTTTTCATTGGGCTGAATCAAGATTCCAGGCTTGTTTCTGTCACCCTCCCACGTCCCTGGCTGCAGTCCACATGGTGCTGGTGACTAACAACTGTTGCTGGTTTTGTTGAATTCTCTCATAAATAATGGAGGCTGGGTGAATGTAAACACTGAGACTGACCTGCTAGTGAGTGGGAGTTGCAAAGCGAGGAGACAGAAGGAGGGAGGAAAAATAGTGCCCACGGAGCTAATGATGTCACCGGTTCTAATTAAGTGTTTGAAAAATGACTGCAGGGAGAGGGAGATTTATAAATTAAAGGGAAAAGTTGCATGCAACAGTACTCTAGTATGGATTTTGAAACTGTTGCTCTGAGAGCTGAAACCTCTTCTGAACCAGGTTACGTAAAGTTTTATGCTTTGAGTGCATACTGTAGCTTGATCCCCAACCCCTCTGCATTTTAGATACAAGAAGTAAAGTTGCTTTGCTGTGTCACACTGAGGGTCCTCATTTACACAGCAGGCTTAGCCAAAATGCCTGATTTCAGAGAGAGGTTAATTAAGCAATAATGCAGGACAGGGTGTGTGTTGTGGGATTTATCCACGCCTTGTGTGGCATGTCACCTCACGAGGTGCGGCTGATAGACTTGAACCACACAAGAAGTGGGCAAATCCCACTACTACATACACTCTGTAGTGCACTATTGTGATTATAAAATGAATCTGTGTATTAACAAAAAAAAACAATAATTAGGTTCAAAGAAAGAAAACATTTGGATCTTTACCAGTTATCTGTTGCATGGTTTACTCTGGTTATGTGACATTATTTGACCAATGAGGTTGCAGGACTTTTGTGACTCATTTTCTAATGAGCCTTTTTATCTGCAGTGGACTCTGCAGTTGTCCCTAGATGTGGCATGCAGTGCTGTCTGTCAGCATCAAGCGTTCTTATCACAGTGTTTGCTAAGATATCTTGCAGGATACTGCTAGTGCTCGGTGTAATCCAGTGGCAATTACACCAGTTTGTCATGCAGTGAACATGTGAAATCTCACACACAGCACTTGATCTTGGTGGATGACACCACACCGCTCAAATGCTGGTACCTTTGCACAGCACTGTGTATAAAATTGCAAGAAAAAAATCTAGAAATTGAGTTGGCCGAGAGAGATCACCTGACCACGCATTAAATCTCTATAAACACACAGTCAGGTGCCAAATCTCATTTTTCTTCCCCCAGAAACCTACTTAGGGCCATTTTATAAGTGTAATAAGCCCCTCCAGGGTGTGCATCATAGGCATTTAATGCACTTCCCAGGGATGTAAGGACACTCAGCCTTTGGCCTCATGCCTGACTTCACCCCTGGGGCATGCATTAAAATCCTACAATGCACACCCTGTCTTGGCTTATTACTTATGTATTTTACACCTAGATTTACCCTTGTGCTCTGCAAAGATGTACTGATATTCCTCATCATGTTAGAGCTACTGTATTCCTGGACATATAGGCCAGGATTTTCGATGCACAGAGATCCTGTATATAAAGACGAGAGGGGACATCACGTGGAATACTAGGGGCTTTCTTGCCACTGTATGCAAGTGGCCTTTACTGAGTTTGCGGGGATATGCAAATGAGCGGAGGGGTCATATGATGACCCCTCTAGTTTTTATATGTATGCTCTCTAGGATTCAAGGTTTGCTCCAGGAGTAAAGGGAAAGGGGGAAATTGTTTAACTAGGAGAGGCACACTAAGCCAGAGCTTGTTTCTATGTGTGACCTGAGAGCACAAGGATGTTAAGTGACTTTCTCAGGGTCACATAGTATGCGGGGGGGGAGGGGCTGATGGGATTCTAACCCAGGTCTCCAGGTTTACAGCTCAGTGCCCTTAACCACTACGCTATACTGCCTACAACTATCTTTAAGTAGCTTAGTGCCTGGAGCAGCTACTCTGAAGCACTTAGCGTATGTCAGACAACTGAGCCAGGCACTGTCTCAATTGCTTCTGCAAGTCACAACCCCTACTGGCCACACGAGGTATGGGGTCAGTAGGGGGGATGTGGTGCTGACAGGAGCAAAGTAGCACGTTGGTCCCACAGATGGCGATTGCTGCTGTAGAGCAGTCTACCATATTTGTACTCCCCCTCCCCATGCAGATGACCCCATAGCACAGGTAAGGTGCAGTGGGGTCCTTTGCATATAAGTAAGGCCTCATTTCAGATGCAGCTGGTGTGTCTCTCCCACATCAGCCGTACTGTGCTGGAATGCACACTTTTCTGAACCCACTTTTTGGAGGGCTGGGGTCTCCTATTTTATACCGGGGGGGGGGGGCAGGCATATCAGAAAGCCTAGGAAACTGGCAGGAGCTAATGAGTTGTACAGCATGTACTCCGACACTGACGACCTCCCTGCCTAAGGAGATTTTGTAAACAAGAAACAGTTATTTATTTATTTTAATTGTCTGTGTTTGGCCAGATAAGACTCTAAGCCAAGGTTTGTTTCCATGTGCACCCTGGAAGCAAAGAGAAATTAAATGACTTGCTCATGGTCACAAAATATGTAAGTGGCTATGAGATTCAAACCAGTTTCTCCAGGTTTGCAACTCTGTGCTTTCAACCACTACACTGTATTGCCTCCAAAGTTACTTTACTTACAGCCAAAAGAAACTTACCCTTTTATGGCAATGGGGCAGGGACAAACAGATGCAGCCTCAGCCACAGATTTAAACCCCTAGGAGTGCCATGGGGAAAATGTGAAGTGTTTAAAGATGCACTTTGATTGGATGTATTTATCAGCCAGGTTGACCCAGTAAGCATAACTACCTGATCTTCTAGGAATCGATCTTCACCATTGATTCTCACTGGTGGGTCTAAGCCGGAGACGCTATAGGACCCTGCGGGAGCCAGAATTTTTCAGGAGGGCTGGCACTGAGGTAAGCTGCATGCATGTGCAGTGCCACAAGGGGGAGCTTGTGGCACAGGCTTACCTCAGCACCAGCCCTCAACTGCCTCAGTTCCTTTTTGCGTTCACTTGCGCAAGGAACGTCTTGTATCTTATATGGCATTTGAGAGGTGTGTCACTGCCTGAGACAATTACAGCTGAAACTGCAATGGGCTTGGCAATGTACACCAATCGCCAGACACTGGTTATGACACTAGTTCAGCTTTGCTGATGTGTCAGAATCTCTAGTTAAAAGAAATGAACCGCTCCAATGAGACCACTTAATTTCTTTTTGTAGCCATAACTCCGGCCATACACATTACAGTTCAAAGTAATCACTAATGCACATGGTTGGAGTTATGGCTACAGTTTTCTCCTGCTGCCTACCACACTCTCTCTCCCCAGTCCTCGCTTCTCTGTGTGTGTCTCTCTTTCCCCGGTCCTCGCTCCTTTGGCCCCCCTGCAACATTAGTCGCAGTGTGGCTTTCCTTGTTAGCAACTCCTGCCACACTCTGTGTGCCTGGTCCTCGCTCCTCTCTCCTCCTCCTCTGACACCCCCCACTTCAACAATAGCTGCAGTGTGGCTTTCCTTGTTATCAGCTTCCACTGCAGTCTGTGTGCCCAGTCCTCGCTTCTCTCTCCTCTGACTCCCCCCTTCAACAATATCCAGCGGTGCGGCTTTTCCTTGTTAGCGGCTCCCGCCGCAGTCTGTGTGCCCGCGTCGTCATCTCTCCTCCTGAATCCCCGCTCAACAGTAGCCGTGAGTGGCTTTCTCCCGGTCCTCTCATGCAGCCCCCAATAGTCCATGACACTGAGGAGCCCACCCCAGTGTCCCCAAATCTATATCCCCAAATCGCTTGGGACACACTGGGAGCCCACTCCCAGTGTCCCCAAAAATCATTTAAAATGTACCTATAAACAAGAAAATGGTCCCACGACGTCTTTTTTTTTTCTTCCAGAAAAAGAAACGGTCCCTTGTCATCTCCCCTGCCCCTCCCCCACCTGACCCTCCCTCTGCGCCTCCCACCTCCACACCCCTTACCCTCTACTTACCCTCTGAGGTAGATGGCTGTGATCTTCTGTGGACTGGGACACATCTGCACTCTTCAAAGCTGTACCGCAAACTGAAGAATCAAGGTAAGCGCCATATAATGGCTGTCAGTGGGGGTTTTAGCTTATGTTGATATCTTGGCCATTTTTAGGAATGTTTGCCCCAAATTTTCAGCATGGGGTTCTTGGGACACTACCTCTTGAACACTGGCACCGTCATTTTGTTACTCGGTCCCAAAAAGTGATTTCACGGCCGCTGTGCTGAATCACCTTTCGGGACCGATTAATGAAACAGCAGTGCCAGTGTTCATGAGGTGGGGTACCAGAAAGCCCATGTTGAAAATTTGTTGAAAATTTTCCAAAAATGGCCACGTTATGAGCATGCATTGCGTAGTTTCTATGTAGGTTCATAACTTTGCCAATTTTTAATATTTTCACTCCAAATTTTCAACATACTGTACACATTTTAATACACCTCTTCATGAACAGTACAGCTGTCATTTTTCACATCCTGCCTGAAACGTGTTTTTGCACCTCTGGCACAGAACTGCACAGTCACTGTGCAAAATCACCTTTCAGGACCGATTAAGGAAATGACAGTGGTAGTGTAGTGTTCATGAGGTTGGGTACCAAAACGGCAGTGTTGAAAATTTGGTGGAAAAATTATTACAAACGGCCATGTTATGCAGGTTCGTTGAAATTTTCCTACACATGAGCGTAACTTTGGTAATTTTCAATACTTTCACTCCAAATTTTCAACATAGCCATTTTTCCATACCACCTCATGAACAGTACAGCTGTTATTTTTCACATCCTGCCCAAAATGTATTTTCGCACCTGTGGCATGGAATGGCACAGTCGCTGCATGAAATCACCTTTTGGGATCGAGTAACGAAATGATAGTGCCACTGTTCATGAGGTGGGGTCCCAGAAAGCCCATGTTGAAAATTTGGAGCAGAAATACCAACAAACACCCGGGGTGTTAGGGTTTCCAACCGTAACGTCCCACCCTGCAGAGACTGACAGGTGTTGGAGGTGTGCCTTTGGGTCGTCAGCTGTAATGCTCATGCCATTCCACCCCCACCCTGCAAACAGTGACAGGTGGGGTGTGCCTTAGGGTCTTCAGCCCTAACACTTACCCCATTCTCCAATACTGCACCCATCTCAGCTTATTTCCTTATGAAATGGGGTGAGCATTAGGACCAAAGACCCCTAGGCACACTGAGACGTCTGTCAGTGTCTGCAGGGTGGGGATGGGGATGGAATGGCGTGAGCGTTACAGCCGATGACCCAAAGGCACACCCCTGATGCCTGTCAGTCTCTGCAGGGTGCGGGTGGGACGTTAGAGTTGGAAACCCTAATGCCTCATTAAGGAAGTAAATCAGGGAGGGGCGGTGGACATCACCCTTCGACACTGTCCAACACAGAAGGCTAATTAACAAGATGGGTAGTCTGGCCATGGGGCACAAGCTGATAAACTGATTTAGAAACTGGCTTATGGACAGGTGGCAGAGGGTGGTGGTAGTGGGATCCAATCAGAAGAGAGGGGGGTGACAAGTGGGGTACCTCAGGGATCAGTCGTGGGACCAGTCCTGTTCAATGTCTTCATTACAGACTTTGCAGAAGGGCTAGAAGGAAAGTTCTGTCTGTTATACTCCAGAAGGGATAGAGAAAATAAGCAGGGACATGGAGAGGCTTGAAAATGATCTGAGGAGCGGCAACTGAGGTTCAGTGCAAAGAAGCCCAAATAATGCACCTAGGAAGAATTAACCCTGGGGAGAGCTACAGGATCGGGGGCGGGGGGGGAGGAGGTGCTGATGATCACTAAGGAAAAAAGGGACCTAGGAGTTATCAGTTCTGATGACCTAAAGGTGTCAAAACAGAGCACAGATGTTTCAAGGAGGGCCAGTGGCATGCTGGGGTGCATAGGCAGAGGTATCACTAGCAGAAGGCACAAGGTGGTGATGCCATTGTATAATCCACTAGTGAGACCTCACCTGCAGTACTGTGTGCAGTTATGGAGGCTGCAACTGCGCAAGGACATTAACAGGGTGGAGGCAGTCCACAAAAGAGAAACCAACATGGTACATGGCTTGCAGCACAGCACATATGAGGAGAGATTTAAAGGACCTCAATACATACTCACTGGAGGAAAGGAGGGAGTGGGGGACATGATAGAAATGTTCAAGTACCTCAATTGCATAAACAAGGTGCAGGGGGAGACATCTTCCAATGTAGAAGGAGTACAGGACTGAAGGGGCATTATATGACATTGGAGGGGGGCACATTAGGAGGAAATGTGAGAATTTTTCTTCACCTAGAGGGTGGTGGATACATGGACTAGTCTGGCACAAGAGGTGGTGAGAGGACGCATGGCAGAGAGTGGTGGTAAATGGGATCCAATCCAGGTAGAGGGGTATGACCAGATGACTACCTCAGGGAATGATCCTTGGTTGTCTACATTACTGACATTGCAGAAGGGCTAGAAGGAAAGGTCTGCCTGTTTGCAGATGACACCAAGATCTGTAACGTAGTGGATACTCCAGAAGAGGGGGAAGGGGAATGAAGAGGAACCAGGAGAGACTTGAAAAATGGTCCAAGGAGTAGCAACTGAGGTTCAATGCAAAGAAGTGCAAAGTAATGCGCCTGGTAAGAGGAAACCTTGGGAAGAGCTACAGGATGGGCGGGGAAGGTGCTGAAGATCACTAAGGAAGATAAAGACCTAGGAGTTATTTATAATTACCTACAGGTGTCAAAACTGAGCACAAAGGCTGCAGGGAGGGCCAGAGGCATGCTGGGGTTCATAGGCAGAGGTATCATTAGCAGAAGAAGCTGAGGGAGACTCGGACGCCATAGACAAGTACATGGCTTACAGACACACTGGATGGGCCTAGCAGTCCTTATCTGCCACCTGCTGCACTCTCTCTCCCTGGTCCTTGCTCCTCTGAAATGCCCCCTGGCTTCTACAATAGCTGCGGTGCGGCTTTACTTATTAGTGGCCTCTGCCGCCCGGCACACTCTCTCTTCCCGGTCCTCGCTCCTCTGATACCCCCCTCCTCAGCTTCTACATTAGCTGTGGTGCGGATCTACTTATTGGCGGCTCCTGCCACCCAGTGCACTCTCTCTCCCCGGTCCACTAAGGCCAGTGGGAGCGGCTTCTCTGACTAGCAGCTCCATCCTGCATTAATGGTGCAGCTTCCACCATGCAGCACCCACCACTCTCATTGCTGCCTCTTCGCTCCTCTGAAGCCAATACCAGTACCAAACACCACTGCAAATACCTGCAAGTGAACATTCGGCATTGACAAATGCTTGTTTTCCTTGCCACCGAGTGTGCATCAGTGACGATGTCACTTGCCTGCTGGAAGTCAGACCTTCACATCTATATGATAGCAGCATTCAGTTTTTCTCAGTTTTAGTGTTTAAAGTTAGAGTTTGTTATTTTTGTGTCGGTCCCACTGATTTTAAGAAAATATTTCTGTCAGTTTCTCACAGCCCTACCGAGTCAACGATCGACGGCCATGGAGGATGGTGATAGGGAGCAGACTCAGACAGGCTGCTCTGGCAGTGAGGTCGTGTCCACTCCACTTTCCTCATCAGCGAAGAGTTCTGACAACGGACAGTCCAGGGTCCGGGAGGGAGGGTAGCCCTCTCGGATGCACAAAAAGAAGCGGGCCCATACCCGATCCCAGTTGGGTTTTTGTCACCACTTGGCCTTGAGTTCTTCCTCATCTCATTGGAAAGGGAAGAAATGATACAGCTTGAGGCCACCATCTGTCAGGTCTGCCACAAGAACTTTGATCTTTCTGAGCTGGAGGCCCTTACAGGCACCTTTGGTTTCACTGGGGGCCTCTGGTTCTAGGAGGTCAAGGTCTCGGGTCTGGAATCCCTCTTTGTCAGTAAGTGGGGACTCCGGTGGGCAGTTCTGTCATTGGGTAGCTCTTATGGAGCAGTGGGCGCAGTGTCTGGCCTGTGTACCCCTACCGGCAGAACCGGTCCTTGGCCCCTGGGGGCTGATGGAACTAAACCTGCTGGCATGGCCCTCAAGATGGGTAAAATGTTTGGCTCTGGCAGCAGCCCAGGGTCCTTGCAAGTTACTGTGCTGCCAACTCCTGTCCCGCTGGCCACACTCCCATTCTGTGTCACTGTGGTGGGACCGGCTGGGTACAATTGCCGGTCATTTTGGTTCTGGCTTGGGTCATTGATGCTGCATCTGGTATCGGTATCAGTGCCAGGTTTAGGCCCTTTGGGTCCTGGCCTGGCACCGGTTGAGCACTGCCCTCATGGTGTTGCCTAGACCACATTCTGTATTAGTGAGCCTATGATCCACCTCTTTCCTACAACCCCCCCTTCGGTGAGAATGTGGAGGAGGACAACAAGTTTGACCCTGACCATGCCATTTCTGAGGGTGGTGACGATGACACTTTCTTTAGCCTGGACTCTTCAGACCCAGGCCCTGCTTCTGTAGCCCAGTAGGGTCTAACCTTTCAGGCTTTCATCAGAAATGTGCATTCTGCACTTAATTTTGAGCCTGCAGCCATTGACCCGGGTAAACGTCTCTGTCTGCAGTGGTTAAATGTCTCTGCCATGCCGATCAGTTTGGTTCCTCCTGTTCTGCCCACATTTGAAACCCTGTCTGATGTGTTTTGGAATAGGCCTGCTTCGACAGCATCTGTTTGCAAGCAGATAGACAAGAAGTACATTGCCCCTAAGGATAAGTCAGTGTATGTTTCTCAACGTGTAGCTGATACTGCTGTTATTCTCGCCAAGAATGACTAGACCATTCTCCTCCAAGAGGTCACTGAGCACCCTGCTAACAAGGAATCATGCAGGATTGACACTGTGGGCAAATGCGCAGCTACCCTAGGCATGTGGATTGCTAGCTACCAAGGGCACTTTTCCAAGTATGAGTATACCCTTTGGAGCTTGCTTATGTCCCTGGCAGAGTCACTGCCAGATTCAGACTAAGCAGAAGATTCTGCTGTCAAACATGGAACTGAGTCTAACAGTCATCAGGTCAGAGCCATTAGGGATGCCTTTTATACTGCCTCCTGCTCTGTTACTGCAAGCATCTTCATCAGAAGGCATTCCTAGCTGTGAACCTCAGGATTTTCACTAGATGTCCAACACGAGTTTATTAATGTTCTCTTCAATGGTACTTACTTGTTTGGACAGCAGGTAGAGAAGTCTCTTAAGGCATCTCACAAAACTAGGACTACCCTTAAAGACTTCCAGGCCAGCCCTTGCCAACCCCCACGGGGAAGAGGATGCAGTTTCTTTCAGAACAAGTAGTTCTTTTCTGGAAGAGGCAGGGGAGCTCAGAAAAATCTCAGTCTCCCCAACCTCAGAAGAAAGTGGAGTTGAAGACACAGGTGCTGAAAGAATCTAGTACCACCCTCTGAAGCTCCAGGCCCTGTCCTGCCTCAGCTGCCCAAACTTGCCGCTGCAATCAGAGACAAGTTCGTCATGCAGCAGCACAGTTGACACGCCTCCCCTACGTGCCTTGCCTGGTGAAACATTTCAATAAACTTGGCAGCGGCTCATGCCATCTGCCTCTCACAACCCCTATAAAGCCGACTTCGGGGGTGCCCAATCCCCGACTGCATGTTTACTCCAAAGATTGTGTGGCACTGTGGGAGCCCACCCCAGTGTGCTTCCATGGTGTTCAGAGGCCGACTGCGTAGCACGCTCCTGCCCCACCCCACCCCATTGTGTACCACACTGGGAGTCCACCCCAGTGTAGCCAACATCCCCCCTCCAAGTCATGGGGCACACTGGGCACCAACCCCAGTGTGCGCAACATTTGTTTTCTTACTCCTGTAAAGAAAGAAAACTGTCCGTAGTGTTCCTTTTTTTTTTTTTTTAGTACTTGGAACAAAGAAAACAGGCCCTCTCTGTCGGCGGCGCCTCCCCAACCTGCACCCACCCTCTGCGCATCCCACCTCCCCCACACCCCCCACCCCATACTTACCTCTGGAGGTCAGCGCCACACTCTTCGGTGGAACGGAAACACGTCTGCACTCTTCAAAGCTGACTGCGAACTGAAGAAATGCCGGTAAGCTGTATAATGGCATCAATGGGGAAGGTTTCAACTTAGGTGGATATCTCGGGCAGTTTTTTGACTTTTGGCTCCAAATTTTAAACATGGGGTTTTTGGGACCCCACCTCATGAAATCAGTCACTGTCATTTCATTATTTGGTCCCGAAAGGTGATTTCATGGTCACTGCGTGGAATCACCTTTCAGGACAGATAAATGAAGCGATAGTGCCACTGTTCATGAGGCGGGCTCCCAAAAAGCTTATGTTGCAAATTTGGTGAAAAGAAATCCCAAAAAGTGACTGTTACGAGCGTGTGTTGCTCGTAACTTCGAGAATTTTTAATATTTTCACTCCAGATTTTCAACATTGCCATTTTTTGACACCTCCCTATGAACAGTACAGCTGTCATTTTTCACATCCTGCCTGAAATGTGTTTTCTCACATCTGGCGCACAATGGCACGGTCACTGTGGGAAATCAACATTTGTGACAGATTAAGAAAATCACAGTGACACTGTTCATGAGTGGAGGTCCCAAAATGCCTGTATTGAAAATTTTGTGAAAAAAATTTCAAAAAATGACTGTTACAGTGTGTTAACGGTTTCCACATATGCGTAACCAAAATTTTAGTATTTTCACTACAGATTTTCAACATTTTCATTTTTTCACACCTCCTTAAACAGTACAGCTGTCATTTTTCACATCCTGCCCGAAATGCGTTTTCGCACATGTGGCACACAATGGCGCGGTCGCTGTGGGAAATCAATGTTCAGGACAGATTAAGAAAATCACAGTGACACCATTCATGAGCGGAGGTATCAAAATGCCTATGTTGAAAATTTGGTTGAAAAAATTCCAAAAATAATTGTATTATAGGCATACTGTATGTTGCGCAGTTTCTACGCACGCTTGTGACTTCACCAATTTTTCATATTTTCACTTCAGATTTTCAGCATTACCATTTTTTACACCTCCTCACGAACAGTACACCTGTCATTTTTCACATCCTGCCCAAAATGTGTTTTTGCACCTGTGGCACCAAATGGCGCAGTTGCTGTGCAAAATCACCTTTTGGGTAACGAACTGATATTGCCACTGTTCATGAGGTGGCGTCACAAAAAGCCCATGCTGAAAATTTGGAGTGAAAATACCAATAAACGCCTGGTGCGTTAGAGTTTCCAACTGTAACGCCCCACCCTGTAGAGACTGACAAGCATCTGGGGTGTGACTTGGGATTTTTGGCTGTAATGCTCATGCCATTCCACCCCCAACCCCAGCTTACAGCCACTGACAGGCATTGAGGTGTGCCTTGAACTGTTCAGCCCCAAAGTTCACCCCATTCTCCTATACTGCACCCATCTCAGCATATTTCCTTACAGAATGGGGTGAGTGTAAGGCCGAAGACCTCAAGGCACACCGCGACACTTGTCGGTGTCTGCAGGGTAGGGTGAGGTGAAATAGCGTGAGCATTATGGCTGACGACCCAAAGGCACACCCCAATGCCTGTCAGTCTCTGCAGGGTGGGGGTGGGGTTGGTGTCAGTTCAATACTTCACTGCCATTCCTATTACGCATCTCTCTAACTTCTGCACTGCCAATGCCAGCAAGTCAACATTCGGCATTGACGAATGCTTGTTTTTTATGTTCTCCTCCATTTTCCCGTCCTGCCCCCGCTGGCTAGGTCCCTCTGACCCCACTCCATCCTTTGTCCTCCTGGCACCTTTTTGGCACTGTGGGGGACCAAGGGCTGGACTTCACCCTGGCCAGAGACCCTCCCTGTAGGGTTCAGAAGGCCCAATCCCCTGGTTACTAGCCAGGACCTCCTCTGCCATACAAAAGGGCTTGGGGAGTGGCTTCAGGGGGCAGTTGGTGGCTTGGATAGGAGGGTGGAGGACACGGGGAGCACAGACACCTGAACATACCTGTGCTGGGATCATGGCTCTTCCGGTGTCGCTCCCCTCCAGCTGGGGTTCGGTGGTGGTGGTGGTGGCAGCAGCAGTTGGGTGGGAGCATGGCTCCTCAGTGTACTCGATCCTCCAGGAGTCCTCGGCAGTGGCAGCAGGGAAGGGTTTCCCTGGTGGATGAAGGCAGGCTGCCTCAATTTTGGTCCGGGTGGAAACATGTGCCCCTGACCTCTCAGTTCCGCCTGCCCAGTCACCGGAGCAGCAGAGACACCAGGTGGTAGCGCAGCTAACCAGGCCACCTTTCACAATCCCCCCTCTCCAGCAGCAGTAGAAGACCCTGGCCAGGTGGTGAGTGGGTAGTGCACCCAGTTTTATTAAATTTTCACTCCAGAGGTGCTCCGGTGGGGGGGGGGGGGCAGAAGATAGCAGGCTGGGTGGCTAATTGGGGATTCTCCCCACAGGTGCCCTCATGGGAGGGGAAGGGATGGGGAACAGAAGAGACGTGGGCTGTGAGCCCAATTTCAAAATGGTTTGTGCCACAGGCACTATAGGGGGCAGATAGAACAGAAGTGGGCAGAGCACCCATATAAAGGAAACGGCAGGGGCACTGTGGGTTGACTTCCCTTTTAGGCGATTCCCTGTACCACTGTGCACTGAAGGGAGGTGTGCAGTGGGCTACAGTCCACTGAAAAATTTGTGCCATGAGCACTGGGCAGGGCCTGGGAACAAAGGCCCATAGGAAGCATTAGGACGGAGAGGCTAGCAGCGAGGGTCCCAGCCCTCATGCATACTAATTAGAGAGCAGGGCTGGACAAGGTCCTACACAAGGCAAGGCCTCATTAGTATTCAGGAGGGAGGTGGGACGAGGGCAGAGAGTCCCATAGAACCAGGCAGTGGCAGTAATTAATATTAATGAAGGGGGGGGGCTCTGCAGAGACAGCCAGAGGAGGGAAGACCCTTAAAGGCACAGCACCCTCTGGGGAAAGGAAATTGTCTGATAGCCCTAGGTTGCTACTGAGTTACCCTGATGTGTTCTGAGCCCCACCTGAACCAAACCATGTTGTAGCCTGCTTGGTACCCCTTGAGACCGAACCCATTTACCTAAGAACTGATCTGCATTGCTTGCAATCTGAACTGTGTTATTGGACTGTCTCCCCTGTGTACCTGATGTCCAGCTTCGCCTTTGTTGCTAGTACCAGCTTCTTCTGCACTCATCGCTGACTTGGCCACTCCTCCATCTTCAGCATACCTGTCTCCGGTGACATCGACCTGCTTCGAATCTCTGCCATGGTGTTCCAACATCAGTCCTGTGACAGTAAGTTGTAGAGAGCCGCTAGTCAGGTATCCAGAAGTGAGTCAGCTTAGGAGCCGCCCTGGCTCAAGAGGGAGGGACCACAGTTGGCGTCGTGCATAACCTTTTTCTTATTTTGTTGCCCATCCGCAAGTGTGCGCATACCAGTACCATTCCGTAGAAGCTGCCCCGTGGATCACATTGGCAGTAGTCTTCTCAATGAGAGGTGGCCTGGGTGCCAGGGACCTACCAGTGGTCATTGCTGCGGATTGTCCAGAGAAACATCTGTTTGACCAGGAGTCTTCAGCTTCTTGCCAAGAGTCACAGAGTGTTGCCAAGTTCTTTAGCATCCAGTTAGCAGTGTTCCTCTTTGTTTTTTGTTCGCCCAGTAGACACGCTGTTATGGCCTGTTTATAAAAGTGCTTTGTGGGGGCAATACCCACTTGCTGATCAGCCGACGCATTGCAAAGCCCAAGCTTGGTTCGTCACTTGTCTTGTCATCTCAGCAAAGTGCCCACAGGACTTGGACTGAAAGGGATTAAGGTTCGACCAATTGCTGGTCCTGATTGTATCATTTTGTTGTTTGTTCCATTGTCTTGTAGCACTGTAGAAAACAGTTATCTTGCTGTTTTTCTTGCCCTTATAAATAAACGTTTTGGTCCCTGAGTAAGCTTCCTGCCTCTCCTTCCAGATTTGTCTGGCCTATCGGCAGGATAAGAAACATCAAAGAATCCAAAGCTCGAAGCTACCCATACAAAGATGCCTGCAAGAGGAGATAACTGCCCTGGAAGAAAAACAGGATCATCAGAGGAAGTTGGGAACCTGCCGTTAATGATGATTCCCTACTATTATGGAGCGCCATGGCTCCCGTGCTTTACGGAAGAAAAGACAGATCTAAACACCGACAGGCTGCATGAGTTCACTGACAAAATGAAAGCCTTCTTTTGATTGTATGACCTGCCTGAAGCTCAGAGATTCGAGGTCTTGATGGGGCAACTCCGAGGTATTGCCCACAGGGAGGCATCCTCCTGGGCTGGTGAAGAGAAAGCAACTGCATAACGTGTTTGGAAAATTGAACTGTATCTTCGGCCCCAAGAGTCTGTCAATGCTGATAGTTCAGTTCTTCTTGAGGGTACAGGGAGAGGACGAGACCTTCTGTGACTATGCCCTCAGCCTGCAGGAGGACCTCTGTGCCATTCAGTGAGTTGATCCTGAGATGTTCCCCAACCCAGATGGAATCCTGATGGACAGATTCATCGAAGAAGTTAGAAGTGGGACCATCCTAAGCAAACTCCGTATGTTACAAGAGCAACAACCTGAGGCAGCGTTCCCTGATTTTAAAGAGAAGGTCATTGGGGTAATTGAGCTTCAGTGACTTGGAAGCAGCGAACCAGTATGGCAGCCAAGCATGCCAGTAAGAGGCAAGGGGTGGTCCAGTCCCTGGGTGCAGTCTGGGTGCTGGTCATCCTCAACAGGAATGGGATCCCCACTGTGAAGTGCCAGAAGAGCTGACACGGTTAGCATGTCAGGTGTGTGAGCTGGCTGGACTCGTGGCAGAGCTGAAGCAAGAGGTCCAGCTTCAGGTTTGCAGTCTCCACGCCGGTCCAGGAAGATAAGGAACAGAGGTTGAAGACATACGGGTACACAGGAGGGGCAAATCAGACCCTCTTGCCAAAGTGAAGGAACCATTGGGCCCATTTGGCAGCTGTGTCAGGGGAGTGATGCCAGAAGCAGCAAGATCAAAAGAGCTTGGCACCAGCTGTATGAGAACACCAACAGGGAGATGGAGAAGATTAAGCAGAGCAACCAAGTTGTTGTGGCACCTTTGGGAAATCCATCAAGAGTTCTAGATGCCTGAGCTGAGGAGCATGTGTTGTCACCTGTGATGTGAGCAAGCAGGTTGCCGATTAGAATGCTCGCATGGAGGCCCAGTATCAGAAGCTTGCACAGCAGGTCACAGAGTATGCAAAGCAGAAAGAATGTGAAAACCTTAGTTTCCAACAGCGAGCTCAGAAAATCCAGGAACAATCGGAGCAAGCACGGTGCCATGAAGAGGAGAGAGCATGTTACACAAGAAGTATCCCAGAGTACCAGATCATGGCCACATATCTGAACCGTAAGCTGTTTACAGAGATGCAGGAAAAGGAAGAGCTCAGCAGATGCTTGGTGGAGCTGCAGGCATCCTCGCGGGAGGAGTGCATCCAGCTGAATGCTGTATGTCCCCAGGAATTGTCAAGACTCCTGGGGCCTAACAGCCCAGTAGTGCTGGATGAGCAAACCAGCCAGCATTTGTGTCTAGAGATTCCTGACTCTTGCCCAGCACCCAAGAACGAACTAGTGAGAGAATCAGATCCAGCCGGGTCCATCATAACTGATATGAGTTGGCAGAGCACATAGGCAACACCCCCCATTCAGATGTCATCCAAGGCAGTGGGAATGCACCACCGGAATGAGAGAACCCCTCCTTGAGCAGAACCCAAGCCAACAGCCAGTCGAAAGGTGTGTACAGACCAAGGACAAATGGGAGCGTGTCAGATGATGCCCACAATCGGGAAACGCCCTTACTCATATTAGAATGAGTGCTGGAGAAGTCATGGTGTGGTGGGCAGTTATCTCCGAAGAGGGAGCCCGACCCATATGTCATTGTCGACATCCCATGCCCAGGATTGCATGTCTGCCTGATTCAAGTTTTGGACTGAACGCAGCAGCTAGTACACTGGACTAATCTGAAGTCCAGTGCGGCCCATGTCGAGTCAGATGGACGGATCGACAAGGAGAGGTAGGAACTACTCCCAGAAAGTGCCTCGTAGCTAGCCCAACTGACTCTTTGTGGCTAGGTAACTGTAAAAGAAAAGTTGAATTCAGTGTAGATATGTTGAACAATTGTTCTTGAACCTGTCTTAGTCATTCTAGTACCTGATGTATAGGACCAAGGACAGTCACAGATGTAATAAATGGTGAAGTGAACAATACGCTCAAAAGTCAAGAGATGCTTATGTTTAGAATGGTGTGAACTAACAAAGATGTTCAGACTGATATGCTAAAAATGTTAAAGTAGATCAGTTAGGAATGAATGTTTTCAAGTAGACTAGTTAAATGGTTTTATAGCAGTAAAATGTTTGCTTGTGTTTTGCAACTCAGAATGGTAACTAAACCCTATACGTGGGGACATGTATGTTTGGGTCGGGCAAATTTGTAGTGCCCCAAAGTTGGGGGGGGGGCACCACAAAAACAAGCTGGGATTCAGATTTTTGGTTTATGTTCTCCTCTGTTTTCCCGTATTCCTCTCCCTGCCAGTTAGGTCCCCCTGACCCCACCCCATCCTTTATCCTCTTCGCGCCTTTCAGTGGCGCGAGGGGCCGAGGGCAAGACTTCGCCCCAGCTGGATACCCTACCTGTAGGGCTCGGAAGGCCCAATCCCCTGGCTACTAGCCAGGACCTCCCCTGCTCTACAAAAGGTCCTGAGGAGTGGCTTCAGACAGTAGTTCGTGGCTTGGCTAGGAGGGTGGATGGTGCGGGGAGAACGGACACCTGAACATACCTGTGGTGGGCCCGTGGCTTCTCCGGCATCACTCCCCTCCAGCTGGGGTCTGGTGGCAGCAGTGACAGCAGCAGCAGTCTGGTGAGAGCATGACTCCCCGATGTACACGGTCCTCCAGGAGTCCTCAGCAGTGGCAGCGGGGAAGACTTTCCCTGGCGGACAGAGGCAGGCCACCTCAGTTTTGGTCTGGGCAGACATGTGCCCTGGACCTCTCAGCTCCACCCACCCAGGACGGATGACTGGTGGGAGTGCGGCTTCCTGGCCATCTTTCCTGACCCCCTCCCCCCCAAGCAGCAGTAACAGACCTGGGCCAGCTGGTGAGCAGGCAGTGCACCTAATTTATTAAAGTCTCGCACCGGAGGCACTCTGGGGGGCAGGAGATAGCAGTTGGGGACTCGAGCCACAGGTGCCCTCTTGGGAGGGAGGGGGAAAAGAAGAGACATGGGCCTGTGAGCCCAGTTTCAAAATACTTTGTGCAGCAGGCACTATAGGGGGTAGACAGAACAGAAGTGGGCAGAGCACCCATGTAAAGGAAAAGGGAGGGGCACCGCAGGTTGACATCCCTTTTTGTTGATTCACTGAAGGGAGGTGTGGAGTGGGCTACAGCCCACTGGAAAATTTGTGCCACAAGCACTGGGCAGGGCCAGGGAGCAAAGACCCATAGGAGAGCATTAGGAGGGAAGGGCTAGCAGTGAGGGTCCCAACCCTAATGCATACTAATTAGAGGGCAGGGCTGGACAAGGCCCTACACAAGGCATGGCCTCATTAGTATTCAGGAGGGAGGCAGGACCAGGACAGAGAGTCCTATAGAACCAGACAGAGGTGTCCATTAATATTAATGAAATGGGGTGGTTCTGCAGAGACCGCCAGAGGAATGAAGATCGTTAAAGCACAGCACCTTGTGGGGAAGGGAAATTTTCTGATGGCCCTAGGTTGCTCACTGAGTTACCTTGACATGTCCTGAGCCCCACCTGAACCAAACTGTGCTGTAGCCTGCTTTGTTACCCCCTTGAGACTGAACTCATTTGCCTAAGAATTGATCTGCATTACTGGCAATCTGAACTATGTTATTGGACTGTGTCTCCTGTGTACTCGATGTCCAGCTTCGCTTTTGTTGCCAAGACCAGCTTCTTCTACACTCGACGCTGACCTAAGGTGGTCCCCGGCCACTCCTCCATCTTCAGCAGACCTATCTCCAGTGACTTTGACCTGCTTTGAATCTCTGCCATGGTGTTTCAGCATCAGTACTGCGACGGTAAGTTGTAGAGAGCAACTAGTTAGGTATCCAGAAGTGAGTCAGCTTAGGAGCCACCCCGGCTCAAGAGTGAGGGACCACAGTCAGCGTCGTGCATGACCTTTTTCTTATTTTGTTGCCCGCCCGCAAGTATGCGCGTACCTTTACTGCTCTGTTGGGGCTGCGATGAGGATCACATTGGCAGTAGTCTTCTTTTTGGGAGGTGACCTGGGTGCCGGGGACCTACCAGTGGTCTTTGCTGTAGATCGTCCATAGAACCATCTGCTCGACCAGGAGACTTCAGCTTCTTGCCAAGAGTTACAGAGGATTGCCAAGTTCTTCAACATCCAGTTAGCAGTGTTCCTCTTGTTTTCTGTTCATCTGGGGGACACCCTGTTATGGCCTGTTTATAAAAGTGCTTTGTGGGGGCAATTCCCACTTGCTGATCAGACAGTGCATCGCAAAGCCCAAGCTTGGTTCGTCAGCTATCTTGTCATCTTGGCAAAGTGCACACAGGACTTGGACTGAAAGGGGTTAACCCTCTGTTATTGGTTCGACCAATTACTGGTCCTGATTGTATTGTTTTGTTATTTGTTCCATTATCTTGTAGCATTGCAGAAAACCAGTCATCTTGTTGTTCTTCTTGCCCTTGTAAATAAACCTTTTGCATCTTGGTCCCTGAGTAAGCTTCCTGCCTCTCCTTCCAGATTTGTCTGGCCTATATTGAATTACTAAGGAGTCATGAACCCCATTCCACCAGAGCTTCACCCCCTATACTCGTACCAAAGAAATTGGGGGTCATGTGTCCCATTCTTGACCTCAGAAATCTGAACAAGTTCATAGATCAAGACAAATTTAAAGTTATTTCTTTGGGTTCTCTGCTTCCCTTTCTGAAGCCTTAGGATTGGTTAGACTTCCTGGATCTGCAAGATACATATAAGCACATACTGGTACACCCCAGTCACCACAGATACCTCCATTCTGTTGTGATGGGACAACATTACCAGAGTCCTGCCCTATGGAATTTCCTTAGTGTCTTGAGTCTTTACAGGAGGCAGTATAGCATAATGGTTACGGGCACTGAGCTGCAAACTTGGAGACCTTGGTTTGAATCCCATCAGCCCCCACTTGCATACTGTGTGACCCCGAGCAAGTCGCTTAACCTCCTTGTGTGTCCATGTCACACCTGGAAACAGAGCTCCAGCTTAGTGTGCCTTTCCTGGTTAAACAATTCCCCTTTCCCTTTACAGAGTGCTTTGCAGTATTTCTGGCAGTTCATAGAAAGTGAGGACTCCAAGTCTGTCCTTACCTGGATGACTGGCTGATTGCCAGTCCTTGCAGACAGGAGACAGAACAGGCAGTAACACTGCTGTTCAGTTCCTTACCTGGATGGGGGTTCTGATGAATCTTGAGAAGTCTCAGCTACAACCCTCCCAATGGCTGCTGTTCATAAGACCTCTACTGGGTACTACAAAGGCCCGGGCCTTCCTTCCAGAGAACAGACTACAGGCAGTTCTGTAAATGGCATGCTACATCATGAAACCCAAGACTGTGCAGTCCCCCTCCATGCAGCGCTTGCTGGGTCTGATAGCCTCCTCAGTGTTCACAGTGCCCCTGGCATGGCTGTACATGAGAACGACTTAGTGGATGCTCGGTGCGCAGTGGTCACAGACATAGCACCCTCAGATCTACCGCATTTAGGTGACCAAGCCCCTCATTTGGTCACTTGCATATTGGTCAGTGGAAGACAGCTTCCTCCAGGGCTTCCCTTTCTCCCAACTGGAGCCTCAGCTCACACCATGGATGCCTCTCTGGTGGTATGAGGAGCCCACTGTCAGGACCTCCGAACACAAGGTGTCTGGGACCTGGCAGAGGCTCATCTCCACATCAGTGTGCTGGAGATGCGAGCTGTTTTATATGGCTTGAGAGCCCTGGTGGACCTTGTTAGCCATAAAACAGTTCACGTAAGACAAACTTCCTGACAACAAGTCTGTCATGTACTACAGCAACAAACAGGGAGGAGCACACTCTTACCATCTCTGTAGGGAGGTGATGAGAGTGTGGGATGGTGCCTGAAGCAGGGGATCTTGCTCCAAGTAATTTATCTACCAGGGGTCCAGAATACTCTGGCAGATGAGCTCAACCAAACAGAGGCCAACCCTCATGAGTGGTCACTAACGCCAGACATCGTGAGATCACTGTTCGAGTGGGATGCCCCAGATGTGGACCTATTTGCATCCCCACTCAACACCGAACTGCCTCAGTTCTGCTCCGGAAGTCCAGAACATGGCAGTTTCTGTCAGGTTGTATTCAGGCAGCCATGGAAAATCTGTGTTTCTGTATGTATTCCTTCCAGTCCCTCTAATGCAGAGGGTATTGCTCAAACTGGAGGCGTACAGGGGCAAGATGATTCCCATTCCCAGAGTTCCCACCGGACCGAGTGGGCTGGTAGCCAGTGGACTGGCAGCTTCCACCGGTTCCCTTTGGGTGGTGCCATGCAATGCTAGGTCTGTGAGAAATAAGACTACGATTATGGCAGACTTGATTTCTTTGGTCAGCCTGGCTTGCATCACGGAGACCTGGTTGTGGGACGATGCAGGTCCAGTTTTGGAGACATCTGTCCCACCTGGGTACTCTGTAGTGCACTGCCTGAGGAGGGAAATGCAGGGGTGGGGGTGTGGCCATCTGTTTTTAGATCTGACTTGAGCATCTCCGTGCACCCAGTGGGTCTACTTCATCGTTTGAATGTGTGACTGTGCGTGGGGGTCCAGGTGCAGGTTGCAGGATCCTCCTCGTTTATCATCCCCCGGGATGCGAGGATGAATTCCTGCAGGAGGTAACGGACTTCGTTGCTGACAGGGTATTGGAGTCACCCAGATGGTTGATTCTGTGGGACTCCAGTGCCTGGGTCGATGACAAACTCTCGCATTTTGGTAATTACTTCTTCAAGATAATGACATCACTGGGCCTTGCACAGGCTTTTGCTTCTGCAACCTACTTCCACGGCCATACCTTGGACCTAGTATTCCCACTGGGGCTTGAGATTACTGATCTCAAGATTGATCTGGTCTCTTAGTCAGACCACTGCATGGTAGAGGTCTTGTTCGGGCCCCCCCCATTAGTCCCTCCCCTGTCGAGATGGTTCGCTACCGTCCTTTGAGGGGATTGTCCCCAGAGGGACTGCTGGCAGTGGCAGATTTTTCTGATGTTAGTGCTGCATGTGCGGCGAGGTTGAGCAAGGTGGTGGTAACTTATAATAATGCTGTCAACAAAGCACATTATGCCATTGCACTGATCCGTATATGACCCAGGTCATCTCTCTTGAGATCCCCCGTGGTTTGATGGGGCTCTTGAGGAGATGAAGACCATGGGTTACAAGTTGGAGCACTGCTGGAGTAGGACCTGGCCTTGGATGACAAACTGGCTTTGAGAATTCACTACAGTGACTAACAAAGGGCAATCAACCATAAGAAGGCAGAGTTCCTGTCAAGGGAGATGGCTGCAGGAAGGAACAGACCAGCTCTGCTCTTTCAGACTGTAGACAGGCTACTTCATCCAGCCTGTCTGCAGCCAAAAAGAGCAGCTTCAGTTGCACAGTGTGAGGAGTTCACTCAGTTCTTTTCTGACAGGGTGTCCTCCATTCAGGCCAGGATCCCTTCAATGGGACAAGACCAGTCTCACAGTGTAGGGCCTGGTATGTACAGAAACGCTCCGGTTGTCTGGGATGAGTTTTGGCTGGTGGGGGTGGCTGAGATCATTGAGATAATCTTGAAGCTGTGACCTACTTTTTGTGACCTGGTCCTGGGCCCAACGTGTCTGTTAGTCGGATATGTTGGGTCCGTTGGTCTGATGATGTTCGCTTTCGGAGGGGCTTTTCCCCAGTGCCTTTAAAGAGGTGTTGGTGAGGCCCTTGCTGAAGAAACCATCTCTTGACCCTGACATCTTGGTGAATTATTGGCCTGTCTTCAATCTTCCATTCTTGGGGAAGGTGGTGGAGAAAGAGGTAGCTTTTCAGCTCGAGGCCCACCTGATGGCCTTTGACATCTACGAGCCACTCCAGTACAGCTTTAGAAGGCATAGCACTGAAACAGCATTGGTCAGGGTGCAATATGATCTCCTCAGGGCGAAAGATAGGAGAATGGTCAGTTCTCGTTCTTCTGGATCTCTTTGCAGCATTTGACACCATAGACCCCATAGTGCTGCTTGATCACCTTAGAGAGCTTTGTGGACCAACAGCAAGGTCATGAGCTGGTTTGAGTCCTTTCTGACAGGCAAGATGCAATGGGTAGTGATGGGGAATTTCTCCTCCTGTCCAAAGCTCCTGACCTGTAGAGTTTCTCAGGGCTCGAGCTTGTCGCCTGTGTTGTTTGCAGTGTACATGCTGCCCCTTGGCGACATCATTAGGTGTTGCAGTCTGGGTTTTCACTGTTATACAGATGATACCCAGCTGTGTATGTTGTTTGCCCCCGGGACATCTGATGCTGTGGACATGCTAAATAGATGTCTATCTGAGATCTAGGACTGGATGTCCTCTGACTGTCTGAAACTTAACCGTGATAAGATGGAGGTGCTAGTGACTGAGCCTGGTCACCGGCGGGAGGTGGTTGCCACCAGATCGGGAACAGGGTTGTTCCTGTTTGCTACCTCATTGGTGGCGGCCACTAAGGTGAAAATCTGGGCATCATCCTTGACAACGGTTTGACACTTGATGCTCGGGTGTCTTCCATCGTCCGGAGTAGTTTTTACTACTTAAGGAATGTCGCCCAGATTAAACCCTTAATCCTGCCTGGTGACCTGCTCTCACTGGTGCATGACTTTGTTACGTCTAGGCTCGATTACTGTAATGCTCTATACTTTGGGGTCAGTGGAGGTAAATCTCCGTTGACTGCAGCTGGTGCAGAACACGGCAGCCAGGTTGTTGATGGGTCTTTCAAGGTGCGCTCATACAACCCCGGCCCTTCATGAACTGCACTGGCTGCCTGTCTGTCAGATGGAGAATTGCCTTCAAGGTGGGCTTGCTCACCTATAAGGCCCTATACGGCTCAGGTCCTGGCTATCTGACTGACCTCCTAACCTCTGTCCACCCTGTGCACTCACTCTGTTCCTCCATGGAGGGCCTTCTGATTGTTCCAAGGGCAAGACTTAAAACATCAGGTGACCATGCCTTCAAAGTAGCGGGGCCAGCCCTTTGGAACTTGTTTCCATGGTCGTTAAAGGAGGCCCCTTCTGTGGAGATTTTCAAGCAAGGCCTTAAGGCACACCTATTCAGATAAGCATTTGGTGTCCACTGATTTTAATGGGTTTATAGTTTTATTATTTATTAATTAGTATTTTGTATTAGTTATCTGACTAATTTTAATTGTTGTAAATTGTTTAAATCTGTTGCACCTCATTGTGAAGCACCCAGAGCCTCCAGGATTGGGCGCTCAAGAAATTAATTTTTACTTACTTATTATGATACTGGTGGCCCCTTGCTGGCCTCGATAGATATGGTATCCTCTGTTGAACTGTCAGTCATCAAACTGAGGATTCTTCCACTCAGGTTGGACTTGCTGAGTCAGGATCATCACGTCCATCCCAACCTGCGCTCCCTTCATCTTCAAGCCTGGTTCCAATCCTGAAGAGATAGAAGTGAACAGATACAAGGTATCTCATAGGGTCTCTGAAATACTTTTGGCTGCTCGTAAGCCTTCCACTACAAAAAATTACAAGGCCAAATGCAAAAGCTTTTCCATCTGGTGCTCCGGAACCGGTCCGGACCCCTTCAAGTGCCCACCTGACAAGGTTCTGGTGTACTCGCTGGACCTCTTTGATGCTGTCCTACAGTATTCCACAGTCAAGGTCTACCTGTGTGCTATATCTGCATACAACAAGGCCATCTGTGCCCTCTACCTAGCATGGCTTCCACTGTTTAAGAGGTTCCTTAAGGGCATTTTGCATACAAGGCTTCCTGTCGGGTGGTGGTTGCCTTGGTTATCAGCCTTGACTTAGACATGCGAACCCACAAACCTTCCTATCCCATTGTGACTTGTGAGCTGAAGTTTATAACTTGGAAAGCAGCATTTCCTTTGGTCAGATGTCTGTCTCATTTCTCCACATGTATCACCATGCAGCCTTCTTACCAGGCTATGGTAATTAGTCCTCACTTGAGGACTCTTCAACTCATTCATTCCTACTATGCCTTTTCATACCCATCACCACGTTTTTGTTTTCCAGATTCTACTCTTACTTTGCCTATCATCACTTTTTCTTCTAGAGCCTCCCCCTATTTTCTTTCCGCACATATATAACCCTCCTTTTCCCTTCCCCCTCCACTATATTTGCTTTTTTCTGTTTTAAATCATTCCTGAAAATGACCTCTGGTTGAAACTTTGATTCTAACTCCATTTTCTATTTTCAGCTTGCATGTAATATTACCATTTTAATTTTGTCTAAAGTAAAGATGCTGTCAGATGGCAGCTGAACATGTAAACATGTTTAACATTGGTATGCAACTGCTGTACAACAATGAAATTCATTATTGTGAGTTTGCTAATACTAGAAGTGGGGTAAATGTGGTTTAAAAAAGATCAACATTTTTCTAAACACTACTAATGAAGTCAGTCTCTGACCTTACTGTATTTTGTGACCCTTCACCCCCCAGAACTGAATCCTGAGAGCGTGTCAGGCCTGCTTGCTGGCCTACCAGCCTACATCTTGTTCATGTGCTTCAGATATGCAGATCACATAAATGATCAACAGAAGGTCTCCTCTCTCTTCACAGCCACCGTAGATGCCATTAAAAAAGTTATAAAGGTAAGTCTGTTTCTTGGGGAAGGTGGGGGAAGACTGGAAGCAGTCCGCAGTAAAGATATCCGATGGGGGGGACACTTAACCCTACATTGGTCTATTAGTACAGGAGAAGAGGCCTGGAATCCTGATTTGACTGACTGATGTAGTGAGTTTGGTAGTCTATCTGCAGCGCTGCGTCTGTACAGTAGTTCATTTTTCCTTTTGTTGTATTTCATTCCTGAATTGATATATTGGATTCTGAAGTTGTTAAAAGTCTCTTCTCTCTCGCCACGGCCATCACCCACTATGAATAAACATTTTGGTGTGGTGCTGTGTTGTTTATCATCAGGAATGTGCAATAGTAGCCTCTTAATACAGGCACAGTATGAGTCCAGTATGTTAAGTCGAAGAGTAACCATGGGGGAAGGAAGGGGCTTTTAAAAATTGCTAGTGGCAGCCCTATTAAATGTCCTCTCATTAATTATAAAGTTAGCGGGGGGGGGGAGCTATTTTGAAACTATCTAAGAAAAATAAAAAAGTACACCGATGATGAATCTGTGTCAGAATGTATTATAAAAACTATATGATGAAATCTGTTTGCAGACTAGCAATTACTGCAGCTTTCAATGGTCTTGTACTTTAGCCCCTTTACCCCTAGCCCTCCTTGACTGGGGTAGAAATATTTGTTCAAATACCGATAGTTTTCTGCACATTTCCTTGTATAAACTTACCATCATCCTGTATATAATTTTGCAGTTTGCATGCACGGACTGTTAGACTTGCCACCTCATTTCCATATCCCGCTTAATTTCTGTTATTCTGTTGTCCACTTCCCCCGGATGCATCTGGAAATGAGCTGCTTGTAGCTCAGTATGCTCTTCTGAAGACAATCTTCAAATAAATAAATGGAACTATAGGTGCATGAAGACTCACAAATCTTTTCTCAGTGAGATGGGAGTTGGGGCTAGGTTCACCCAGTCATTACTATAGTATGTTGATAGAGCAGTGCTGAGTTCTTCAGGTCTCTACTGCAGAGTATTGATAGAGCAGTGCTGGGTTCTAAAGGCCAACACTGCAGTGCATTGATAGAGCAGTGCTGGGTTCTCCCGATCACTACTGCACTGCATTGATAGAGCAGTGTTGGGTTCTCCCGATCACTACTGCACTGCATAGACAGAGCAGTGCAGAGTTCTCACAGTCATTGCTGTAGTACACTGATAGAGCAGTGCTGAGTTCTCTAGGTCTCTGCTACAGTGCATTGATAGAGCAGTGATGAGTTCTCCAGGGTCACTACTGCAGTGCATTGATAGAGCATTGCTAGGTTCTGCCTGTCTCTACTGCAGTGCATTGATAGAGCAGTGGTTGGTTCTCCAGGTCTCTACTGCAGTGAATTGATAGAGCAGTGCTGGGTTCTCCAGGTCTCTACTACACTGCATTAATAGAGCAGTGCTGGGTTCTCCAGGTCTCTACTGCAGTGCATTGATAGAGCCGCACTGAGTTCTCCAGGGTACTACTGCAGTGAATTGATTAAGCAGTGCTGGGTTCTCCCGGTCACTGATGCAGTGCATTGATAGAGCAGTGTTGGGTTCTTCCAGTCACTACTGCAGTGCATTGATAGAGCAGTGCGGGTTCTCCCACTCACTACTTCAGTGATATGATAGAGCAGTGCTGGGTTCTCCTGATCACTACTGCAGTGCATTGATAGAGCAGTGCTGAGTTCTCAGGTCTCTACTGCATTGCATTGATAGAGCATGCTGAGTTCTCAGGTCTCTACTACATTGCACTGATAGAGCAGTGCTGGGTTCTCCCAGTCACTACTGCAGTGCATTGATAGAGCAGTGCTGGGTTCTATCTGTCACTACTGCAGTGCATTGGCAGAGCAATACTGGGTTCTACCTGTCACTACTGCAGTGCAGTGCTAGAGCAGTGCTGAGTTCTCCTGGTCACTACTGCAGTGCATTGGAAGAGCAGTACTGGGTTCTACCTGTCACCATAGCAGTGCATGGTAGAGCAGTGCTGGGTGCTCCTGGTATATTGATTGAGCAGTGCTGGGTTCTACCTGTCACCACAGCAGTGCATGGTAGAGCAGTGCTGAGTTATCCTGGTCGCTACTGCAGTGCATTGGAAGAGCAATACTGGGTTCTACCTGTCACTACAGCAGTGCATGGTAGAGCAGTGCTGGGTGCTCCTGGTATATTGATTGAGCAGTGCTGGGTTCTACCTGTCACCACAGCAGTGCATGGTAGAGCAGGGCTGAGTTCTCCTGGTCGCTACTGCAGTGCATTGAAAGAGCAGTACTGGGTTCTACCTGTCACCACAGCAGTGCATGGTAGAGCAGTGCTGGGTGCTCCTGGTATATTGATTGAGCAGTGCTGGGTTCTACCTGTCACCACAGCAGTGCATGGTAGAGCAGTGCTAAGTTCTCCTGGTCACTACTGCAGTGCATTGGAAGAGCAGTACTGGGTTCTACCTGTCACCACAGCAGTGCATGGTAGAGCAGTGCTGGGTGCTCTTGGTATATTGATTGAGCAGTGCTGGGAAGCCCACATTGCTTTTTCTATTGAGAACTAGGATTGATTGAAATTGTTCTTCTGCATGATAAAAATTAGACAGAACTCAATTTCTGAATGACCGCTGTAACGCAAACTGTGGAAGGATCTGGTGTTTTTTGTACATTGCGAAACGTGCACAAAATCACCAGTTTTCAGTTGAAATTGATGTTTCTGTGAGAAATTAACATTTTGCATGGGGAAAATTGCAACAGAATGTGCATCCATAGCGGGATATTTAAAATGGTTGATCTTCTTCGGGGGTATCTCAGTCATCAGGTAGCACCATAGGAACCTTCGCCATCGGAGATGGGGAATCCATATGGAAGATTTTCAGTAGTACAACTGGGGCCACCCATGCTGTCGATGTCCAACGATGTCAACAACCCTATACAGGCGTCGGTGGCCCCACTCCCTCCTCAGTTCTTTCCCACCGTCGACTTGTAAGCACAGTCTCCAGAACAGCTGTCACAGCGTTTCATGCCTTTTTTGGACTATGGACATTTTTCTTCTACCTTTTGCCAAAATCTCTTTTGGAAATTTTTTTTTCCCTTTTTGTTTATGTTGAGAGTTAATCCGTCGTCGCCTTCTCTTTTCTGGCGCTGCTGCTGTGGGAAGAAGATTGCCTCTACAGATGAACACTCTGTTTGTGTATGCTGTCTTGGGCCTGACCATAAAGTCTCAAACTGTGAGCTCTGCCAGACATTTAACCAGACAACCCTTAGGTGACACAAGGAAGGCTCTCAAGAAATTCCTGATGGAGCAGCAGGTAGCCAACTCCAGGCAGGGCTCCTCCGGGGCTCTGACTGCTCAGTTGCCCACCGGATCTACAAGCTCCCAGGCCTCCAAAGCCCGAGACACGTCCTCGGGGAAAAGTCACAAGAAAGACTGGGATCATGACTGCTCTCCCCCTTGTGGCCATCCCATTCCCCACCGGTCTGTCCTTCGGGGAGCTCTTCATCAATGGCAGCTGCCCCAACAAAGAGACCAGCTGTCCAGGTCTATATTTCTTCCAGACCCATACCAACAGCTTCATCGCCTGATTCCCAGGGCACTCGGCCATCGACCTCTGGGTTGTCGGTCGTTCCTTTGTTGATGATGGACTCGTCATTGAAGATGTCGGCCATGCTGGGCTAGCCGTTAGTGCATTGTTAGTGCATCATTATTTGTTTTAAGTTGAGCTCCTTTTATCGTTAATTTATTTTATTTTATTTATTTTATTGTCTTGCTTCTTAGTGTAGTCAGTTAAGGTTTTGAGTGAGGTATTAAGCATTAGTAGCGTTTCGGGATGTTAAGTGTAGTAGAACGCTCCTGTACCCGCTAACTGTAGTGAATGAGAGCGGAGTAAATGGAGTTATTCTCACCCGCTATAGACGGTCTCAATGGCTTAACTGTTCTTGTTTACTAAATATCTTATCCACAAGTAATTTTGTCTGTGGTGGCAGCCTCTGGTTTGATTGAGAGGGATTGAGGGTGTCCGGCTCAGCTGTGGGGAAGAACGTCCTGAGGGGGCCTGATGGGGCTCTGAGTGCCTGTCTGGAGTCACGGATTTGACCTGATAGAAGAAATTTTTGGTAGCTGAACAGATGGATAGTTGGAGAGAGGAATTCTACCATAGCTGGACATTTTCGGGAGTACTATTGACCTACTATTTCTGGGGATTAACCACTATCAAGTGCCTGAACTGTGACCTGGGCTGAGGACTAGCTGAGGAAATCGTGAATTTTGGATTGATACTACCTGGGGTGGCTGCTGTCGCTGGTTGGGTCCGTGACAGGTGACGCCAGTCTCGGGTCCGCTGGAGAGCAGATGTCTGTTGCTGGTGCTTCCTAGGCATTCCGGGAGGATCTGCTAGTAGTGGGTACTGGGCAGGGGGCCGTTGCTGCAGATCCGACCAGGTGAGATGACTTCCCCTGAGATGGTTGAATGGAGAATGGAGAGGGGTGGACAGATAGAGGTTGTGGGGACTAGGAGGCGCCCTTGGGTGAAATGGAGTCAGGAGAGGGGTGTCTCCTGCCTGATTCCCATACCAAAGGGCTCCATGATTATTGGACAGGTCCCAGGATCTTCCTTGATGACCCATCCAACCTGGGCGGTGTCATGCAATGCCAGATCGATTAGGAACAAAACTGCTATTATAGCTGATCTTGTTGGAACATCTGATCTGGCATGCATCACCAAGACCTGGCTCAGTGAGAATACAGGCCCTATTTTGGCATCTGCTGTTCCGGCTGGGTTCTTGGTGATACACCGCCCGAGGTTGGATCGCAGGGGTGGGGGTGTAGCCATTATGTTTAAAATGGAACTGGGCCTTGTGGATGCACCAGTGGGGTGCACTAGATCCTTTGAGTGTATCCTGTGAACAGGTGTAGGGCTCAGGATACTCCTCAACTACTGTCCACCAAGTGGTAGTGAAGAATTCCTGAAGGAGTTTGCGGACTTCATTGTCGATGTGGCTTTGGAGTCGACCAGATGGTTAATTCTGGGTGACTTCAATGCCTGGGTCGACAATGAATTCTTGCAATTTGGAAATAATCTCCTCCAGCTTACGACTATGCTGGGCCTTACACAGGTGATTGCTTCTGCTACCCATACAGGGGGTCACTCCTTGGATCTCGTGCTCCTTCTGGGGATGGAGATCATGGACTTGGGGGTGGAACCAGTTGGCTGGTCAGACCATCACACCATAGAGTTTCAGTTTCGGGGCACCCCCAAATAGGCCTGCCCCTATGGAGATGGTCCAGTACTGCCCTTTAAGGGAAGTTACCCCAGAGCGCCTATCAGCAGTGCTGAACCTATCAGGTTTATCAAGTGAATGCATGAGTCCAGGGGGTCTTGTGCTGGCCTACAATAAGGCTGTGGGGGATGCCCTCGACTCAATTGCTCCTGTTGGTGTTTACCCACTCACTCTGCACCCAAGGACCCTTTGGTTTGATGGGTCCTTGAAGGAGCTGAGAAGAGTGGGTCGAAGGCTAGAGAGGACTTGGCAGAAATCTGGCCTGGAGGCTGACAGGCTTAGATTGATGGACCATTGTAAGAGCTGTCAATCAGCAATCACCCGAAAGAAGGCAGAATTCCGTGGAATCGACCAGCTCAGCTCTTCTGCACTGTGGACAGACTGTGCAATCCAGTCTGTCTCCAGTCTGGAAGAAATTTTTCACAAATGAATTGTGACAAGCTTGCTCGATTCTTCGCAGATAAGATTGCCAGCATCAGGTCTGGTATCTGCCCAACCCTCCTTATGAGGGATTGTGGAAGTCGGCAGGAGTTGGCGAGCACCCCTACTACCTGGTCTGACTTTAGCCAGCTGAAATTCATGGACATTGTAAGGATTGTCCAGACTTTGCGACCAACCAGCTGTAGTTTGGATCTGGGCCCTACGCCACTTTTGGTAGGTTGCGTAGATGTCATCTGCCCGATCCTTGCTGAAATTGTCTGGAGCTCCTTGGAGAGTGGAGTCTTTCCTGATCCCCTCAAGGAGGCGGTCATTTGACCACTCCTTAAAAAATCCTCCTTGGATCCAGAGTGTCTAGCTAACTATAGACCTATCTCTAACCTACCCTTTGTGGGTAAGCTTATTGAGAAGGTTGTTGTGTTGCAGCTGGATGACCATCTTACAGCCCACAATGTCTATGATGCCCTCCAGTCTGGGTTTAGGAAAAGACATAGCACCGAGACCGCCCTTGTCCAGGTGTTAAATGATCTCTTAATTGCGAGAGATCAAAAGGCTCATAGTGTCTTAGTCCTTCTTGATCTCTTGGCGGCATTTGACACTGTGGACCATGGTGTGCTTTTGGAGTGCCTGTGGCTTCTCTGCAGACTGTCTGCAACAGTCTTAAAATGGTTTTGATCATTCCTTATGGGCAGGTCGCAGAGGGTTGTCACTGGAATTTATTCCTCTGATGCTCTCCCCTGTCCTTTGGGGTGCCACAGGGCTCCATATTGGCACCCATGTTGTTCGCAGTGTACATGTTGCCATTAGGAGATATCATTAGGCGATACAGTTTAGGTTTTCAGTGCTATGCAGATGATACCCAGCTGTATATGTCCTTTATGCCCGGACAGGATGATGCGATCTCTGTGCTTAACAACTGTCTAGCTGAGATCAAGAACTGGATGAGCACCAGCTGGCTGAGGTTAAATCCAGATAAGACCGAGGTGTTGGTTGTGGACCTGGGATGTCCGGAGACTGGTCTTGTGGCTGGGCACCCTTCAGGCTTATGGCTCGATGGTGTCCAGCTGATGATCTCAGACCAGGTGCGTAACCTGGGCATTATTCTTGACAGTGGTCTGACCCTGAAATCGCAGGTGTCTGCCATTGTCAAATGCTCTTTTTACCATCTAAGGAATATCACCTGGGTGAAACACCTGGTTCCTCCGGCTGACCTTTCTACACTGGTCCATGTCTTCATGACCACCCGCATTGATTACTGCAATGCCCTCTACCTAGGGCTTCCGGGGGTTGGTATCTGTCGCTTGCAGCTAGTGCAGAATGCGGTGGCCAGGCTTTTGACTGGTACATCTAGGACTAGTCATATTATGCCCATGCAGCATGGACTGCACTGGCTGCCTGTACAGTGGCGGATCACCTTCAAGGTCAAGCTACTGACCTATAAAGCCCTACATGAACAGGGACCCTGGTATCTGCAAGATCTCCTTACTCCCTACTGCCCCTCTCACTCACTCTGATCCGCTGAAGAGGGATTGCTAGAGATTCTCAGGGTTCGGTTAAAGTTCAAGTTCAAGTTCAAGTTTATTGCAAAAACATTATTAAAAACATTGGGTGCACATGCTTTTTCTTATGCTGCCTCTTCCCTGGGGAATTCTCTACCTCGTTGGTTAAGGGAATGCCTGACCATCTCAAGTTTTAAATCAGAGCTCAAAACATATTTATTTTATCAGGCTTTCCCAGAGGGTTCTTAAATATTTGTATATGGATGTTACTTAATGTTTTATATTGTCTGTTTCTGTTTTTCTACAGTGCCTTGGTATTTGAAAGGTGCTTTAGAAATAAAGTTTTACTTACTTATTTACCCCATCGAGGCCTGCCCCTTCCTCTCTGAGGGCTATAGGCTCGACAGGCTCTCAAGATGGAGGGCCGTCAACATCTGAGCCATTGAAACCCCCCCTCGCATCAAAGACGACTATGGATTTGAAAGTAGTACTTGTTAAGTTCACTTATGTACTCGTTCAACAGTTTAATGCCTCCAATAGGCCATCATCGACTTCTGTTCACTCCTGGGAGGTTCCCTGTGGACCACCGATGACCACTCTGATTCCAGACCCGGATGAGGAGGTTGACGTTGAGAAGGAGTACCATCCTGAGCTCATCCTACCTGACGATACTGAGGATGAGGAGGAAGAGGAGGAAATCCTCATTTCTGCCTCTTCAGTCAGTGAGGACTCTGTCAAGCATACCCCAGGGTCTCCTCCTGAGGATGCTACCTTTTTAATGTCATGAAGCAGTTGTCTGCCACTATGGGCTTCCAGACTGAGGAGGACAGTATCACCAGGAAAGACCTGCTGGACTTCCTGGAGGTTCCTGAATCTTTCCCCCAAGATTACCTCTCCTATGCTGCCTGCTTTGAAGAATGCTACCACAGCAGCCTGGCACAGACCAGACAATGGTGCCAGCTATGCCATGTAGAGTGAATAAGCTTTATAATGCCCCTCAGGGCCTTTCTTATTTTGCTGCCCAGGCCAAAACCAATTCGGTGGTCATCAAGGCAGCCCATGACAGATCTAAGGTGCCAAAGAACCTTAGTTCCCTTCCCCCATATAAGGAATCCCACAGGATTGACCTCTGGGGTAAAAGAGTTTATGCCTCCTCTACCTTGGGTCTAAGGAGTGCAAACTACCTGTCACATATGGTTACATTTCAGAATGCCAACTGGAGGATGGACAAAGCTGCTGCTCAGGCCCTTCCAGATGGCTCCCAGAAGCAGGAATTGCTCCAGTGCTTGCAGACTGTGGAAGATGTCAGTAAACATCTCCTCAGGGCCCTGTATGACATGGCTGACACAGTGGCCGGGGCAGCTGCCATGGGCATATGCCTTCATAGGCATTCATGGCTCAGGGTCTCTGGATTTGCAGCCAATATGGAAAATAAGGTGCCTAATGCCCCTTTTAATGGCACTGAGCTCTTCAGTTCTGATGTCCAGGACCTCATTAATGATCTGCAGGCCTCTGGCACAACCATCAAGTCTGTGCATTCTCTCTACCACACTCCACCCCATGGTAGAGGGTGGCCTACTTTTCGTAGACAGGTCACTAGACCAGGCTCGTGCCCCTGCACCCAGGGTAAGCACAGAGCCCAGGCTTCCTTGCACCCCCCCTCCCATGCTGGAGTGGCGGCAAAGCATTCCAGAAATGATGGGCCAGCCTCCCCTGCTGGCTCCACCACAGCTTGACTCCTTGCCAGACCCCCCCTCCGGCCCAGACCCAGGAGGTGGTGGTGGTTGGAGGTCAGTTCTCCCTCCATCTGAATCAGTAGAGAACCATAACTTCAGACGCATGGGTCCTGCCGATCGTAGAATCAGGTCATTTTTTTAGTCTTTTGGTAACCGGGTAAGGCCCACTAGGCACAAGTGCTTGTTTTTAGGGGTGACCTGGGAGCACTGAGCAGTTAAATGACTTGCTCAGAGTCACACAGTATGCAAGTGGAGGTTGTGAGAATCAAACTCGGGTCTGGATGTATAGGGAGAGGCATCACCAGCAGAAGACAGGAAGTTGTTATCCCCCTGTACAGACAGTTGGTGAGACCCCACCTGGAGTACTGCGTCCAGTTCTGGAGACCCCATCTCCGCAAGGACATAGACAGGATGGAGGCAGTTCAGAGGAGGGCAACTAAAATGGTACAGGGTCTGCAAGAGAAGCCATATGAGGAGAGGCTAAAGGAACTTAATATGTATACCCTTGAGGAAAGGAGGGAGAGGGGGGACATGATAGAAACGTTTAAGTACCTCAGTGGAATCAACAAAGTCCAAGAGGGTAGCATCTTTCAGAAAAAGAGATGTGCAAGAACAAGGGGACACAATTTGAAGATAGAGGAGGACGGCTCAGGGGCAATGTGAGGAAGTATTTTTTCACAGAGAGGGTGGTGGACGCATGGAACAGCCTTCCTGAGGAGGTTGTGGGGTCTAAAACTGTGGGAGAATTCAAGAATGCATGGGACAGACATAAGGCAATTTTTGTGGGGGGGTAGGAAGAAATAGGCTGCTGGTTAAATAGAATCTGCAGCTTAGCCTCTAGGTAGGGAAATGGGCAGACTAGGTGGGCCAAGCAGTCCTTATCTGCCGACAAAGTCTATGTTTCTATGTGGTCTGCTGGATGTACTGTACCAAGCTTGTTCACACCTTGTTCCTCTAACCTCTAGGCTATACTGCCAGCTCATACCCTGGAACTTATCCAACAGCCTCCAGATACCTCTCCCCCTCCCTCCAGCTATCTCCCGGCTCACTTGTCTGTTCTTCGCTAGGAAGTACAGTCTCTTCTGTACAAGCAGGCAACAGAATTGGTACCAAGGTGGCAGAGGAACCAAGGGTTGTACTCCAGGTTCTTCCTGGTCCCCAAAAAGACCAGAAATCTGAGGTCCATTTTAGATCTGAAGAACCTCAATCTCTTCGTCCAGTACAAAAAGTTCTGGATGGTAACTTTGCCAGGCCTCATGCCCCTTCTCAAGACCAAGGACTGTCTCTGTTCACCGGAAATGCGGGATGTGTACCTGCACATCTCGGTCTTTCCTTCTCACAGGAAATTTCTTCGCTTTGCCTTTCAGGGCGAGCATAACCAGTTGAAAGTGCTGCCCTTTGGCTTATCCTCCGCATCACGTGTCTTTACCAAATGCTTAGCAGTGGTCACCACAGCTCTCAGGAGAGAAGGACTGTTTGTCTTCACTTACCTGGATGATTGGCTTCTCAAGGCCCTGTCCAGGGAAGCAGCTCTTGCTGACTGGAGCACACTCTACAACTCTTTCAGTCTCTGGGCGTAACAGTCAGTTTGCCCAAGTTGGTGCTTGTTCCATCCCAAAGACTGCAGTACATCGGGACAGTTCTGGACTCTGAGCAGGGGAAGACCCTTTTGCCCCAAATCAGGGCGGAATGCCTTATGGCCCAGGCTCAAGAAATCGCCCAGAGTCCATATATTACATTCCTGCCAGACTGTACCTCAAGCTATTGGGGCTCATGGCTGCATCCATTCCCACTGTTCCACTGGCCAGACTTCATATGCACAACCTTCAGTGGACCCTCAGGGTGCAGTGGAACCAGCGTATGGACAAGTAAGACCATCAAGTCCTGGTCTCCTCCCCAGTTTGCAAGGTACTGCAGAGGTGGATGGTCCCCTTTCAGGTCTCCTCCCCGCTTCAGATTCTAACCACGGATGCTTCAGGACTAGGTTTGGGAGCACACCTGGGTCCCTTTCAATCCCAGGTCTCCCGATCTCAGTGGGAAAACGCCCTGCATATCAGTGTCCTGGAGATGAGAGCAGTGCTCTGTGCATTGCAGGCTTTTCAGGAGCATCTGGCTCCAGGCCAGCTGCTGGTGCAGTCAGACAACCTGAGTGTCATCTACTACATCAACAAGCAGGTTGGATCACTCGTACCCTCTTTGCAGGGAGGCCATGAGACTGTGGTATTGGGCACTAGCGTACAATCTGACACTTTCCCCGGTCCACATGCCAGGCATCCTAAACACCCTGGTGGACAGTCACAACAGGACTCAGTCCAGCATACATGAATGGGAGTTTCTCTCATCCATAGCAGAAGATATGTTCAACAGATGGGGCCGTCCAGAGCTGGACCTTTTTGCGTCCCCACTCAACGCAAAATTGCCCAATACTTTTCTGGAAAGACAACTTGTCCCTCTCTTGGAGCGGGAGATTTCTTTATGCATTCCCTCCATTTCCACTAATACAGAGGGTGCTGATCAAGCTACAAATGGAAGGGGCCAGCATGATTCTGGTAGCTCCATTCTGACCTCTCCAGATATGGTTCTCTCTGCTTCAGGAGCTGGCAGAGGAACCTCCAGTCCCTTCGCCCCTCTGCAGGAATCTGCTGACCCAAGATCGGGGGCCCTGGTCCATCCCAACCTCAGATCCCTGCATCTGCATGCGTGGCTCCTGAGGACTTAGCCATTGCCAGGTGATGTCTCTAACATGGTGGCGGACATCCTGGTAGCCGTCCGCAAGCCTTCCACGTGTGCCACTTATGCCATGAAATGGAAGCAGTTTGCCATCTGGGCTGCCAAGCCCTTTCTCCTGCCTGTGACGCATGTCCTGGACTACCTGATTTCTTTGTCTGACTCGGCTCTCCAATATTCCTCCCTCAAGGTCCACCTTTCGGCTATTTCTGCCTTTCATGAGCCCATGGGTGATCGCATGATAGTTCAGCTGGATTTTGCCTGTGCCTTCCTTAGGGACATCCTGCATCTGAAACCTCCAGTCCGCTCTCCTGTCTCAGCTTGGGACTTCCATATTATTTTGGAGAAGTTGACCATTTCCTTTTGAGCCAATCGTGACTTGCAATTTGCACTTTCTGTCTTGGAAAGTGATGTTTTTAGTAGCCATTACTCTGCTCAAAGAATTTCAGAGCTTCAGGCCCTCTGGTGCAAGGAACCTTATTTGATTTTTCACAAAGACGGTATCTTTGCGCACAAATCCTAAGTTTTTGCCTAAGGTGGTTTTGGAGTTTACACTCGACCAGTCTAGCCACCTTCCTGTTTATTTTCCTGAGCATGCCAATCAAGAGGAAGCACTGCTTCATACACTAAATGTGTGCAGAACTTTGAAATATTATGTGCTCAAGACTAAGGAGTCCAGAAAGTCTAAGCAATTGTTTGTTTTTTCTCCCCGGGTAGAGAGGGCTCTTCTGTTTCTAAGCAATGTTTATCCAAGTGATTGGCAAATTGCATTGTGTTCTGCTACAATAAGTATGGCAAAGAATTGCCTGGTGCTGTCAAAGCTCATTCCACAAGAGGTATGGCTACCTCTGTGGCTTGTTTCAAGGGGGTTCAGCCACTGAGATCTGTGCTGCTGCCACCTGGAGTGTAGTCCACACTTTTACCAGGCATTACAATCTGGACATTGCCTCTAGAGCCCGTGCAGGATTTGGCAGGGCAGTGCTACAAGGACTCCTGTCTTAAATTTATGGAGATCCAACCTCCCAGACTATCTGTTTTTCACTTGACACTGCTTGGTATTCATTCCTGTGGTGTTACCTGGTGACTGAGATACCTCTGAAGAAGATAGAATAGTTATGTAAGAACTTACTGTAACAATAGATCTTCGAGAGGATCACAATCATCAAGTATGATTTCCCTCCCACCATCCCCCTTCTTGGGACTCCTGTTCAGGACCAGGCTATTTGCTGTGTGTCATTATTTCTAACTAGAGCTGGGTCCCTCAGTCCCTTCTCGGTTCCCCAGGGTGTCAGCCTTGCTCCCTTTGTCTCCAGAGGGAAAGAACTGAGGAGGGAGTGGGGCCACCCACACTTATATAGGGTTGGTGATGTTGGCGGACGTCGACAGTGTGGGCGGCCCCAGTTGTACTGCTGAAAATCTTCCATGTGGATTCCCTGTCTCCAGCTAATGACCCGATGACTGAGATCCCCTTGAAGATCTACTGTTACGGTAAGTTCTTTTGTAACTGCTTTTTTTCACAGCTCAGTTCTGCCCAGCCCCTGTGAGAGCATTGCTTCATGTTTCAGCACTGAGGGTACCCCATTTCTTCAGGATTACAAAATTTGTCAGAAAACGTTTGCATGAAATCTTTTTCCCCCTCACCTTCCCATGCCCCCCACCCTGCCACTCCTTTGGGCATCTCAATGTCCCTGCTGCCTGCCAGTCTTACCCTTGCTGCCAGCTCCTGCCATTTGGTTCCCTGTAGTTACCCGAGTCCCGGAGGGTTCCAGCTTATTCATGCCAAGGAGCCCCCTCCCCTGGGGGAGGAGCGAGGAAGGTGAGTAACAGGCTCCGAGTCCTCCAAGGTGTTGGGTGTGAGGGGATGGGAGCAGTTCACCATGGGTCTGTGGCATGGTGGGATGTGGCCACCATCATCTGGCTTGGCTGAGATGGGTGATTATCCATTTTTCGGGCCCCACCCATCTCGCACATGCATGCGACTGCAGCAATGTCCTGGGCAGGGACGTTTGACAGCATGTGGTCACCCACGCCACCAAGAGCATTTATGCTAAGCCACCACCAGGATCCACTATAGGAGCGGCTCACAGTGACCCTCCCCCTTGGAGGGAAGCATCCAAGGGACATCCATGACTCCCTCCCTGCTGGCCTTTGCTCCTGCTATCTGGGCTCAGGGCGCAAACCCAGATCGCCAGTGTGCCAGAATGATGCCCCATCACTCAGTGCCATGGGACCGGCTGAAAAAAATGTTAACTGTCATTTACTTTCATGAAATATAAACTGTAAGGTTCTGCCTCCTTAACCCCATACACCTTTTTTTTATGTTTGCTTGCATGCATGTGCAAGAAACATAGTGCCATCATCCGAGTTTTTGTAGGTGTGGCACCCTGTTTTCCAATTCAGTCAATGTGTTTGCAGGCACGGCCACAGTTCTCCAATGAATGCTGCAGCTGACTATGACAGCAGTTGAAAATGCAGAGCCGTACAGTTGAGAGGGGGAGCTCCGCTTCAGTGAGCAGCGATAAGATAGTGTTGATTAGCATATTGCTGGCAATCCTGCTTGTCTGTCAGCTCAATTAAACCCCCCCAAAAAGAAACAGACTTCCAGCTGCCATGCTGGGAGCCCACTTCAGCGTGGCACACGTCTGTATGACTGACGGGGGTGCCCAATCCCCCGTCGGCTCCACTGCCCCCCCCATAAAAAAATCTTCCAGCTGCCAGGCTGGGAGCTCACCCCAGCGTGGCACAAGTCCCGCGTCGTTGTGCTCGGCTCTACTGTCCCCCCCCAAAAAAATCTTCCAGCTGCCATGCTGGGAGCCCACCCCAGCATGGTACAAGTTCCACGTCGTCCTCCTAAAAAGAAAACAAACACCTGAAAAGAAAAAAACGGTCCCTCGTTGATTGTCTTGCCTCCCAACCTGCGCCCACCCTCTGCGCATCCACCTTCCCACACCCCCACCTCACCCCATATTTACCTTGGGAGGCCTGCAAGATGATCTTCGGTGGACTGGGAACGCGTCTGCACTCTTCAAAGCCGACCGCAAACTGAAGAAATGCCAGTAAGCTGTATAATGGAATAAATAGGGTTTTTTCAACTTTGATGCTTATCTCAGATATGTTTTGAAATTTTGGCACTGAATTTTCAACATGGGGTTTTGGCACCAATCCTCATGAATTCTGGTACTGTCATGGCGTTAATCGGGCCCGGAAGGTGATTTCGCGGTCACTGTGTGGAACCACCTTTCGGGACCGATTTATGAAACAACAGTATCACAGTTCATGAGGCAAGCCCCCAAAAGCCGTATGTTGAAAATATGGTGAAAATAATCCCAAAAATGACTGATTTACGAGCGTGAGTTGCACAGTTCCTACGCGTGCTCGTACGTTCATGAATTTTTTATATTTTCACTCCAGACATTCAACATTGCCATTTTACTACACCTTCTTATGAGCAGTACAGCTGTCATTTTTCACATGTTGTCCAAAATGTGTTTCCGTGCATGTAGCGCACAATGGCGCAGTCGGTGTGCGAAATCAATGTTCAGGACAGACTAAGAAAATCACAGTGACACTGTTCATGAGCAGAGGTCTTAAAATGGCTATGTTAAAAATTTGGTGACAAAAGTCCATAAAATGACTGTGTCACGAGCAAGCATTGCACAATTTCCATGTAAATTCATGAATTTGTAATATTTTCAATCCAGATTTTCACCACTGGCATTTTTCCACACCTCCTTATGAGCAGTATAGCTGTCATTTTTCACACCATGGCCGAAATGTGTTTTTGCACTTCCAGCGCAGAAATGCGTGGTCGCTGTGGGAAATCACTGTTTGGGACAGATTAAGAAAATCACAGTGACACAGTTCATGAGCAGAGGTCCCAAAATGCCTGTGTTGACAATCTACTGTAAAAAAAATTCCCAGACTAATTACATTACGGGTGTGCGTTGCACAGTTTCTACGTACGCTTGTGACTTCACCAGTTTTTTTTAATATTTTCACTGCAGATTCCTGTTTGCCTTTTCTAGATTTTCTACATTGCCATATTTTTACACCTCCCCATGAACAGTACAGCTGTCATTTTTCACATCCTATTCGAAATGTGTTTTCGCACCTGTGGTGCCAAATGGCGTAGTTGCTGTGCAAAAGCAGCTTTCGGCTAACAAACTGATATTGCCACTGTTCATGAGGTGGGGGTCTAAAACCTGTTGAAATTTTGAGTGAGAAAATACTAACGAAACGCCTGAGGTGTTAGGGTTCCCACCCTGCGCCCCACCCTGTGAGAATGACAGGCATCAGGGTGTGACTTGGGATTGTCACCTGCAATGCTCATACCATTCCACCCCAGACCCTGCAGCCAGTGAGAGGCATGGAGGTGTGCCTTGGACTCTTCGGCCCAAAGTTCACTCCATTCTCCTATACAGCACCCATCTCACCATATTTCCTGATGGAATGGGGTGAACATAAGGGCCAAAGACCCCAAGGCACACTGTGACACTTGTCGGTGTCTGCAGGGTGGGGTGTGGTGAAATGGCGTGCCCATTATGCCTGATGACCCAAAGGCACACCCCAATGCCTGTCACTCTCTGCAGGGTGGTGGTGGGTTTGGCTTCAGTTCAATACTTCACTGCCATTCCCATTATGCAGCTCAGTAACTCCTACACTGCCAATGCCAGCAAGCAAACATTCGGCATTGAAAAAATGCTTGTTTAACTCTAAACTTGTGATTGCCTCCTTGAATTTCCAAACATTGTTCTCCAGCATGTCCTAGTTGGTTTAGCTGGCCTTCCTGAGAAACTACCCCTAAAGATACAGAAGTAACCCCATCTGACCATACTGCCCTTTAGGTGTAGAACTGCTTGCAGGGTGCCTCTAGGCACTTTGCATTTTAAGATGCTGTTGGCCCTCTCTCTGAGTCATCCTGGCTGCAGTATTGATGACAGTTTCCACTGATGGGAAAGTGTAGGCGGGTTTTTATTAGCACATTGATTCTGCCAGGCTTCACATTAAGTTAAGATAGTGGAATTGAAGTTATAACACTGTGCCTGGAATAAGACGAAGCTTCTGGCTTTCTGAATGTTTTTAAAGAACATAGCTGTCAACCTTCAAATTTTACACTTGTTTAAAGGTCGCTGGAAATTTAACATTTACTATGTGTGTGGGTTTCACTGCTGTGGCATATTTATAACAAAATACTGTTTATTTTGAAATATAATAGAGTATGTACTTACCTCTTGTGCATGAATTTCCGTCTTTACTAAAAAGCTGTTGTACCACAGTTCAAAGGTCAACGAATGCTGTTGCACCCTTTTTTGGTGCAGCAGCTTTTTAATTTGAATGAAGTGTGTGCCACCTGATGTTTTACCTTCATTTTCCTTATACACACACACACACACACACACACACACACACACACACACACACAATCCTCTCCTAACATAACATTTTCTGTTTCATAATTTTAAACAGAAACCTTACCTAACCATCATCCATGAGGGTTTTCAGCGGCTGGGTGGTGGTGGTGGGGGGTCTGTTAAATTTAAAAAGAAATAAACCAAAGACTTCTTGTGGGGAAGTATTTTATGTTGCTTGCATGTGCAAGAAACATAGTGCCATCATCGGAGATTCGGAGGTGTGTCACCTCCTCCAATTCAGTCAGTGTGTTGGCAGGCACGGTTCTGAAGCCAATGCATTCTGGAGCTGTCTATGACAAGCTCCAAAATGCAGTGGCATACAATTCAAAGGGGAGCTACGCTTGAGTGAGCAGTGATAAGATATCGCCTGCTCATCGCAGCCCCACACACACACACACACCGCCACGCGTGCCCCCGCTGCGCACACACTGGAATAGCGGCGGAATTGCCCCAATCTCCGTCGGCTGTGCTCGTTCCCCGCCCTCTCCCTCCCAAAGCCTTTGGAAATGCCGCTGGGTGCCCACCGAGCATGGCAAGTAATGATCTAGCGCGACGGGGTGCCCATCCCGTCGGCTCCACTATCCTACCCCCAGAACTAAGTGCGCTGGGTACCCACCCAGCGTGGCAATCTTTTGGCGGCCAGGTGACCAATCCCCGTCGGCTGAACGGCCCCCCGCAATCGTTCTTGTGCCACGCTGGGAGCCCACCCAGCGTGGGCAAATGTCCTCATTTTTTTTTTTTTTAACCTGTAAAGAAAACGGTCCCACGGGCGCTGCCTCCCCAGCCCCCCTCCCACAACCCGCACCCACCCACTGCGCACCCAGCCTCCCCACCCCATACTTACTCCGACCTCGCACGACGATGTTTGGTGGACCGAGCACTACTGCACTCTTCAAAGTCGACCGCGAACTGAGGAAATGCCGGTAAGCTGTATAATGGGCTAGATAGGGGGTTTCAACTATTGCATATCTCAGGCATTTTGGGAATTTTGACCAAATTTTCAACATGGGTTTTGGGACCCCTTCTCATGAATGATGTCACTGTCATGGTGTATTCGGGCCAAGGGTGATTCCGAGTCACTGCATGAAAACACTCTTCGGGCCTGAATAATGCCATGACACTGACATCATTCATGAGAAGGTCCTAAAAGTTAAATTTGGTAGCAAAATCAAAAAATGACTGTTTCTGGCGTCGTTAGCAGTTCCTACTCAGGCTCGTAAGTTCTCGAAATTTCAATATTTTCACTCCAGATTTTCAACATTACCATTTTACCACACCTTCTTATGAGTAGTACAGCTGTCATTTTCACATCTCACCCAAAATGTGTTTCACGCATGTAGCGCACAGTGGGCGCAGTCGAATGCGAAATCAATGTACGGGTAATTAAGAAAATCACAGTGACACTGTTCATGAGCAGAGGTCTTAAAATGGCTATGTTGAAAATTTGGTGAAACAATTCAAAAATGACTGTTTCTACGTGCGTTGTACAGTTCCTATGCGCTAACGTAAGTTTGCAAATTTTCAATATTTTCACTCCAGATTTCCAACATTGCCATTTTGCCACACCTTCTTATGAATAGTACAGCTGTCATTTTCACATCTCACCCAAAAGCGATGTTTCGCCCATGTAGCGCACAATGGTAGCAGTCGTTGTCTGAAATCAATGTACGGGTAATTAAGAAAATCACAGTGACACTGTTCATGAGCAAAGGTCTTAAAATGGCTATGTTGAAAATTTGGTGAAAAAATTTAAAAATGACTATTTTCACGAGCCGAGCGCGGTACAGTTCCCACAAGATGCTCGTAAGTTCGCGAATTTTCAATATTTTCACTCCAGATTTTCAACATTGCCATTTTACCACACCTTCTTATGAGCAGTACAGCTGTCATTTTTCACATCTCACCCAAAACGTGTTTCTGCCCATGTAACGCACAATGGCGCAGTCGGTGTGCGAAATCAATGTATGGGACAAATTAAGAAAATCACAGTGACACTGTTCATGAGCAGAGGTCTTAAAATGGCTATGTTGAAAATTTGGTGAAAAAATTCCTTAAAATGACTGTTTTACGAGCTGCATGTTGCACAGTTCCTACGCACGCTTGTAAGGTCGCTTGTCAATATTTTCACCCAGATTTCAACATTGCCATTTTGCCACACCTTCTTATGAATAGTATAGCTGTCATTTTCATCTCACCCAGAACGTGTTTCTGCCCATGTAGCGCACAATGGCGCAGTCGATTATCTGAAATCAATGTACGGATAAATTAAGAAAATCACAGTGACACTGTTCATGAGAAAAGGTCTTAAATGGCTATGTTGAAATTTGGTGAAAAATTCCAAAATGACTGTTTTACTAGGCCGCATGCCAGCAGTTCCTACGCATGCTCGTAAGTTCGCGAATTTTCAATATTTTCACTCAGATTTTCAACATTGCCATTTTACCACACCTTCTTATGAGTAGTACAGCTGTCATTTTTCACATCTTACCCAAAACGTGTTTCTGCCCATGTAGCGCACAATGGCGCAGTCGGTGTGCGAAATCAATGTATGGGACAAATTAAGAAAATCACAGTGACACTGTTCATGAGCAGAGGTCTTAAAATGGCTATGTTGAAAATTTGGTGAAAAAATTCCCTTCAGATGTTCTGCAATATTACTAATGAAGACATTGAACAGAACTGGCCCCAGGACCGATCCCTGAAGCACCCCCACTGGTCGCCCCCTCTCCCTAGACTGCATACCATTTACCACCACTCTCTGCCTCCTGTCTGTTAGCCAGTTTCTAACCTAGTTTACCACCTTTTCCCCATGCCCAGCCTACCCAGCTAGTTTATCAGCCTCCTATATGGGATGGTGTCAAAGGCTTTGCTGGAAATCAAGGTAAGCGTTGTCCACTGCCCCACCCTGATTCACTCTTTGTCACCCAGTCAAATAAATCAACCAGATTTATCTGACATGATGTCCTCACTGTGAATCCATGTTGTCTATGGTCCTGGGTTCGATGGCATCTAGATGCCCCACTATCCTTTCTTTAAGCAATGTCTCCATGATCTTCCCCACTACTGAGGTGAGGCTGAATGGCCTATTGTTCCCTGCCTCCTCCCTGCTGCCGGACTTGTGTAGAGGGACCACATGTGCCCTCCTCCAATTCACTCATGTTGAATGACCTCAGTGAACATGGCTGCAGAGGTACTGCTATCCCTTCGCAGTTCTGTTAATATCCTTGGGCGATGCCATCTGGTTCCATCGCTTTGTCTACCTTCAATTTAGTGAGCTCCTGCAGGACTCTTTTGCCTTTGAATGGACTATTGTCCACCTCTTCTCCCCCTTGTCAACTGCTGTACTGCTGTGGCCCTTGTCCCTCCCACTCTTCTGTGAATACTGAACGGAAAGACAGTGGATGTCTTGGGAGGAAGGCATGAAACTGTCACTTCCAAATACCTAAACAGCACATACAAGCAAGCAACATTCGGCATTGACAAATGCTTGTTTTGTTTGTTTCAAGCCATGTACTGTGCAAAATAACACACGGGCAACCATGCACAACCCAGCTGTGTTTTGATCTCAGGGCTCTGATAACATCAGAGACCTCTTGAGCTTCACTTTCGAGAACACTGTGATGTTTACTGATGTTAAAATTGGTAACCTGGAAAAACATAGTGGGCCAAAGCTCACTTCCAGGCACGACCCAGAGGAAGGGAGCAGGGCAGATAACTGATACAAGCAGACAGAGATTGCATAGTCCTAATGGTATATACGGTTGAACCATGATAGCAGAAAGTAACTGAGAACAGTAGTGGAGTAACGAACGACTCAGCAAAGCAAGCAATTGCAACAATAAGGCTAGCACTAGGAGAGCAAGCTAGATTCAGGTCATCAGAACCCCTCGATGGAAACACAGCCTTTTTGTCTCTATTGAATGTTACAACTAAATTGTGTTTCTTGTCACTGCTGTTGCTGTCTGGAGCTTTCAAGTTGCAATATTCCATTAGAGACAGCACAACTGCCATTTTAGTCACAGCACAGTCCTCCTAGTAATAACAGGCATGTTGAACCCCCTGGCACATGCAGGTAAAATGTTTGTTTTATCCTCCCTCATGTCTGCCCCTCCTCATCAGCCAGTCCCCTCCAGCCCCATCACCCACATTCTCCAGAACTTACCTGAGTTTCTTTCCTCCCCATGGCTGGGCTCTCAGAGTGGGGATGGCCTAAAGCCATTTGGGAGACCTGAATCCAGCAGAGGAGGTAGAGCTGTGGGGAGCATAGCTTCATCATGCAGCAGCTGGCAGTCTTTTTCCTCATTTTTTTTTTCCTGTCCTGAGATGTCAACTATGAATGTGCAGGCGCAGTGCGCACAACAGGTGTGCGCATGCAAAATCTGCCATCTCCCCGACCACAACCATTCCCTCCTGCTGTTCCACCTGACAACAGCCAGGTGGCACTAGCACGTAATAGTTGGACTCCCACCCTATCTGAAGGAGGCGAGCGTCCTGTGGGAATGCTGAAAGCAACCTTCCCGACACCAGTACCAGTGATCGGACTCATACCCGAACCCTGGTTGCCAGTGTCACGAGTGCTAGCTCCACCACTGTGGCAGTGGGCCAGCTATCTTAGTGCTTTTTCAAAAGAAAAATGTTTTCTAATGGTATGAGAGAGAAACAGAGATGAGATTAAAATGACATCATCAAAGTATTGTGTGCCTGAGAGTTTGGGGGAGGGGAAGCAGTAGAGACAGTGAATGTTGGCAGAAACCCGCACTCAGTCTGTGGAACTTTTTTATTTACTTAAACACAGTTGAAATTGTAAATACATGGTACCAGTAAAAATAAAATAACCTAAACTTTAAATTTTCAATAATCTATTATTTTTTTTAGGTACTCTGACTCTAGCTGGTGAATCCCGACTGCAGGATTTGGTAGTGCCTAAAACTGGCTGAGGTAGATGTTGAGATTTCCGACGGCCAGTCCTTTCTTCACAATGACTCCTACTAGGAGAGGCTGGGATTGGAGTAGCTGAGAGCTCCTCCACAGCTGATGACTCAGTCTGTGCTTATCATTTGCATCATTCATTCATGGCTAACTGGCATGCTGTTCAATTTCCATTGACTAAACTAAGCATTACAGTTCCCTGTTGGGGTTTGTCAAATGGATGAAATGTCAGTTGCCAGTGGATTATTTCATTGTTCTGCACCCAAGCTTCAAAACCCAGTGCCTGGTGGTAGCCATTGTGCTGAGCTGGTCTGGGTAGTTCACAGGCTAGGCTAAAAATCTGCACATGTACTTCAGTGCTTTCTCACCTATAACAAGACTTTGCCAGTGATTTGGGCCCTGTCCAAACTAGAGGGCTTAAAACAGTTTAACTCTCTTGAACTTTTTTTTTTTGCTCCTCCCTGCCCCCTCAACTGGTGACACACCTCCACTCGCCAGTCCTCTTGCTGCCATCGTGCCATCCCGCACTGTTCCGTGCCACAGCCAACCCGGCATATCCCTTCACTGGGGAGGCCGCCCCTCTGGGGGAAGAAAGGGGGGAGATGGGGTCCAAATCCATGTCGGGTGCATGGCGGGGGATTGGCACCACTGGCTGCTCACTAGAGCTGTGTGGCATGCAGGGACCCAGGCGACCGTCATCTGGTCAGCCGAGCTGGCAATGTTTTCTGTTTTCTCCCCGACCCCTCCTCCCCACAATGCAGTTGCACACACATTGCATTCTGGGAAGGACGCACGGTGGCGCGTGGTCACTTATGCCGCCAAGTGCGCTTCCACCGGGGACCTCCAGGAGGCACTCTAGAAGTGGTGCAGGCTTGTGCCCTCCTTCCCAGGTAGGAGAGCATTGAAGTGGATGCTCCAAACCATCCCCACCAGACTCTGCTCCCGTTGTCCGGTGCGGATGTGAACCCTGGTCACCAGTGTACTGAGCAATCCCCTATCACTCGAAGCCACGGAGCCGGCCTTGAACCACTTTTTAAGTCCATTTAACATGGATCACATCCACACTACGAGCGGGTTTAAACATGGGTTCAAAAAATGTGTTGCCTTGATAGGACCTAGGCTTTAACACGGTTCTTGAAATGGATTACAATAAAGGACCGCAAATAAAAAGGAAAAAAGAAAAACATTACTGTAATTTACATCACTTACTAAGTTGAGAGATGAGGCTGAGGGGTGGAAAATAAGACTGCTGAAGACATCACTGATAGCTTGTTTTTTTACCACTGTCAGTTAAACATGAAAAAAAAAAGAGCAATCAGCACTGATGCCAGGGAAAAGAGAGTGCAAGGGTGTTCTAACTTACTGTACCATTAATGTGACGTACTCAGGATAGTACAGCAGCACTTTGACGTCACATCGATGGGACAACAGGGTTATGAATTCATCAAATTCCATCCATAATAGCCCTCTCCCATACACTATAAGCTTATTTTCCATCAACCAGTATTCTAATTTATTGAATTCATGCTGCAAATTTAGTTCCACACTGTGTCAGTCTTCGGCAGGGAAGAGCAGGACCGTGTCATCGGTGTATAATTTCACTGTACACCTAGTACACGGTTTGGCAAGCTTGTCAGTAAATCTGATAAAAGTGGTCCCAGAATTGATCCCTGTGAGACCCCTTTATTTAATGTTCTGGCTTCAGACATTATTCCCCTAACAACCACCATTTAAGAGCGATCATAGAGGCTAAGATGCAAACCATTATAATACAGCTTTACTAAAACCCTTTGAAGCCATTTTCTGCAATAACCGTGGATAATCCACCGTGTCGAAAGCCTTATACAGACCCACAAACACTGCTCCCCTGTACAGCTTATTTTCCAGTGCGTGGGAGACAGTGTCCACGAAATCTACCGGGGCTGTACGTGTGGAATGTAATGGTACAGTGGCGTGAAAAAGTATTTGCCCCCTTCCTGATTTTCTCTATTATTGCATATTTGTCACACTGGATGTTTTCAGGTCTTTAGACAAAATATAATATTAGATAAAGGGAACCTGAGTGAACAAATAACACTTTTTTTTTTCACTTATTTCATTTATTTAATGAAAAAAGTTAACCAACACCAACTGGCACTGTGTGAAAAAGTAATTGCCCCTAGTTAAATCAACCCAATTAAAGGATAATTAGAGTCAGCTGATTGAACACAGCCAGGCTTGATTACAGCCAGCCCTGCTCAATATAAACCTCACTTATTTTGGCCCTTACCATCAGAGTCACGTTGCCAGCACAAAGATTCAACAAGCACATTATGCCATGATCAAAGGAAGTTCCTGAAAAGATCAGAAAAAAATTTGTTGCCCTCTATTAGTCTGGAAAGGGTTACAAAGCTATTTCTAAGGCCCTGGGACTCCATCGAACCACAGTGAGAGCCATAATCTCCAAATGGAGAACACTTGGAACAGTAGTGAACCTTCCCAGGAGTGGGCGGCCTGCCAAAATTACTCCAAGGGCACAGTGTAAAATCATCCAAGAAGTCTCAAAGGATCCTAAAACAACATCCAAAGAACTGCAGGCTTCTCTTGCCTCAGCCAAGGTCAGTGTTCATGACTCCACAATCAGAAAGAGACTGGGCAAAATGGGCTTCATGTGAGAGCAGCAAGGCGAAACCACTGCTAACCAAGAAGAACATAAATGCTTGTCTCTCATTTGCCAAAGCACCTGGATGATCCACAAGCCTTTTGGGAAAATGTTCTATGGACAGATGAGTCCAAAGTGGAACTTTTGGACAACATGGATCCCATAATGTCTGCGTAAAGCAAACACAGCATTCCACAGTAAGAACACCATACCAACAGTCAAACATGGTGGTGGTAGTGTGATGATGTGGGGATGCTTTGCTGCCTAAGGACCTGGATGACGGCATAATTAAAGGAACCATGAATTCTGCTCTGTACCAGAAAATTCTTAAGGAGAATGTCCAGTCATCCTTCCGTCAGCTGAAGCTGAAGGTAGTTGGGTCATGCAGCAAGACAATGATCCAAAACACAAAAGCAAGTCCACATCAGAATGGCTAAAAGAAGTAAAATTAAAGTTTTAGAGTGGCCTAGTCAAAGTCCAGACTTAAACCCAATAGAGATGCTGTGGCAGGACCTGAAACGAGCAGTTCATGCTCGAAAACCTACCAAATGTTACTGAATTAAAGCAGTTCTGCGAGGAAGAGTGGGTTAAAATTCCTCCACAGCGATGTGAAAGACTGATATTGAATTATAGGAAGTGTTTGTTGCAGTCATTGCAGCTAAATGTGGCATAACCAGTTATTAAGTGTAAGGGGGCAATTACTTTTTCACACAGTGCCAGTTGGTGTTGGTTAACTTTTTTTCATTAAATAAGTGAAATAAAAAAAAAAACAAGTGTTATTTGTTCACTCAGGTTCCCTTTATCTAATATTACATTTTCTCTAAAGACCTGAAAACATCCAGTGTGACAAATATGCAATAATAGAGAAAATCAGGAAGGGGGCAAATACTTTTTCACGCCACTGTATGAAAGCAGACTGCTGGGGAGAGAGGAGATTGTACTCTGACAAATAAACCATTGACCTGCTTATGAATTGTTCTTTCTAATAGCTTGGATACAAGGGCAAGCAGAGCTACTGGTATATAGTTATTTATCTGTGTAGAGTCTCCACCTTTGAATACTGGAACAATTTTAACAAGCTTCCAATTTGAGGGAAAAGAAGCTGTACATAAACTACGATTAAATAGTTTTCTAAGTGGCAATGCAATTACATCAGCCTCTTCTAGAGCAGTAGGTAAGGCTAGGGGGGATGTTGGGGTGCATTAGTAGGGGTATCACAAGTCATAAGAGGGAGGTAATAATCCCTCTTTACAAGACACTGGTTAGGCCCCATCTGGAGTACTGTGTGCAGTACTGGAGGCCACACCTTCACAAGGACATTAACCAAATTGAGGCAGTTCAGAGAAGGACAACTAAAATGGTGCAGGGACTGCATCAGAAGACATATGAGGACAGATTAACAGAGCTCAGTATGTATACCCTTGAGCAAAGGAGGGAGAGAGGGTGATATGATCGAAACATTCAAACACCTTAAGGGCATTAACAAGGTGAAAGAGTCTAACATGTTTCAATATAAGAAAAATAGCAGGACAAGAGGACACAGCATGAGAATAGAGGGAGGCCGATTAACGGGTAATGTGAGGAAGTTCTTTTTCACAGAAAGGGTGGTGGATGCATGGAACAGCCTACCTCAGGAAGTGGTGGACATGAATACAGTGCATGGCTTCAAACAGGCATGGGATAGGCATAAGGGAGCAATACAGATGAGTATGAATAGATAGGCCAGTGACAGAGTAGAGGCCTATGGCACATTCATAAGGTAGAAAAAAATGGGCAGACTGGATGGGCCTTGAGGTCCTTATCTGCCACCAAACTTCTATGTTTCCCTAAGTAGTCTGGCCTCAAGGCCATCCAGTCCATTTGATTTTGTTGTATTAAGTGATTGAAACTGCTTCCAGATCTCCTTTGGGTACAACATTTTTTATCTAATTTTTTTCTTATTTATTTTTTAATTCTGTGGTAACCAGGTATGGCCCACTAGGCAAAACTGCCTGTTTTCAGGGGCATTCCAGGAGCACTGGGGAGGTTAAGTGACTTGCTTAGAGTCACACAGTGTGCAAGTAGAGGTTGTGGGGAATCAAATTCAGGTCTGCTGGATGTACCAAGCTCAGATATTCGCAGCTCGTTACTCTAACCTCTGCACTATACTGCCAGCCCCTGGCAGAGACTGCCAACTTGAGTATCAGATATTTCACTTACACTACAGGGAGGATCCTTTCTAAGGTTCTCCAGTAATGGCAAGTTAGTAAAAAAAAGATTATTAAAGACCTTGGGCATTTGTTTTGGATCGCTTACAACCGACCCTTCAATGTTGATGGAGCCAGGAAAGGTGGGAACCACGAGGGTGTGCAACTGTCTAATAACTTTCCAAAATTCACAGAAATTCATTGCTACTTCAGATTTGTTTTTATAAAAACTTTCTCTGGCTTCCTTAATCAGCTTTTGACATTTGTTCCTATAAGCTTTAAGAACATACGAAACCGCCAGCAGAAAAAGGCCATTTGGTCTATCGAGTTTTGCAGCTGGCACCCATACTAGCTTTTTAAGTCTCCCAGTTACTATCCCAGTTAGATTTTTTTGCAATTTCACATAACCTAGTTCTTCTTCTAGGGTGCTTTAGGATTTTGCCATTTATCCAGGGCATACTCTTCTGCTTCCTTTTTGTGTGTTGTTCTGGGGCATGATTGTCATCGATCTGTTGGAATTCATTAATAAAAAATGTAACTGCGTCCCCTAGGTCAGGTACAAGGTGCGAAAGATACCATTTAACTTTTCTTAGGTCATTCTGAAATGCCAATTTGTTAAAGCTTCTGAAGGACCTAAATTGAATTGTATATGGGGAGGATGTGTTGATACTTGAATCACACAACTAATTATGCAGTGGAAGCCCCCCAGTACAAAAAGCTCCCTAATTCTAATAACTAAACACATAGCAATAATACATGTTTGTAGTATGGTCCAGAATGGCATCATTCAAAAGTGGATCTAGAACCACTGAAACCACCCACATTATCAGTATTTAAGGTGTATTTTGTTTACAGCACAGAGATACCCAGCCACTTTGGTAATAAGAAAGTCATATTCAACAGTAAACATTATAAACAAAAGTTCATGTTTACTAACAGTTTGTATGCTACATTTGGAGACCAATAAAGTTCTAGTTACAAAAATCAAGTCAATTAAATTCCAAGTATCACCCCATTACAAATTTGTGTGGGAACGTCTATTATTTGAATGGCATTAAGTTGCCCAAATGCCTCTCTCAACTTTCTTCCTTTAGCTCCACACCAGTGGGCACTGAAATCTCCAGTTAGGACTAAGTGTTCTGCTTGTATCTGATTTGCCAATAAATCCACTAGGTCTGCATAGCTGTGTGAACTGACGTGGGGGATAAATTACCCCAACCGTTAAATCTAACTTTCTCACTTGACTTAGTAATTCTTCAATACCATTAATATTTAATGAGTTTCTCAAGCTGCATGGTCCAAGATCTTCACTAACATGAATAAGAGCACCCCCTTCCCTCTGGTGTCTGTCATTGCGAAAATGGTCATATCCCTGAATATTTATTTCTGTGCTGGGCATTGTTTCATCTACCCCTGGTTTCAGAGATTCCTAACATAGTGAGATTATTTTGTGGGCACCAGATTCTCAGTTGTTGACAAAATGCTACATGCGTTTGTGAGGTAAAAGGTCCTGGGTTTGTTTTACCATCCCCTGCTAGTACAGTGCAGTCCTCTTAAACGTATACTCTTGGGACAAGCAAAAAGTATGCATTTAAGAGGGCTATGCATTTATCAGATCTTGTGTTCTTTTAATGGTGAACGCAACTTGCAGAATGTGCCAGGGGACTGGGTAGGGAAAAGAAATGCCAGTAGCACTGAAGTGCTTCTTTGGTTGGGATAAAGTGATTTATGTCATGCTGTGACATTCTTTGGTCTGATTTCTGTGTGAGGGAGGGTGCTTCTGGGATTCACGTAAAGTGCTTCTGTGACCTTCTTTTGGGGTTTTGATTTCAGTATGAGGAAGGGTGTTTATGTGACTTGGGTTTGATGGTTAAAAGGTTGAAGTAGGTAATTAACACCTCATTTTGAATAGAGCAGTCCATTTACAGACAAATAATTGCCAATTAGTAAGGCAGCAACAGGCAATGTCGGTAAAACTGGACCAGTCAATCCGCACTTGAACAACAAAACTGAGGGAAAAATGTGCATTTAAAAGGGATTCTTATATGCGTTTTAACATGTCTGTTTTACACAGGGGACCAGATATTCAAACTGTGCCAGTTTGTGGCGCAAGCCCCTTCGCCGCTCAAAATAGTTGCACAGGGGTGTGGCCACGGCGATAGTCAACAGAGTTGCGCTATGGCGCAACTGCTTTGAATATCACCCCCTGGCCACCCCCACTGTGCATGGCACAGTGGAACTGCGCCAGTGCAAGTGGTCAGAATGGAGCATTGAGATGCGGTGGCGCAAGTTCCATTGCGCCATGCACAGCACCTGCGATATTCAAAGGGTGACATGAAAATGGGGCCATAATCTATGCAAGGCACATTGGGGGCCATTTGCATCTGATTACGGCCCCATTAGCATGCAGGTGCGCTGATCCCCGACAACTTGCGCCTGGCGCCCTGCCAGGCAGCGGCCATCGGGGACCGACGCCCCCTGCAGCCTGATTGCGGGACATCCCCTAAGGGACGATGAATGTCTCCTATCCCTGGTTCCAGTGGACTGCGATTAGCCCGATCGCGGGCATAACAGTAACCCCACCCCCGAGTAGCCCGATCGTGGAATAAGTGTAACCCCACCCCAATTAGCCCGATCAAGGGCATCAGACCTCCCCAAAGTCCAATATCCCTGGTGGTCCAGTGGACGCAGTAGCCCGATCAGGGCATAACAGTGTTCCCCCGAGTATCCCGATCGCGGCATCAGATTCCCCCAAGCCCAATATCCTGGTGGTCCAGTGGACCGAACGGAGCTCAATTGGCGGCATTCTCACCCCCAAGTATAAAATCCTGGTGATCTAGTGGACCCCCACCCCACCCACTCACTGAGCCCGCCTCCCCCCATCAGCCGGGCGGGCGGCAACACCCCACCCGCCTACTGTCCACCGACGGACAAGCTCGGTATGGCTGCATGCCCATTGGTTCAGAGCATGAGCCAATGGGCGTGCAGCCCATCCCATACTAGTCAGTCCATGTAAGGGAAGGGATCAAAGCAGCAGAACTAAAGGGTAAACAGGGAGGAGAGGAGGCACTGTGGGTCACCCTGGAGACTGGAAATGGCTCCACAGTCTGCACAGGGGTTGTATACAGACCCCCATCTCAGGGAGAGGAAATGGACAAGGAAATGATAGAAGGCATCCTTGGGGTGGTAGAGAAAGGGGAGATATTGCTGATGGGGGACCTGAATATGCCAGATAATGACTGGAGCACCTTTGCTGCAGCCACATCCAAGAGCAGGGCCATTCTCAGACAGCTAGTTTTGGAACCCACTCGGGAGAGAGCAATCTTAGACCTAGTATTCTCAAATGGGGATGGAGAGAGGATCTCTGATCTTGAAGTGGGTGGCCATCTGGGAACAAGCGACCACCAGTGTGGTTCACGATAAACTTAGCTGTAGAGTCAAGCCACACAAAAGTGAAAGTACTGGACTTCAGGAGGGCTGATTTTGTCAAAATGGAAGAGTGCCTCAGAAAAGCACTAGCAAACAGGCAAGAAGGTGGGATGGAGCAACAATGGGAAACATCAAAACCGCCATCACAGAGGCAACAAGCCTTTGTGTGAAGCAAATAAATCAAAACGAATGAGAAAACACTATGGTTCTCAAAATAAGTGGCAGGTAGGTAAGGGAGAAAAGATAGCATTCAGGAAGTATAAGGAAACACAGAAGGAGCAGGACAGAGAACTGTACCAGTTAAAGCAGAAGGAAGCGGTAAGGCAGTCAGAATAGCAAAGGCCCAAACCGAGGAAAGATAGCCAACTCAGTTAAGAAAGGGATAAAACCTTTATAGGTACATTAGGGAGCAAAAAAGACTAAGGCAGGGATACTGAGGCTGAACAAAGGAAGGTGGTTGAGCAGAGAAGGCAGTGAAAAAGCAGGATACTGAGCAATACTTCTGCTCAGTATTCACAACAGAAAAGCCGGGGGAAATACCTAATCCGGTCAATAGAAGCACTCTGGACAGGGGAGTTGATATTAGTCCTTTCACAGAAGAAAGGGTTCTGAAAGAACTCTTAAAACTGAAGGTGGATAAAGCAATGGGGCGTGATGGGATTTACCCCTGAATTCTAAAAGAACTAAGGGAAGAAGTAGTAACACCACTGACTACCCTTTCTAATAAATCATGGGAGGATGGTGTGGTACCTGAGGACTGGAGGAGGGCGGATGTGATTCCCCTTCACAAAAGTGGGAGCAAGACAGAGGCAGGAAACTACAGACCTATCAGTTTGACCTCAGTGGTAGGGAAAATGATGGAATCACTTCTGAAGGAAAGAATTGTTGAGTACCTAGAGGCCAGTGGGGCACAGGACCCAAGGCAGCATGGATTCACAGCAGGAAGGTCATGTCAGACATATCTATTTGATTTCTTTGACTGGGTGACCAAAGTAGTAGACCAGGGTGGGGCTGTGGACATGGCCTACCTAGACTTTAGCAAGGCATTTGCCACAATCCCATACAAAAGATCAATAAACAAATTAGCCAGCCTGGGAGTGGTTTCCAGGGTGGTAGCCTGGGTAAAACACTGGTTGGACAACAGGACACAGCCGGTAATAGTAAATGGAGTCCACAGTGAAGAAAGGAGGGTTACTAGTGGGGTACCGCAGGGTTCAGTACTGGGGCCGGTCTTTTTTAATGTCTTTATAAGTGACATTGCAGAGGGACTGGAAGGGAAAGTATGTCTCTTTGCAGAAGACACAAAGATCTGTAACAGGGTTGATACGCAAGGTGGGGTGGAAAGGATGAAAAGGGACTTGGTAAGGTTGGAGGAATGGTCAAATGTATGGCAGCTTAGATTCAATGCAAAGAAGTGCAAAGTAATGTACCTGGAAAACAAAATCCCAAGGGAAGAGTACACAATGGGGGGGTGAGATACTGACAACAACAAAAATGGAAAGGGACCTGGGGGTAGTCATATCAGATGACCTAAAGGTAGGCCAGCAATGTGAGAAGGCAGTAAGGAAGGCTGGGAGGATAATGGGATGCATAGTGAGAGGCATCACCAGTAGAAAACAGGAAGTTGTTGGCCCTCTGTACAGACAGTTGGTAAGACCACATCTGGAGTACTGTGTACAGTTCTGGAGACCCCATATCCGCAAAGACATAGACAGGGTGGAGGCTGTCCAGAGGAGAGCAACCAAAATGATGCAGGGTCTGTATCAGAAGACATATGAAGAAAGTGTAAAGGAACCAAAGATGTATAACCTCGAGGAAAGGAGGGAGAAGGGGGACATGATAGAAACTTTCAAATACCTCAAGGGAATCAACAAAGTCCAAGAGGTAGCATCTTTCAGAAAAAGAGATGTGCAAAAACAAGGGGGCACAATTTGAAGATAGAGGGGACGGCTCAGAGGTAATGTGAGGAAGTATTTCTTCACAGAGAGGGTTGTGGATACATGGAACAGCCTTCCTGAGGAGGTCGTAGAGTCAAAAACAGTGGGAGAATTCAAGAATGCATGGGACAGACATAAGGCAATTCTAGTGGGGGGTAGGAGGAAGTAGGCTGTTGGTTAACTAGGATCTGCAGCTTATCTGTTAGATAGGGAAATGGGCAGACTAGGTGGGCCAAGTGGTCCTTATCTGCCGTCAAATTCTATGTTTCTATGTTTATACAGGCTATGCGTTTATCAGGTATGCGTTTAAGGCAGTAGTACTATGTAAAAAAAAATCTGTGCTTTTTTGCCAGTTTATTCCCTGTGCTCTGCTGAGCATGTACCTGGTACTCTTTCCCGCCAGCAATGTACTATCACCCCATAATTTGCTCCGTTATCCTTTGTTTTTGTTTACATTGCTGCCGCTAGGGTTGCTACCTTTGGATGAAGCAAAAAATGGATCCTTGAAGAACAAAACTGAGGGAAAAAATGTGCATTTAAAAGGGATTTTTATATGCGTTTTAACAGGTCTGTTTTACACAGGAAGTATAGGGAAAGAAAATGGAACGTGGAAATTCTATACATTTATACAGGCTATTCATTTGCCAATAAATCCACTAGGTCTGCGTTTATCAGGTTACCTCCTCCAACTGATGGATTAATTGGGCCTAACATGGGTTATTACCACTGCTACCCATGAGAAAGGGCACTCGCTGGACTTTGTGTTCCACCTGGGATGGAGATCTCCGATGTGGAGGTGGAGCCAGTCGGTTGGTCTGACCATCACATCCTGAGATTGTTTCGCAGCCCCCTGAAATAGGCCTGCCCCAAAGGAGTTGATACAGTACCGTCTTTTGAGAGGAGTTACCTCAGAAGGCCTAATGACGGTGCTGGACCTCTCGGGTTTTCCAGAGGATTGCACTGAGCCGGGGCCTCATGTGGCAGCCTATGACGGGGCTGTTACTGAGGCCTTGGATATCATTGCCCCTGCTCGTGTTCGCCCTCTTACCTCTCACCCAGGTGCTCCTTGGTTTAACGGGGAGATCCATGAGTTGAAGAGGCAGGGGTGAAGGTTGGAAAGACACTGGCGGAAAACTCACCTGGAGGTGGACAGACTTGGATTGATGGATCATCGTCAGACCTGTCAATCAGCAATTTCCCATAAGAAGGCAGAGTTCCTGTCCAGGGAAATTGCTACAGCAAAGAACAGGCCAGCCCAGCTCTTCTGGACTGTGGACAGACTGTGCAATCCAGCCTGTCTTCACTCTGGTCGAGAGTTGTCACAAGTGCAGTGTGAGGAGTTTGCGCAGTTCTTTGCTGATAAGGTGTCCACCATCAGGGATGAGTTCAGCCAGTGCCTTCCCATTGAGCCTTGCACTGATCAATCGGGTGGTACTAATGCCCGTCAGAGCTGATCCACCTTTAGTCAGCTGGTAGTTGTGGATATTTTGAGGATCATCCAGATTCTGCGACCAACCTACTGTAGTTTGGATCCGGGCCCTGCACGCCTACTAGTGGGGTGTGTAGAAGTTATCAGCCTGGTCCTTGCTGGGATAGTGAGGGTTTCATTGGAGAGAGGGATCTTTCCAGATCCCATAAAGGAGTCAGTGGTACTCCCCCTTTGAAAAAAAAAAAAAACTCCCATAGAAACTTAGAAGTTGACGGCAGCTAAAGACCGCAAGGCCCATCCAGTCTACCCATTTCTTTTTCAGCCTTATGAATGTGCTATAGGCCTTTGCTCTGTCAGTGGTCTATCTATTCATTCTCATCTGTATTGCTCCCTTATGCTTATCCCATGCCTGTTTGAAGCCTTGCACTGTATTCATATCCACTACTTCCTGAGGTAGGCCGTTCCATGCATCCACCACCCTTTCTGTGAAAAAGAACTTCCTCACATTACCCCTTAATCGGCCTCCCTCTACTCTCATGCTGTGTCCTCTTGTCCTGCTGTTTTTCTTATATTGAAACATGTTAGACTGTATCACCTTGTTAATGCCTTAAGGTGTTTGAATGTTTCAATCATATCACCTCTCTCCCTCCTTTGCTCTAGGGTATACATATTGAGTTCAGTTAATCTGTCCTCATATGTTTTCTGATGCACTACCTGCACTATTTTGGTTGCCCTTCTCTGGACTGCCTCAATTTGGTTAATGTCCTTGTGAAGGTGTGGCCTCCAGTACTGCACGCAGTACTCCAGATGGGGCCTAACCAGTGTCTTGTAAAGAGGGATTATTACCTCCCTCTTCTTACTTGTGATACCCCTACTAATACACCCCAACATCCCTCTAGCCTTACCTACTACTTTAGAGGTCTGCTTGGATGATTTCAGATCATCGGTGATGATGACGCCAAGTCTCTTTCTTCCCTTGTGACTGCCAGCAACTCCCATCCCAGCCTATAGGTGGCTTCAGGGTTTCTCTTCCCTATGTGCATGATCTTGCACTTCTTTGTGTTAAACCCCAGTTGCCACTCTTCTGACCACTTTGCTAGTTTATCCAGATATCTTCTCATTCTGTCCACACCATCTGGATCATCTACTCTGCTGCAGATCTTGGTGTCATCTGCAAACAGACAAACCTTACCCTCCAGTCCAACTGCAATGTCACTGATGAAGATATTGAATAGGACTGGCCCCAGGACTGATCCCTGAGGTACTCCACTTGTGACTTGCATCTCTTCTGACTGTATACCGTTTACCACCACTCTCTGTTTTCTGCCCGTCAACCAGTTTGCCACCCAGTTGACCAACGTCTGACCCACCCGAGCCTACCCAGCTTATTAATCAATCTTCTATGTGGAACAGTATCGAAAGCGTTGCTGAAGTCAAGGTAGGCAACATTAACTGCTCCCCCTTGGTCCACCACCCTGGTTACCCAGTCAAAGAAATGTATGAGATTAGTTTGAAAGGACCTTCCTTTTGTAAACCCATGCTGTCTTGGATCCTGTGCTCCTATGGATTCCAGGTGTTGCACTATCCTTTCCTTAAGGAGTGTCTCCATAATCTTGCCCACTACTGAGGTAAGACTGACTGGTCTGTAGTTCCCTGCCTCCTCGCTGCTACCACTCTTGTGGAGCGGGATCACATGAGCCCATCTCCAGTCTTCTGGGACCTCTCCTGTGCTCACAGACTCACTAAACAGTTCTGATAATGGCTCTGCTAGTTCCACCCTTAGCTCCTTTAGTACCCAGGGATGTATGCCATCAGGCCCTATTGCCTTGTCCACCCTGAGCTTATCAAGCTCTTGTAGGACCCTTTCTTTTGTGAAGGGACTAGTGCACACCTCCCCTGTGTCCGGTGCAGAGCTGTGGGCCCTGCCCTGCCTTCTCTTCAGTAAATACTAAGCAGAAATATCTATTTAGTATAGATGCTTTTACATGGTTCTCCTCCTCACACGTCCCCTTATCCCCTTTGATCTTAGTAATACCCCCTCTGGACTTTCTCCTGTCACTAATGTATCTATAGAAAGCCTTGTCGCCTTCTTTTAATGTTTGTGCTAGTGTTTCCTCAGTTTGGGCCTTTGCCTGCCTTACTACCTTCCCTGCTTCCCTTAGGGAAGTTTGAGATCCTCCCTATCTTCATCCTGCTGTTCCTTATATTTCCTGAAGGCCAGCCTTTTGGCTCTGACCTTTTCTGCTACTGTGTTTGAGAACCAAAGTGGTTTCCTTCTTCTTTTGCACTTCCTTTTCTCACTAACACAATGGGATGTTGCTTCAAGTATTGCATCTTTAATGCTTGCCCACTTTGCCTGTACCCCCTCACCTGTATTTGTTTTTGCCAGGGCTAGCTTAACTCTGTTGGCCATCTTATCAGAGTCAGCTCCTCTGAAGTCCCATATTTTTGCCTTGGAATGGGATGATTTTGTTATAGTGGCCAAATTGAACCATACCATGTGATGGTCTCTGGCCCCCAGGTGACCTTCTACCTGGAGATCTGTGATCCTTTCCCTGTTAGTCAGTACTAGATCTAGGATAGCCCTGTCTCTAGTGGGTTGTTGTACCAGTTGTTTGAGGCCCTCCCCCTGCAGGGACTCCACCATGTGTCTTGTTCTGGCAGATGTCCCTGTTGGTATTGACCAATCTGTATTTGGCATGTTGAAGTCTCCCATTATCAGAACCTCCTCGTCATGTTTTGTATATCTTCTAACAGTAACATGTCTATGTCCTTCCCCTGGTCTGGAGGCCTGTACACAACCCCAGCTCGTATGACTGTCCCATTTCCTGTTTCCAGGGTGACCCACAGTTCTTCTGGCTCCTTATGTGTATTCTGAATTTCTGTAGCTTTGATATTTTCATTGACATAAAGGGCCACTCCAACCCCACCCCTTTTGCACCTCGGTCTCTTTTGAACAGTACATAGCCAGGTACTGAAGTCTTCCAAGTGTGGTTACTGGTAAACCATGTCTCGCTAATGGCTATTATGTCCAGTTTAACCTCTGTCGTTATTGCCTGCAGGTCTGGGATCTTGTTTCCCAGACTGTGAGCATTTGTGTACATGATTTTCCATTGGTCAGATTTCGGTGTGTTAGTTGTTGGGTGAGGTCCAGCATTTCCCCTATGCATTGTATGAGGAGCCGGACCTTTTTCCTTACCTGGTGATGCACATGAACTGCAAACATGCTGAACTTCTGTTTGACCACTAGCTGAGGGGGAGGGGTGTTCTTCCCATTCGATGTTTTGGCTGTTGCACCCCTCTTCGCATTTGCTAGTTTAAATATTCTACAAAGACATCAAACTTCTGCCCCAATGCACAGACTCCCTCCTTAGTCAGATGCAGTCCATCAAATTTAAAGAACTTTCGCTCCCAAAACTGTTGCCAGTTCCCTACAAATTTGTGTCCTTTTTCCCGGCACCAGCCCTTGAGCCACATGTTTAGCTCTCATATCTCCCCTTCTCTGACCTTCTGTCAATCTGTCCCCCTCTCCCAGACTGGCAGGATCTCAGAGAAGGAGATGCCGGACGAAATGGATGATAGTTTGTCACCCAACCTGGTCAGGTGTTCCTTGGTCTCCACAACTGACCAGCTGGGGAGATCATTAGTCCCTATGTGTACCAGGACATCAATGTTTTCTCCTGCTTCCTGAATAATTTTAGCAATGCGGTCAGTGTCTCTCCATGCTGATGTACCTGGGAGACATCTGACCATTACCCCTGGCTGGAGATACGTATCAACTCCCGAATCATGGAGTCTCCTATGATCAGAAGTTTTTTGGATTTCCTTTCTGCTTTTTTTGTTTTGGTTCCTGTTTTAGGAGCATTTTGTTGTGCTAGCTCCTGTGCTGCAGTGTCCTGCTCTGCAGGGTCCTCTGCCCCTTTGTTTGATTTTGGAGATAGAGGCAGATACCTGTTTGTAGTTTCTATATGGTTTGTAGAGGTGATATGTTGGAGAGCACCAAGTGATGGGGCACCCGATTTGCCCCTTCTAACCACCTGCCACCCTCCTGGACCAACTACCCTCTGCGGTCGAGATGTTTCTGTTGGATGTTGGGGAAATGGCGGGCAGTTCTTATAATATATTTCCTCTTGAATATGCAGTTTGAGGTGTGCAATTTCTGTCCATGCTGCCTGGAGCTGAGCCCTTAGATCTCCAAAGGCCCAGCATGTAGGACAGTGTCCTAAATCCTGTAAAACTGTCCTTCTGAAAAGTGTTCCACAGTACCTGCAGTTAATGATATCCATTGCAGGTAAGTTGTTGGGTTTATAACCTGGTCAGAGTAATTAGGAGGAAGAGAATGAAAGCAAAAGTTTGATTTTGTGTTTTGTTTGTTTTTGTATAACTTGTTAAAACAAGTTAAATTACTAGTGCCCCTGTTAATGAGGTTACTGTGTGGATACCCGTCTGAACTGCCCCTTCCTGCTTTGCTACAGGAAATGTCATGACTGTGCTACCCTATAAAAGGAGTGTAGTGAGGGGTGGTTGGGGATGGGGGTGGGTGGCTGGGCCCTTCCCCTGCTGAAAAAGAAGAACCACGGACGAAAGAAACAAGGAGGTAAGAGCAGAAACAATCAGCCAGCAACAAATGCAGTAGCCCTGAAAGCTTATCCTAATGATAGGTAAAACTGTGAAACCTGTAAAGCACCACCTGTAATAATTTCACAGAAGATATACCCTGTAAGAAACACTTTGCTACAGAGAAAAATAAAGCAGTAACAGAAGATATACCTTGCAAAAGACAATTTGAATCAGAAGATTACAGCAGTAATCTGTAAGCACACACTTGTAGGGACACCCTATAATAATGCAGCAGAATGTATACCCAGCAACAACAATTTGAATCTGAGAAAAATAAAGCAATAAAATATTAGCAACAAACAGTAACAATCCCTTGTGAGTACAAAATAAAAATAACACACAGTAAACCTGCCTGGCCGAAAGAAGCCTTAATCCTTATTGTTGCTCTGGTAAGGTTCTCTGCTCTGTTCTTTCAAGCAACCTAGAAGAAAAGAGCTCAGGTGAAGCTAGGTGCCTTGGCCAGCAAACCTAGTCTTCCATCTCCAAGATATCAACTGACCTGACCCAGTGATAGTAACCCAGGAGATGGGGAACACTCTCTAGTGGTGGATCGTTCTGGCTCATCTGCTGGAGGGTATCCCGTTTGTCCATCCAGAGCTGACAGTCACACTAATGACCAACGCCTCTCTGATGGGTTGTGGTGCCCATCTTGGGGTGCTCAGAGCGCATGGCCTCTGGTCCGCTTAGGAGTCTCGATGCCATATCAACCTGCTGGAGCTTTGAGCGGTCCGACTAGCCCTCACCACCTTCGCTCCATTTGTACGGGGTCAAGTGGTCCAGGTCTAGACGGACAATAATACGACCATGTACTACCTAAACTGCCACGGCAGGATGAGCTCCTTGCCTCTGTGCAAGGAAGCTCTCCGCACTTCGTCTCTTGTGAGCAGACTGGAGGTAGATCTCCTAGCCATCCATGTGGCAGGAGCCTCCAACACTCTGGCTGATGCCCTAAGCCGGATAGGTGCTACATCTCACGAGTGGTCTCTCCTGCCGGAGGTAGTACACAATCTGTTCTCCCACTGGGGTACACCTCAGGTGGACTTGTTTGCCTCCAGGGAGAATGCGAAGCTGAGGCTATTTCATGCCCACCCCCCTCAGCAGGGCTCGCTGCAGGGGGATGCCTTCTCGATGCCATGGCCCCTTGGCCTCTTTTATGCCTTTCCCCCATTTCCCTTGATCCACAAGGTGCTTCTCAAGGTGAAGAGGGACAAGGCGCAGGTGATTCTGGTAGCCCCAGGCTGGCCCCGCCAGTTCTGGTATCCAGATCTCCTCAGCCTCAGCTCCAGGCTCCCAAGGCGGCTTCCAGCCCGCCTGGACCCTGATCTCAGTCAACCAGGGGAAGGTTCTCCACCTGGACCTTCAATCCCTGCACCTGACAGCCTGGTTCCTGAGCGGCTAGAGTTCCAGGCCTTGGGTCTTTCCAACGAGGTCTTCAACGTTGTTGAGGCATCCCATAAGGAGTCGACCAGAAAATGCTATGCCTTCAAATGGAAACGATTCTCCATTTGGTGTCAGAACAAGGGGTTGGACCCTTCTTCCTGTTCCTTGGCTAGCATTCTGGACTACCTGTGGTCCCTTTCTCAGCTAGGGCGTCAGTTGACGACCCTTAAGGTGCACCTGGCAGCCATCTCTGCTTACTGGGTGCGGGCCGGGAAGCAGTCGGTGGCGCAGGAGAAGGTGGTCGGGCGCTTTTACAAAGGCCTAATCACATATCCCCTCCTGTGCGAGAACCTCTACCTCCATGGGATCTACTGCTGGTACTGGCTAAGCTCATGGGCAAGCCATTCGAACCTATGCACAGGTGTGATATCTCTCACCTGTCGTGGAAGACCGCCTTCTTGGTGGCTATCACGTCAGCCAGAAGGATGGGAGAGCTCCAGGCGCTTTCCATAGAGTCTCCTTATCTGGTTTTCCACAGGGACAAGGTTGTCCTGCGCCCCCACTCGAAATTCCTTCCGAAGGTGGTGTCGGAGTTTCACCATAACCAGGTGTTGACTCTGCTGGTGTTCTACCCCAGTCACACCTCGGAGGCCGAATATAGGCTCCATACTCTGGACCCTAGAAAAGCGCTCTCTTATTATGAGGAGCAGACGGCTGAAGTTCGGGGAGAGGTTCGCCAGCTGTTTGTCACTTACACTGAAGCCGCACCTGGCAGACCTGCAGCCAAGCAGACGATAGGCAGGTGGGTCACCTCCTGCATAGATCTCTGCTATAGGTTGGGGGGCATGGAGCCTCCCAAAGGGATAAGAGCTCATTCTACCCACCATACCGCTGCATCGATGGCTGCTTCCAGGGACGTCCCTATCCAGGAAATCTGCAGGGCTGCTACCTGGAAGTCAGCACACACCTTCATTACTCACTACCACATCAACCTTGAGTCACACCGGGATGCTGGTTTTGGGACCTCAGTCCTCCAGTCCTTATTTCCCAAGTAGGGGGTGTGCGCCTTGCCTCCCTCCTCCCAGAAAACTGCTAGGAGTCTGCCAGTAAGTGTGGATTGAACAACATATCCATGTCCCTAGACATACAGGTTACTCACCTGTAACAGGAGTTCTAGGAATGGTATATGTTGTTCATCCACACAACCCACCCGACCTCCCCGGCTTCGACGCACAACCTGGCTTCCAGCGGGCTAGATCTGGTGTCATGGGGCAGAGCCAAGAGTTTTATCACCCGAGTGGGTGGGAGGAGCCAGCTTGAAGACCTTCCGGCAAGATTTAAAGTGACAAGGAACCTGTCAGTAAGTGTGGATGAACAACATATACCATTCCTAGAACTCCTGTTACAGGTGAGTAACCTGTATTTCCTTGTGCAAGGCTGCCATATAGGCCACCACTGCACCTTTCATAAAAGCCTTACCTGCCCCCCCAAAAAAACAGCTTTGGATGGGGGCTGTGCTTGCATTAATGATTCTATATAGGGTCCAGTGCTCTCCCAGATATTCCTTGAATTTCTCATTTTGCAGCAGGTAGGTGGGACACCTCCAGCTCCTGGTTTAATCCATATGCTGAGTTGTGTTCTTGGTCCGATAACAGTATGGGATGTATCTGCGTACTTACGTACTCTATGGCACCATGCTCTGGGGGTCATTAAGTAACCTAGCCAGGACCACGATTTGTGGGGATTAGAACAGAATGTATTTTCCTTGGTCCCTGTATTAGCTTCCCCCCAGACATCCAGCAGGTCAAGTTCACTCAAGCCAGCTCACCACCATGCCATTGCCGAATCTAACCTCCATTCCCCGCTGGACCTGTCAAGGTTGGGGTCCAGTGCACAGTTAAAATCCCCAGCCAGGTTTAAGTTATGAAACTGCCCCCTTTGCAACAGGTCAAGCATCTGGACACAAAAGACCGGGTCATGCAATGCGGGGGCATACACATTCTCTAGCATGACCTGTTCCCCACTGTTCCTGCCCTTCACAGAGATGTACGTCTCCTCAGTGGGATCCGCTACCACCCTGTCCTCCCTGAATGCCACATTTTTGTGGAGCAGTACTGCCACACACCCCTCTTGTGGCCATTAAACGAGGCAAAGTAACAGCAACCCACCCTTTCTCTGACCTGTTTGTAAGTGGTGTATCTTGAGCTGCCCACTCATGCACAATCTCAAAAAAACTTTAAAAAGACAGTTGGGGGCTTATTGTTAGGCCCCCTCCCCCACAAATAAAAACTAAAATCCCTCCCTCCCTCTATTTCTTTTTTCCTCCTTCTCTCTCCCCAAGGTGTGTCCTTTTCCGAGGTGTATCCCTATTACTTCCTAAATGCAGTCTGTGCCTAAGGGTACTGTACAGTTTCACTGCATTTGGCAGCTGCACTGCCTGTGAGAGATGCTGTACACGGGATTTGGGCAAGTACACTGGATCTGACATGGGGTACATACCTGTGGTTGCAGGAGAAGCGGGTCATTTCCTCTCATATCTTCTTTTGACTAGGTCAGACTGTTTTGGTTGGGTATGCCCTCTTTGTTCTCTTAAACCAGCTGAGCTCTTAGCCCACTGCCCTTTAGGGATGCCTGAGGAGATGAGCACATCTCAACTCCTTTGGATGGTTAGTTCAACAACTTTACAGGCACCTGGAAAATTCCCTTTTCTTCTCTAGAAGGATAAAAAGGGACATATTATTTGATTATGCAGTCAATCCTCCATCTGGTAGTATTTTATTTTAAGGAGTCTAGGGGGTTTCATTCCTGTTTGGCGCATTATGCCATCTCAGTTACAAGAGGGGTCACGATTCTGGACATCCCTCTCTTGCCTTTTGGCAGAGCCATATGCTTCAGGGCTGCTGCCTTTAAGATCACTATCCACCTCCTGTCTGGCTGGTGATGTGAGGCTCTGGCTCTATGCCCAACTACCCTTTGTGCCACCTAGTGTGTGCCTTGTTTATCTAACAGTTGGTGTTATTTTGTTTATTTATATTTCATATATCCTTTCCATATTCCTTTGGGCTGGGAAACTTCTTTGCCCTCTCTTTCTGTCTCTCCCCTCTGTTTCTTTTGTGGTGAACAGAACTGTGGTGCGTGAGAGAGCTAGCAACAGTTATTGGCCAGCGTGTGACACCTTGTTGGGGTGCACAGGCGCCATGCTCAGTAGTCGACGCTGGTTCCCTCCCTGCAAAAAATGTACTCCTGTGGGGTCCTACTGCCTCTAGCCCCAGACTCATAAGTGGTAATTAATGGCAAGTATGTAATTTTCATTTTCAGTAAGTAATATAGGATTACAATAGATGTCAGAACCAGACAGCCCCCCCCCCCAAAAAAAATGAAAACACAATATTCTGGTGTCTTGGCAACATCAAGATCTTACCAGAGTCTGGCTATATTCTTGTCACACATTTTTCACTCTTGGGAGATTTTTTGTTTTGCTCCCAGCCATGTATTAAATTACCTTGTCATTACCATCCTGTTCTCCCTTTGAAATCATCATTCACGCTCACACGTGTATAAGCATATGTGCGTGCATACTCACACACACGTGTAGGCATGTGCATACACACACCGACACACAGACACAAAAACTTTAATCTGCACTGCATGTCAAACACAGTTATCTCTATGCTACCATTGTTTGAATATACAGTAGATATAACGTGCATATTTTTAATTTTTCCAGCGAAACAACAACAACTTTGAGATGATAGCGTTCTGGCTTTCCAACACCTGCCATCTGATGCACTGCTTGAGACAGTACAGCGGAGACGAGGTGAGATCTCCATTTCACGCCAGCACTCTATATTTACTCCAACTTTTTAACACATTTGCATCTGCTTTTAGCTTCCTTTTTTCTTTCACCCATCTGAAGTATCAGTATCTGAATTTCAGTCTTCTGAACAAGATTCTTTTATCCTCTTTTTCTGAAGGAAAAGATAAAACCTGATCTCTGGGAGGGTGGTGTGTGTGTGGGGAGGGTTACTATTAACAGTCAACCTTCTGAGGCCACTATATTTCATGTGTGATGCTGGGGTCAGATGTAGATGGCCAAGATGTGGTTTCTGGTCATGTTTGTTGTTGCTTTATTGTGGGAGGTATCCTGGTAGCTTTATATGGAGGCTGGGCAGAAAGTAGCCATGTGACCACTGATGGCCAAAATACCACCTGTGGTGGCCAGCCCAGTGGCATGGAGAGGGACACCGGTGATACAGATCTGAGTCACCACATATATGTCACTTTATATTTTATTTATTGTCCGTCTTTCCTTTTTTCTTCGTTGCTAGGTTAATTTACATGTAAACAGGATCCCTGTCCCCCCCCCCAGCATTCATCTGCATTCTTCGCTGAAGTCATAATTCTCTGTGACATCACAGTTTGTTGCTGTGAAAGTGTGATGATATCACCAAGAGAGGATTGTAACTTTAGCAAAGAATTAACCTACAGGAGCAGATCAGCTGTAGGGAACACAGATCCTGTTTCCGCGCAAATGAACCTAGTAATAAGGAATAGAATTACTGAACATGTATTGACTATAAGCTGAATTGTATGTCAGTATGTTTTTTTTTTTTTCCCCATCATTTCCTTTGTGCTCCTCTGGCAGGATGGGTAGTTGTATCAGCCCATCCTTTATGGAACCACAGCCATCCTGAGTCTTCTGACCCTTGGACCTTTGAGCTCTCCAGTGAGCCATTGGTGCCAGCTGGAGAGGCTTCATTAAGCTCCAACCCCCCAGTTTTCCACCGATTTTCTCTCTCCTCACCCTTGGAGCTCAGACAAGGTTGAGTGTGCGTGTGGAGGTGCGCACACATGCTTGGCTTAGACGACTCACTCCTGCCCTAACCACCCAGCCCCCTGATGCCTCAGTTCACCACACCACCACGCCTCCACACGGTGGCAGCCAAAGGCCAGGAGCCAATCTCCTGATCTGGGAGAGGAGAGCTGCCTGGCAGCCGCCTGACCTCACCCAGTGCCCCTGTCACACCCCAGCGACCTGTACTGCCACCAAACACGGGTCGCTGGTGTGGCTGGAGGTAAGGCGCAGTGCCTCAGCCCTCCACGCCACTGGGCTGGCCATGTATCTCAATATGTTTTGCAAAGTTTTTCCAAAATTAAGAAACTCTTAACAGAGCAGGAAGATGACGTATCGGCCATCATTTAAGGTGGGCAAAGTGCCAAAATTTCACTACGTAAAAGTCTTTGTGAAGTGCTTTACCACTACGTGTAGCGCAAAGGGAAGTCGCTTTGAACTACGTTTGGCAAAGTGCAATGTCACTGGCAAAGGCAATGTTAAAAGACACTGCCTCCCATCTTCTGCCCTATTTTCCAGCCACCAGTCAAGTTATTAAAGTACCCCATCAACCCAGACTACCCTCACTCCAGTAAATGTAAAAGTATATGACCTGTGTTAGTTAAGTTAAAAAGAAATTCACCAAATTATCAGGTCATCCAGGAATCAGTCTTCACTATTGATTCACACCAATGGGTTCTGAGCTGGTGGCACTATGACCCCGAGGGAGCCAGAACTTTTCAGGAGGGCTGGCGCCGAGGTAAGCTGTGCACATGTGGAGAACACCTTGAGGGGGAGATCATGGTACAGGCTTACCTTGGCACCAGCCCTCAATGCCTCAGGTCCATTTTCCCATTGTTAAGTGCGCTTCAGTGATGGCATCGCTTGCCCGCCAGGAATCAGAAGATTATGTCTGTAGAACAGCAGCATTCAATTATTATCAGTTTTAGTGTTTAAAGCTAGTGTTTGTTATTTTTGTGTCACTTTAGGATTTTTACACAGATATTTCTGTCAGTCTCTCTCAGTCCTGCTGAACAACGGTCAACAGCCATGGACAGTGACGGTGATGGTAGGGAGCCTTTTCAGGCATTCTGCTTCAATGGCAGGACTATATCTGGTCCACTTCCCCCTTCCAGGGAGGGTTTTGACGAAAGGGGGTTCTGTGTTCGGGAGGGAGGGCAGCTGTCCCATAAACACAAAAAGAAGCAGGGACCCAGCACCTCTCGGTCTTGAGTTCTTCCTCTTCCTGTTGGCAGGGGAAGAAATGGTACCATTTGAGGCCACCTTCCTTGAGCTCTGTCACGAGGTCCTCAGCATCTTGGAACAGAAGGCTTTCCCCAGTGCTGTCAGTATTGCTGATGTGAGAGATTGAGGTCTGGGGACTGGTGTCCCTCCCTGCCTACCGGTGGGGACTCCGGTGGGCAGTTTCACCACTGGGTAACTCTTATGGAGCAGTGGGTACACTGTCTGGCTCATCTGCTCCTTCTTGCAGAGCTGGCCCCAAATCCTTCAGGGCTAGGGGCACTGGGGCTGTAGCCAGGGCCTTCTAGCCAGGTAGAGCATTTGGCTGCTTCAGTGGCTTCTGGGTTCTTGCCAGTGACTGGGCCGCCGACCCTTGTTTCACTGGCCGCACCCCCATTCATTGTCACTACTTTGGGACCAGCACCGGTACCTCTGCCAGTCCTTCCGGTGCTGGCTGGACCCAAGACACTGCTGGTGGTGCCGGGCCAGCACTGAGTTCAGGTCTTTCAAGGCCTGGCTCAGCACTGCCCTTGGTGCAGGATCCAGTCCTACCTGCGGTGCTGCCTCTGCACCGGCTACTGTACTGCATGTGCCGGTGTCGCCAATGTTGCCTACTTCTAGGCCCGAGTTAGGGAAGCGATGGTCCACCCCTCTTCCAGACCATCTCCCCAAGGAGAACCTGGAGGAGGACAAGTCTAACCTTAGACTCATCATTTCTGAGGGTGACAACTCTTTTTATAGCCTTCACTTTTCAAATCCAGGTCTTTCTCCTGTTCCCCAGGAGGACCTTTCTCTTCAGGATGTTCTCCGCAATATGTATGCTACACTTGCTTTTGAGCCTTGAGCTATTGACCTGGGGAAATGTCTCTGTCCTCAGTGGCTGAATGTTTCCACCATGCTAATCAGTCTAATACCTCCTGTTCTCCCTGCATTTGAGACTTTCAGATGCAGTATGGAATAGGCCTGCATATATTCCCTCTGTCTGTAGGGTTGAGGCTGAGGACGTGCCGTATGGGGGAAGGAAAAAACAAAAGGCAGATAGACCGTAAGTATACTACCCCTAAGGACAGGCCTATCCATGCTTCTCGGCCTATTGCTGACAGTATTGCCATTTTAGCTGACAACGACAAAGCCATTCTTCCTCAGGAAGTGACTGCGCACCCTGCTAATAAGGAGGTGCACAAAATAGACACTATGGGAAAAGGGATTTTGTTGCTGCTCCTCTTAGTGTGAGGATAGCCAGCTACCAAGAACATTTTTTTAAGTGAGTATGCCCTTTGGATCTCTCTGAAGTCTCTAGCAGAATCTCTGTTTGAGACCAAACAGAAGATTCTCTAGGCTGTTACTCATGGTATTGAGTCTAACAGTCATCAGCTCAAGGCAGCTATGAACACTTTTGACATTGCCTCACGCTCTGCTGCTGCTACGGCAGGAATTTGTATTAGAAGACATTCCTGACTTCAGACATCTGGTTTGTCCAATGATGTCCAACAACAGATTAGGAATGTTCCCTGTGATGGTTCCTACCTGTTTGAACAGCAGGTAGAACAGTCTTTTGAGGCCACCTAGAAAACTAGAATAGCCATCAAGACCTCCAGGCCTGCCCCTTCTATCCCCAAAGAGGTGAGGCTTCTACCATAATAAGCAGTCCTTTCAAGGCAAAGGCAAGGGAGCTCAAATCAAGTCTCAGCCTCCTCGGCAACAAACAAAAGCACAGCCGAAGGCCTAGGCCCCAAAAATGCCTAGTGCCACACTCTGAGGTCCAGGCCTCGATCCTGCCTCAACTACCCAAGGCAGACCCCTCCTCTCCAGTAGGGGGGCGTCTGGCTCAGTTTTACTGTCAGTGGGACTCCAATATGATGGATAAGTGGGTGCTCAGGATTATCCCAGAGAGATACCCCCTGAATTTTACAGAAATCCCTCTGGATTATCCACCCAGAAAGCAACCCCTTCTTTCAGCCCACTTATCAAAACATCTGGTGAAGGAGACTGCAGGCCTTCTGAGCAACAATACAGTGTAAGTAGTCCCAGAGGTGGAGCACAGTATAGGCTTCTACTCCCATTACTTCCTCATTCTGAAGAAATCAGAGGGCACCCCATCCTTGATCTCAGAAACTTGAACAAGTTCATGGAATGAGAAAAGTTCAAAATGATCTTTCTGGGAACCTTGCTACCGCTCTTCAGATAGGTTTGCCTCACTTAATATGCAGGATTCTTACCAGCACATCCTACTCCACCCCACCCCACCTACCACAGTTTCCTCTGTTTTGTGGTACTGGGTCAGCATTATCAGTTTTGAGTCCTGCTCTTTGGGCTGTCCTCGGCATTTCAAGTGTATGCAAAATGCTTTGCCATCCTTGTGGCTCACCTAAGAAAACTCAGGCTCCAGGTCTTCCCTTACCTAAATGACTGGCTTCTAGCCAGTCCATCCCAGCAGGAGATGGAACAAGCAATGGCCACGATCTCTCAGTCCAAAATACATTTTTTTTTGTGTGGGGTGGCTCACCCCCCTTATTAAAATAACCAACTCCAGGTCGGACTTGTTTCGGGGTGGGGGTGTAACACTGGGAGAAACCGTGCTGGTGTACAGCGAGACCATTACAGTGACCTGCCGATATTTGTCACTGTAATGGTCTTCGATGTGAAAGTTGTTGTGATGGTATATCACCGCGGCTCCTGTTCTGTGGAATTCTCTGCCAATTATGGTCAGGGAAGCCCCCACAGTAGATACCTTTAAGGCCCAGTTGAAGACTTTTGTTTTTTTTAAAGCATTTGAGGTTTGAATTGACATTTATGGTAATGTTTCTGACTCTGATTCTGTGTTTTTATTATGTATTAATTGTATATTTGTTATTTATATATGGTTGTTTTAAAAATTTTGTACGGCGCCCAGAGCCTCCGGGATTGGGCGTCTCTTAAATAAACTTTGTCTTGCCTTGCCTATATGGATGCTCAGCACACAGTGGTCACCAGCATTGCACCCTCAGTCTTGCCCCATCAAGGTGACAAAGCCTCTGTTTCACTGTCTTGCATTCTGGACACAGGAGGACAGTCTCCTCCAGGATCAGTCCTTCTCTCAGCCAGAGCCTTAGGTAACATTTACCACAGATGCATCTCTAATGAGATGGGGGAGCCCATTATCAGGTGCACCACACTCAAGGAGTTTGGGGCCATGTAGAGTCTCATCTCCACATTAATGTGTTGGAAATGAGAGCAGGTCTCTATGCTCTGCGAGCTCTTGTGGACCTCGTCAGACATAAGGCAGTATTCCTTCAGATGGACAATAAGTCAGTTATGTGTAACCCCTAGATGGCGCTATCCCAGGGGCTACTACCCCTGCCTGATTTGCCACTAACAGGTTGAGGGGCCTGGATCCGATGGCGGGTGCCTCCACCCAGAGGTCAGGGTTTGCAATAGTTAAACAAACTTGGTCACAGCCCTCTGGGACACTGCAACCCCCCCCTTTCTTCCCACTAGTGGCCCACACAGTATATCAGAATTACCTTCACAGTATACACTTACCCTCAGGACTGGTTCAGGCACTGAGACCCCCTGTAAAATAAGAAGATACAGTGCAACAATCACAGTACAATACTTTAACATAGACAAATACCTCAGGCAGTAAAACTTTGCTGAAACAAGCAGCTTTGATATATTTAGGGGGATATAACAAGGACAGGGGGAAATCAGGTTAATTAGCTTATCACTTTACTCATCTACCTATGGCTCTGTGCACAGGCCTATCCCTACCAGTTACTGTCCCTGGGTACCCAAGCCCTAGTGGCTAGTCCAAACCGTGGCAGCTGGTAGGGGCCCTTTCACACAGAGAAAAGAAAAATTAGTTAAACAGTCAGCAGTACAGTAATTCCATTTGGATTCAATGTGGCAATTCAACAGGGAGCGACCTGAATTAGTACTCACGACCTCCAAACAAGATAGGGTCCTTCAACGTCAGCAGGGCTACTCTTGAGCTCCACGAGACTCCTCACACATTTATATGACAAACTGCAACAGGCAAAAGTCCTTTAATGGCAGCAGGATTCACTTGAGCTACACAAGCCTCCTTACACATTTATATGGTAAACAGTAACAGGCAAAAGTCCTTTAATGGCAGCAGGATTCACTTGAGCTACACAAGCCTCCTCACACATTTATATGGTAAACAGTAACAGGCAAAAGTTCTTTAATGGCAGCAGGATTCACTTGAGCTACACAAGCCTCCTCACACATTTATATGGTAAACAGTAACGGGCAAAAGTCCTTTAATGGCAGCAGGATTCACTTGAGCTACACAAGCCTCCTCACACATTTATATGGTTAACAGTAACAGGCAAAAGTCCTTTAATGGCAGCAGGATTCACTTGAGCTACACAAGCCTCCTCACACATTTATATGGTAAAAAGAAAGTACTATACCAGGCAGGCTGCTTCTCTATCCCGATCGCAATTACTGCACAATACCCGGGAGAACACACAGCAGATTCAGTTCCTGACAGACCGAGCGCAATTCAGCAATTTCTCCAGTCTTCTACAGGGTGAGCCTGGTTTCTACTCTTCAGATATCCTTTGATTCTCTTCACAGGACGGATTTAGTCCTAACAACAGTTACACAAGCTGCAGACCGAACTGGGGCCCACTGCTGCTTCCCCGACTAAACTGCACACTGAAAAAGCACAGGGCTCCTTCCTCTTCACTGCCAGAGCTCAACTGAAACTCCAGCAGACAAAACCGGGCACTTCCTTTGAGTTCCTCCCAGTTCTTGCTGGATTGGCTGTCACTCACAATAGACTGCCCTGTTGGTTCATAAAGGCGCAAAGTCCAACTACATCTCCCAGAGTCACTGCCCATACAGTCCTCTTGTGGCTGGCTCAGATTACGAGTCCAAGTTCTGATTCATCCAAGGCACCATTTTAGAGCTACCTTAACCACACTGATTGGTCCAGTTCAGCAGTTCAAAACTAGAATGGGAACTAGGCAAACACAGTTCTGACTGCAAAGAAAGCAGGTTAGACAAACTGTATTTTCATTATTACTCTAAATGATTTCTGGCAAACAGTTACATCTTTCAGATAGGTTCCTTTGCACCCTAGTGACTGCAAAATGGAGTGAATTGGCAGCAGCTCAGAGTGGTACTCAAGCCGAGAAACACACAGTCCCCCCATACAAACTAATTATGTCTGCAAGCAGACAGCTCTTAAAGAGACAGTACCAGAGGCTCTAAAAACACTCATAGATAAATGGCTTAAACGCCAAACACCATTCAGGCTTGGAGCATTCAAGCAAGCTCCTGGAAGTCTTTTGGGAACCCCCATTTGCAGGGGGGTTACATATGTAATACATCAACAGACAAGAGGGAGCACATTCTTACCCCCTCTGCAGGGAAGCGATGAGACAGTGGGAATGGTGTCTGGAGTAGGGTGTTTTGATCCAGGCAGTCTACTTAGCAGGAGCTCAGAATGTTCTGATGGATGAGCTCAGTCGAACAGAGGCCGATCCTCACAAGTGGTCACTAGCACCAGTCATAATGCAATTGCTGTTCAACAAGTGGGGAACCCCAGATGTGTACCTTTAGGTGTCCCCCACTCAATGCCAAACTGCCTTGATTCTGCTCCAGAAATCCAGGACATGGCATTTTTTGTAAGGATGCATTCGGGCTGCATTGGACAAATCTTTTTCTGTACGCATTTCTGCCAATCCCTCTGGTTCAGACTATACTGCTCAAGCTGGAGGCACATGGGGGCAAGATGATTCTGGTCACCCCATGTTGGCTCCGACAAACATGGTTTCTTCTGCTCGACAGACAGTCAGTACTCCGAGGACCCTTCATTCAGCATGGACCTTCTGACGGAGGAGACTCTGATTCATCCCAAATTGTGCTCCCTTCACTTCCAGGCCTGGCTCCTGAAGAGACAGAGGTGAGCAGGGATAAGGTATCTCGGAGGGTCCCTGAGATTCTGTAGGCTGCTCATAAACCTTCCACCAGGAAGACATACACAGCTAAATGGAAATGTTTTTCCATGTGGTGCTTCATATTTTGGGATGGGCCCTTTCCAGTGTCCACCAGACAAGGTTTTGAAGTATTTATTGGAGCTCTGTGATGCAGGCTTACAGTACTCTACAGTTAAGGTCCACTTGTGTGCTGTCTCAGTATACCACAAGCCCATAGAGAACCTCTCTCTAGCCCAGCTGCCACTTTTCATGAGGTTCTTGAAGGGCATTTTGAACACAAGGCCCCAGTCAGGAAACAGGTAGCCACCTGGGATATTAACCTTGTGTTGGACATGCTAACTTTTAAGCCCTTTTGAGCCCATGGTTATGTGTGACCTGAAGAAATTCCTAACCTGGAAAACAACTTTTCTAGTGGCCATCACCTTTGACCACAGGTCTGAGATTCATGCTTTGGTCACAGATCCTTCATATACTGTTTTCCACAGAGACAAAATGGTCCTATGCACACACCCCAAGTTTTTACCCAAGGTGGTGCTGGAGTTACACTTAAATCAGCCTCTTGTGCTGCCTGTTTACTTTCCTAACTTCCAGAATGATGGAGAGCACATTCTCCATTCTCTGGATGTTAGAAGAGCCCTAAAGTTCTGCCTAGACAGAACTAAGAACGTATGGCAGTCTGAACAGCTGTCTCCTTTGATCTTAATTGGATGGGACAGCCTATTACAGTCAGATGCATTTCTGCTTGGATTGTCAGCTGCCTTTGTCACTGCTATGCCATGGGGCAGGTCAAGCTGGAAAGCCAGGTACATGCTCACACCACCAGAGTGCGTGCTACGAGCCTGTCAGAGATTCACTCTTTGCCTATTGGTGATATTTGCAGAGCTGTCACCTAGAGCACAGTGCACACCTTAGTCGAGCACTATGCCCTGGATGTCCATGTCAGGCAGCATGTCTCCTTTGGCAGGGCAATACTTAATGAACTTCTTTCCTGAGTGAACTTCGGCTCCTACTGCCTTGTCCTGGGGAACTTTCTTCTGAGCTTGGTACTCTAACCCATTGGTATGAATAAATGTTGAAGGCTGATTCCTGGAAGATATAAAAACTATGTACTCACCGTAATTCTTGATCTTCTAGGAATATCTTCACCATTGATTCACACACCCACCCACCGTCCCCCAGGCTCACTTTGCTTGTTTATTGGTCTTCGTTCCTTGTTCTTGGTTTGTGCTGTGAAGACACTGTGTTTCTCATTTGTTGACCCTTCTTACATGGGTTATCAGAGCTATCTTGGGCCCTTAGGTTAGTTTATAGGTTAGTTCGGTAATGCTGCACCTCCTCAGTAAAAAAGGTACTGAGGGGGTTGAGGGCTGGTGCCGAGGTAGGCCGTGCAGCATGAGCCAGTCTTGTGGTGCTGTGGATGTGTGCAGCCTTCCTTGGTGCGACAGCACTCCTGAAAAGGTCTGGCTTCTGCAGGGTCCTAGTGCCTCCGACTCAGGACCAATTGGTGTGACTCAATAGTGAAGCTATTCCTAGAAGATCAAGAATTACAATGAGTATGCAATTTTTATATGTTGAACCAGTAAAAACTTTTGGTGGATTAGTGAATGGGGGAACATTTGGCCAGGACTTTGGGGAAATTCCCTTACTTTTTTCGAGAAGTGCCATGGGATCTGTAACACCCCACCTGAACAACCATTGAAACAGGTAGATGGGGGGGGGGGGGCACTGTGGAGCACACCTACCGACCAGACGTGCTTTAGATCTGCTCTCCATACCTACAGAGTATTCAACTTAAAATAACACTTGACTCCGGGAATTTTATCTAATAAGTGACTGTATCTGAATCTACAAAAGGTGCTGAATCTTCCGGTCTATTTTTCATAAAGATGGGACGTACTAATAAGGGTCCTGCAGGCGCTACAAAGTTGAGGCCTGTTGAGCCGGAACAGCACGAGGCAACCACCCAACCTGCGACAGAGACAGCTCCTCCGTGGACAGTGCTCCAGCGCTCGATGCAAGCAATAGACAACAAGATCGAGTCTATTTTAACTCATTTTGCAGAACAAGAGGTCAAGATTGTGGAGGCTAATAAAACGGCCTCCTCTGCACAAACGACGGCAATTCAGGCGCTGAACTCAACAACGAAGCTGGTCCAGGAAATGCACAGTTAAGATATCGGCTGGAAGCTCACGAGAATTCGCAGAGGGCTTCTAATGTTAGGATTGTAGGCCTACCTGAGAACTGTGAGGGAGATAGCTTCTTGTTTTTTCTCCAGGAATGGCTCCCGAAGGCTTTGAAGCTTGGTTCGGAGATTGGGGCAGAACATTTCCTGCGTGCATACCGGATCTCCCCCAGATCTGCTGTGGTTCGGGATAAGGCACCCAGAACGGCTCTAGTGATCACTGCCAGCTCCGGGACCCGGGATCTGATTTTAACAGCTGCCAGAGAATCAGAGATGCTAAGATGCTTAACTTTCAAGGGGCTACTATACACATGTTTCCCGATCTCTTGTACGCCATGAGGATGCGGCGTAAGAAATTTGATGGTGTCTGGGCTAGACTCCGAAGTCTAGGGGTGGCCCACTCTTTGCTCATGCTTGCTCGCCTCAGGGTGTTTTATGGGGGAAAGACATATCAGTATACCGACCCGATCGAAGCAGGGAAAAAGACGGAGGCTATAGCGCTGGAATTTGGCCAAGCAGCAGCTCCAGAACTATCCAAACCTGAAGAAGAAGAGGAAGAGACCTGAAGTTCCACGATTATGGACTTTTTTCTCTGTCTATCAGAGCATTAATGTCAGGTTCAATGTGCTTACCTAGAAAAATTTAATGTTCTGTTTATTAGTGGGTATTTTACAAATCTAATTAGCTCTGGGATGCAGATTTTATTAGAAAGGAAACTTATTTGTAGTGTGTTGGACTGTTAGACCTATTGCTATGTGTTGTACTGGGGTTAATTTTGTTTAAAAATGATGCAGTTAATTTACCAGTGTTCATTTACATTAGACTAATGCAGGGTGTTTAGCAATGTTGAATCTCTGGATCGGGAGGGCTTTTTCTATTGTGCACAATAAATATATAGGGACATACGTTTGGGTTGGGGACCACATCAGCACAAGTTGCTGTGTCTTTAAGTTGTTTGGATATCCATATTTTAGTGTGAGGTCACCCAAAGTCCTGTGGGGTGCAGCTTATCTTGGACTTTTATATTTCTTTCGGACATTTAATTTTATAAGATATACTCCCATATCCGAACATCAGATTATATAGACTAATCCTCCTGTTTACATTAGATGTATTATGGTGCAAAATTGTGATCTCTTACATGAGATACCTGTATGCTATTGTTTTAAGTAAAACAATAAAATATAAGTATAAAAAAAAAGAAACGGGTAGATGGGACTCTGGTTCAATGGCTCATCCGAAGGTCAGTACATTTGACACCACATTTCTCCCCAAACACCATACTGGGGCAGTGGTATGGTTACTTTTTGCCAAGGGCAGAGTGCCACCTGCAGAGCTGCCTACGGCACTGGGTCATAATGTCGCAAAGAAAACCGTACGGCACTAAATACCGCAACCAAAACAGCGTATGCCAAAATAAGGTTGGTGAAAACACTGACCTTACAACTAAAGCGCACCCCATTGATTACAATGGGACTTTGTCTTGTTTTGAGGGGGCTCAGCCTCCTGCACAACCCCCAGACAAAAGTTAAGTAACTCCAAGAGGGTGTAGACCTTGGGGGCTGGGGAAAAACTCGGGAGGGGGGGAATTCTTTTTTTAAATAAAAAAAAAAGTAGCAATACCTTGAGACCCGAGGGAAACTGAACCGTGGCCCCAGGTCTCCAACGCCACTGGGTGCTGGTGTCTTAGCCACTCCACCATGGGAGCGGCTTGACCAGGCATTGCACCAGCAGCCACTGTAGCACTCCCCCATGTGAGTGTTCCCACACACTGCAAACCCCCTGCCACTGTGCTACCTTTAGCGCTATCTGCAGTGCAATTATTCCTGGGCTGTTTCGGCAGCGCTGTATTGACCTGGTACCGCTGCCTACCCCTCTTCCTGCAGCACCTTGTGTTTATTGGGGGTTCAGTTATGCTCTGCATTTCTTCATTTCCTGTATCTGCATGGACAGTCTAGTCCTGATTTGTTTTGTTGTTATTTTTATCCTCGAATTTACCTTCTCCATGGTTGTTCCCCCTTCCCACCCCTCCGGTCTCACCCTGTTGATGGGGTTGCAGTGGCCACGTACTTCCTTTGTGCAGGAGGGCAGGTGAGCAGCCGCATTCACAGCCGGTGATGCATCTGCACAGGTCATTAGTGGCCGAAAGCCATTATCACCTGAGGGTTGTTCAACAGCCTATATGAAACACGTTGTGGTAGTCTCAGTCCAGTTCCAAGTGGGCAGCTATCCACATCACAAAAACCACCAACACAATTGGAATTACTTTGGCACCTTTGTTGGCAGTCTCACATGAGAGGCCAAGGATTGAACGGGCATGGAGTCTGAACTGCCCTCTCACCTATGTGGTGGTCTCCATGGCAGGGTTGCGGCACATTGGTGGGGCAGAATGGGGAAGCTTGCTGTGTGATCCCTGTGCTGTACCTGTCATGTGGTTAAGCAGAGGGTTTCAGTTTCTAGTGCTGTCAACCTATTGCCTTTTACAAGCACTAAAATTCACACATAGGAAAAAAGAATCTTAAAAAAACACACCTTGGTCGATTACCTGACAGTGGATGCATGAATGCCAGGTGCCAGCTGCCTTCTCTCCCTGGGTTCTGAGTGCTCCACTGCCATGACTCTCATCCACAGCCAGCCCTAATGTGGAATTATACAGTTCACATCACCTATCTGCAGTGGATCGTTCCATCTTAGATCGCCTGGCTGAAGCCCTACCTTAAGCCTGAGACCTGGCGATTGTGGTTTACGCTTTTGTGAGTTTGCACTCAATAATTGTAACGCTCCTTTACTAGAGCTTTCTTGAGGTTTGGTGCACCATCTCCAGCTGATGTAGAATGCCACAGCCAGGCCAATATTGGGTACAAGCATTTTCATTCATACCATTCCTGTACTGTGGAGTCTGCACTGGCTTTCATGTAGATGACATGTCTCCTTCAAGATTTGCTTGATGGTATTTAAGGCCCTGTATGATCTGAGTCCTGGCTATGCTAAAGATATCCTTTACACATACACTCTGTGCCCATTAGAGGTGCGCAAAGCCCGCCTGAAATCCTGTGTTGAGAGGCCATGTGTAGTGGCACTCCCTCAAGTATGGAATGCTCTACCTTCTTACCTCCAAAGTATCTCCTTGGTGGAAGTTTTTTTCTTAAATCCTTGAAAACCCATTTGTTTCCCTTGGCACTTAATGATTAAAGCGGCACATTCATGCCTAGCGGCCAACACAGTTTGAAAGCTCAGGAAAAGCTGTTTCAAATAAAGTATTGGGCTTTTCTGTAGCTAGAAGCACTCCAGAAATACAGATGGTCAGGTCAGTTCAACAGTGACAGCGCAATATTCTACAAAAGGCTGCACTGTAGTATTAATATTGAACAGACTCCGTTATCTCTCTCTCTGTACTTCCAGCTACAGATGAGCCCACTACCTCATTTGTAAGAGCATTTCACAGGCTTTCAAACTATGTTGGCCGCTGTACACGAATATTAACTTTTATGATTACGTTTACGTGTTCGACATCTATTACTTTTACTGAACAGGGTATTGAAGAATTTTTATCATTCTGTAAGTTTGTTGTATTGTATATACAGCACTCTAAGCCCCTGGGATAGGGTGCTTTAAAAATAAAATTTTACTTACTAGAATGGGAACCCCAGTCTTTGTCTTGCTACCAGGTGCAGTGCCTTGTACTGTGGGATTTATGAGGAGGTATAGTCCTGAGGAGCTGCAGGGCTGGAAGCCCTGAGTTCATGGCAAATTCTAAATTGTGGCTGGTGTGGCCGGTTCAGTGACTCTGCGTCATTTGGGAGGTCTGGATTAGAGAGGGACTTTGGCTCCTAGATACAGGGATTTCCTACTGTAACCCCCCCTACAAATGGGGGTTCCTGAAAGTCTTCCTTGGGCTTGCCTAAATGTCCACTGCCAGGCTGGTGTTCTGTGTCCTAGTGATTTAAAAGTGTTTGCATGTGAGTGCCCTGTTAGCCTCAGTGCCTGTCTCTTTAAGAGCTGCCTATGTTGTGGTATAAAATTAATCTCGGTAGGGACCGAGTAGTTTCAGGCTCGAGTCCCGCCCGGGTTGCAGTGTTATCACTCCATTCTGCCATCACTATTTGCGCAGAGGGAGCCCTGCTAGGAACTGTGACTGTTTACTGTTTATCTGCTTTAATAATACTAATATTGTAGTTTGTCTAACCTGCCTTCCTTTGTAGCATGGACATTTCAGTATTGCCCCACCATCTTGGTTCTGGACTGCCTATTGGGACCAATCAGTGCCTTTGGGGACTCTAAAATGGTGTCTGTCCCCAGGGGTCTTGTGGGAGCAAATTTCTGTAGGAATTGTAGTTTTTGCACTTTGGCGCCTAAATGGACCCGGAGGGGGAGCCCTTGCTTTGACAGACTGATGGATCAACCAACCAGAACCTTTGGACCAAAGGGAAATTCCCAAGCTGCCTGCTGCAGAGAGTCAGTCTGGAGTTAGAGTTTGAAGAGTAAACAGCTTGAGTGATTCGAGCAGTTGCCCCAGCATAGTTTGCGTGGGTGATTAGTGGAAAGGCTGAGTTTAGGCCTGTCTGCCTGCTGTCCCTTGAGTAAAAGAGAGTGAATTTATCGGACTGCATTCGAATTTGAGTGTGTTAAAGCCACTGAAGAGTGGGTCGCGATTTGGTTCCCCACTGTTTAATTGTGCCACGCTTGCTGGAGGCTGCATCCAGCCTTCCCAGACTGATATCCGAACTGTGCCACACTGGCCCAGTCAACTACTTCAGGCACAGAGAACACCATTGACGAGAGACCTGCCTGGGGATCAGCTCCCTGCTCAACATCAAGGAGAGGAATGACACCACGGTGAATCGTGTGGGCCCTGCGTCTCCTGGCAAACCAGCAGGTCATCCTGCAGTCTCCATTGCGTCCATCCTGTTTCCTGTACTGGGTAACGTGAGTAAACACCAGAGTAGCTCCCTGCTACAACAGCTCAATGAAAGTGTGTCATCTGATTTAATTGTTTTGTCTAATCATCATGAACTGAGCCTCCTGGCTCCGGATTACAAATTGTGTGTGGTTGTGCATGCCTTTTATTTTTATCACAGGGCCCCAACCAGCTACGAAGCTGGCCTACCCCAGGCAACGCATCAGGCTAGTCTTTCTCACCAACTGGGTACCCAGTGTGTGTGTGTGTGAGACTGTGTTGAGGGACTAAAAACTGCATGCATAATTGCCTGACTAGATCAGTTTTAGAATCAGTCAACCTGATTACGCCCCTTCCTTGTTCAATTCCCCTGAATAAATCAGATCTAACTCTTTTTGCATTTAATCTGACTGTGTTTCCAGTTTGTACCAAAAGCACTGTACTGTTGTTATTTGCTGTGCCTAACCTTGTTTTACAGGGTGTCTCCAGGGTCGAACTGGTGGAACCAGCCCTGGTGGTAAGTGCAAACAGTGTGGGGATTTGTATGCTGAATTGGGGCTGCTGTGAAAGTGTTTGTTGCAAAATGTCTAGGCCACTAGAGGGGAAAGAGGGGGGTTACAGTGTCCCCGAGGGCTGTACCTAGGTTAGCCTTGTTACTAACAACCCTGTCCTCTGGGTGGAGGCTCCCATTTCAGTACCCAGGCCCCTTAACCTGCAACTAGCCACACAGGCAGGGGTAGTAGCCCTTGGGATAGCGCCACCTAGGAGTTACACTACATAGTATGTTATAGTACAGTACAGATAGTGGAGTGGAGCTGTATACAGGAAAAGCATTTTCAGAGCCTTCCATTGTTTCTAGAGGAAACTCAAGAAATATATCTGTTGTAGGAAATCATGTCATGTATAGGAAGGCAATGGCAAATGACCACAGGGTTGCAGGAAACATGTTAAATTGATTAGGGAACCCTGAACTTGGGAGACCAGGAATTCAAATCCCACCACAACCAGTGATGCACTTTTATGAATATAAGCAACTCGCATGCCCCCATGTTAGTGCTCACAAAGTGACCAAAATGGTCGACACATCAACCTAAACTTTATTTTGTTCAGTAGGATTATTGCCTGGTTGTCATGGGGTAACTACAGATTTTTCATATAAGTTCCCAAACTGCAGAAGTTTTCAGTAACTTGGGGACTTTAGATGCCAAACAGAACAGAGTCCGGACACTTTGGCTACCTAAGATTTTACTTGGGCTACTGAGATTTTTGATTGTTGGCCAAACAGCTCCTTAACCAAAACCTTAATGTGGAGCCCTGCTTGCTGTGTCACAGTCTTGGCTACTATAAAATTGTGTAGAACTCTGATATGAAAAGGAGACATTGTGCTGGCCTTTCAATGCAGTGGTAATGCTACCACTTGTGATGCTGATGATCTGGGCTTGGTAGCGAGCCTCGAGGGGGGAAGAAGATAGAGCACCTCGGAGATTGTTTGCTTCTTCCAGGGAGGGAAAGATGGTTACTGCCTGTGCTACAGCTCTGCTACCTAGATGACAATAGCTAGCAGTGCAGCAGAGGAGCAGGAGTGGGGGGGGGGAGTCGGCTAGCCTCCACTCAAGCACGGGTGGTGTGCACAAGCATGGAAACCCTGGTGTACGAACCTCTCAGGGGTGGGGCATCAGAACATCTTGGTTTTGCAGGAAGCTGTCTGACATACTGAGGCCCCAACGCCTGCTACTGTCCTCTCCTTCCACACCCAGGGAACTGCTACTTCTGCACTCAGGAGGAAGTGGAAGATGCGAGTCTGACTGTGCAAGAACCTACCACAAGGGGTAAGCCTGTGGGATTGAAAGCAGTGGGAGGTAAATGGCAGGGATGTAGGGTGATGGGACAGTGCCCAGCCCGATGGAAGGGGACTGACGAGAGTGGGGAGATGAAATATAAATTAGAAAAAAAGGAAAGGAGATGTTGCATCTCAGGTTACCCTGGGCAAGCTATATAGTAAATTAAGAAAAACAAACAACCAACCCTGATGGACAAGCCACCCACAATGACCATTGCTGATTTCTCTTTGTAGGACTCCAGCAGACTCAATACCCCTGAACAGGAAGAGCAGTGCTTCAAGAACTTTGACCTGACTAACCACTTTCGGGTATTCAATGACCTGGCCATCCAGATATATCAGCAGCTGATACAAGCCGCCGAGAGCAAACTGCAGCAAATGATAGGTATTTCTGACCAATGACTATAGCAGGAATGGATACTCTAAAGAGAAATAAAATCCATCTTCTGGCAATGGTTTTTTTGTTAACTGGTGTCGTACCACTTTGATGTGGCCCCTGAGTGTAGTGTGCAGAAGCTTCGGATCAATGAAGCAAACGTCGGCAATTTTATTGTCTTTATTCTGCACATTGAAGAGATTCCAGTTAGTACAAGGTGCATTTGCACCTGCATGGCACAAGTGCTGCAGGGCACAAGTGCAGCAATGTGTACTGCACCTGTGAGGCACAAGTGTGGAGGGCTGTAGTGCACCTGTGAGGTACAAGTGCAGCAGGGTTTAATGCACCTGTGTGGTACAAGTGTGGCAATGTGTAGTGCACCTGTGAGGCACAAGTGTGGTGGGGTGTAGTACACCTTGAGGTACAAGTGTAGCAGGGTTTAATGCACCTGTGAGGTAAATAAAGATTTTGATTGATTGATTGATTGAAGTGCGGCAATGTGTGAAGCACAAGTGCAGTGAGATGTAGTGCACCTGTGTGGCACAAGTGCAGTAGGGTTTAGTGCTCCTGCAGGGCACAGGTGCAACAATGTGTACTGCACCTGTGAGGCACAAGTGCGGTGGGGTGTAGTGCACCTGTGAGGTACAAGTGTGGCAGAGTTTAATGCGCCTGTGAGGGATAAGTGCAAAAGGGTTTAGTGCACCTGCCAGGCACAAACGCAGCAGGGTTTAGTGTACTAGCACAGTATAAGTGTGGCAGGATTTAGTGCACCTGCAAGGTACAAGTGTAGCAGGTTATAGTGCACCTGCGAGGCAGAAATATGAAGAGGGTGTAGTGCACCTTCTAGGTACAAGTGTGTCATCGTTTAGTGCACAAGTACGGCAGGATTTAGTGCACCAATGAGGCCCAGGTGTGGCAGGGTTTATTGCACCTGTGAGGTCTAGGTGTGGCAGGTTTTATTGCACCTGCAATGCACAAGTCTGGCAAGGTTTAGTGCACCTGCAAGGCACAAATGCAGCAAGGCTTAGTGCAGTTGCAAAGCACAAGTGCAGCAGGGTTTAGTTCACCTGTGAGTCACAGATGCAGCAGGGTATAGTGCACAGGCAAGGCACAATCCTGCAAGGCACAAGTGCAACAGGGCTTAGTGCACCTATGAGGCACAAGTGCAGCAGGGCTTATTGCACCTGCGAGGAACAAGTTTATCAGGGTTTTTTGCACTTGCAAGGCACAGGTGCAGCAGGGTGTAGTGCACCTGCAAGGCTCAAGTGCAGCAGGATGTAGTGCACCTGCAAGGCTCAAGTGCAGCAGGATGTAGTGCACCTGCAAGACCAAGTGCAGCAGGTTGTACTGCACCTGTGAGACACAAGTGAAGCAGGGCTTAGTGCACCTGGAAGGCACAAGTGCATCAGCGCTTATTGCACCTGTGAGGCACAATTGCAGTAGGGTGTAGTGCAACTGCAAGGCACAAGTGCAGCAGGGTGTAGTGCACCTGCAAGGCACAAGTGCAGCAGGGTGTAGTGTACCTGCAAGACACAAGTGCAGCAGTGTGTAGTGCATCTGTGAGGCACAAGTGCAACAGGCTGTAGTGCACCTGCAAGGCACAAGTGCAATAGAGTGTAGTGCACCTGCGAGGTACAAGTGCGACTGGGTGTAGTGCACCTATGAGGCACAAGTGTGACAGGATGTAGTGCACCTGTGAGGCACAAGTGCAGTAGGTTTAGTACTCCTGCAGGGCATAAGTGCAGAAATGTGTACTGCACCTGTGAGGCACAAGTGTGGTGGGGTGTAGTGCACCTGTGAGGTACAAGTGTGGCAGGGTTTAATGCACCTGTGAAGGATAAGTGCGAAAGGGCTTAGTGCACCTGCCAGGCACAAATGCAGCAGAGTTTAGTGTGCTAGCAAGGTGTAAGTGTGGCAGGGTTTAGTGCACCTGCAAGGTACAAGTGTAGCAGGTTATAGTGCAGCTGTGAGGCAGAAATATGACAGGGTTTAGTGCACCTTCTAGGTACAAGTGTGGCATTGTTTAGTGCACAAGTATGGCAGGATTTAGTGCACCAATGAGGCCCAGGTGTGGCAGGGGTTATTGTACCTGTGAGGCTTAGGTGTGGCAGGTTTTATTGCACTTGCAATGCACAAGTGTGGAAGGTTTAGTGCACCTGTGAGGCACAAATGCAGCAGGGCTTAGTGCAGTTGCAAGGCACAAGTGCAGCAGGGTGTAGTTCACCTGTGAGTCACAGATGCAGCAGGGTGTAGTGCACAGGCAAGGCACAATCCTGCAAGGCACAAGTGCAACAGGGCTTAGCGCACCTATGAGGCACAAGTGCAGCAGGGCTTAGTGCACCTGCAAGGAACAAATTTATCAGGGTTTTTTTTGCACCTGCAAGGCACAGGTGCAGCAAGGTGTAGTGTACCTGAAAGGCACAAGTGCAGCAGGGTGTAGTGCACCTGCAAGGCTCAAGTGCAGCAGGATGTAGTGCACCTGCAAGACCAAGTGCAGCAGGTTGTACTGCATCTGCGAGACACAAGTGAAGCAGGGCTTAGTGCACCTGCAAGGCACAAGTGCATCAGGGCTTATTGCACTAGTGAGGCACGATTGCAGATGGGTGTAATGCAACTGCAAGACACAAGTGCAGCAGGGTGTAGTGCACCTGCAAGGCACAATTGCAGCAGGGTGTAGTGCAACTGCAAGGCACAAGTGCAGCAGGGTGTAGTGCATCTGTGATGCAGAAGTGCAACAGGGTGTAGTGCACCTGCGAGGCACCAGTGTGGCAGGGTGTAGTGCACCTGAGAGGCACAAGTGTGGCAGGGTGTAGTGCACCTGTGAAGCACAAGTGCAGCAGGGTATAGTGCACCTGTGAGGCACAAGTGCGGCAGGGTGTAGTACACCTGCAAGGCACAAGTGCAGCAGGGTGTAGAGCATCTGTGAGGCACAAGTGTGGCAGCGTGTAGTGCACCTGCGAGGCACAAGTGCGGCATGGTGTGTAGTGCATCTGCGAGACACAAGTGTGGCAGGGTGTAATGCACCTGTGAGGCACAAGTGTAGCTGGGTGTACTGCACCTGCAAGACATGTGAAGCAGGGTTTAGTGCACCTGCAAGGCACAAGTGCAGCACCAATGAGGCACAAGTGCATCAGGGCTTATTGCACCTGTGAGGCACAAGTGTATCAGGGTTTATTGTACCTGTGAGAGGCACAGTTGCAGAAGGGTGTAGTGCACCTGCGAGGCACAAGTGCAGCAGGGTGTAGTGCACCTGCAAGACACAAGTGCAGCAGGGTGTAGTGCACCTGCTAGGCACAAGTGCGACAGGGTGTAGTGCACCTGTGAGGCACAAGTGCGATAGGGTGTAGTGCACCTGCGAGGCACAAGTGCAGCAGGGTGTAGTGCACCTGCAAGGCACAAGTGCGGCAGGGTGTAGTGCACCTGCGAGACAGATGTGCAGCAGGGTGTAGTGCACCTGCGAGGCACAAGTGCGACAGGGTGTAGTGCACCTGTGAGGCACAAGTGCGATAGGGTGTAGTGCACCCGTGAGGCACAAGTGCAGCAGGGTGTAGTGCACCTGTGAGGCACAAGTGTAGTAGGGTGTAGTGTACCTGCGAGGCACAAGTGCGGCAGGGTGTGTAGTACACCTGCAAGGCACAAGTGTGGCAGGATTTGGTGCACCTGTGACAGGGTCACAAGTGTGCAGTGAAACACGTACTTTCCAGTGCCTCTGTTGCTTTTATGTGGCCCATCTCCTTTCCCTTCCTCTGTGAAGACTGAACAAAAAGTATTTGTTCAGGATATCTGCTTTTTCCTGTTCCTCCTCTGCACAGTCCCCACCTGCCCTTCTTAATCTCACAATCCCTCCCCTAATCTTCCTCTTTTAACTTCTATACCTAAAAAATGTCTTGTCCCCTTCCATTACCCTTGGGCTATTCTTTCCTCAGTTTGCACCTTTGCACTTCTGACTGCTTTCCCTGCCTCCCTCTGCTTTTCCTGAGGCACCTCCCTGTCCTTTTCCCTCTGTGTCTCTTTATACCTTCTGAAAGCCTCCCTTTTTTAATCATCAATGTTTATTGATTTTTATGTTTCATACAAGAAATAAACTGTACACCAACAATACAGTGTCAGCAGGTTTGCAGTATGCAGAACATCACTTTTTACAGGCAAGTATGTAAAGGTCAGGTAACATTTTCTATAGGTAACTCTGCCTGTATTGGAATATCCAATTAGCTGTGCTTTTCCCTATTCTGCCTCCCGCTGGTCCATCTTACCTATAAGAAATAAACTGCAGGTCTGAGTCCAACATGAATGCCATTCAGCTAGCCCAGCTGGGTATTCCCTTTCCTACCTGTTGCCTGATGGAGAATGGTAAGATTTCCGTGTCGTATATCCCACTCAGTACCTGGTACCATTCTTCCTCAGTTGGAGGGGCTCAATTTAGCCATCTATTTTATACATTTTTTGTTATACATTTTTTGGCTGCTACCATTAATATTGCCATTAGATACCTTTGTGCCAGTTCTTTCTCTTTACGGGGCAGGTAGGAAAATAAAAATAAATTGTCTGTGAGGTTGATTTATGGGTTGAAAATAGCATGTATAGCTGTCTTAAGTTCTCGGTGAAAAGTTTGTAACACCGGACAAGCCCACATAATGTGGTAGTGGGTGGCTCTAGGCTCGCCGCACTGCCTCCAGCATGCAGGTGCCAAAGCGGTGTCTCTGTGAATCTGCTGTATGGGAGTAAGAAGAACCATATTAGCTATTACCAGTTATAGTCCCTTCAAAGCATCGAACTTGTTGCTTTGTGCATGGAGAGACAGATTTGCTTCCATTGTTTGGAGGAGAAAGGGTGTTCCAGTTCAGTGTTCTAGGTTTCTAAGATTTTGCATGGTGTCAGAGGGCCCTGTATAGTATCTGGTAGATTTGTGAGACTAGATGACTAACCAGAACTCAACTCCTTGCATGGTGTTGGTCAATAGTACTAGCAAGGGATGACCAGGAGATTGGGGGGTCTTTGCAACAGGCGTGAAAAATGTGCCTTTGTGCCCTCACCTGAAAATATTGGAAGAGCACCACATTTGGGAGGTTTAATGGGTCTCTGTGTGCCTGGACCATAAGTATTCCCCTCCCCTTCCCTCCATCCTATAGCAGATGCAATGGAGTCTGCAGGCCTTGTCTGTGCTAGAGCTTGTAACTAAGGTCTAGCTTAGCTGGTGTGAAATCCTTGTGTAAATGGAGGGGCAAAAGCCAAACCAGTCTCCTTTAAGTTCACATTTTTGGAGTAATTTGAACTGTTTGTGGATGACTATGTGCACATATGGGAAGGAACCATACTGCAGGGGGTTTGGGGCCCCCTGGTGAAAAAGAATTTCCTCCAAGGAGGTATCCTGAAAGGCTGCTTTTTCTAGTTGCACCCACTGCTGTGTGGAGGAGTACCTGTACTTGTGCTGCCTCAAAGTATCTGTGTAAATGCAGGTGCCCCAGTCCTCCCTGTTGCTTTGGCATACAGAGAGTGGAGCATTGAATTCTTGCGGACTTGCCATTCCAGAGGAAGTGAGATAACATATAGTTCCAGTTTGTCCAGGTAGTGTTTGTAATGGGAAGGGAAAGGGACTAAAACAGGCAGAGGAATTTTGGAAGTGTTATTCTTATTGATACTGCTCTCTGCTCCAAGTTGGGAGGGAACCATCTGTCTAGGTCCTGCTGGGATTGACACTCTAATGGGGCAATGTTTGCTTCATACAGCTGGGAGGCAGAGCTGGTTAGGTTGACCCTGAGATGTTTCATCACTGATGGAGCCCATCGAAAGGGGTATCCCACCCATAGAGGTTGAGCGGGGTGTAATTCCCCACCAGCACCCCTGTCTTTGTGCTATTTAACATATATCCCACTAGATATCCAAATCTAGTAAGGACAAGACTGCTGGCAGTTCAGCTTCAGGATCTGAGAGGTATAGCAGGACATTGTCCACATCTAGGGGAAATGTGGTGCTTAGTGTCCTTATCTGCCTTATTCCCAACAATACTGGGGTTCTGGTGAATGGCTTGAAGCAAGGGCTGTATGTAAATGGCAAACAAGAGTGAGAGGGGACAGCCCTGTTGGGTCCCCCGTCTCTGATGGGAAGAGATTAGAAAGATGTCCATTTGCCTGTACATGTGCCTGAGGCTTGGCATATATTGCGGAGATCAAATCTACAAATTCAGTGGGGGTGCAAATTTAATGTGCATGACGTCGAGAAGGATCCAAGAAACCTACTCAAATGCTTTGTCCGCATCAAGACTCAGGGTTAGGAGAGGGGATCCAGTGCAGGAAGTGTGTTGCAGGAGAGACGAAGTTCTGCGAATACTATGCATGGTTTGTCATGATCAGATGAATCCTCAATGTGGATGATAGTAGGAAGAAGCATGTCTAGTCTGTGGGCCATAATGGATATGAATAATCTATAGTCCATGTTAAGGACCAAGATTGGGCAGTAGGATTCGCATACATCAGGGGCTTTGCCTGGATTGGTTGCCCGGATTGGGCATCACCGAGATAGCTGCGTAACTCTGGGAGGGAGGGGGTGCTGTCCCCTCCAGCAGAGAATCACAAACTTTTAGAAAAAGGTGAGATAAGTCTGCAGAGAACATTTTAAGAAATTCAGCAGGGGAAGCCATCTGGCCTTGGCATTTATCAGGTTCAATTCATTGTAGGGCCCTTGGAGTTCTTCAGGGGAAACGGGTGCCATCAGCAGGGTGAGGATCTCCTGTGTCATGTCTTTCTGCACATATAATTTAGTATAATAGACAGAGAAGGCTTCAGAAATGGAGCCTACATGTCTGAGCAACTGTCCAGTGACTGGTTGCTTTAGTTGTAGGATAGTGGCCTGCTGTTTACAGCGTCATACTTTATGAGTTAAAAGTCATGCTGCCCTGGGACCACCATCATAATGTTTTTGGTGTATATATCTAATTGCCTTCTCAGTCTGCTGTATTGCAAGCTTATCTAGTTGCTATTTAACTTGTTTAAGCTGAGAGGGGTCCAGTAGGGTACCTTGCTTGTCCTGCATCTGTAGGAAGGACAGGGAGACAAGAAGGTCAGCCCTATGCAGTTGTCTCTCCTTCTCCTCACCTCATGGGCCATATAACTGATCAGGTGCCCACAGATACCCACTTTCATAATTTCCACCATGATGAGTGTGGTCACATCTGGAGTATCATTTAATGTATTGGTTTCCTTGATCTGTGCATGGGCAAACTTCAAAAATTATGGATCTTTTAGATAAAAAGTATGCAACTTCGAGCTTGTTGTTTTCCAAAACAATCCCAGGTCTATTTCTGCCTGCACTAGGGCATGGTCGGAAAAAGTGACTGGGCCAATAGTACAAGAATGGACCTTGTTGTACAGGTTCTCTGTTTGTAAGAAGGCATAATCTGTATGCCCATGGGTGAGGTGTGGATGGGAGAAGTGGGTGTAATCTCGTGTTCGGATGGAGCTCCCTCCATACATCCAGTCAGCCTATTGAGGCCAGCAGTTCACGAAAAGTTTTACGTGCAGTGGAAAGAGGATGACGGGCGATACCCATGGTGTCTTTGTGCTGATCTTAATGTGGGTTAAAGTATTCTGCCACATATAGAGATCCCACCTGCTTCTCTAGTATCAATTGTATTTTTTTCGTAATAAATCTGGTATCTGATCCTTGGTGGTAAATATATGGAGGAAATGGTAAGGGCTGTCCAGCCATTTCTCCATTAACCACCACAGAGCAACCCGTTTTTAGTAATCTGTGTTTCCCAGAAAAAGAGGAACCCAGAGATCAGAAACATCACCCCACACCTCCTACTATTTCTATATGAAGAAAAATAAACATGATCGTAGCCAAACTTCGTTAGTTGATGGTGCTGTACCAAGGAGAAATGTGTGTCCTAAAGGCATATAATCCCTAGATGTTCCCATCTGATGGTGGAGATTACACAAGATCTCCTTATAGGGTTTGTGACACCATTAACATTAACTGAGTATATTTTCAATCTGGGAGAAGCCATCAGATACTCTTAGGGGCAGCTGTACCAATACTTAAATAGGTGGGTGCATGGGGGATGAACCAGTGTGGGGGGGAGAACATTTCCAAGAATTTAACAGGGTATAGTCTTGTTTTCAGTAACCTGGTGTTTTGCAGTCTTTGCTGATCAAACATGAAGCACCACAAACATAGCAAAACGGTGAACATGACAATCGTAACATAACGGTTAATGGTCATAACCTGAGGGAACAGTGGCATTAAAACTATATACAGTAGCACTCTAGCCCATGGGCTTCCAGGGTAAGGGTCCCCATACTGGGGGCCCTATTGTTAAGACACTAGCACCATATGACAACAGCAGAAGTGAGTAACATTTGTCTTGACTTTAGCCTCCGAGGAGCCAAAGCTCCTAGGAAGGAGTAAGAGCGGACCCGTCTAGGGGAGGAAAGGCACATCAAGTGGTCAGCAGACTACACACAGAGGGGGCCCCTCTCCCTGTTGACCTCATGAGGCTCTAATAAAGTGAATAAAAATGCTTTGGGGGGGTTGGAAATGCATTTTGGACTCCTAGTACAGGGAATTAGAGGGTGTTGGGGGTGATCCAGGGGTCCAGATGGCCAAGTGCAACCCTGTTGGTATTATCCGTGGGGGAGCCTCTTCACCAGTGGAGTTACAGGAGTTACTCAGCCACCAATGGGTGCTGTGCTAATTTTCCAGCACAGTGCTGAGGCTCCAGGGTAGGAGCCCTGAGAATATAGCATCTGTTAAAAAAAAGTCCCTTGCTTTGGTAATGTTCACATGGGTTAATCAGGTCCCCTTCCGACAGTGTCCACTCTTGCTGAGGACCATCCAGAGGTGAAGGGTGTAAGACAGCAGTCCACGATTGGTACAACACTAAAACACTGCTCCAAAGATGAGTCTGGGAGAGGCAGGGTTCTGTCGGATTATAATATCCCAACAAGGTGATTTGTCATGGGGAGAGGGACTCCAAGAGGGGGACCAGATGACAGGCAGCTCCCACATGAAAACTCACCCGGGGGGGGGGCTATGAAGACCCACAGCAGTGCAACAGGGTTCTCAAGCAGTCACAGATATATTTGAACAGGCATTTCTACTCGCCCTACCACTATAGTTTATGGTTATGGAAAAGGACCGTACCTGATCGAGGCAGTACTGCAAGAGACCATCAGTGCCCCAGCAGTCCAAGGCTTTCCAGTCATTATATTTTGCACAAGGAGTTTTGTTTAGTTTGCATATTACAGGATGGTCAGCTGAGAGATCCACTTCCAAGGGTCAGTGCCAGAGCCCCTCTCCCAGGAAGGGATCCCCCCTTTGAAATGGACTGAACTTTGTACTAATTCAGTAATGCTACATGCAGGGCCGCAGTAATGGGGGGAAAGTGGGGAAGTTGTCCGGGGCCCCAAGCTCCGGAGGGGCCCACCTGAGGAGCTAGCATTACCCCTGGCATTAGTTGGTTTGGGAAAAAGGGGCCCATTTCAAGTAACTTGTCCAGGGCCCCAAAATTCATTGCTGCAGCCCTGGCTACATGGTGCGCCCTCAGTCAGCTGTTAGACTGTGCCACTTAGAGCAAGGGGAAGGGTCAACTATCTACTGTGGCTGAGAGGTTTCATTCTGTAGGTCATGAGAGCTGGGTAATCAATCAGTGGATTGAGCATTTCCGAGGGCCTCTCCATCTCCCCCACACTGCATCCATATAAGTCTCTTTGCTTGCATTCATGCATTGCTGTCGATCCTCGGGAGCCCACCTTCCAACCCTGGTCTCAGCGGTGGCTTATACATATATTCAGGAGAGCTTACTGATTGCCACCCCTCCCCCAGAACAACAAATAAGCAGTCTCATAGTCTTTCCTGGTGATAATTGTGTGAAGGTCCACTAAGCAATGGGGCCGCAATAAGGAAAAAGGATACAGGTTAAATGGTAGTGAGTCTGGCTCCTGTATCTTGGGAAGGTGCAGGTGATTTCTGCAGGGCATGGAGCTGAGCCACAGTATCTTTCAGAGTATCCTGTGTGTGTGTCTCTTTTGGTCCTTTGCTGCCATGTTCCAGGAGGTCCACTATAGGCTCTGCGTGGCAGGTTCAGGGCACCACTTCTCCACTGTAATCCCTCGTTCCTGAAGGCAGTTCATAGTTTCTTCAGCAGACTCAAATCATGGCTGGCCCTCTAAGGGATAAAGAAATGATCCATCCTGCAGGGTACAGGGTTTGAAACCTCAGCTGCTGCTTTCGGAGTGCCTGCAATACAGGTATATACTGTATTTCCTCCTTTTTTCATGTGAGTGAGGGGTAATCATTATTAAAAGAGACTCTGTTGTTCTTGAATGTAACTGTTTTCATTTTCCAAGCATGGAGAAAGGTGTCTTGCTTCAGTTTGTATTTGTGGAATCACATGATGATCGAACAGGGATGTAATCTCAGATCTTGTTGGTTTAGGGCCCAGAGCACGGTGATGCTGCTTGATTTTAAGGCGCAGCTCCAACTACAGTTGCAGGGCCTCATGAAAGAAACACTGCAGGAAGGTATCCATGTTGGGGCCCACATGCCGTCTTGGGATTGCCATACAGCCAAATGTTTTTAAGTCGAGCCCTGCTCTTGGCATCCTCCTGCCTCTCCTATATCTTTACTTGGGTAGCACGGAGTTGCAGCACTGTGTGTTCCAGTTTGTCCACCCATTGATCTGTGACCATCAGTAGGGCTTCAGTGTCGTCCATGCTCCGTTGCAGTTTTTTTTATTATTGGCTGTGACATCATCAAGCTTTTTAGAGCCTTCCATCCAAAAGTCCCTTATATCATGCAGAACCAAGTCTAACTTTCTGCCTTTTTTGGTTCCTTTCTTGGGGGAAGCTCATTCCAGCTCCAGTGACGCTAGGGGGTCAAAGGCTTCTGAGGAACCTAACTCTGCTGGATTGGGGTGCCATCCTCCACTATCCATACACCCCTGAGTCGCCCACTGCCGATACCTTCTTTATGATGCCAGGTGGTCCTCTTTTATATGTAGGAATTTTCTGTTTCTAGAAGCGGATATTAAGGTTTTGTTGGTCTCGAGGTAGCGAGCAATTCAACTAGGCAGCCATTGTACCACCTCTAGTTAAATTGCTCTCTCCCTCATCAGTGTCTTTCATGGGAGAGTTTCATGAGATGTGTTGGGCTCTCCAGACCTTTTGGGAGAGCCCTGCCCACCATGGTCAGCATAAAGCGAAGAAGCACTGCAGCTGGTCGTAGGACCAGGAGAGAGGTTAAGTGCTTGGCTTCAGTTAAGCCCACTTTGGTCGAGGGGGGAGGTCGCTAGCTCCACAGTACTCTTTTCGGGCTTGATGGCCTTGACACTGGTCAAACAGATGGCTGAGAGTTTTCTTGACTCTGGCAACCCATTGTTGGAGGGGTTCAATGAAGGGTCGATCTCCAAGACTCCAGTCATCCTGTTCCTTACCCAGGAGGACATGGAGCGGTTGGTATCCCTGGCTGTTACCACTCTGGATCAGCCTCCACCAGTGGTTGTGCAGTCAAAACTGGTGTATGTGGTGTATACAGCACCTCTGGTTGCATTTCCTTAATATCTGCCCCTGGGTCGACGGTCGAGCTTCAGGTCAAGATCAAGGTGTTCCATGGGTTCTGAGTCCCGCTTGACTGGGAGGCGTCACAGTTGAGCTCCTCGTCCTCTTCATCCTCAGATGATGAGAGGCTTCTGTGGTGGATGCGATGCTTTCGAGCTCCTCTGGTAAGAATGGACCTTAAGCGGGGCGAGGTGGTGCTCTTTCCCCTGACCCCTATGGTCAATTGGCCAGTGCCAGTCAACCCACACTGGTCCTTCTGAGACAGCTGTCACCGACATGTGTCTCTCTACCCTTACAGGTGGAACCACCTCCACAGCAGCCCTTATGGGGGGCTCCTCCTAAGGACTTCTGTCCGGCGACTTGCTTGTTAGGCCTGTTATCAGTGAAAATTACCCACTCGGATGACTCCAGAGTGGTTCATGGCGGGAAAAGGTTGAGGGCCATCCTCAAGTCCTCAGACAACTCTGATGAGTCCTGTATGCAGTCCTTGAGGACTCGTACATTTAACTGGGAATCTGTCAAAGAGCTGACCACCGACCACAGGCCAGTGTCTTTTGGGGCTCTCCTCTGACTTATGTCAGAGTCCATGGTAGTTTCTTTGGAGCCAGTTCAAAAAAATGGCAAATACCTTTTTACTGACACCCTGGATAAGGACGAATCTCCAGGGGCTGCCTTTCCTATGGCTGAGGCCATTAAGGTAACATCTCTGGAGCTTTAGCAGCATGCAGCATCCTGCCCATCACCCTCAGCCTGTATGGTCCTGTAAATATGCAGTCCCTACCAGCTCACTGTCTGGTTTCTCTGACCACTGCTCGGCCGAGGGTCTAGTCACTGACTTGGTTTTCTGGAAATTGGGTAATACTGGAAACATTGACAAGCCCCCCAACAAGGAGTCAAAAAAGCTTGACCACGCGGCTAAGAAAGTCTGTGCCGTGTCCTCTCTTGGTCTCCATCAGGTGAGTTAAGCAATGGTGATAGCTCACTTTGGTCACTCCCTCCTGGGAGTCCTCGATAATGTCCTCCCTTACCTGTCTGCTGATAAGCAACTCCCAGTAAAGGTAATCAGACACCAAGGTAAAGTGCTGGCTAAAAACACACTCCAGATGGATTTGGACATTGGTGATTCCTGCACCTGTGCCATGGCAGCAGCCATTGCGATGTGATGCAGGGCCTGGCTGAGAATCTCCACCTTCACGATGGACACTCAGCATAAGTTGGCTGATGTCCCTTTCCTGGGCACTGACCTCTTCGGCCCAAGGGTGGACAGGCATCTCACTAGAATCAAGAAGTCCAGTACCACTCTAGACTCTGTTACTTCATCGTGAAAGGACCCGAAAGGTCAGGAGCAAAAGAAAGACATTTCAGTTTTGGCTGTTTCAGCCACAGCAGTCTTGGCAGCAACAGCCCTAGCAGGGTTAATTTCAAGCCTGGTACCCAAAGGCCAAATTTTGTGACCAGGGATCTAAAAAAGGCAGGGTCAGGGGAAGTAGTACCCATCTGGCCACAGTGACCATGCCCCCTCCAACGCTGCCCCAGTGATGGGTCAGGGGGTTTCCACCTCCTGCCTGTCCAGTCCCTCACCCAGCTCCCTGTGGGGGAGGGGGGGGTTGGCTTCACCACTTATGGCCTCAGTGGTCTGTCATTACTATGGACAAGTGGATTCTTGAATTGGTCAGCAGAGGATTGCCCCTCAACTTTGAGGCTGTTTCACCATAACGATCCTATGCTCCACGGGAGTCCTTGGTGTCACAGAACACACTGTCCTCCCTCAGGGAGGATGTTGCTCAGCTCCTCACAAAAGGAGCTACAGCTAGTATCCCGGACACCCTGGCAAGTCAGGCATACATTTCTAGGCACTTCCTGGTCCTGAAATGGATGGAGGGATGGGCCCCATACTGGATCTTCATGATCTCAGTTTCTTAGGAAGCACAAATTCAGGATGGTCATGTTGAACCAGATCATACCGTCTCTGGAGTAAATCATGTGGTTCTGCTCCCTGGACCTCCAGGACACGTTCTTCCACATCCCAGTCTGTCCTTCCCACTGGTGGTACCTCTGATTCTGTGCAGAAAGGGTGCTCTATCAGTTCCAGGTCATGCTCTTTGGCCTCTCCTCAGTGCCCAGGGTCTTCACCAAGTGCCTGGCAGTGGTGGCAGCTTTCATGTGATACCAGGATATCAGTGTGTAGCCCCTACCTGGACGGTTGGCCGATAGTCAGGTCATCCAAAGAGGGTGTGGAGCAGTCCAGGGATTTGGCCCTCCAGACCTGCAGAAACTTGGGCCTCTTCATCTACTTGGGCAAGTATGAACTGATCCCCTCACAGGTGATGCAATTAATTGGGGCAGGGCTAGACTCCCTACAGGTCAAGGCTTGCCTCCCTGTGGACCGGGCACTGGATCTCATCTCCTTTGCCTGATCATTTCAGGTTGGGTGCTCTCACTCTCCTGGACTTCCTGCGGCTGCTGGGGAACATAGCATCCTGCACTAGCATGGTCTGATGGTCCCATTGGCGGATGCAACACCTTCAGTAGGAGTTGGGCCATCAATCCTCGCAGCGCCTAGGAAAATTGGACCAGCCAGTTGCAGTGACCCAGCCGATGTGGGATGCCATCTAGTGGTGGCTGATCCCAGAACATCTGGAGGAAGGAGTTCTATTTGTCTACCCAGAACAGTCATTCTCAATATGGATGCTTCTCTGGTGGGATGGGAAGCGCACTTGTGAGACCATGGGACCCATGGGTTCTGGTCTACCAGGGAGTCCTGTCGCCTCATCAGCCTACTGGAGCTCCATGCAGTGTGGTTCGCTCTGACAGAGTTTGCTCCTCTAGTCAGGGGTCAGGTCATGCAAGTCCAGACAAACACCACCACGATCATGTTTTACCTGAATAGGCAGGGCTGCACACACGCACTTCCCTTGTATTGGGAAGTCCTCTACACATGGTCCATCATGCGCAGTCTGGGTACCGAGCTCCTTGCGATACATGTTCCTGGAGTGGACAGTCAGCTGGCAGATGCTCTGTCAGGTGGGCGAGACATCACATGAGTGGTCCCTGCATCAGGATGTGGCGAGCCACCTGTTCTCCCTGTAGAGCACACCTCTTGTGAGCCTTTTTGCCTCCTGGGAGAACACTAAACTGAGGCTGCTCTGTGCCCACTTCCTCTCCACAGTTTGGGACGATGGTGGGAGATGCCCTGTACCCCAGGCCCCATGTACTCTTTTCCTCCCTTTCCCTTGACCCACAAGGTGGTGGTCAAGGTTCTTGGGGACAAAGCATGGATGACCTGTTAGCTGCAGACTGTCCTCACCAGTTCTGGTACCTGGATCTCCTCAGCCTCATCAGCAGACCCTGCGCCAGTTGCCTCTTTGCCCGGATCTGCTGACTCGACAGCAGGGGAAGGTCCTGCACCCAGATCATCAGTCCCTGAATCTCACAGCCTGGTTCTTGAGTGGCTAGAGTTCCTGGCTCTAGGTGTTTCATAGAATGTCCTCCATATTGTGGAGGCTTCTGGAAAAGAGCCGACTTGCCAGTGCTATGCCTCTAAATAGAAATGATTTTCCATTTGGTGTCAGGGCAAGAAGTTTAATTCCCTTGCCTGCCCTGTGGCTAGTATATTGAGTACCTCTGGTCCCTATCCCAGTTGGAACTGCAATTAACTACCCTTAAGATGTATCTGGCAGCCACCTCTGCATACCGGGCATGGGTTGGTATGCCTACAGTGGTGAGAGAGAAGGTGTTCGGGGGCGTTTCTGAAGGTCTTGATCATTTGTCCCTGCTGGTGTGTGAAGCACAACCACCTTAGGACTTGTTGCTGGTTCTAGACAGTGCTCATGGGCAAGCCTTTTGAGCCTATACACAGGTGTGAAATATCACACCTATCATAGAAGACAGTCTTCCTGGTGATTATCATGTCAGCCAGAAGGATTAGTGAGCTGCAGGTGCTCTCATTGGAGTCTCCTTACTTGGTCTTCCGCAGGGATAAAGTCATCCTTTGCGCCCCCCACCTGAAGTTTCTCCCGAGGGTTGTCTCCAAGTTCCACCTTAACTAGGTGATGAACCTTCCAGTCTTCTTCACAGATCCATCTTCAGAGGCCGTACACAGGCTCCATACTTTGGACGCACCGTGGGTGCTCTCCTCTTACGTGGAATGTATGGCTGGAGTTTGGGGTGAGGCTTGTCCGCTCTTTGTAACATACACTGAAGCTGCATCTGGCAGACTGGCAGGTAAGAGGACAGTTGGCAGATGGATTATGTCATGCACTGACCTCTGTTACAAGTTGGCTGGTAGGGAGCCTCCCATAGGGCTCAGGGCTTATTCCACCAAACGTACTGCTGCCTCGGTGGCTGCTTTCAGGGACATCATTGTCCAAGAGATCTACAGAGCTGCCACCTCAAAGTCCTCAGATACCTTTATTTCTCATTACAGCATCAACCTGGAGTCTTGCCAGGATGCTGCATTTGGGACCTTGGTTCTCCAGTTACTGTTTGCCAAATAGGTGTGCACACCTTGCCCACTCTTCCCGGAGAATTGCTGGAAGTCTGCCAATGTGTGGATAAGTGAACCATATCCAGGCCCCTAGAAAAACAGGTTATTCACCTGTAACCATAGATCTTCCATGGAGTGGTTGCTTGCAGCAGGTAATACACTTAGGTAGTCACCAGAGGGCACACGTTAGCTCTCTTCTAGCAGTATTTCACCAGGGGCTACCCACTGTTGTTTAACATTTATGTGAATGAGTTGGCGCAAACAATAAAATATGGGGAGGTAAGATTATACGCGGATGATACAGTTCTGTTGGTTTCTGCAGATAATATGAGAGATGTTGAATTACAGCTGCAGAGAGATTTAATTTCATTGGAAAATTGGATGGATAACTCTGGTCTTCTAATCAGTGCAAAGAAAACCCAGTGTATGGTGTTCAGTTTGGGGCATAAGCTGAAAAACAAACACAGTTAAATATTCACTTGATAAATGGCACTCAAGTTGAGGAAGTTAAGGTTATAGGTATTTGGGTATGTACATAGATTCTGGTATGACGTTCCAAAGTCATGTTGATATGCAGATAAAAAAAGTTAATCAAAGATTAGGTGCTTTTAGAAGATTAACAAATGTATTGCCTAAATTAGCCAGAGAAAAACTTGTTAAGCAAATGTTAATTCCGGTACTTGATTATGGGGTGCCAATATATATGAATGCTTCACAGAAAGTGTTAAAAAAAGTTAACCAAACAATTTATAGATTAGGCAAATTTATTATTAAGGATGAATATAAAATGCATCATTGTAAGTTATACGAAAGGTTAAACTGGTTGCATCCTGAAGCACAGAGAAATTATACCCGGCTAATTAATTGTCATAATTTAATATATGCCAAAAGTAATCATCCACTACTTAAGTATATTAAGTCGCAGACCCTGGATAGTTATAATCTATGTACAAGAAATTCTGATAATAGGGTACCATTGCTCAAATATTGTAGTAATGTAGGAGAATGAAATTACAAAATAGACTTGCTTCATCATGGAATAAATTGCCTAAGCATTTGCAGAATATAGTTAGCCTTGCTAGTTTCAAAAGTAAATTATTTGAATATTTGCAGAGTGAATGTGTGTGTGTATGTTATGGATAATGTCATATATGTTGTTATTTTTGAGTATTGTATTTTGTGTATTTTGATGTTATTTATGTGTTATTTACACAGGACTTGATTGTAAACAGTGTTTTTTGCACTAATCAAATATTCCTGTATAAAAATAAAGTTTTAATCAATCAATCAGTCACCGATGACATCATCATTGTGCTCCTATGTAAGAGTGGGCAATCCCTGGTATCCTCAGTTTCTTTTTTTGCCAGCTTCAGCTCACACACAGTTCTTCTTAGTGCCTGCAGTTCTTCATTGATGAAACCTGAATCCTGGAACGGTGTTTCATTTCACCATTCACACCACCATCAACAACATGATTCTTTCCTCATCGACGATTACAACATTACAAAATGACTTTCCATCGACTTTCTTGTCGATGGTGCTTTTAACATTTATTTTTTCTTTTCAACAAAATGACAGGGCTTCCACCCTCATCGATGGTCATCATAAGCATGACCTCCTCATTGACAAGGCTTCTCCCTCATCGACTGTCACTGCTCCAAGTGACTCTTCATCGACGGGGCTTTCACCCTCGTCGACTGTCACTGTTCCAAAGTGACTCACCGTTGACTTTTCCATCGATGGTGCACCTCATTGACGGGGCTTCCACCCTCATCAATGATCGTCATGAACATGACTTTTTCGTCGACGAGGCCTCACCCTTGTCGACTGTCACTGTTCCAAGTGACTCCCTGTCGACTTATCCATCGACGATGCACCTCATTCACGTGGCTTCCACCCTCATCAATGGTCATCATAAACTAGACCTCCTCGTCGATGATGCTTTCACCCTCATCGACTCTCACTGTTCTAAGTGACTCACTATCGCCTTCTTTATTGATGGTACTTGAATGAATAATTATTTATAACCATGACCTGGAGCACATACTTCTCATTCTTCTCAGTATTGCTCTCGTCGACAGCCAGTGCTACCAGTGTACACCGTCAGCGGTGCATATCATCGACGGGGCTTCCACCTTCATTGGTGGTTATTGCCCCATTGGACTCACCCTCGACTTTGTTGATGGTGCTTGCACAATAAATTGCCTTTTTTCAATGGCCACTACTGCCTGTGCACACCATCACAGGTGCATCTTATTTAGGTGTGACCATTGATAGGGTTGCATCCCTCATCAACAACTGCCATTCACGGTGCACCACAAAATGACTTCATTCTCAACAATTGTCTACACTTTGTCGAGACTACTCTTGAACACTTTATAGGCCTTCTCGTCATCGCTCGCCCATCAACCACGAGCTTGCCTGGACAGATTGCCTTCCTGTTTCATCCTCCCTTTCAGTCAGGGACATAGGATTTCGTTTCCCTGTCACTATGCTTCACATATGCAAGACTTTTAGCCTCTGACCCTGGTGGACAGCATTCAGCCCTCCTCAAAACACGAGGATGCTGTCAGTCACACTACAGACTCCATTCTTGCTGATCCTTCCTTGCCAGGATGTTTTGACTTTGTAGAACCGGCTGTCACTGGTCTCTGCTATGGCTGGAGAAACAAAACTACTTATACCACTTTCTGGTGGACCACCCCTTCATTACAGGGGCCTGGACTTCGCTTTAGTGGCCATCAGTGCAGCTCATGGTCACTGCCTGGTGATCCACAAACTCACTGCTTCTCAGTAAAGAGTCATATCTCAAAGGCACATAAACCAAGCTCTCTGCCTTTGTGTCTTTACCTTATATGAGCCATATGGTCAAGTACCAACAGTACTCTTTGATCCTCTACTTTGGTTTCCTCAGCAAACCTTCTCTTTGTCAAGGTAATACAACAATTTGATATTATAATTCTATCTCCAGATGCTACTCTGGATATCATGTGGCTCACTCTACGGACTCTGAGTGTCCAACTCTATTCCATATATGCAATGTGAATGCACTATTTTTTTTTTTTTTTATGGCTCAAAATCCTTTTGGCTTAGAAATCCAGACCATTCTGGAAGAAATCCAAGCTTCAGGTATGACTTTACGCAAAGTACATGATATATCTTTACTTATCACAGCCTCTGGACCCTCTCTATTCCCAGTCTTTCCTCCGAGGCATAGGGGAATTATGAGTACCTTACAGGTTTGCCCCTGGGGACATCCTCAATTTCAGATCACGTCCAGTGATTCTACCTCTACCTTCAATGGCTCTTATGCACCCACCTTCCTGGGTGCCCACACCAGCTGACCTCAGTTTATTCCCCATGGGTTTTCCCCACAGCCTTTTTTCATCCAAATCTTGGTTGCCATGGGGGCCTCCTTGCCCGACTCTTCCCGGCCTGGCACGTGAGTTCCGACAACGAATGGGCTCTTTGACATCACTCAAAGAATGGACATACTGGAGCTCATCTCCCCCCCTCCCCCTCCTTTCTTTCTACCCATTTCGTATTTCTCCAGAATCATACACTCATGTTCAGGGAGGAAATCTTTCCTTAATCCTGCAGAATGTGGTCACCAGAATTCCCATAGTGTCACATTGTCACTTTTCGTTACCCTACCTTTGATCTTTGTCCAACCTAAAGGTCTTTTCCACATGTCTGGTACTTGTGACAACAGCACCATACTAGGCCAGACTCTTCATGTCCCCTTGCCTACATGAATTGCATGTTCTTGCAACCTCCAGGGGTTTCCTGCTCTCCTCCCTGCCCGCTGACCCCATCTATTTCAAGCACTTCAAAATAACGGCTCACTGACCCCAGTCAAGTCGGGTCCTGGCCTAGCAGCTTCAAAACATAGAAGCAGTGTGGGACACAGTTGAGGGGCAACCCATCCAGTAGATCCTCTGTGCGCAGTAGAGACAGTGACTAGGTACCCTCGGGACCTTTGCTTCGATCGCTTCTTACCTTCCCGTTGCCTTCCCCTGGTGGACCCATCGTTTCCACTTCATTTAAGGCATACCCTTATAGTCCCCACCTCCATATGCCCAAGTCATGGGATGCGAACCCCGCCCTCTCAACATTTATTTATTTATTTGCTTTTGTTAACTGGGTAAGCACACTAGACAGCCAAGTGCCTATTTTCAGGTGCGACCCGGGAGATTACAAGGTACATTACACAGTACATACATGAACATCAGGCAAACACAAGTGGAGGATTGCATTACATAAAATTAGCACAACAGGGACTTTACAAGCATCAGATTTCATCAGGCAAATAGTAGTGAAGAGTTAATATAAAGTGACCACAACACAGGGACATTGTAAGACAACAATACCATAAACAGGTATTACAATACAGTATTAAACACTGCAGTCAGTAGGGAGAAGTGCAGTGTGAATTTAACGCTCCAGGCAGCAAGTTGTAAGGCTGGCAGTTAGAATAAGGAGGAGTCACAGCTGGGATAGAGTGGGCCCAGTGCGAGAGAAAGGAATGCACAGTTATAGTGCTCACACTGTTTTGCCAGTGGGCCTGAATGGTCCATTTTTATGTTTGCTTGCACGCATATGCAAGAAACATAGTGCCATCATACGAGTTTTCTAGAGGTGTGTCAGCCTCTTCCAGTTCAGTCAGTGTGTTTGCAGGCGCGGTCGCAGTGCGTCAATCACTGCTGCAGCAGTCTATGACAGCAGGAAAATGCAGTGGCATACAGTTGAAAGGGAGAGCTCCACCTCAGTGAGCAGAGCTTGGCCCCCCCGATACACACACACACACGCAAGCACGCATATTGCGTGCTGATGCGCTCCCTCCTCCCCACGCACACACTGTGCGGCAGGGGTGCTCAATCTTCGTGGCTCCACGCCCCAGCAACAGCTGTCCAGGTGCCGAAGAACTGTTGCAGCACCGGGTGCCCAATCCCATTGGCTCCACGGCTGCACGCCCCAAAAAGTTCCTGTGCCACGCTGGGAGCCCACCCCAGCGTGGCAAAGCATGTTATGGGCCGACGGGTGCCCAATCCCGCTGGCTCCAGCCCCCAAACAGTTTTTCAGCTGCCACGCTGGGAGCCCACCCCAGCGTGGCAAATGTCCCGCATGCCTAAAAACCTGTAAAGAAGAAAACCTTCCTCGCAGTCTCCCCGCCTCCACAACCCGCACCCACCCACTGCGCACCTGCCTCCCACACCCTCACCCCATACTTACCTCCAGAGCTCGGCGCGACGATCATTGGTGGACCGGGAACACGTCTGCACTCTTCAAAGCCGACCGCGAACTGAGGAAATGCCGGTAAGCTGTATAATGGAATAAATAGGGTTTTTTCAACTTTGTTGCATATCTCAGGCATTTTTGGGAATTTTGGCCCAAATTTTCAACATGGGTTTTGGGACCCCTCCTCATGAATTCTTGCACTGTCATGGCGTTAATCGCCCCGGGAGATTTCGCAGTCACTGCGCGAAATCACCTTTCGGGACCTATTAACGAAATGACACTGTCAGTGTTCATAAGGTGGGCTCTCAAAAGCCTATGTTGAAAATTTGGTGAAAAATTCCTAAAATGACTGTTTTACAAGCGCACGCTAGCAGTTCCTCTGCACCTGTAAGTTCTGTAATTTTCAATATTTTCACTCCAGATTTTCAACATTGCCATTTTACCACACCTCCTTATGAGCAGTACAGCTGTCATTTTCACCTCACCCAAAACGTGCTCACCATGTAGCATACAATGGCACAATCGTGTGCAAAATCAATGCACGTGGACGCATTAAGAAAATCACAGTGACACTGTTCATGAGTAGAGGTCTTAAAATGACTATGTTAAAATTTGGTGAAAAAATTCTCTAAATGACTGTTTTATTTGTGCAGGCAGTTCCTACGCACACCGTAAGTTCGCGAATTTTCAATATTTCACTCCAGATTTTCAACATTGCCATTTTACCACACCTCCTTATGAGCAGTACAGCTGTCATTTTCACACCTCGCCAGCGTGTTTCGCCCATGTAGTGCATAATGGCGAGTCGTGTTCTGAAATCAATGTATGGGACACATTAAGAAGATCACAGTGACACTGGTCGAGCAGAGGTGTTAAAATGGCTATGTTGAAAATTTGGTGAAAAATTCAAAAATGACTGTTTAGGAGGCGCACATTGCGCAGTTCCTACATACGCTGGCAAGTTTGCGAATTTGTAATATTTGCACACCAGATTTTCAACAGTGCCATTTTACCGCACTTCCTTATGAGCAGTACAGCTACCATTTTTCACATCTCGCCCAAAATGTGTTTCCGCACATGTAGCGCACAATGGTACAGTTGGTGTGCGAAAACAATGTTTGGGACAGATTAAGAAAATCACAGTGACACTGGTCATGAGCAGAGGTCTTAAAATGGCTATGTTGGAAATTTGGTGACAAAACTCCATAAAATGACTGTGTTATGAGTGAGTATTGCGCAGTTTCCACGCACCCTCGTAAGTTCATGACTTTGTAATATTTTCAGTCCAGATTTTCACCAGTGGCATTTTTCCACACTTCCTTAGGAACAGTACAGCTGTCATTTTCCACAACATGGCCGAAATGTGCTTTCACACTTTCAGCGAGAAATGCGTGGTCGCTGTGGGAAATCATTGTTCGGGACAGATAAAGAAAATCACACTGACACTGTTCATGATTGGAGGTCCCAAAATGCCTGTGTTAACAATCTGCTGTAAAAAAACCCAAACTAGTTACATTACGGGTGTGCGTGACAGTTTCTATGCACGCTTGTGACTTCACCAGTTTTTAAGATTTTCTAGCAGATTTTCAACATTGCCATTTTTACACCTCCCCATGAACAGTACCGCTGTCATTTTCACATCCTGTTCGAATGTGTTTTGCACCTGTGGTGCCAAATGCTAGTCGCTGTGCAAAAGCAGTTTTCGCTAACAAATTGATATTGCCACTGTTCATGATGTGGGGTCACAAAAACCATGTTGAAAATTTGGAGTGAAAATACAACGAATGCCTGAGGGCGTTAGGGTTTCCCACCATAACGCCCCACCCTGTAGAGACTGACAGGCATCAGGGTGTGACTTGGGATTGTCGCCTGTAATGCTCATACCATTCCACCCCACCCACACCCTGCAGCCAGTGAAAGGCATCAAGGTGTGCCTCGGACTCTTCGGCCCAAACTTCACTTATTCTCCTATACCGCACCATCTCACCATATTTCCTGATGGAATGGGGTGCGCATAAGGGCCAAAGACCCCAAGGTACAGTGACACTTGTCAGTATCTGCAGGGTAGGGTGTGGTGAAATGGCGTGGTCGTTATGCCTGATGACCCAAAGGCACACCCCAATGCCTGTCACTCTCTGCAGGGTGGTGGTGGGGTTGGCTTCAGTTCAATACTTCGCTGCCATTCCTATTATGCAGCTCTGTAACTCCTACACTACCAATGCCAATGCCAGCAAGCAAACATTCGGTATTGACAAATGCTTGTTATATATGCTGTGAGAACAGGAGGAGTATGAGCAGAGTTATGCTCTGCCTAAGTAGTAATGCTTAGGTAGCATCTCAGTTAGTTGGGGCATCTGAGGCTGAGAGGGTTTGTCTAGTGCAGAGACAGGTGGCAGCCATTTTGAGAAAACCCCAGAGGGAGGCTTTAAAGCTCTGGTGCGAGGGAGAAGAGCGAGTGCTAGTTGGAAGAGAGTTCCAAACCCTGGGCATACACCGTGGCTTCGGTCACCCATTTGTGTGCGGGTTTTAGGTACCAGGAGGGCATGGGAGCCGCTGGATCGCAGGTTGTAGGAGGGTGTAGCAAGAACAAGGTTCTCAGCAAGGTTTTGAGGGGTGGCAGTTCTGACAATATTGTCAATGAAGTTGCCCATGACATAAGAGCAGTGAGTTTCCGGTGGGAGCCACTCAAGTCGGGTGTAAAGCTCACAGCGGTGAGTGAGGCAGGGGGCTGAGAGCACAAAACAGCATATGTTGTTGTACACTGAGTTCCACTTTACTAGACTAGTTTTAGCAACGTGGGCAAAGGTGATTAGTCCGTAGCAAAGCGTAGGTAGGAGGACTCCCCTGGCTAGAGCAAGACGGGCAGTGGAGTTAGACAGCTTTTTGCTCTGTAAGCCTGACCCAGCTTGCAGTTTGAGGCCTTGCATGTATTTCATATGTGCAGGTTCATATCCAGCTGCGGGTCAAGGGTCACCCCCAGGTACAGTACTTGACCGAGCTTGCAACAGTCAGTGGTGACCCATCAGCCCTGGAGATCTGTAGTGAATCCGTGGTGGCTTTTAACTTGGCTGCTGAGCCAAATAGCATGGCCTGCGTCTTCTGTAGGTTAATAACAAGTTTATGGTCCTGCAACCAAGTTTGGATGTGGTCGAAGTCCAAGTTTAGTTTGGTGTTGATGGTGGCGATGTCCTGGGATTTGGCCATGATGACTAGGTTGTCTGCGTACAGCACTGAGGACCCTAGAGCCGGAGACAAGGGTAGCTCATTTATGAAGACAGAGAGAACAGGAGAGGCCCCAGGACAGAGCCCTGGGGGACTCCGCAGTTTACCTGGGCAGGCTCAGACAGGACCTTGTTGAATTTGGTGTACTGATGCCTGCCTGTGAGGTAATTACTGATCCATGCAAGAGCCGGGGAGGAGAAGCCAAGTGACAGGAGAGAGGAGCACAGTAATGTGTGGTCAACCCGATCAAAGGCTTTCGAGAGATCAACAAAGATAGCCCCAGTCAGTTCACCTCGGTCAGCAGCAGACCTGATCTCCAAGGTAACAACTGCTAGGTCCATGGAGGTGCTATGCCCCTTTCTAAACCCATGTTGTGGAGGGAGAGAAGGTTGTGGGTCTGTAGGTAGTGGGTGACCTGAGAGGCGACTGCCTTTTCCAGGAGCTTGCTGATCGCTGATAGGATTGCAATGGGACGGTAGTTCTTGAGGTCTTTTGTGTCCCCTTGCTTGGGTACAGGTATCACCTTGGCCATCTTCCAGATGTCTGAGACTGTGCCTGAGGTGAGCGATGCGTTGAAGACATGGGCTATGGGCCTGGCTAATACTGATGCCCCTAGCCTCAGCAGCTTGGGCTCCACGCAGTCGTGCCCAGCTCCAGTGTATGGGGATAGACCAGCCAGGAGCTTCTGGGCCTCCCTGTCTGTTACTGCCTTGAGGTAAAAGGGCAGTAGGGAGGTTGTCCCTCTGGATGAGGAGGCCCGGCCAGCAGGGTAGTGTGGCAGTTTGGGTAAAGCAGGCAAGTCTGTGAACTGAACGTTGAAGGCATTGGCAATAGTGAGGGGGTTGTTGCAGTTAACCCCGTCAGTGAGCATGTCAGTGACCTGTGCTCTCGTGGCCCCACCCACCACTTTCTTAATGCTCTGCCAGAAAGTCCTCGGATTTTTGGCTGTGGAGAGCAGGATGGACTAACAGTATTCACTTTTTGCTGAGCGAATGGCTCTCTTGCTTGAGTTCCTCAACTGCCTGTAATTCTGGAGATCAGTGCTAGACAGTGAGCTCTTATACCTCATCCAGTATTTATCCCTTTGCCTCATGAGAGTGTACAGGCCTCCATGGAGCCATTTACATAATCCTGCTGGACATAAGGACGGCATACCTCACCCTCCGGGCTTCTCTCCCTTCCTCTACACTGGAACCTGTCCTACTTCGGACTGGCAACTCCTCAGTGGTATATTTCCTACACAATCAAAGGGAACCGAGGTCCCTCAGCCACTGCATGGAGCCTATGAGGGTCTGACACGCAGTCTACAACTGTAATGTCCTTTGGCAGCCTTCCATCCCTCTGACTGTTGCAATATCTTATCTGATACAGTGTACCCTGCCAAATTTACAACTTAACCCTGCTACGGTGCTTCTTCGTAGCCATCCTCAGACCGCGACAGCTGTGGTTCCCCTACTGCGACTACCGGTAGTGTCACCACTTCCCTTACAGGCCAGACATATTGACTCAGTGTTGGGGCCCTCTCCTTCACCCCAACCTGAACACCCTAGACCTTGCCAATGGCTAATATTCTCTGTGTTTCATGTAAAACATTTACCAGGGAAACATATAAGACTAAATGGAAATGCTTTTCCATATGGGTTGCTTCCCACTCTCTAAATCTATTTTCATGTCTTTTAACCAAGGTATTGGACTACTTGACCTCACTCGCCAAGAAGGGCCTTGCCTATTCCTCTATTTAAGTTCATCTGGCCTCTATTTCGGCCTTTCTTGAACCTTTTAAAGGTGCACTACTGTATCAACATCTTCTTGCCAGGATGTTTCTAAGATGCATGCTACATATCAGACTTCCCATCAATCGGCCCGCCCCTCCTTGGGATCTGAATTCCTTCTGGACAAGCTGACCCTTCCGCCTTTTGAGCCAGCAGCTACTTCCACTCTCCGCTTCCTGTCCTGAAAGACAATATTTCTAGTGGCCGTCGCTTCAGCCCGCCATATTTCCAAACTTCATGCCCTACTGTATTAAGAGCCTTACTTAATCTTCCACAAGGATGGAGTGGTTCTCTGCACCAAGTCCCCCCCTTTTTTTTTTTACCCAAAGTGGTCTTGGAACACAACTTATATCAGAAAATATCTCAACTATTTGTGACCTTCGCCTACACAGGGACGGTTCCTCTATTGCTAAACAAACCCTCTCCAATGGGTTAGCTCATTGTATAACCTTCCTTTATATAACAAGCCATTACCAGGACCTGTCCAAGCCCATTCTACCAGAGCTATGGCCAACACAGCGACCTGCTTTAAAGGAGCCTCTGTCACAGGTATCTGCAATGCAGCTGCCTGTTCACAATTTATACTTTAATGAAGCATTACAGCTTAGATGTTGCTTCATGCCATAGGATGGCCTTTGGCTGAGCTGTCCTACAAGGCCTCCTGCCATAATGACCACCCTTCTTGGGTTTACTGCTTGGGATTCATTCCAAGTGTATTACCTGCTGCAAGAGACCACTCCGTGGAAGATAGTGCAGTTACGTAAAAATTTACCATAACAATAGATCTTTGAGGAGTGTCTATTGCAGCAGGTACATTCCCTTCCTCCATCCCCCTCCTTCTCTAAGAGAACAATTTTGGATCCAGATGCATATGGGACGAGATACCTATGGTACCTTGGATCCCCTTGGTCCTCACTTAGCGAGCTGAATCTGGCTGGGAACTGAGGATACCAGGGACCGCCCAATCTTGTATAGGAACACGATGATGATGTCATCGGTGGGCAGCCCCTGGTGAAACACTGCTAGAAGAGAGCTACCGTGTGCCCTCTGGTGACTACCCAAGTGTATTACCTGCTTCAAGAGACACTCCTCAAAGATCTACTGTTACGGTAAATTTTTACATAACTGTACTTTCTAGGAGTTGTATATGGTTCGCATCCACACCATCCGCCCGACCTCCCCTGGCAAGTGGTGCACAGATGTCTCCTTCCAGAGTACAAGATCTGATGTCATGAGGCAGAGCCAAAGGATATACCACCTGGGTGGTGGGAGGAGCTTTGCCTAAAGACATTCTGGTGAATCAGCTCTTAAGGAAAAACTGCCAATGTGTGGATGTGAACCATATACCACTCCTGGAACTACAGCTACAGATGAGTAACCTATTTTTATCTCATGCTATGGAACTGTTTTTAAATCTGTACTTAATTTTATTTATAATTTGGATGTGATAAATTTCTGTTCTTATACATACTTCGAGAAATGAACTTTGAACCTTAAGTAGGGTTTTAATTGGCCTTGTGTCACCAGTCGGCAAACATATGTTTAGGTTTAAGTACTTTTTTTTAAAGCTTTTTGCCTGATTGCAGTTGCAGGAATGCTCGAAAGTGAGACCATCCAGGGCTTGTCAACTGGGATGCCATCCGGCTTCCGGAAGCGGACAACCAGCATGTCCGGAAAGGATAACACATTCACATTGGACTCTATCCTGCAACAGCTCAGCTCCTTTTGTGAGATCCTCAACCGCTATCAGCTGGATCCTGACCTCATCAAACAAGTCTTCCGCCAGATCTTCTACATCATTGGAGGCATCACTCTGAATAACTTGCTACTGAGGAAGGACAAGTGCTCATGGAGCAATGGCGTCCAAATTAGGTACCGACTCTGCTTTCACCTCCTACCTTCTTAACTAATTTTTTCTTCTGAGGCACAGGAAGGCGTGGGGAGGGGAGGTGTATCTTTTGTACTCTTTTTGGATAATTTCTCATGCAGGATAGTATCGTTAGGCACCATATTTGTGGATGAGAGGTTTATGGGGCGTGAGGTACCTCAGAGCAGAATTAGAAATGCAAAATTACATATACCCCAATGATGCAAAGCATCATGGGACATATATTTCTTTTATTTTTATTTATTTATTGAATTATTTGGAATACACCTTTGAGCCAGCGGCTTGTTTACAGAGGTTCCATGTCATATTACATAATCGGAGATCTTACAGAGAACAGTTTCAATAACAATTAGAGAAGTCACAATATGAGAGAGAGTTACATACACTTGTAGGAGGAAGAATTTTACCAAAACATACATCAAAAACAAAGAAATATATCTAAAAATTCAAGCCAGGGGCACAACAACTAGTTTGAAATGATTGAGGAATCAGATCCATTGTCTAGGTGCTAAGGAAGAGTATGTGAGAATACACATTTACCCAGAGGGAGGAAGTGCTACAGAGAAGGAAAAGTGATGGGGGTAGGGGGAATAGTGGAGCAGGCAGAGAGGAGGGCCGGAGAGGGGGGGAATTAGAGTGAAAAATAATAAGAGATCAAGGTGAAGTAGGATAGAAAGTCTGGCAGTGTAATGTCCGGGGGGGGGACAGAGGGGCGGTGGGGGGTAGTGACTAGGTTGCGGTCAAGGCAGGGGGCAAGGGGAAGGATTAGGTCCTGCAGTCGCAACCACTATTAGAAGTAAGTAGGGCATGTAGTTTTGACTTAAAGGGTCCCAGCTTGAGTTCCTTTTGTGCTTCCATATTGAGGGCATTGAACCAAAGAAGCGCATGGTACTCGTATAAGCGCTGGCCTTGTGTGGTCCAGCGGAAGGGTACTTTTAATGTTTGTTTTTTAAAACCCCTAGTATATCTGGATGAGCTAGGTATGCTGAGGAGATCTGACACACCAAGGGCGGGGTGAGCCCTAGCATTGATTTCTTGGCAAGAAGACAGACCTGATACTGTATTCTACAATCCAAGTTGAGCCAGCCCGACTGTGCGTACAGTTCACAGGTGTGAGTTAGTTGGTCAGCATCCAGAATAAGCTTGCATGCCTTGTTGAGAGTGGTCTTGATACATTTAAGTGCCGTGTGAGTTGCAGCACCATTGACCGCTAGACCATAGTCTATGATTGTCAATACCAAACTGGAGACAACTTTTAGGGCTTCTTTAGTTAGGCAACGTTTGTACCTAAAGAGTAGGTCCAGCCTACCGTTATCCACTTTGGCTACTAGGTCTATATGTTGTGCATATGACAATGTGCTATCTAGGGCGATTCCTAGATATTTAAATATATACAAAACAGCATGCAAGAATTTAGACTGGTTCTGCTTTAAACAGGATAGTATGGTGCCAGATGGCCTCTTACATATTCTCAGGACTCATTAGTGTGCCTCATGTGTATCCCAGCTCAGGCAAATGGGGAACCAGCAGCTATAATGGTCTTACTGGTTTGGGTCATGGTGAACATAAAACATGAAAGCAGTCTAAACAACAGAGAGCCTGAGCACAAAAGTAGTGAAGCAAGTCTTAATCCCGGAAGGGCACTGGCAATAAAGCCAAGTTTCATCAACATTCTAAAATTGCACATACCCATATAATGCATAGCATCATGGGAAATATACAGGGCCGCTGCTCTTCTCACTATTTATCTAACGATCTTAAAGAGCTAGTGTACTGTCTAAAACTAATATTTGTTTTTAAAAGCAGTCAGCCCATTACCTGTTATATCTGAAACACTTTTTCTTTTCCCTTTGATTAATTAGAAGATTTTATTTTACCTGGTGTTAGAAGTGTGATGTGTGGAACAGCACTCTGCCTGGCAGTTGACATATCTAGCTCTATTCCTCCCATTACATCATCAGCATTGTGACTTCACTGATTGTGGCATCACAACTGCTCAGGAAGGGCCACTTAGCAGCTGCCAGGTCAATCACCTGTGTTGTTGGTCAGTGAAGTAACAATGTTGATGATTTAGTGGGAGGAGTAGAACTATCTTGGCTCCCACCAGAGTGCTGTTCCACGCATCCAGCTTAATACTATCATGTGGAAAACGTCCTAATATGCAAAGGGACAAAGCAAAATACTTAAGAAATAAAAAGTTACAGCTGATTGCTTCTTAAAATTAGTTACATTTTCCTGTCTGCTATTGTTGGTTCTGCTAGCTCTTTAAAGTCCAGCAGCACAACATGACCATCCACCTTCATGCAGAAGACAATATTGTCTATGGCTGGAGTCTGGATTCCCCATCACTTCAAACCAGACTACAGATAGCCTTCAATGAAATACAAATGTTTTTCAGTGAAAACAAACTCATGCTGAACAAACAAAAAACACAGGTGATGCAATCTGACTCGGTACGCAGGACCAAACCAAATTCTCAAATATCTGTTTTCACAAGTTACAACAGAAAATCAGAAAATGTTCCCAATTACAAGTAACTCGGGAGCTGGCTAGATGAAATCGACCACCATACAAAAGTTCTGAAAAAAAGGTGAATTCTAGGTTAGGTGTCATGTACAGGAACAAGCCTTAACATTTTCTTTAGGTGTAAGACTGAAAATCATGTAAACTATGATTCTGTCTCTAAGTCCACTGTGAAGCTAGATTCATTATATTAGAAACGAGCCCATTTTAGTTTGCTAGCACCTAAGTGGACACACCACTGTGATCTTTTTGGATCCCTTGGTTGGCTTCCCTTTAGAACAAGTAAGACACTCGCACGCTACCACTTGCGATGCCAATGACCCGGGTTTGTAAGGGAGGCCAGGGGAAGAGGATCAGGCAACCGTTGGACTGCTCTCCTCTAGGAGGAGGGTGGGGTAGAGCCCAGTGCTTGACTGGCTCCTTGTGGAAGCTGGGGGAGAGGCAGCTCAAGCTGGAATGATTGAGGAGGCATGACGGACATCGGCACATTTGCCATGATGTCATTGCATGCCACATCTCCCACAGGGACAAAAAACAGAAAACACCCGGCCACCACAAGGATGAACACCACCCTCCATCGGCCCCACACCTGGTGTCTCTGGCTCTTCCTGGATTCTGGATCTGGTCCTGGTTGGTCGAGGGGAATCCTCACCACCCTGCCATGGAGGGCAAGCCATGGAGGGACTACAGGAGAGGTAGGTCCTGGAAGAAGCCGGGTTGACAGGGCTGGGAGGACTGACAGGAAGGAAGGTCGGCTGGGAAGTCAGGGAGCATAAAAAAAAAAGTGTGTATGATTTATATTTAGCAATCTGTCATCCATTTAGTCACAGGGTTGTGAAACAGAATATATTGTTTTGATAATGAAATACATATTCTGGAGGTGACTCTGGTTGCCGTGTCAGGGGACGGGCCAGGCTGAGGTAGCCACCGTTCAGCAGTGTGCCTCAGTTGGGGAGGGTTGTTGGTAACTTCTGGCACCACAGTGACCCCTGCAGCTGTGCCAAGGATGTTGTCTCTTGCCACAGGGATGCTGTGATATCCAAGGCCAATGAAGGCACCATTCATGCTATGGGTGGGGGGAAGGGAGTAGCTTCGGGTGAAAAATGGGGACAAAAAGGATTTGCACCGAGCTGTCTGTATGATGGTTGTTTGTGCCATCATGCTCTGCTCCATGTAGATCCTCACTGGAGAGGGGACAATGGAAGGGGTGGTTTACAGGGATGAGGGGGGGTCACGACAGCACAAACAAGACCTAACGTGGAAGAGTAGGTGATGGTTCTGGGCGCAGGGGGGAGTGGCAGACGGCAATATTGGGGGGAAATAAAACAGGAGCTCCAGCCCTGTGGTTGCACTGCAGCTTGCTATGCCAGAGACCCCTGGTTTGGGAATGGACTCTGATCACTTGGGGGGCTGGTAGAGGGAAAGAGGATTGAGCATCCAGGGACAGCTATCCGCCAAGGTGGAGGAGAAGCGTGCTCCTTTCCATGACTGCCATCTGGCTGAAGCTGGGTAGAAGCACAACTGGCGATGCCAAGCTGGGGGGGGAACATACCACCGGATACCAGTGCAAGTATATGAATGCACACAGTAGCGTATGTCACAGCAAAGCAGATCCCTTGAGGAGAAAATTGGTGGCAAAAAGTCCTTGGCAGGCAGGGTGAGGCTGACCGCCTGCATTGCCAACTGTGGCACCCCTCCTCCCCCAACCAAAGTGATCCTCTGCAGGTGGTGGTCAATGTCCCAGAGAAGGTAAGGGACAGGGCTTGGGCGGGGGGGTGCCAGAAAGGGGCAATCCAGGGCCCTGCATCTGAGAAGAAATCTATATGGGAGGAGAGCTACAGACATTTTTTATAATAGATAATGCTGGAGCTTCTTTTTATATATAAAATTTCTTGTTTACAGTGTTCTATAGATAATTTTCTTAATTTTGATTGATGTTTCTTTGTTTTTCTCCTAATTCATTCCCACTCCTCTTATCCACCCTCCCCTCCCACACAGTTTAGGTATGAAAGAAAACAGAATTGTCACACAGCATCACCTACTGGGTAGATGCAAAGACTAGAATAGCAATAATTTATGACTTGGAAGAATTGTGTGGGTTGGTAATGTGCCTTTCATAGATTTGGTCCATTTTCCTTGCAATTTCCATGCAAGGAATATTCGCATGGCTTGCAGCTTCTCTGGCTTTACTGCTCCATTTAACCTTTATCTTGTTATGGTCATTTTGTGCTTCACAGCTGCATGTGACTACAGTAGCTCAAACAGCGCATGTACTGAGTTGTCTGTGACACTGTCCGCATTCATGTTAGGTGGAGATGGGCAAACCAGATTATTCCATCCATTAACCAGTTGGCCAGAATTATTTAATACCTTGTGTTTCCATGGACCATCATACTGGTCTGCAAGGAGGCCTCAGAACCCTTTTGGAGGAACTGCAAATTAACTAACTGCATCTGTTTTTCAGGTTCAATGTAAGTCAGCTAGAGGAGTGGCTCAGGGGGAAGAACCTCCACGCGAGTGGGGCATTGGAAACCCTTGCACCCTTAATCCAGGCCGCTCAGCTCCTGCAGGTGAAGAAGAAGTCAGATGAGGATGCGGAGGCAATTTGTTCCTTGTGCACCTCGCTCTCCACTTCACAGGTACCTAATGTTAGGGGTGGGGTGTTTCTAGGACTGAGGGGGGCATGGTTTTTCAGTGGATTCATATGCCGGTTGACAGCACATACTCCTCAATATATATATTTTTTCCTTCAGCTTTTTGGCCCCACAGCCATCACGTTATGCTGGAATCAGGACTTCCTCTGGTCTCCCAGTCCCATCCGCCACTTCCCGTACTGTCACATCAGTCAGGATCCACTTGGTGGTGGGGACCCAAGAGTACTGGTGCCATCATATATGAAGGCTGTTGCACATAGGGTTTTTTTTTCTTTGTTTCTGCCCATGACCCCACCCACAAGGTGACAAGCAGCACCCTTTCAGGCCATTCCGGCACGTAGCGTAGTCTTGTGAGGGAAAAGCTCTGTGGTTCACCACAGGGGCCGGTAGTGTAGCAGAAGCTGCTGTCTTCCCCTTCCTGATTAGAAGCTCTTTTGTACAGCAGCAGCTCCCCTGCCCTCTGGGACCACCTCTCTGACTCCCAATGCCACTTCTGAACCCTGGTTGTCATCATGGTAGCACAGCACACTACCCACCTGGTCATCGGGCAGCATCTTCACAGTATTTAAGCAATAAGACATGACGGGGTGGGCTATGGTGGAATGATGGCCTGCCTTGCGTGAGTTGAAGCATGAGGTGAAGCAGAATGCTTCCACCACCCAAGAAGGGCCATAAGCCCACCATAACTATCCCCTGTAGTGCCTTATTACAACTGTGAAATGGGTCATTTTTGTAAATTGTATGTTTTTTAACGTAATATTGCTGAGCTACTTTCAGCCAGGCTCTTGTACTGGGATAACAGCCCAGCTGAAAGTACCTGTTTGCCAGTCAGGAGCCAGCATTCTTTCTACCCATTTCATAATTTTTTATTATACCTTAATGTAATGTTTTTAAGTGCCTTAAAGCAAAAAAAAAAAAATCTGTGCTTGACTGTGTACTGAGCATCTAATACAGTTGTTAGCCGCAAGACTGGATTGGTGTCATTATCTCAGACATTCAATACACTCAGCGATAGCATGCAATAGGCAGTTTGTAAGCAAAACAGTCTGTGGGATCCAAATAGGATACAGTGAGAGAACACATATCCAGAATGGATGGTCTCTGCCTCTCACCCAAGTACCTGACCACATGCGAAAGACACAATCCAGTACAAAGCATCATCGGTAACAGTATGCAAATCAGAGTAGGATTTTGCTTTTCTGCTGCATGGCACCAGATGCAGTTGTAAACCAGACTTGGGCTCAACCTGCTTTCCAATAAATAACCGAAAATTTAATTGAAATCTTTGTGTAAACAGTTGACAAGGCTTCACTCGACAAAAAACATGCCGAAAACATGTTCCTAAATTTGTTCTCATTTATACTGCCAACAAACTACACATGTGTTTTGCTCTTTAGGAACATCTCATTGCATCATCTTCTCATTGTTCTGAAACTGTACTACTAGACTGGCCTGAGAGGGGGAGGGACAGTAAGCCTGATTAGATTCTGGAAAGTCACATAAAGGCTTCCGACAGGGTTGTGAGGGGGATGATCCTATTCTGACTATGGAGGACAGGCGATGGAAAGGAGTGGCAGCACTCAGGGTGGACAAGATGCCAGGCCCCAAAAGATTAGACATTATGGACCTTTAGGAGCTAGGACCTGAACTGACTGTCCCCTGCTAGATCTGTTCTGGTGCTCTGTTCAAATGGGGGGGGGGTGGGGGGGAGGCAAGCAACTGGAGGAAGGCAGCTGCAATGCTACTTCACGGGGGGGGAGAAACGGGAAGGACCCAGGGAACTACAAGCTGGTTAGCCTTTCCTCAGTTGGCAAATGCTGAGGGAGACCCATAATTAAAGACTACATTGTGGAGTACCTGGAAGCAAACGGGCTCCAAGAAAATATGCAGCACAGGTTTGCGACTGGAAAATTGTGCCAGACCATCCTTAAAGTTTTCTTTGACTGTGTCCCCAAGGCAGTGGGTAGGGGCTGGACTGCAGATTTACTGTTCCTTGACTTTAACAAGGTCTTTGACTCTGTACCACACATGGGACTTCTAAAAAAAGATGGAGAATATGGGACATGGGGAGAAGCTGACTAGATGGGTAGGTAACTGGATGGTGTAGACAGCAGAGGGTGGTAATAAAAGGAAGGGAATCTGAAGCAATGGAGTTGCTAGTGGTGTGCTGCGATGGTCAGTTCTCTTCAGTGTGTTTATTAGTGACGTAGTGGTGGGTATACAGGGTAAGATGTGTCTCTGTATGGATGACACAAAAAACAGGATGGATAATGAAGAGAGAGTCGAGGAGTGTGAGATAGGATCTAGAAAAGCTGGAGCTGGAATAACTGCAGGAACAAAATGCGAAGATCTACCCTAGCACGCTTCCATCATGCAGTGCAACCCATATCTTGTAGTACACACAGATGAGAATCGAAGAACCTAGCTTAGTTAACTGCAAGTTTTTGAAAAGTTTTAGAATATGTTTTGATGTTAGAAAGCTTAAAGCTTGTAACAAAAGCTATTTCTGCAAAAGTTAAATAGCAGCCACAGTATTTCCAATAGGTGTGTTCCAGTTGTTTTGTACTGTGTGTATGCCATGTTTAATAGAGCAGCCTAAAGCAATCCTAAACTAAATCAGTCTGTCTGTTCTAATTTATTCAGAGAATATTAGTCATACAAACATTGCTGTGTTACAAGAGGATTAAGCCATTCGAAAGGATGGGTCTACTGTGGAATTAATCCATGGTTGGGTTGTTGGAGGCACTCGGCCTTTGGCCTTGTGCCCCCAACCATGGATTAATTCTACAGTAGACCCATCTTTTCTCAGGACTTAATCCTTACATAATGTAATTTTTCCTCCAGCATTTCTGCCTCTGTTTCCACCCAGCCTCCCTTCATCCACTGACGCCTGAGCTGGGGCTGTTTAAGCTTGCACATTACATAACCCTGCATAGGAGCAAGCTCTCTGGTGCCAGTGCAGGGGTCGCTGTGGTGGAAGAATGTGGCACCATCCTAACCCTGCCTGTCCAACTCCAGCATCTGAAGTCCACACCCAAACCTAGGTCCAAACCCAGTTTGTCAGCATGGTCGCTGCCATACAGGCATTTGGTGGCCCCTACAAAACACTTTTGGGGATTGTCGCCACTGCTAAGGTTTTATATACATATTTTTTTAATTTAGCACTCCTTTCTCCACTGATCTTTGTAACAAATGACAGTGATCTTCTAGGACTGTATCTTCACCATTTATTCACACTAAGGGGTCTGTAACAGAGGCACTAGGACCCCGTGGGAGCCAGAACTTTTCAGAAGAGCTGGTGCCAAGGCAAGCTGTGTGCATGCCTGGCACAGCAAGAGTGGCTCATGGTGGCAGGCTTACTGTTACCCTGGCCTCCAGCCTTCTCAGTTCCTTTTTTCCTGCCATCGAGTGCACTTTAGTGATGACGTCACTCACCCTCTGGGACTCCAAACTTCACGTCTATACAACAGCCACTTTCAGTTCTTGGCAGTTTTAGTTTTTAAAGCTAGAGTTTGTTGTTTTTGTATCGGTTTTAATGAGTTTATGTACATATTTTTGTCGGGTTTTCTCTCAGCCCTACTGAGTTTGTATTCAAGGGCTGTGCAGCATGACAGTAGGGAGCCTTCAGGCTGCTACAGTAGCGGGGCCTTGTCCGGTCCACTTTCCCATCAGGGAAGGGTTCTGACCATGGGCTATCCTGTGCTCAGCAGGAAAGACAGTCCTCCGACACACAAAGGGGCAGGCCCATTCCCAGTTCTGGTCAGATTCTTGGCGTTGCTCAACCTCAAGTTCTTCCTCTTCCCTTCAGAAGAGGAAGAAGTGGTACTACTTGAGTTCCCCCTGGGAGGTCTGCCATGAGACTCTTGGTCTCCTGGGACCCTGTGCCCATGTTGGCACCATCTGCATCACCAGGGGCCTTTGGTTCTGGGATATTGAGGACTCAGGACCTGGGTCCCCACCCCCGGCCTTAATTGGGGACCCCAGTGGGCAGTTCCATCTCTGGGCAGCTCCTTGGAGCAGTAGGTGCAATGTCAGGCTTGATGTCTCACCTTGCTGACCCAATTCGCTCGCACTTTGGGGTAGGTGGCACTGGACTGCTGGGCAAGGCCTTCAAGCCAGGTAGAGTGTTTGGCTCCAGCAACAGCCTTCTGCCCTTGCTGGTGACCATCCCACCAACTTGTCGCGCTTGCCAAACTTCCAACTTGTGTCACTTGGTGGGACAGGCCAGGTACCACTGCCAGTCACTTCAGTGCTGGCTTGGTCACTGGTGCTGGGTCTGGTGTCAGTGCTGGGTTTGGGTCTTTTGAAGCCTTGCCTGGCACCGCTTCTAGCTCTGGTCTTGGTGTCAGGTTGACCCCCTCTTTGGCGTCATGTCAGCTTCAAGCCAGCATCAGGTCATTGGGATCTCCTGGTCCTGTTTTCTGCCCTCCCTGCCCCTTGGAGGCCTGGTTGGGCACTGGTTCTAGTGCTCCAGGTGCCGGGTCATTTCTTGTTGGTGCTATGTTGGCTCCAGGCAGTTTCCAGTGCCAATTTAATTCCTCCAGCACCGTCCCCTGACACTGCTGGTTCTTATGTCATGTCAGCGTCAGGTCGGTACCGGGGATCTCCTGGCACTGCATCTAGCCCTCCTGGTGCTGCCTCTTATGGTGCTGGCCCTCAACACCGTGCCTCTTATTGTGTTGGTGCCATGTACCTGGTGTCATGTGTCTGTTGCATGACACCATGTCCAGTGCTGTGGGTCTGGTGTGGGGTCTGGCACCGTGTCTGGAGTCACATCCAGTGCCATGTCTGGTGTGTCTGGCACTGTGTCTGGCACCGGGTCTGCACTATCCCTGGTGCCATCTTTGGCACCTTCTCTGGTGTCCTGTCTGACACCCAGTCGATCCCAGATGCTCTCAGTTTAGGGTAACTTCCCTACGCCTTTCCCCTCTGGGGAGCTATCAAGGAAGAAAAGTCTTACCCCCACCTCACCTCATCTCTTTTGAGGGTGGCGATAACTTCTTAGCCTGGACTCTTCAAACCCAGGTACTTCTGCTGTGCTTCAGGGCATGCTCTTGTGGTTGCCAGCTCCAAGGGTATGTTTCCCTTTGTGTCTATCCCTTTGGAGCATGCCTAGCCCCTGGTACAGGCTTCAAAAAACAAGGGGGTGAATTTGCTGACTGCCATATATAGGATTTTATCCAAGCCATCACTAGTTATTTTTTTTCTCCAGGATTGGTTAACTCCTTGTATATGCAAGCTTCTAAGTCCTGCCCCCTGTGCTCTCACAGCACACCTGAGATATTAGGACTCCAGGTTATCCTTACCTGGAGAGTTGGCTGATAGCTGCTTCATCCAGCCAGAAAGCTCTGGCCATGGCTTCTCACTTCCTTCATTCTTGGAGTTTTGTTGAGTCTAGAAGTCTCAACTCTGACCCTCGCAGTAGCTGCTGTCCTAGGAGCGCTCCCGGATATGATCATGGCCTAGCCTTCCCTTGAGGGCAGTATACAGATGATTCTGCAGATTGCATGCTACATAATGGACAGCAAATCTGTTTAAGCCCACCCTATGCAACCTATGCGGGGCCTTGTAGCAGCTGATCAACCCCATGGTTTGATCACTTGCTTGCCAGTCAGTGGAGAACAATCTCCTCCACAGTTTCCTTCTCCCATCTGGCAATTGCAAGGTGTCAGGTACCCATCGGAGTCTCATCTGTACTTCAGTAGGTTGCACATGCAAACTGTTTTGATCTGGACTGTCAGCCCTCATGGATCTCAACAGCTACAAAACAGCCCTTTTCCAGACAGATGACAGTCTGCCTTGTATTACATGGACAAACAATGAAGAGCACTCTCTTACCCCGTTTGCCGAGAAGCTGTGAGAGTGTGGAGAGAGGGCCTGGAGCAGGGGATCCTATTCCAGGCCATATATCTGCCTGGAGTCTAGTACACACTGGCGGGTGAGCTTGGCCAAATGGGGGCCCATCTTCATGACTGATTTTGTGGGATCACTGGTTCAGTGAGTGGGGCACCCCAGATGTGCACTCTTTTGCACGAACTGCCTCAAGTCTGCTCCAGAAGGCCAAGACATGGCATTTTCTGCCAGGATGCATTTAGGCTGCTGTATTGAAATCTTTTCTGCATGTGTTCCCTCCAAGCCCCCTGGTGCTAGGAATATTGCTCAAACTGGACGCACTAGGGGGCAAAATCACTCTGATTGCACCCTGTTGGCCAATGCAAATATGGTTTCTCTGTTAAACAGGCTGCTAGTCAACCAACAGAGACTCCTTCCTCTCAGGTTGGACATGTCTCAGGGTCTTCTACTCCATCACAGCCTGCGCTTCCTTCACCTTCAGACCTGGCTCCTAAAGAGATGGTGGCAATTAGGAACAGGTATTTCAGAGGGCTCCTGCAATACTTTTTCCTTGCCTGTAACTTTCCACTAGGAAGACTTACACAACCAAATGGAAAGGATTTCCATCCAGTGCTCCAAAACTGAAAGCATTATGTTTAAAAATACACAAAACTTACTAAAATATTACCCATTTCATAATCGCAATAAGGCACTCCAGGAGCTGTGTTATGGTGGGCAAACAGCCCTTCTCGGGTGGTGGAAGCCCTCGACTGCGCCTTGTGCTTCAGCCCACCCCGAGGTGGGCCATTATCCCACCATAACACACCTCCTATCATGCTTTATTGCTTAAGTGTGCCACTCCAGGAGACTTGAGATGTGCCCGGACTGCATCGAATTTCTTACGACGGGCTCTGGTTGCATACAATGGGTCCAGAAAAAGATGGATGGTCATTCCATTATAATTGAGTCCACCTGTTGAGCAGCTTGCAAAAGGAGGTCGCAGATCGTAGCACTTGTTGTAACCAGCAAGACCGTTCTAGCAAGTTGCTCCGAGGTCCTGCAGCTTGTGAGGAAATCCTATAGGCCTTACAGAAACTACTTAGGATGCTGTCTGAGGTTCCTTTTAGAGCTCCCGATAACCAGTTCTGTAAAAATCCCAGTAAGTGCCCCCCCTCGCATCCTTCAGGAAGCCCCATGACACGAACGTGAGAGGCCCTGTAAGCATTCTCCAGAGCTTTGAGTCTATAATGCAGCTGCATGTTTTCTTGTACTAACTTGGTTGTGGTCGTTGGGGCTTGGGATGCCAGATTTTCTGCCAAGGCCGCAGCCTTTGAGGTGACTTCTGATTTTGCATCCTGTTCCATGAATCGTTGTAGTATGGACTCCACCTTTGTCAATTGCCTTCACTGATGTCTGCTGAGCCTTCCATGGGGGATCTGATCCTACTGGAGGCACTGTACTAGATGTGGCCTGGTTGTCAGGAGTAGATGGATTCTTGAAGTCGCTTCCTCTGGCTTTCAGAGAGCGCCCCATGTTTAAGTTTGGCATGTGCCTGATCAGCAAATTACAATCTTCCTGGGACCATCGACAGTTTTCCAGTGAAGAGTAAATGTTTTAAGTAAATTTAGTTTATTAGCTCCTCAAAGGGCAGAACAGCCCGCAGATGCTGCTGGTCACCAGGCGTGCTCAGCAGCGCCCCCTCTGAAATCCATCTCTCGAGTGCAGATTCCGCTTATACTGTTTTCCACAGGGGCAAGGTAATGCTCCGTAAGTTCCTTCCTAAATGGCATCGAAGTTCTCTCTGAATCTGTCACTGTGCTGCCTACCTACTTGCCAGCTTCCAGAACGACAGAGAACACTCTCCCTCTCCATTCTCTGAATGTTCAGGGGGTCCTCACTTCTCACCTGGACAGAACTAGGATTTCAAGCAATGCAAACAGCTTTTGGTCTCCTTTGCTTCCAGTTGAAGCAGTCATCCTGTTCCTCTCGAGTGCCATTTCTGCCTGTGTAGCCAGCTGTTTGCACATCTGCTATGACATGGCATAGATCATGCTAGAAAGGTTAGATACTCGCCAACTCCACCACTGCAGTTGTCACATCCCTGGCAGAGATTCGCTCTGCGCCTGTCAGCGATGCATTACAAAGCTGTAACTGGGATCACAGTGCGCATTTTTGTGTACTATGCCTTGCATGTCACTGTCAGGCAGTATGCTGCTTTGGCAGGACTGTCCTGAGTGGACTTTAGTCATGAGTAAGTTTTTCACTCCTGCCACCCTACCCCAGGGGTTCTATCTCAGCGTAGTACTCTGACACATTAGTATGAATAAATGGTGAAGATACATTCGTGAAAGATATGAAAATTATGTACTTACCATAATTCTTGACCTTCTAGGAATATCTTCACCATTTACTCGCACGCCCATCCACCATCCCCCGAGCTCACTCCATCATGTTTACTGGTCCTCTTCCCTTGCTCAAGGCTTGAACTGTGAAGACACTATTACTCACATGTTGACCATTCTTACACAGGTCACCAGGGCTCCTTATGTCCTTAGTGTTGCTGCATGACTACTAGTTAGATTACGCTGCACATCTTCAGTCAAACAGGAACTGAGGCAGTTGGGGGCCAGCACCGAGGTAAGCCTGGCACCATGAGCTACTCTCACGGTGCCGTGCACATGCACAGCTTGCCTCGGGGCCGGCCCTCCTGAAAAGTTCTGGCTCCCACGGAGTCCTAGTGCCTCCAGCACCGACCCATTAGTGTAGATAAATGGTGAAGATATTCCTAGAAGATCAAGAATTATGGGAAGTACGTAATTTTCATTTTTGTCCATTTCTTTTGTTTCTAGATTGTAAAGATCCTGAGCCTCTACACACCACATAATGAGTTTGAAGAACGTGTGACGCTGAATTTTATAAGCGGCGTGCAGGTAAGCTTTGTGGTGTAGTCTTGTGAAGAGTTATTTGTTTAGTCCTTTTTTTGTTGATGAAGACAGGAAGGTTAAAGAATTTCCTTCTGAATAAAGGAACTGTATTGTCTAGTTAGACGTTCTTGGGGGAAATAATGTTATTAGCACCAAAGTTCATTTTGTCAGAAAATAGTGACGTGCTCTTCGGTACGGCAGTTGGCTTGGGGATGCAAGGAGCCAGTATGAAGGTTCTTGTGTGTCCACAGAACCATGAGGTCCTAGGTTTGAATTCCACCACAGCTACTGGACACCTGTGTAACCTTGAGCAAGTCACTTGACCTCCCTACAGGACTCCACCGAAAATGAGATGTTGCACAGAAACATAGAAAACTGCCAGCAGATGTAGAGCTTGTGGACTATCCAATCAGCCCTGTAAGGTTGCGTATGCACCCCCCATGGGGATCATGATCGACTGGCCTCTCCCTCGCCTTCCCCGTGTCCCTTGAGCAGTCCTTTGTGCTTATCCCACCCCCTGTTAAAGCTGTCCACTGTTTTTGCACTGACCAATGCTTCGGGTAGCTTGTTCCACCCACCACCTTTTCTGTAAGGTAGTATTTCCTCACATCCCTTTTGAACCTCAAAGAAACATAGAAGCAAAAAGAACCACTTGGCCCACCCAGTCTACCCAGTTGCTCCCTGCCTAGTCCATCTCTGCAGACCCTGACTGGCCTCCGATGACCCTCCCTCCTCCCTATTTACTAATATTCCCCTATGTATATCCCATGCATGCTTGAAGCTCCCCCTCCAACTTTTTTCACCTTCACCAGTTCTGCTTACAGTCTGTTCCAGTTGTCTACCACCTTTTCAGTGAAGTAGTACTTCCTCACATCTCTCTTAAACGTTCCCCTCTCCAGCTTCGTCACCTGCCCTCTGGTTCTGATGCTCTTTCTCATTTGAGAGAGACTCCCCTCCTGCATCCTGTTTACCCCTGTGAGGTACTTATAGGTTTCTATAATGTTCCCTGTCACTGTCCTGTGTTCCAGGGTGTGCATTTTGAGATCCCTCAGTCTCAGTTCATAGGGCTTCTTGTGCAGCCCATGTACCATTTTAGTTGTCCTCATTGGGGCCGCCTTCACCCTATCTATGTCTTTTCTGAGTTGCGGCCTCCAAAACTGGACACCATATACTAGGTGGGTGCTCAACAGTGAATGATACAATGGAAACACCACCTCCTTCTCCTGCTGGAGATACCCTTCCCTATGCTGCCCAGCCATTGAATCCCAGCTGCCATGCCCTTGGCCACTCCTCGAGTTTCCCACGATCCCTGCACATTCTCTCCACCCCCTGCTGGGTGTCCACCTTATTACAGATTTTGGTATTGTCTGCAAAAAGGCATACCTTCTCTTCCAGTTCTTTTGCAATATCACTTATGAAGACATTGAAGAGGACCTGTCCCAGTACTGAGCCTTGCGGTACCCCACTGGTCACTCTCCCACCATTAGAGTGAATGGCATTAACCACCACACTCCAACACCTAACTGTTAACCAGTTCCTAACCCTGTTCACCACTTTGGATCCCACCTCTAGACTGCACAATTTCTTAATCAGTCTCCCGTGTGCACGGTGTTGAAGGCCATCCTAAATTCCAGATAGGCCGTGTTGGACACACTGCCCTCCCTGATCTATTTCCCTGGTCACCCAGTCAAACAAATCAATCAGATTCATCTGGTATGACCCCCTCCTCGTGAATCCATGCTTCCTGCGGTCTTGCAGCCCATTGGATTCAAGATACTCTACCAGTCATTCTTTTAGCAGGGTTTCCATTAATTTCCCTACCCATGAAGTAAGACTGACCAGCCTGTAGTTGCTACCCTCCTCCCTGCTGCTGCTCTTATATATAGGGACCACATCTGTTCTCTACAGTCCTCCAGAACCAAGCCTGTTTCCAGTGAACTGTTTAATAAGGCTCTCAGTGGGACAGCACCTGCCCGAGTTCTTTTTGTGCCCTTGGGTGTATCCAGTTTGGTCCCCATAGCCTTGTCCACCTTCAGAGCTGCAAGTCCCCTCTGGACTCTCTCCTCTGAAAATGGATTTGTGTTCACTCCTGATGCTCCCTGGTGGTCTGCCCTCCCCCCACCCACTGTGAAGACTGAGCAGAGGTAGTAGAGCAATATTCTGATGGTAAACACTACAGCACCCACCACAAAGCTACTTATTTTTTGTTGTCATAGAACTTTTTTTTTGCCCTCTGTTGCCTACCTTGCACCTTTCATCAGGTTGCTCGTGGACCCCCAGTCTCCTCTGCCGTTCCCCCTGCCATTGTGCTGGCAGGGATCCATGTGGTGCTGGACCCGAGAGCCCCAAAGGCTGTCATGTACGGCAATGGAGGAACATGGTATTTTTTCCTGATTTTCTCCCCCTTTACTTCCCGGAGCCTCAGTAACATAGTTGTGCATATGTGTGGAGGTGTGTATGTGCTCCGGAACCAGTGACCCCACTACACCAACCCCTCCCACCAATGCCAGCCCACCCATCTGCTCAACACTACCACTGAGCCTTCATCCGTTGGCAGCCAAAAACTGGGAAGACTTCCTTCCCCAGTCTGGGAGAGGAGAACTGCCAGGCAGCCACTCAATCCTCTCCCAGCCCACCTCTCCCCCTGACTGACGCTCGGTGGCCCGAGCTTATTCCCAAATACGAGTCGCCAGTGTGGGAGAGGTGAGGTGCCTGAAGCACCTCATCCCTTCACACCACTGGGCCAATTTACACCAAGCTATTTCATTCATTCATGGTGGGCATGGCAAGGGAGGGGGGAATTTTTAAAAACTTCGAAATCAGATATCTCCATTCAGGAATGAAAGAAAATGAAAAGAGTAATGAATATATTAATGTTTTACCAGAAATACATTCTTGCCGAAGAGAACTGATCTGGGTGACTATAAACCTGCTGCTTTTAAATATGTTGGGACTAGCTAAATTGACAGGGGTCTGCATGCCACCTGTTAGATCTGGTACAAGTTCACTGTGTGAGAGGACAGCTACATCTTTGTTTCCTTTGACAGAACCGGCGGAAGGGCAGGGCTGCAGAGGAGCACCGCCAGCTGCTGGTAGACACCAAGCACCTCTTTCCTGTGAACTTCTCGGTCATCCCTTCTCCACTCCGATTGGAAAAGATCCAAATCCCTGAGAGCCTCCATCTGAGCTTCTTAAATCGGATTTGAAAGTTGTGGCTGACGCTGGGGTACCTCCGCATTTGCACTTGTAAGAAGTTTTGTAGCTTTCACAGTCATGGGCCTGAGACCATTCATGTGCACAGCCATACCGGCTGGTAGACTGGACTGTCATACTGCAGGGAGCATGCAAATCCGTACTTTATGCTGCCATCCTGCATTATGGTTTAGCTTACAGTTAGGATTGTTATATAAATGATCTTGTTTTTAATCCTGTATTGCAACATTTTACATTCCAGATATGAATTCAGTGCACTAGCTCTGGCTGGGGGCATCTAATGAGTTGGGGAGGGGTGGTGGTGGCCTGGTAATGGAGTTCTCTAGTGCCTAAGACCAGCTCTGAATGTAGTTGAAATGATGCGATGACGGAGTAATAAGAAATGTGTTCCTCATCTGCTGATGAACAATAATACAGGACCTAGGCAGTTACTCATCAGCTTGGTTGTCTTTATTGGTTGTTTTTTTTATTCCTTGACTATACTGAATCTTCTCAGGTTTTTTCCCTCCCTTTCCATCCCTTTTTGGAGCACCATCCAAGTTGCAGACATCCTCAACTCCTTCTTCACCACCTGTGCCTCCCCTGGCCAAACTGCATCTGCTACACAGCCTGCCTCCAAACCTTCCCCACATCACATGCCTAGGCACAACTTCCTTCTAGCCTCTGCCTCCACCAAAGAAGTACTGCTTGCCCTTCTGTCCCTCAATATGTCAAAATCCAGTCCAGATGGTCTACATCCTAGTCTTCTGCACCTTTCTGCTCCTACCATCACACTCCCTCTTACCTTCATTATAAACAAGTCCTTCTCCTCGGGTGTTGTTCCAAAAGCCTGGAAATCTGCATGTGTCATCCCTCTCCACAAAGGAAGTGACCCCCACCTTACCCAGGAACTACCACCCAATCTCCCTCCTCCCTGCTCTGGCAAAACTCCAAGAATGTCTTGTGCAATCCAGGCTGACTGAATTCCTCTCTGCCACCAACTTCCTATCCCCCTGCCAGTCAGATTTCAGAAAAAAACATTACACCATATCCTCCCTTCTCCGTGTCACAGGTCACATTCAGTCTGCTGATAAAGGCCACCTCACTGCTGCAATCTTCATCGACCTGGCAAAAACATTCAACTTGGTATCCCACCCTCTTCTCCTGGACACTCTAAAGGATGCAGGACTTGCCCCTCCTACCATACAATGGTTCAAATATTATCTCACCGACAGACACCAATCAGTAAAAATCACAAACTCCTCCTCTCCCGTCCTCCCTATCCTAGCTGGAGTCCCTCAAGGCTCAATACTCAGCCCCATCCTATTTTCTAAATTTATAAACAATCTCCCATCTGCCTGTTCCTCATCCCTCCTACATATGTATGTGGATGATACCATTCTGTACGCCTCCAGCCCTGACCCAGTCACTATCCACTCTGCTGCAACATGACTTCCACTCAGTTCAATCCTGGTTCCAGTCAAAACAACTCAAGCTCAACACTTCCAAAACAGTCTCTGTGACTTTTGGAACTGCTCAAAGATTAGCCAAAGCTATCAATGACCTGCCAGTCACATCTCTCGATGGCACCCCTCTAACGATCATCCCCTCATACCAGTATCTAGGAGTCTGGCTGGACCCACAGTTAAATTTATTTTTTTTAACATATGTTTATTGTTATGTAGGTAACAAATATACAGTTGCATTCACAAACTCTTGGTATTACATTAGTACATTTTAAACCGAGAGGGCACTACTCTTCTTAATACTTTCTATTAATCCACCCAAATTTATAAGATACATCATATGGGGGTAACTTTTATTATACATCCAAAAATTAATTGCCGAAATCCATGACTGTGGAATGAGCCCATGAGCTGCATGGTATTTTTCCCAGAAGTCTCAGTAAATACAATTCTTAAGTCTTTGCCCTCCAGCAGAGAGCAAAAAGAGTCCACCATGCTTTCTCAAAAGTAAGGGCACATAAATGTGCGCTATACAAAAAGATAACGAGCTCTGCATTATCCCTGAGGTAAAACCTGCACCTAGTTCCAGTACAGAACCCCTAGTATGCCCTTCAAATTATAGTTTTGCAATTTAGCGAATGTTTTAAGTAAAGAACACATTCCCCTTTTTTAACCATAACTAGGTGCCTTAAAGGGAAAACTAAAACATTGTAACCTGCTATTAATACAGAGCATACTTGCTGTCAACAAGATCCAAAATTCGAGGAGAGGTTCACAATACCTTACCCAAATCCAGAGTACAAGAGCAACTAGCTCATTACTAGAATAAAATGTTAACCCAGGGCCTCCGATTTAACCCCCCTTCCCCACCATAGGAAAAGAGAACCTGTTAGGCAGTCCAGAATAGTCAATAGTTCATGTTGCTTCCTCTTCAGATGACAAATCTTCTCTCTGATTCTCTCGAGGCCTGACCGCATTTTTGTGACACCACTTCAGTGCATAGGTGGGGTCAGATAAGAGGAATACATTTCCCAGATGCACAATCCGAAGTCTTGCTGGAAACACCATTGCATGGGAAACACCGGCTTCACAGAGCATTGCTCTAGCCCCATCGAATCTTTTACGCTTCTGCCTGGTGGCATAGCTGACATTGGGAAACATAAGAATCTGCTGCCCGAGAAGAAATGAACGCTTTTGCCTCGCCATTGCCAGGAGATAGTCCCAGGACCCCACACCATCAGAAACAATAACTACTGTTCATGGAGCTTCAGGGTTGTCCAGGCGGCCTCTGGAGGTGACCCGGTAAGCTTTTTGACATTTTTGAACCACAGGTGCTACCTCCTCTCCTAATTGGTGTACGAGCCAGTCCTATTAAGAACAACATTAAATGGTCCCCTCAGCATCGCTCCAGCAGTCCCAGTAGTCTCAAATTTGTAACACGGATCTGGTTTTCTAATATTTCCAATCTAGATTTTAGATGGCCATTTTCCTTTATCATGGAGGTTACTGCCCCCATTGCCGCATCTGCTCTTTTAGTAGCATCAGATGTTGCTAGGGTGACCGACTCCATCGTGGACTCAATACTGGCCACCCTATTAGTCAAGCTATCAAATTTATCAGAAAGTCCTGCCACTGTAGAGATTAGTCTGGTGATCTTCAAGCCCAGCGTTTGCAGAGTTTCTTCTCCCACAACTTCAGCAGACTCGTGGTTGCAGCCTTGGGTGGATCTTGTGGTCAGGGCTCCTGGAGGTATCTTGGATTTTGCTCCCTCCCCCGATGCCTTATCTTTTTTAGGGTTCCCCCTATTGACAAGCAAGGATAACAAAAAAACTCATTGTAAGTTTTATTAGTTCAGTCTTCAAAAAGACAGATTTTAAATTGGTGTAGGCCCCAGAGAAATGCAGAGCTCCATCTTCATGTGGCCATCTTGCTCGGACTCCACAGCGCCCCCCACAGTTAAATTTCACTATCGACATTGATTACATGGCCACTAAACTCTGCCCTAAGCTTGGTATACTATACCGTAACAAAGACCCTCTCCTCGTACGGAGTGACTCTCTGAACAATTATCATTAAGTCTTTGAGGAAGGACTTGGTGGGTCCGAAAGCTAAGGCACTGTTTTCTTTTTGTAACATCTATGTTGGTCCATTAAATGGTATCAAACCACTTGCTTCTGGATCTGTTCTTACAAGGACCAATACGGCAACTAGTCTATTCCCGCACGTAGGGAACTTCTAACAAAAATGATTATGCCAGTCTTTGATCACGCTGACATTGTTTACTGCACTGCACCCTCTACATCACTCTCTCGACTTGATTCAATCTACTGTGCCTTCTGTTGTTTCGCCTCCAACTCTCCAAACAGATCCCACCACTGTTCTCTACTATCCTCTCTGAACCTCCCTCCGCTCACACATAGGTGTCTCATCCACTCTTTAGCCTTAATTTCCAAATTCTGGTTCAATCTGCTCCCACATGCATCTCTTCCCTCCTCTCCCCTGCCCCAGTCTCAACATACTCCCTACGTTCTAGGGACTCACACTGTTTCTCACTCCCTACTCCATCCTCGAACATGGGCAAATCTGCTTCCAACTTTCATCTCACCTCTCTATGGAACACTCAGTCTCCTCTTTTATGCAGCTCTTCCTCTCACTCCTCTGTCAAATCACTGCTCCTTCTCCTACCTTTCCTACTTGCTCCCACATAACACCTCTGCTTGCCGTCTTTTGTCTCTGTTGTAACAACACTGATTTTGAGTTACTCCGTACCATGTATAGTTGTCTCATTGCACTTGAAATGTTTGTCCCTTGTTGTAACTACTCCGATCTGTGATACTTCATTCCATTGTACAGTTGTCTCTCTGCTTAGCCTGTTTTGCTGTATTGTATTCATTGAAATATTTTATTATGCTTACTGTTGTGTAATTTTGTATTGAATGCATTGTACTATATATACACTGTGATTCCCATGCTCCCTGTCTCCTGGGTCGCACCTGGAGACGAGCTTTGGCTCAGTGTGCCTTTCCTGGTCACCAAATGTTTAAATAAAAAAATAAAAAAATTTGTTATTTTTATGCAACCTCTTCTGCCACTGCAAGAGTGTCTTCCCTACCACACAGACTGCTTCTCTCCCCGCCCCTGTTGAGACTCCTGATAAGCTCATATTGACTGGGAACTTTGGGAAGAACAGTGGCAACACTGCAGAGGAAGGTCTGGTCCCCTTTGACTTTGGATTGACAGAGAGAAAGCAGTCCACACTCTTAGTCTTCTGTCCCTTATGTTCTGAGATTGTCATTCTGACAGGGTTTACCTGAGATATAAAAATACATGTTGTTCCCCAAGGGATACTGGCATTAATACTGCATTTTTTTCCTAACTTCATTTTTCTGATTTCTCCTCCTGACATCCTAGTGTCTTCCATCTAGATGATCGGGTGGTTGTGACTTCATCATTTTCCCAGCCAGGATGGCGGCACGCAGGTGAGTGGCTGCCATCACAGCCAACGCCAGTTGCTGCTGTATGATTGGTCAGTAGGGAGTATACAGATGATGAGCAACCCACAAGCTCCCTCCAAAACAGTCAAGCATCTTACCTCCGATATGTGCCAACCCCCTGGTCCTGCTTCAGTGTGGGATTCTGAGAATGCAGTGAGCCTGGGTCTACCAGCTGGCTGATTATATTCTTGTTAAAGGGCTAGCAGTGCCTCTGGAAAAATGTGAAGTATAATTAAAAAACAAACATTTAGACACAATTCATAAGTCTGTATCTTACCATTGTTACAGAAATTGGCATAAAAATAGGGTCTTGACCCTTAGATTTCCTCTGCACCTGCTGCCTGTACCAGATCTGATGACATCATTATTTGCTTGTGACACTATAATTATTTCCATAACACCAAAAAGGTAAAGGCGTACATGCTACTTGGAGTTTCAGTGGTGTTCACATTCTGAATTCGTTCTGCATTCCCAGACATACAGAGCCAGCAGAGTGGAAAGACAAGACACCCCTTGTCTTTTGTTCTCACTGTGCTGGCCTTTGGGCTCTGTTTGGACTGTACCTCATGATACCATTTGTGTATGTCCTTGTTTTTGTGTCTTAATTTCCTTAGCACTGGACTCCGATGTCACAAGCAGCAGATCTGACTTCTAAATGGGAAGAGGTCTGTTTTCATGCAGACATCTCAATAACGAGGAACAAAGGATGAGAAATGCACAGCGCATGTGAAATTTAAACTGAACTGTACTTAAATATTGCTTTCTCATTTGCTTCTGAGGTGTCTTTAGTACTTTAGCAGAATGCCTGTGTGAGCTGAGTGTACGTTTCTGTAAGGTGTCGAAATCCCCCCTACGGCACACACACACACACACACACACACACCTTTGTACTACATTTTGGAGAAAACAGAAATTAAGTCAAATGCTCCTTGTCTGCAGTTGTGACTGTTATATTTAGTAATTGTAAATTTTTATTAAAAAAGATTTTGTATTCATTAATTAATAAAAGTGAAATCATTATTTGCTTAACACTGTCCTGTCTTATTATGACACTGCTGTCTAGCACTGTTTTATAGAGTATACCGAAAATAGGAATGAGGCAGACAACGCTAACTGAAGAAATCTTTTCTTACCTTCGTAATTGACACCTAAATTTTAAAGAGCAACTCTCTCTTATAATAAAAAGCTTAATACTAGATTTACACCATTTATGTATTGACTTTTATTTTTTTAGTTATGTTACTTGTTTTACTTTCCTCTGCTGTTAGTCTACTCTACTAAATATTGTAGATAATGCAGCAATTATTCCACTGAGTCTTTCAAAATATATCTGACTCTCCCCTGCTAACCTCAAAGTTGCTGTTTGTGACATCACAGTCTGTTGTCATGGTGAGCGCTGCGGTGTCATAAACCGAAGCACTGTGAGGTTAACAGGTTAGAGGCAAACGTTTTCAAAGGTTTTCTGTACAGACTTTTTAGATGGACTACCAGGATGTGATGTAAACCTTGGAAAGAAAGACTGGAAATGGAAAAATGAATTCTCTAGTAAGTTGTACCAGCTGAAGCAGTTTATTTATGAAAACAGATGCTAAAGTGCAGAGTTGGTCTTTAAATATTTTAGCATGTTCAAAGATCTCTACTCTGTACTTCTGCAGTCTTGGAGGGGACCTACTGGTGCAAGGATCCTGCAAGAACATAAAAATTATAACGCATCCTACTTCACCATTGCAGGGGTCGAAACTGGCATCATTCCACCCGCCAAATGCTGGCAGATTTTGTATCAGGCTATTAAGATTTTCTTTCGACTAGCCCTGCAGGCTTATACTGGAGAAGGTAACATTTCAATAAGTTCATCAGATGAACCAGTGGAAATGTCTGTGGGGCTAGTGTATTTTCCCAGTCACTAGCCCTGCTGGCTAGTGGCTATAAAACTTAATCCTTGCAGAGCCACGGACTGATATATTAGTCCAAAATTCCTGTACGTTCTAATTTTGTCGGCAGCCTAAGGGTTAATTTTGACCCCTGCATTGGCATTACTGATACTGCAATATTAACATCTGATCCGACCTCGGATATTTAGATATTAGGATTATCAGTATCCGATCCTAACAATGTATATTGTCTGATTTATTTACGGATATCCTAAAATCCTTCTTTGTATTTTGTATTTTAGGATATCCTAAAATCTGATTTTAATATCCAAGGATTTTAGGATCTAGGATATTGAGGACCAGTATCCTAAAAGCGGTCAGACATCCCAGCTATCGGTTTATGAAAATGGATATCTAATTTATTTATTCAGTTTTGGTAACCGGGTAGGCCCACTGGGTCCAACAGGTGGTCCCTTTTTCAGGGGTGACCCGGAGTTAATAACACGTAATACAAGAAAAGCATAGTAACAGAATAGCGAGGTAGTTACACAAAAGTAAATGGCAAAGGTACACTACAATCTTACAAATAAACTCTTTGACAATTGTTAGCACAGTTAAAACCAATAAGTGGATCTTCCCGGACATAAAGTCTCCACCACTCATTCACACTGATGGGAACTATGCTGGAGGCACTAGGACCCAGTGGGAGCAAACTTTTTTGCAGGAGGATCGGCGCCAGAGATGGAACCATGAGGAGCGGTGCTGCGAGCCTCGGCTTGTGCAGCAATGACTATCTCGGCGTCGACCCTCCAACCACCTCAGTTCCTTTTTTCCCACCGTCGAGTTCGCTACAGTGACAACGTCGCTCGCCTGCTGGGAGTTAAACTTCAAACTAGCAGCATAGTTTTCAGTTTTTTATTTTGTAGCATTTCTTCAAATAAAGTACCGCTTACTATAATTTATTATAAGAAAGAAGTCTCAGCCTACATTGACAGAGTCTACCATGAGCGGGTCAGGTGACGGTAGGGAGACTTCGTATGAAAGTTGTTCAGTCAGCTGGGCTGGGTCTGGTCCGCCGCCCTCTCCAGAGGAAGGGTCTGACAATGGACAGTCCAATGCCCGGGGGGGGAGGGGCGGTCCCCATGGAAGCATAAAAGAAAACAGTCACACTCTCTGCACCATTCGGCCTTGAGCTCTTCTTCGACCAGTAGGTCCAGAAAGAGAAGGCATCACTCGAGGTCGCCTTCTGGTATGTCTGCATGTCGACAGTCAGTCACTTGGGTCAGTTGCCAGTCTCCTCCAGAGTCGCTGGTTTCTGTCTCCGGTCTCCGACCTCTTCGACATCAGAGCCCTTCCCCGCCATCTGGTAGGGCTTCAGATGAGCAGTTTCATCAGTGGGCCACTCTGATGGAGCAATGGGCTCGGAGGTTGGTCCAGCTGCCTGGCCCGGTCACTCAGGGGCCTTCGGACCCTTCAGGTGATCAGATAGGGTGGTTGGGCCTCCCTAGTCATGTTGCGCCTTCTTCAGTGCCGTTGACTCCGCACTCAGGTGTTTTCCCCCCTCACATGGCTGCGGTGCAGGGAGCCACACCAATGCCTCTTTCTCCTGCTTCTTTTCCTCCTTTTGCCTCAAATCTTGGTTTTCGGGGCCCTGTATTGGTTTCAGCACCTTCTGCATCAATGGGTCGCTTGGCGCCATCCTCAGTGTTGATGTGTCTGTTGGTGCTGTTGAGGTTGTCGGCGCCATCTTCGGTGCCGTGCGGCTTTTCGGCACCGTGCAGCTTTTCAGCACCATCCTCGGTGCTGGGGGCTCTATCAGCGCCGTGCTGGGCCAGGCGGCGCCGTGCTCTTCGGCGCCAAGACTTGGTGTGACGTCTTCCAGTCTCCAGGGCTCCTCGACTCCGAACCCCTTTCCCTCCTATTTTCCTTATGATTTTCACTCCTTTCCTGTCCATACAGTCCCTTCTGGGCTGTCAGGAGATGATATTGAGCCTGACCCAAACCTTAGGCTGGGTGATGATGTGGAAGGAGCAGGAACTAATCCTGCTGCAGAGCCTGTGGTTGAGGACCTGTCATTTAAGTCTCTGCTGAAAAATTTGAATTCCACTCTTTGTCTCCAGACTATGGATATCGATCCTGGGAAGCTTTTAAGACTCCAGTACCTACATGTTCCGGACATCCCTATGGATTTAACTCCTCCGGTACAACCCTCCTTTGAGATGCTTTCTCAAATGGTGTGGAATAACCCTGCTCTCATTCCTTCTGTGGCTAAGTCCATAGATAGGAAGTATGATGCTCCCAAGGATTGACCCATTTTGGCCTCCCAAGCCTTTGCGGACCCTATTGTAGTCTTGGCAGAGAATGATAAGTTTGTCCTTCCTCAGACTACTACAGCTCGACCTATAAACAAAGAATCTCGTAAGATAGACACTTTAGGTAAGAGAGTCTTTGCTGCATCCACCCTGGGTATGCGTATTGCCAGCTACCAGGGCTATTTCTCTCAATATGAGTATATTCTTTGGCATTCACTCAAACAAATGGTTGAAGCTCTACCGGAGTCAGACGCTAATTCAAAGCTTCTTCAAACCATAACCAGGGGTATCGAGTCCAGCAACCAACAGGTTAAAGCAGCTATGGAAGCTTTCAATACTGCCTCCCGAGCGGTGGTGGCGGGCATTTGTACCCTCCGTCACTCCTGGCTGTGCACTTCTGGCTTCACGAATGATGCCCAGCAACAGGTCATGGTGTTGCCTTTTGACAGTGTGTATCTCTTCGGTCCTCAAGTAGAACAAGCTCTAGAGGCTACACAAAAGACCAGATCAGCCATTAAATTGGCTCGACCTGCTCTGGCCCCTTCTCGGGTGGGTGTTAATAAGCGCCGGTTTCACAACAGTCAGTCCTTTCGAGGCAAAGGCAGAGGGAGTTTTAAAAAAAGCCAAGCCCCTCAGCCTTAAAAGAAAATGCAACAGAAAGCACAAGGGCCCAAAGTGCCCAGTGCCGCCTTCTGAGTTTCTGGCTCAAGCCCCATCTCAGCTGCCCAAGGGGGACTCCTTCTTAGTGGTGGGAGGTTGTCTGACTCAATTCTACAACCAGTGGAAGTCTATAACTTTGGACAAATGGGTCCTCCGGATAATCCGCAAGGGATATTCCCTCAATCTTTCAGAGAACCCTCCAGATTGTCCCCCCAAATGGCAGCCAAAACTGTCAGCCCTTCAGTCAGAACTTCTCACCTCCGAAATACAAGGCCATCTGAACAACAGGGCAGTAGAAGTAATTCCGCTGGATCAATGGAACACAGGGTTCTACTCCCATTACTTTCTAGTTCCAAAGAAAAACGGGGGCATGCGCCCCATTTTGGACCTCAGAAAATTTAACAAATTTCTTCCCAAAGAAAAATTTAAAATTATATCGCTAGGAACCCTGTTACCTTTGCTTCATCAACACGACTGGTTAGCCTCCCTGGACATGCAGGATGCTTACCAACATATTCCTATTCACCCAAGGCATCACAAATACCTAAGGTTCGTAGCTTTGGGTCAATATTATCAGTTCAGAGTCCTGCCCTTTGGGCTATCCTCGGCGCAGCAAGTTTTTACAAAGTGTTGTGCAATTCTTGCAGCACACCTCAGAAAGATCGAATTCAAGTGTTCTCATATCTGGATGACTGGCTTCTAGCGAGCCCTTCCAGGCAAGGAACTCTCGATGCTGTAGCCACGGCCTCAGAATTCCTTACGTCCATGGGAGTCCTGCTATATCTCAAGAAATCGCAGTTGCAGCCCTCCCAGAAGCTCTTTTTCATAGGAACTCTTTTGGACACCTCCTCTGCGAAAGCTTTTCTACCAAAGGACAGAAGGAGCAATATCCTATAGATGGCCTGATACATCAGAGAGAACAGATTGGTTCGAGCTGTCTCAATTCAATGGATGCTGGGTCTCATGGCATCCTCTGTGTTCACTGTACCCCTAGCACACCTCCACATGAGAACCTCTCAATGGATGCTCAGTACTCAGTGGTCCCCGACCACTCACCCTCAGTCCTTTCTCATCAAGGTGACAAAACCTCTGAAGAGGTCACCTGTCTTGTGGTCGCAAGAGGACAATCTTCTGGAAGGGCATTCCTTTACTCTTCTGGATCATCAGATTTACATTACCATGGATGCGTCCCTGATGGGGTGGGGAGCTCGCTGTGAAAATCTCCACACTCAAGGTACTTGGACTCGGGACGAGTCCCAGCTTCACATAAATGTCTTAGAAATGAGAGCCATCCTTAATGCAGTCCGGGCTTTGAAGGACATTCTCTGTCACAAGAACATTCTCCTTCAAACAGACAACAAAGCAGTGATGTATTACATCAACAAGCAGGGTGGTGCTCACCCTTACCCTTTATGCAGGGAAGCAATGAGAGTGTGGGAATGGTGATTGGAGCACAAGGCTCTAATTCAAGTGGTCTACCTGCCGGGAGTGCAGAACGAACTGGCAGACCGTCTCAGCAGAACAGAGACAGATCCTCACGAATGGTCTCTCGACTCAACCGTAGTTCAGCCACTATTTGCAGAGTGGGGAACTCCAGACCTGGACCTTTTTGCATCCCCACTCAACACAAAACTGCCTCTCTTCTGCTCCAGAAATCCAGGGCCTGGCATTTTCTGTCAGGATGCATTCAGGCTGCAGTGAACAAAATGCTTTCTATACGCCTTTCCACCTCTTCCTCTAATTCAGAAGGTACTTCTCAAGTTCGAGTCCCAGGGGGACAAAATGATCCTCATTGCTCCCTTCTGGCCTCGACAAATATGGTTTCCGTTACTCAACAGTATGTCGGAAACCCCTCCAAAAGCGCTTCCCCTTCAGATGAACCTTCTGACTCAGGGGCCTGTGGTCCATCCCAATCTGAGATCGCTTCACCTTCACGCTTGGCTCCTGAAGAGATAGAGGTGAACAGGTTCAATGCCTCTCGCAGAGTTTCAGATATTCATCTGGCTGCGTGCAAGCCAGCCACTAGAAAAACTTACACAGCCAAACGGAAGTGTTTTTCGCTCTGGTGTGCAAAGTCCTCTTTGAATCCTTTTTCCTGCCCACCCAATAAAGTTCTAGAGTACCTTTTAGACCTCTCAAATTCAGGTCTGCAATACTCTACAGTCAAAGTCCACCTTTGTGCCATTTCAGCTTATCATAAGCCAGTACTTTCCTTGTCACTGGCTCAATTACCTGTGGTTAAGAGGTTTCTTAAGGGAATTCTGCATACCAGACCTCCTATCAGGCATCCAGTCGCAGCCCGGGACATTAATCTTGTGCTAGACATGCTCACTTGAAAGCCTTTCAAGCCTCTAGCTACCTTTGAGCTGAAATTTCTCACTTGGAAAACTGCCTTCCTGGTGGCCATTACCTCGGCCCGTAGGGTCTCTGAGATGCATGCTTTGGTTATAGACCCTCCGTATACTGTGTTTCATAAAGGCAAAGTAGTTCTTAGGACCCATCCTAAGTTTCTCCCTAAGGTTGTTTCAGAATTCCATCTAAGCCAACCTTTGGTCCTTCCTATTTACTTTGTGAACTTCCAAAATGAAGGAGAGCGTTCTCTTCATTCTTTGGATGTCAAAAGAGCTCTGCATTTCTATTTAGATAGAACAAAAGAAATTCACAAAATTCAACAACTGTTTGTTTCCTTCAGCGGGACCCAGCTGGGTCAACCTGTCGCTATCAGATGCATTTCAGCATGGCTGGTGGCATGCCTTCCCCACTGTTATTCCATGGCACAGGTTAAGCTGGAGGGCAGAGTGTACGCTCACTCTACTAGAGTGGCTGCGGCATCCCTAGCGGAAATCCGCAACATGCCCATTGCAGATATTTGCAATGTGGCTACCTGGAGCTCAGTGCATACTTTAGTCAAGCACTATGCCCTGGATGTCCATGCAAGGTGACATATTTTGTTTGGCAGAACCATCCTTCATGGACTTCTGTCCTAAAATTGTGAGCTCTTGGGGGATTATTAGCTCGGTACTCTTCCATCAGTGTGAATGAGTGGTGGAGACTTTATGTCCGGGAAGATATGGAAATTACGTACCTACCGTAATTCTTGATCTTCTTGGACAAAGTCTCCACCACTCATTCACACTCCCACCCACCATCCCCCGAGCTCACCTCTGTTGTTGGTCTTCACTCCCTCAATCTTAACTGTGAAGACTTCTTTCTTGACCCTTCTTATATGGGTCTTCCGGACTATCTTATGTCCGGGTTTTGTTCGGCTATCCTAGGTTAGTTATGCTGCACCTCCTCGGGGGGAAAAAAAAGGAACTGAGGCGGTTGGAGGGTCGACGTCAAGATAGTCATTGCTGCATGAGCCGAGGTCTGGACGCCACCCTCATGGCTCCATCTCTGGCGCGCCGACCTCCTGCAAAAAAATTTGCTCCCGCTCTGTCCTAGCGCCTCCGGCATAGTTCCCATCACTGTGAATGAGTGGTGGATACTTTGTCCAAGAAGATCAAGAATTATGGTAGGTACGTTATTTCCATTTTTGGTGATACAGCAAAAGAGATATTTTGTGGTTCTAGCACTCATGCAGATAAGTTTAGCTATGGGCAAACTCTTGAGAACTCAGCAGTTGCAGGTGCATTGATTCAGCTCCAGTAGGTGGGCCTTATGTCTCCTTCTGAACCCTCCTAGGGAGTTAGGGAGGGAATTCAAGAGGGGAGGAATGAAGACAGAGAATGCTCAAGCCCCCAGCATGGATCTGACTTTAGGTACAGTTAGTAGCTGTCTGCTAGAGGATCTTAGTGACCTGCAATTCTGTTTGGTAGTTAGCAATTCAGCAAGACTTGAGGGTGCACTGCCCTGCCTGAGCTTGTATGCTAAGCAAAGGGCAGAATATTGCATCCTTCCTGAGCAACCCTTATTGACATACAGCCAGTACAGACCCCTGTGCATGCTGACACTGTATAAATGAAGGAAGGCAGCTAAGGGCTGCAAACAGAGTGAAGGTGATGCAACTGGTAAAAATGCAGCAACAGGAAAACAAACAACTGGTGCTACTCGCAAGTGCAGATGAGGAACACACTAGGCTGATTCTGCAGGTTTATTTGTAGAACTGGGTGCACAGCAAACTATGCAGATCACAGTGGGAGGAGTTCACTGATGTCCTGACGTTTCGCGCACATGCGTTTTGATGCGAGACTGTCAAACTGTCCCTAGAATTGCATTTTTAAACAAAAGTGCCATAAAGTGATAAAAAGAACAACAAATCTGCATTAGACTAAGGTACAGTATGGAAACTGGATTAGTTGCATAGTGGCATGTCTAGATCAGGATGTTAGCCAAAATGGACTTCTGGTAGTCCCCATAGAAATCGGCAAGTGCAGCCCACGTTATGCCATCTAGGAAGGTTCCAGGCATGTGTAGTCATTTTTAGGGATGGAGAAAGTTACCCTAGGTCCAGGGGGTGGGGATGTGGACTCCCTTCTAGCTGAAGGGGAGTCATTCGCATTTTTAAACTAAAATCCTTCCTCCACCCTGGGCTAAATGACCACATGGAGGTAACAGCTGCATTGCAACACCACAGTCAGTTTTGATTTACATGTGTGTGAATGATTTCAGAAAATTGATTGTCTAAAGTACTGATAGGTTTATTTCTGAGTAATTAAAAATGTTAGCTACACTCACATAAATAGGATTTAATTTTTCAGGTTGGCTAGCAGCACTGCCAGTCATTAGTGTTTTTAACTTATTTGGTTTATATTTTGTGTGTATATCACACTTTATTAACTGCATGTACACTGGTACATCCTACATTTTCTACTTCTGTATGCTCCCTCTAAATATGATGGCACACAGTGCAGGTAGAAGCATTTTTTTTGTCTGTGGGCAACTGGAAGTTCATTTTGGCTAACATCCTGATCCAGACATGCAGCTATATAACTAACCCAGTTTCCATACTCTACCTCAGTCTAATGCAGATTTGGTTTATCACTTTATGGTACTTTTGTTTAACACTGAAGCACTGATGAATGTTCTTACAAACTGTTACTGCAAAATCTTGCTTTAAAAATGCAGCTCTAGGGTCAGGCTGATAGTCTCTTGTCAAAGCGCATGTGCGCGAAATGCCAGGACATCAGTACAGTCCTCCCACTGTAACCTGCATCATTTGCTGTGCACCCTGTTAAACTTAAGCAACTGCAGAATCTGCCCAGCATGGTCCGTATGTGCACTGTATAAATGAAATGGGTGGATTCATCCACCTCAGTTCTTTTTTAACCGTCTAATAACATCAGATGTCATAGGACCTCTGTCTTCAGTATTTTCTTGGTTGAAAATTTCACGTTAAATTTTGCTAATTTTTTACTTTGAATTCATGTTACAGTTACGTTTGTCACTGTAGTTAACGGTAATTTATTACTTTTTCCATCTTTTTTTTTGTGGCATCATCAAGATGGTGTCTCAGCCCTCCTCTATCTCCAACTTTCTGCCATTTTGGGTTGGACATTTCTACTAAAGACTCTTATGAAAAGTGTCTTCTGTAGTGTCTAGGTCTTGACTCCACAAAGCAACTGTCCCAAAAGAGAAACAGCTGGGCAAAGGTAGGTCGTGTGCATTTTTGTTTCCTAATTTTCAAAGTACTAAAGTAGAAAAGAGGGATTGGAAAAAGAATCCAACCCCTCAAATGTTTTTTTGGGGGGGTTGAATGGAAGTCGCTTAAATGTTGGTGGGGGTATTTTTTTCAAATAGAAACTGCTCGAATGTTGGGGGCAATTGACTTTTCGAATGGAAGCCTTGCAAATGTTTGGGGGGGGTCTGTTTTTGAAAGGAAACCGCGTTAAGTTGGGGGGGGTGACACTATTCTAATGGAAACTGCTTGAACATGTGTGGGGTGGTTGACCTCTTTTTCTAATTCAAACCCCTTGAATGTTGGGGGGAAGGAAGGTTGACTGTTTTTAAATCAAAATCACTCAAATTTTGGGTGTTTGACTATTCGAATGGAAACTACTTGAATATGGGGGATTGACTATTCGAATGGGAACTCCTCAGACGTCAAGGGAGGTGTTACTGGAAGCCATTTGAATGTTTGGGGGGGAAGGGTTGGACTCTTTTTCAAATGGGAACCGCTGAAATTTTGGCTGAATAGACTCTTAGAAGGGAACCTTCTTGAATGTGGTTGGTTTTGACCCATTTCAGATGGAAACTATTCGAATGTTGGTGGTTTTGACCCATTTTAAATGAAAACTATTCAAATGTTTAGGGGGGTGTTGAGACTCTTTTTTTTTTTCTTTCTAAAAGAAACTAACCTTTGAGTTTGAACTGAGCAGAGTTCACATTGGTTCTGAGTCTGACCCATCTGTGCTAAGGACAGGAAAACAGCAAGAGGTTCTGATAAACTGTGACAAGTTCCAGTAGTTACATAAGCATTAGAAGACATTTCAGAACCTTTTAAAGGGTTTTGTATATTCAAGGTACAAAAACTGCTTTTAACTTCATCTCAACTCATCAGCGCAGTGACAGCGCTACTGTTTGTGATACTGAACACCCAGGCTCGGGCAGTAACACATGTCATATGGGGCCGGCTGGGAGAAGGAGGATCGAGCATCCCAGAGGACACACTCCTCTGGACAGGGAGCGTTTTGTTCTCAGTCACAGTTTAGACACCTGAGTGACCACAGGTGGTAGTGCAGTTGGAGGCCCAAGGGAGGGAAAAGACGTTATGGCCACTGGTGTATTACACATTTTGTCTGTGCATGCCATTGACAACATGGTACTCAGTATTCTGGGCGGGGGGGGAGAAAGGAACATGGCCTTGGCCACATGACAAAGGACTCTGGTATATCCGGGCCCGCACCCCCTGCTTTGATGCTGCTGATAACACTAGAAGCTTGGGAGTAAATCCTTTCTACCCCATCCCCACCTGGGGGGGCAAACCAAGTCTAAATGAAGGACTGGCAGCAGCAGGTAAGAAGATGTAGGAGGTAGGGTAGGCAGTGGGTGCTCTAGAGGAATGATGGAGGCTGGAGACTGACAGGGGGCTTAAAAAACCTTCATCTCAACTCATAGACTGCTGTTGAAGGGAAGTGTTACCAAAAGACATCTTGGAGCCAGCGTATAGTGTGAATGGCTGGTGTGCTGCTTAGCATGTTGGTGACCCTGGTTTGCATTCCAAGCCTGGGGTACCTGTCAGCCAGCCAGAGGTGATAAGAACACCCTAGGAGATGCTGTCTTCTTGTGGGAGGAGTGGGTTGCATCACAGGGCTGCTTGGCTGCCTCCAGGTTGTGGGTGTGGTGTAGGCTCAAAAGTCAGCAGTGAAGATACTGAGGAAGCCTGCACATTATCTAACAAGATGGCCTCACCAATTTGATTGTCTCCAAGGAAGAGCCATCATAGCTGATGGAAAATGGAGGAGCAGCATGGTCGAATGAGGCCGTCCTCCCTCTCCCCCTCCAAGTTGGGATGCCCTGTCTCCTTGCCACCCCCCTCCTGAAAAATAATTTGATCCAGTCTCAGGGAGCTTCTGGGGGAAAGCTGTGCCCTACCAAAGAGAGGTGGGATGCCTACGGAGATGCATCTCCAGCAGGAGGGGTATGTGGGGTTGCCACTGTATCACTTGCTTGTGAGTCCCCACCTGGAGTACTGTGTCCAGATCTTCCAAGAATCAATCTTCCCCATTCATTCTCACTTATGGGTCTAAGTTGGAGGTGCTAGAACCCAGCGGGAGGTGGGAGCAAAATCTTTTGCAGCCTAACAGAGGACTGATGTCTGTGCCAGTACCGCCCACAAGGCAGACATAGTGATGTTGTGTTCGTGGGTTGCCCAGTAACTGACGTAGGTCCTTTCCCATCCTCAGTTCTGTTTTTCCTGCCATTAAGTGCACACTGTGGGAGCTTCAGTTGTCTAACTGTGTCATACTTCCTCAGTTTGTCGCCGTTTAGTTTGCCATTTTTGTGATGGCACCGTGTTTCTTTCAGTGCCGCTTTATTTTGGATCTTCCAGGAACCAAACTTCACTATTGATTCAGAAAGATGGGTCTGTGCTGGAGGCATTAGGAACCCCACAGGAGCCAGAAGTTCTCAGGAGAGCTGGCGCCAAGGCCAGCTGTGCGCATGCACGGCACTGCGAGAGTAGCTCACAGTGCTAGGCTAACCTGGGCACCAGCCCTCAACCACCTCAGTTCCTTTTTCCCCCATCATTGAGTGCACTTCAGTGATGACAATGCTCACCCACTGGGTGTCAGAGTGTCACATCTGTACAATGGCTGCATTAATTTCTTCTCAGTTTTAGTTTTTAAAGCTAGAGTTTATTATTTTTGTGTCAGTTTAGTGATTTTATGTAAATATTTCTGTCAGTTTTCTCTCAGCCCTACCGAATCTATGTTCAGTGGCTGTGCAGGATATGACAGTAGGAGCCTTTCAGGCAGGCTGCTCCTGCAGCGGGGCAGTGTCCAGTCCACTTTCCCATTGGAGAATGGTTCTGACCATGGGCGGTCCTGTGCCCAGTAGGAAGGACAGTCCTGGGAAGCACAAAAGGGCAGGCCCATTCCTGATTCAGGTTGGGTTTTTTTGCTCCACTCAACCTGGAGTTCTTCCTCTTGCCTTCAGAAGGGGAAGAAATGGTACCATTTGAAGACACCCTCCTGGAGGTCTACCACGAGACCCTTGGTCTCCTGGGGCTTTGGTCCTCATCTGAACCATCTGCATCACCGGGGGCCTCTGGTACTGTGACACTGAGGTCTCAGGCCCAGAGTCCCCTTCTGTCCTTAAGTCGGGGACCCCAGTGGGCAGTTCCACCACTAGGCAGCTCTTTGGAGTAGTGGGTGCAGCATCAGGTTTGGGTGTCTCTGCTTGTGACTCTGGTCCCTGGCCCTTCAGGGTTGGTGGCACTGGACCTGCAGTTGGGGCTCTCAAGCCTGGTTGAGTGTTTGGCTCCAGCAACAGCCGTCTGCCCTTGCCGGTGACCGCACCGCTGACTCCTGTCCCACTGGCCGCACCCCTTCCTTGTGTTACTTGGTGGGACCAGCCGGGTACCATTGCTGATCACTTTGGTGCTGGCTGGGTCTTTGGTGCTGGGTTTGGTTCTGGCATTGGTGCCAGGTTTTGGCCTTTTGAGGCCTTCTGAGGCTTGACTTGGCACCGCTTCTAGTGCTGGTCCTGGCACCACATTGACACCATCTCAGTGTCATGTCAACACCATGCCAGTGCCAGGTTACTGGGATCTCCTGGTGCCACATTCAGCCTTCTCTAGCCCTCGGGGCCTGGTCTGGCACCAGTTCCAGTGCTGGTCCTGGTGCCAGGTCATCACTGTGTTGACGCTGGGTTGGCATCAGAGGTTCCCAGTGCCAGAGATCTCCTGATGACGCATTCAGTTCCTTTCCTGGCACTGCCCCTGGCACCATGTCAGCTAGATCAGTGCCAGGGACCTCATATCACTGCATTCAGTCCATTCCTGGTGCCACCCCTTGTAGTGCATTCCCTGGCACCATGTCTGACACTATGTAGGCGCTATGTGCCTGGCATCATGTCCAGTGCTGTATCTGGCACAGTCACCATGTTCGGTACCATGGCCAGCACTGGTGCTAGCATTGCTGTCACTAGCACTGGCATCGTGTCTTGTGCCATGTCTGGCACCCTGTTTGGCACCCAGTTGACACTGGAGATTCTTGGCTTAGAAGCCTCTCCCACCCCCCCCCCCCCAGGGAGGATATAGGGGAGGATGAGTCTGACCCCGACTTCTGTGGATGGCGATGATGACTTCTTAGCTTGGACTCTTCTGATCCAGGTACTGCTACTGCCTCAAGGCATGCTTCTTGCGTTTTGCTAGCTCCAAGGGTATTTTTCCTTCACGTATATTCCCTTTGGAGCATGCTTAATCCCAGGCACAGATTTAAAAAAAAAAAAGATTTCTGCTGCCTGCCAGATACAGAATTTAGTCCAAGCAGTCTCCAGTTCTAGTTATTTCTTCCAGGATTGGTTAGCTCCATGGATATGCAGGCGTCAAGGTCCTGCCCTTTGCACTTTCCAGGGTGCCCCAAGTCTTTGCAAAGTGCCTTGCTCTACTCACAACACATCTGAGAAAATTAGGACTCCAGATTTACCCTTACCTGGACAATTGGCTGATAGCCAGTTTGTCCAGCCACAAAACCGAACAAGCAGTGCACATGGCCTCTCAGTTCCTTCCCTCTATTGGAGTTCTGCTGAATCTAGAAGTCTCAGCTCTGACCCTCACAGTATCTGCTGTTCATAGGAGCTCTTCTGGATATGATCAAGGCCCAGTCTTCCCTTCAAGGGCAGAATACAGGTGATCCTGCAGAAAGCATGCTACATTATGGAGCACAAATTTGTTTAAGCCCACTCCATGCAATGAATGCTGGGTCTTACAGCAGATGATCAGGTCCCTGGTTTTATCACTCGCATTGTAGCAAGTGGAGGACAATCTCCTCCGGGGTTTCTCTTCTCCCAACTGGAGCCTCGGGTGTCTCACTGTGGATGCCTCCCTGTAGGGTTGCCCACTGTCAGGGCTCCAAACACAAGGTGTCTGGAACCCGTCAGAGACTCATCACCACATCAGTGTGCTGGAGAAGCAAGCTGTTTTTGTATGGCCTGTGAGCCCTGTGGATCTCGTCTGCTACAAAACAATCCTCTTCCAGACAGATGACAGTCTGTGATGCATTGCATGAACAAACAATGAAGAGCACATTCTTACCTTATCTGCAGAGAAGCTATGAGAGTGTGGAAAGGGGGCCTGGAACACAGGATCATACTCCAGGCCATTTATCTGCCAGGAGTGTAGAGCACACTGGCAGATGAGCTCAGCCGAACAAGGGCCTATCTTCACAAATGACTTTGTGAGATCGTTGTTCAATGAGCATGGCACCCCAGATGTGGACTCATTTGTGTCCCCACTCAATGCCAAACTGCCTTGAGTCTGCTCCAGAAAGCCAGGACATGGTATTTTCTGTCAGGATGCCGTTAGATTGTTGTGGCAAAGTATTTTCCTGTATGCATTCCCTCCAGTCCCTCTAGTGCAGAGGGTATTGCTCAAGCTGGAGACGTATGGGCAAGATCACTCTGATGGCACCCTGTTGGCCTCGACAGATATGGTTTCCTCTGTCAAACAGGCTGTTGGTCAGCAAACCAAGGATCCTTCCACTCAGGTTGGACATATGGACTCAGGGTCTCATAGTCCACCCCAGCCTGTGCTCCCTTCATTTTCAGGCCCAACTCCTGAAGAGATGGAAGTGAATAACCCCTGCAAAGCTTGTTGTATGTTACCCTTATGTCTACTCCCTGACAAAGCTTGTTAAATGCTGCCCCAATTGAAAAGGATTGTAATCTTTGACAATTCTCTGTAAACCTGTTTACCTCTATGGATTATAGCTAGACTATGTATATAAGCACTTGTCAGTTATATAGGTTGTTGCTGTGTTGTTGACATGGAACCTTTGTAAAGAGCTATCTTGCTCAAATGTGATTATCCAAACAAATAAATAAAATTAGGAAGAAGGTATCTCAGAAGGTCTCTGAAATACTTTTTGCTGCCTTTAACCTTCCACTAACAAGACTTACACAGCCAAATGGAAAAGGTTTTCCATCTGGTGCTCCAAAATCCACATCGTCCCCTTTCGGTGCCCACCTGACTAGGTTCTGGAGTACTTGCTGGACCTTTCTGATGCTGGTTTGCAGGATTCCACAGTCAAGGTCCAGTCGTGTGTTATATCTGCATACCATGAGCCCATTGGTACCCTTACCTTGCTCAACGGCAACTTTATTTCATAAATGCTAAAATTCCGTTACTCCAGTATGATCTGCTGTGATGCCAAATCCTCGTTTAAACAAAAAAAATCAATTTTATTTGTAACACATCACAGAGATGAGAATTGCTTCTTTCACACCCTGCTGTAGCGCTGATCACCCGCACTGCATACTAAAGCTTCATCTTGTAGTAACAAGCAAGAATCATTGGCATAAGCCAGAATCTTGAGAGTGGGACTCTGCACTGGTATAACCCCCACCAATCCCTCTCAAATCTAAGTATCTTAGGGTTTAACATCACAGGTCTAACCACTGGGTCAAAATGATGTATCAAGAGGCTCAAAGGGCACCCTTTTCTCACCAGCTCCCTAAGTGGGATCCTGTTCCCGATCCAACCACTCTCAAGCATCTGATTACCTGCTGACCTACTGTAAATATAGCCATTAACCAAGACACAAAAACAGCTGGGATACCATACATCCCCAGTATAGAAAAGAGATAAGAAAGGTCCACCTTTTCAAAAACCAACTCCTAATCCAGGCTTAAAACTTACTCAGAGAGAAATTTATGATCTGCTCGTTCCACAACTTCTCACACGTAGATGTGAGGCAAATTTTTCAAAAATATTATCCTGAATACAGGACATTATTTCCTGTCTTGATTGTATAACCCCGTACTGCGTTAAATTCAACCAGCTTCTTCCTCCTGTCTCTACATGCTGTATAGAGAGCCTCCGAAAGTCGAATCTTCTTAGATCCATATCTGTGTTCCAGATTTAACATAGAAACATAGAAGTTGACGGCAGATAAGGACCCCAAGGCCCATTCAGTCTGCCCATTTCTTTTTCTACCTTATAAATGTGCCATCGACCTTTGCTCTGTCAGTGGCCTATCTATTCATACTCATCTGTATTGCTCCCTTATGCCTATCCCATGCCTGTCTGAAGCCCTGCACTGTATTCATAGCCACCACTTCCTGAGGTAGGCAGTTCCATGCATCCACCACCCTTTCTGTGAAAAATAATTTCTTCACATTACCCCTTAATCGGCCTCCCTCTAGTCTCATGCTGTATCCTCTTATCCTGCTATTTTTCTTATATTTAAACATGTTAGACTCTTTCACCTTGCTAATGCCCTTAAAGTGTTTGAATGTTTCGATCATATCACCTCTCTCTCTCCTTTGCTCAAGGGTATACATATTGAGCTGAGTTAATCTGTCCTCATATTTCTTCTGATACAGTCCCTGCACCATTTGGTTGCCCTTCTCTGGACTGCCTCAATTTTGGTTAATGTCCTTGTGAAGGTGTGGCCTCCAGTACTGCACGCAGTACTCCAGGTGAGGCCTAACCAGTGTCTTGTAAAGAAGAATTATTACCCCCCTCTTACGACTTGTGATACCCCTACTAATACACCCTAACATCCCCCTAGCCTTACCTACTGCTTTAGAGGTCTGCTTGGATGATTTCAGGTCATGGGTGATGATGATGTCCAAATCTCTTTCTTCCTTTGTGACTGCCAGCAACTCCCCTCCCAGCCTATAGCTGGCTTCAGGGTTTCTCTTCCCTATGTGCATGATCTTGCAGTTCTTTGCATTTAATCCCAGTTGCCACTCTTCTGACCATTTTGCTAGTTCATCCAGATCTCTTCTCATTCTACCCACCCCATCTGGATCATCTACTCTGTTGCAGATCTTGGTGTCATCTGCAAACAGACAAGCCTTACCCTCTAGTCCATCTGCAATGTCACTAATGAAGATATTGAAGAGGACTGGCCCCAGGACTGATCCATGAGGTACCCCACTAGTGACTTGCATCTCTTCTGACTGTATACCACTTACCACCACTCTCTGTTTTCTGCCTGTCAACCAGTTTGCCACCCAGTTGACCAACTTCTGACCCACACGGGCCTACCCAGCTTATTTATCAGTCTTCTATGTGGAAGAGTGTCGAAAGCTTTGCTGAAGTCAAGGTAGACGACATCAATTGCTCCCCCTTGGTCCACCACTCTGGTTACCCAGTCAAAGAAATCTATAAGATTAGTTTGACAGGAACTTCCTTTTGTAAATGCATGCTGTCTTGGATCCTGTGCCCCTATGGATTCCAGGTGTTGCACTGTCCTTTCCTTAAGGAGCGCCTCCATAATCTTGCCCACTACTGAGGTAAGACTGACTGGTCCAAAATGGGTCGACACTCCCCATTTATTCTTTTTTTTTTTTTTTTTTATAATCATATTTTATTAACTTTTGAACAAAGAGAAAAACAGTACATACAAAACAGTGCACAAGAGGGCAGAAATACATCTCAAAGGTCAAACCAAGTCCTAGTGTGCAATACATATTATAAACCCAGGATTGCAATGGTAAAAGAAGACAGCTGACATAGTAACAATACCAGTAGTGGTGCATGGGCTCAGGTAGTCAACTAAAATACCAATAAGAAAAACTAGTCAGGGGACAAAAGCAGGGTCTCTGGCCATAACAGATAAAAAACACCAGGACAACCTATTCCTCACCTTTTCCTCAAGATCAAATAGCACAAGTCAGCATTTCTGGTGTGTAGGTTGTGTTGATCAAGGAGAGCTATTCGTCTACCGTTGGTATAGCTGTCGTAAGCCAAAGTTAAGTTATACATTTCTCCACCATTAAAAGAAGAATACCTAGTAAATATCTGACTGCAGGATCTTTAATCCCTTTAGGAACTATCAAAATTAATTCTGTAGCGCTCCACATTGTCAATGGAAGTAATTACCACCAGGTATAGTGCATGCACCCCCACCAGGGGGATGGCACAGCCCAAGCTTTAGAATGCTGGGCATATGAGGATTCCAAGCAGCAGCAATGACCCTGTTAAAGTTATCCTAGTCTTAGGGGAAGCAACTTGTCTATTTTCTCTCAAGGATGTAAGATTTTCAGTTGGGGCTGCAATTCTGCATAGCAGGTTGGGGCTTCCTGGTTCCATGGAGCACTCCTAAATTAAAAATGTGCCTGTTAAGCTACGGCTTTCCAACTGACTAACCTGCCATGAGTCTGTTCCCTCACGCCTCCCCCCCAACCCAGTTCAGGTTGTACGGATGCTGCTGTTAAAAACAAAACCAAAAAAACACACACACACACAGAAAACATGGTTGTATTGTTTTGTTTGTTTGTTGTACTTTGTAGTTCAGAAGGCTTGAGTACGTCTTTTACCTCAGCCTCCTGAACACCCGTGCTACCGTCATAAGCCTTGCGGCAGTTTGGTGCACACTTCTTTGCTGGGTTTTCACACGCTTGCCTTCTCGCAACATCGGTTGCCGCAAAGTGCATCTACCTTGACACAAACTGCATCTATTTTTGACCCAACTGTGAGAAAAAGTGCACGAAAGCTGCATGGTGATTGTGCGCATATGCGTCTTGATGCAGACCACATTTTTCTATAGTGCTACTGGATTGCCATGCACGTAAGGTCGCGCACACATATGATTAACCTGTTAACAGCTCATACAAATTTTCAGTATCAGCAAGATAATTATTTCGCGACATTTGCATATTATAAACAGGATTGTCTCTTGGCACCATGGCTTATCAGAGACCATTAATTATGAAAAGGTGTATGACCTGCAAAAGGATGATGAGGCCCTCCCCCATGGGTTCCTATTGTCCTCATTGTGTTTCCCAGCACAACATTTCTCTAACGGTTCCCCCCAGCCAGTCCACCAGCTGAAGAGGGGGGCACCTGGTTCTTCAAGTTGGCAGTGGCAAAGCAGAATTGCGAAAATCTCAGCTATTGCTCCGTGGTGAGCTTCTGAGCCCTGATGTCCCACAGGATATCCCAGCAGACACATCCAATGCCAAACCGGGCCCCTCAGGTCAGCCAGTGAGACCCACAAATGCACATCCAGATACATTGCACCAAATTAGGCTGCAGAGACAGATAAGCAAGCAGACCACAACCCAAAACACTTACTGGGTCAGGATGAGGATTTCAGGGATCTTCAGGGAAACTCCCAACCTTCAAAAATTGCTTACTGATGAAGAGGATGCCCCCTCTGAGGAGGAGGAGAAGAAAGAGTGGACAGAACCCAGGTCAAGGATTCCTATACTTCCTCTGTTTGACAAGTCTATCTCTTTTGATAGCTGAGGCATGTAGATCCTTGCAACTCAAGGACGAGCAGTCTGCAGAGACAGTGGATGTTAATCCAATTCTGTCTGTGTCCTCCTCTGCTCCTAAATGTTTTTCAAGTTTTAGTCACAGTGACCAGATTATTAAACAAGAATGGGCTAGTGTGGATCAGAGAAAACATCTTACAAAACCAAAAAGATGGCCTTTTTCCTTTTTAGAGGAAAATACTGCAGGTGGGAAGCCCCACCGCTGGTATGCAAGGCAGTGTATAATTCAGTCAAGCACACCACCATCTCTAGCGAGGGTTCTCTGGCCTTGTCAGAGTCACACAACAAGTGAGTGGATGCCACATGTAGGAAGGCCTTTGTTTCAAACAGTACAAACCTTCGTACCTCATATGCTTCCTTTATTGTTGCCAGAGCCTTAAACTTGTGTGTCTCAACCCTGGGCAGCTTCGTCCCACCAGATTCGGAAGGGGCAAGCATTTTGCAATTAATTGCCATGGTCTCCACCTTTCTTGGTGATTCTACAATGGAGAACTTGCACATGTCGGCCCATCATATTGTGTCAGCCATGCAGGGTGTATGGCTGAGGCACTGGGTTGCTAATCAAGCTTCAATAGAGTCTAATCTATTGTACCTTAACTTGGACATTGCACCGTTGAGTTCCTTAATTTGCAAAGCATAATTACCTTGACCTGAATTATGCTGGGAGAGGACCTTATAAAAATTGTTTCCTAACAGCAGCATACTCATGTTCATCAAGGCTGCTGCAGGAGATAAGCTTTTTTAATAAAGGATTGTTCTAAATCCAGTTTAAAACCTATCCACCACTCTTACAGAGAGTCATGTAGACAATGAACCAAAATACAGGCCCTAAAGAAAGGAAAAGTTAAAATATTTTCTTGTTCTAAAAAGGAAGAGCTTTCTACATATGTCAGGATTTTTTGTGTTGGAATTTTATGATGTCAATATTTTTTCCTTTCAGTCTTTTTCGTGTCGGGATATTTTTTGTCGGGATTTAGTACTTAACCCGCCTGGAATATCAACCATCGACCTTGTGTTGGACATGCTTACCCGCAAGCCCTTTGAGCCTCTTGCGACATGTGAGTTAAAGTTTTAACTTGGAAAGCCGCTTTCTAGTGGCCATCTCTTCTGCTCACAGTGTGTCTGAAATCCATGCCTTGGTCGCAGATCCCCCCACATACTGTTTCCCACAGGGACAAGGCAGTGCTCCGCACACAATAAGTTCCTTCCTAAAGTGGCATTGGAGTCATAGACTCTTAGACATGTGATGGCAGAAAAGGGCCTTCCTGGCCCATCGAGTCTGCCCATTCCATCCCTCTACCTGTCACCCCCGATTCCCCTGTCTTCCCCTTGACAACCCTCTGTGTTTGTCCCAGGCCGTCTTGAATCCCTCCACTGTACTGGCACTCACCACCTCCTCTGGCAGTCTGTTCCAGAGCTCAGTTACTCTCTCTGTGAAGTAATACTTCCTAACATTTCCCCTAAACATTTCCCCCTCCACCTTCAGTCCATGCCCCCTAGTTCTTGTATCTACCTTCCCTGTAAATATGCCCTTCCCCACTTTATTGATCCCCTTCACATACTTGAATGTTTCAATCATGTCCCCTCTTTCCCTTCTTATCTCCAGAGGTTATAAATCCAGTTCCCTCAACCTCTCCTCCTATGCCATCCCTCTTAGCCCATGCACCATTTTAGTGGCCCTTCTCTGCACCCTTTCCATGCCATCTATGTCCTTTCTTAAATGTTCTGGAGTTCCTTCTGAATCAGCCACTGTGCTGCCCACCTATTCTACCAGCTTCCAGAATGAAGGAGAGTACAGTCTCCATTTTCTGAATGTTGGGAGGGTCCTCACTTGTTACCAGGACAGAACTAAGGATTTCAGGCAATCCAAACATCATTTTGGTGTCCTTCACTCCCAGTTGAAAGGAAGGGACAGCCTGTTACAGTCAAGTACATTGTTGCCTGGACTGTGAGCTGTCTGCACCACTGGTATGCCATGGCATAGGTCATGCTAAAATGTCAGGTACACACTCACTCCACTACTGCAATTGTCACACTCCTGGCAGAGATTGCTCTGTGCCTGTCAGTGATATATTGCAGGGCTGTAACTTAGACCACAGTGTGCACTTTTCTTACGCACTGTGCCCTGGATGTCTCTGCCAGGCAGCATGCCACCTTTGGTGGGACTGTCTTGAATGGACTTCAGTTCTGAGTGAGCTCTTGACTCCTACCACCCTAGCCCGGGGGTTTGTCTGAGCTTGGTACTCTGACCTATTAGTGTGAATCAATGGTGAAAATTGATTCCTGGAAGATATGAAAATTATGTACTCATTGTAATTCTTGATCTTGTAGGAATATCTTCACCATTGGTTTGCACACCCACCATCCCCTGAGCTCACTCCAGTATGTTTATTGTTCTTCTCCCCTTGTTCAAAGCTTGTATGTGAAAACACTGTATTGCTCACATGTTGACCATTCTACACAGGTCACCAAAGTTTCCTTATGCCTAGGTTTAGTGCAGAAGTTATAGTTATGTTATGCTGCACCTCCTTGGTAAAAAGAACTGAGGTGGTTGAGGGCTGGTGCTCAGGTAAGCCTGGCTCTGCAAGCCACTCTTGCAGTGCCATGCTTGTGCACAGCTTGTCTCGGCGCCAGCCCTCCTGGAAAGTTCTGGCTACACCTTAGAAAGGACGTAGACAAGGTGGAGGCAGTCCAGCGGAGGGCAACTAAAATGGTGCAGGGTTTGCACCAAAAGCCCTAGCAAGAGAGAGACTGAGGGATCTCATCATGTATACCCTGGAAGAGAGGCGAGCAAGAGGGGACATGATAGAGACCTACAAGTCAGTGTTGCAATTACAGATGGGCTCGTCAGGGCTCAACCCCCCCACCCAGCTCTGAAGTGAGCCCCGATTGCTCATGCATCCACTGTCTTTCACTTATGATGGGAAGGGGCAGCTCAATTTAAAGATATGAGCCTTATGGGCCCCCATTGCTCCCAAAGGTCATGCAGTTTAATTCCAACACTGCTACAAGTACTGTACCTCTTGGGGATAAAGAGGGTGCAGGAGGAGAGAATCTCTTTCAAATGAGAAAAAACTCCAGGACCAGAGGGCGTATGATGAAACGGGGAAGGGGGGATGGTTTAAGAGGGATGTGAGGAATCATTGCTTCCCTGAAAGAGTGGTGAACACCTGGAACAGAGTGCCAGTGAAAGTGGTGGGGCAAAAAATAGTAGGGGCTTCAAGCATGCGTGGGATCGACTTAGGGGAATATTAGTGAATAGGCAAGGAGGAAGGAAGGTCACCAGAGACCAGTTGTGGCCTGAAGAGATGGACTAGGCAAGGATCATCTGCCCAGACTGGGCAGGCCAAGCAGTCCTTTTCTACTGACAAATTCTCTGCTTCTATGAGGTCATGGTTTTGAGTCAGTGGTGGATTGTGGAGAGCAGGTTAGCACTCCTTCTAGTGATTAGGGAATAGGCCTTAGGTCAGTCGAAGGAGAACCCAATAGCTCCATAAGAGTTGGGAAAACTTTAAGAACAAAAAAACAATTGAATGTTCTACTAAAATGTGTAGTGGACAGTGCCCCATACTTACTGAACAACACCACTGTTATCATGATGAATTATTGATCAATGAATTCTTTCTCCACCAAATCTTTTCTTTCTAGGTCTTTTCATGACATCCTACCTTTTCTCTGGCACAGACTGCTGGGAGGGTGGGTGGGGACCTGAAAAAGGTTTTAATAAAGTTGTTTTTCAGAATATGGCACATGTCCTGAATGGTCCTAAACTTATCTGAACTGTTTCTCCCAACCCTGGCGTGAACTTCCCCTCATTCGCACAGCTTTACCCGCTGTAGACTAGGACCTAGCATTTGGTCTCGGGAGGAAAAATGAAACTGCTTCCTTGGCAATCTTTCTGCAAGCTGAGAAACTTCACACTACTCCTTCTACAGCAGCTGCAGCAAGATTACGAAGATGTTTTTTTGCAAAGTGTGCATAGTTATTAGAACTGTGTAGGTGGATTATGATAAAATCAATATTCCTCTACACTAGTTGAACCCCATGTGGGTTTTATCACTCCCAGGTGGTTCTGACTCACTGCAGAAAAAAATCTGCTCAAACTGCAGAATTTTCCAAGGAATTTATTTTGCTTCTGAGTGCACCGCAGAATAACATTAAGAAAAAAAAATCCTGTATGTTTGGTCTAATCACTCTCAGCATGGGGACGCTGAGAATTTGCTACACTTGAGGTTTCCATTAGAAAAGGCAAATGTTTGTTCAGTCTGAGAATGAGGAAACCTGTCATCCTAAATAGGGACAGGTTCTAATCCTTGTAGGAGGAAAATTATACTTTACATAGAAACATAGACCATGATGGCAGAAAGAGATCAGAGGTCCATCCAGTCTGCCCATACTCCCTATAATCCCTGGAACTTTTTGATCTTCCTGGACCTTATCTTCACCATTGATTCACACTGCTGGGTTCAAGCCGAAAGCGCTAGGACCTTGCAGGAGCCAAACATTTTCAACAGGGCTGGCGCTGAGGTAGGCTGCACACATGTGTAACCCCCCTGCAAATGGGGGTTCCCAAAAGACTTCCAGGAGCTTGCTTGAATGCTCCAAGCCTGAATGGTGTTTGGCGTTTAAGCCATTTATCAGTGAGTGTTTTAGAACCTCTGGTACTGTCTCTTTAAGAGCTGTCTGCTTGCAGACATAATTAGTTTGTATGGGGACTGTGTGTTTCTTTGATTGAGTACCACTCAAGCTGCTGCCAATTCACCCCATTTTGCAGTCACTAGGAGTGCAAAGGAACCTGTCTGAAAGATGTAACTGATTGCCAGAAATCATTTACAGTAATAATAAAATTACAGTTTGTCTAACCTGCTTTCTTTGCAGTCAGAACTGTCTGCTAGTTCCCCATTCTGGTTTTGAACTGCTGAACTGGACCAATCAGTGTGGGGTAAACTAGCTCTAAAATGATGCCTTGGACGAATCAGAACTTGGGACTCATAATCTGAGCCAGCCACAAGAGGATTGTATGGGCAGTGACTCTGGGAGATGTAGTTTAGACTTCGTGCCTTTTGGACCAACAGCAGCAGTCTATTGTGAGTGACAGCCAATCCAGTCAAGAACTGGGAGGAACTCAAGGAAGTGCCAGGTTTTTGTCTGTTGGGAGTTTCAGTTTGAGATCTGAAAGTGAAGGGAAAGAAACCCTGTGCTCCTTCAGTGCACAGTTTCAGTCAAAAACGTGTACAAGGCCCAGAGTTCCGGTCTACAACTTGTGTAACTGCTTGTTAGGACTGAATCAGTCCTGTGAAAAGAATCAAAGGATCTCTGAAGAGTAGAAACCAGGCTCACCCTGTGAAGACTGAAGAAATTGTTGAATTACACTCGGTCTGTCAGGAACTGAATCTGCTGTGTGTTCTCCTGGTTATTGTGCAGTAATTGCGATTGGGATACAGATGCAGCCTGCCTGGTATAGTGCTTTCTTTTTTACCATATAAATGTGTGAGGAGTCTCTTGGAGATCAAAAGTAGCCCTGCTGACATTGAAGGACCATATCTTCTTTGGAGGTCGTGAGTACTAGTTCGGGGTCGCTCCCTGTTGAATTGCCACATTGAGTCCAAATGGAATTACTGTACTGCTGACTGTTTAATTTTCCTTTTCTCTGTGTGAAAGGGCCCCTACCAGCTGCCACGGTTTGGACTAGCCACTAGGGCTTGGGTACCCAGGGACAGTAACTGATAGGGATAGGCCTGTGCACAGAGCCATAGGTAGATTATTAGAGTGATAAGCTAATTAACCTGATTCCCCTGTCCTTGTTATATCCCCTAAATAAATCAGAGCTGCTTGTTTCAGCAAAGTTATACTGCCTGAGGTATTTGTCTATGTTAAAGTACTGTACTGTGATTGTTGCACTGTATCCTCATTTCACAGGAGGTCCCAGTGCCGAAACCAGACCTGTGGGGTAAGTGTATACTGTGAAGGTAATTTGATATATTGTGGGCCACTAGTGGGAAGAAAGGGGGTTGCAGTGTCCCAGAGGGCTGTGACCAAGTTAGTTTAACTATTGCAAACCCCTGACCTCTGGGTGGAGGCACCAGCCATTGGATCCAGGCCCTCAACCTGTTAGTGGCAAATCAGGCAGGGGTAGTAGCCCTGGGATAGCGCCATCTAGGGGTACATCTTGAGGCTCACCGCTGGGATTGTGTGTCCTCTAGTGGCCATATTTACGAACCACTGTTAAGAAAAAATGGGTACCCGACAGAAGTGGCTGTGCACCGCTTGGAGTGGTGTACTGGGAGGAGATCGACCCCAAAATGCTATGCTTATCCTGGACATCCCCTGGGTATCAATACGGACACTGTGCAGGAGTACTTTCCAAGGTGGAAGGTTTACAAAACCCTGTGGTGGTGGGTCGGCATGCTAATCTGCTCACCCACACTTTCCTGGCCCTAGTAGAGTTTGGGATCCCATAGATAGCTCCAAAGTGCCACAGACCATTACCCCAGAGGGAGCCCTCACTGCTTGGAGAGTGATAACTAAGGACAGTAAAGACCCGGGGGGGAATCAGCCCCCACCACTATCTGAAACTTTTGAGGAGAAATTTGCTGAATGGTTGCTGGGAGAGGGGAAAACTGTGGAGGACTTGAAGAAACTATTCTTGCCACCTGGGGGTGTTCCTCCCCCAACACCCTCTCCTGCTCCAGTGCCCGTAATGGTGGCTGAACCAATGCAGACTCCTATTTCTGCACCTGCCATTAGTCACGACTCTTACCGAAGGTTGAGGATCTTCTGGCACCCTCCCACCCCCAAGGGAGGATGACTGGGAGACCTGGATAGACTATGTTGCCCCCAAGTGCTAGAATGGCAATGCTCGGAAGGCTAAAAGCTTAAAGAGGGTTAGTGAGAGCCTCCGAGGTCCTGCCCTGGCTACCATCCGTGCTAGAAACGGGCCAGTAACCCTGAAGCGACTGCACAGGCCTATCTTGAGGCCTTGGAGAATGTGTATGGGAGCCCAGATTCTGATGAGGACCTATGGTGGAGAGTAAGAAATGCACAACAGTACCAAGGGAGTTGTTGTCTGTGTATGTCTCGGCTGGAAAAAATTGTTGCAAGAATGCCTCAGAAAGGGTAGTTTGCCAGCGATTGAACTGGACCGAACCAGACTGGACAGAATCCTTAAGTCTGCCCCCTCTCAGAACTGCTGTTGCTTCAGTTACGCCTGGCAAATCGACTGGAATCCCCACCTCCTATGATGAGTTAATGAGAGAAATTCGAGGAGTTGAGAAAAGGCGACTCGGAGGTACCTGCACCAACAGCTGTGGCTACTGACTCGAGTGACTGAGGGTGACCCATCATGAAGTTCAGGGGCAGAGGTTGACAGTCAATGAGTGCTCTGACAAGGAAAAGATATGCCACAATGGAAGGAACTGTTGAGAGAGATCCGGGAATTCAAAACAGTCCTTTATGAAGGCCACGCCTGCAAGTAGTGGCCCTGACCTATATCCGACTGCATCTGTTATGGGGTGGGGTACCCACCCATGTATCTCCTGCTGATAACAGCTCCAAACTCAATTCCTTGACCATGGAAGTGGAGAAACTGACGAGATGTCTCCAAATGCTTATCACGTCAAGAGACAGAGATGGCACCCAGGTTTCCAGTTAGTAATACCCCTCCCTGGCTCCCAGTGTGGCGCCTGCCAGCTCAAACTCCAGAAAGTATGTTTTGCTATAATTGTGGGAAAGATGGGCACATGAAAGGGAATGCCAGTCCCCAAAAGACACTGACAAAGTTGCATATAGGCTACAAGGAGAGCTTGAGAAGAAATCAGTGGTTAAGAGGCACGACATGATCCCAGTGAGGCACCAAAATGCTAATTCACGCCCTTTGTGGCAAGGTCAGTTGCCCAGGCCCCCACTACCGCTCTCCAGACTGGTCCAGAATAGTGGGTCCCTCCATGGAGACCACTGTAAAGGTGAATGGAGTGTCTACAAGAGCTGTATTAGACAGTGGCTCCCAAGTGACAATTATGTTCCAGGATTGGTATCAGAAGCATTTGTCAGAGTACTTCTTACAACCATTAGAAGGACTGCATGTATGGGGGTTAAGTGAGAAGGCCTACCCTTATTCCGGTATATCCGAATTTGGCTGTCTTTCCCACCTCCGTGGCTGGAGTGGCCGAACAAGTAGAGACCCTAGCCTTAGTGTGTCCCCCACTGGACTGTATGATGGTGTCCCTTGTTGATTGGAACAAATGCTCATATGTTCGGAAGGCTGGCACAGTTGTGTTATGAAAAACAGGGGTCAAAGACTAGTAGAGCTTTAAGAGTTCCGGCTTTAATTAAGAAGGCCTATGAGGCACAGAGAGATGCTGAAAAACAGAACCAGAGGAACCGGTCGGAATTGTATGGAAGAAGGATCCTGAGTCTCTGATCCTGGCGCCAAATGCCCAGTGTACCTTACAGGAGAGGTCCGTATCAGAAAGGATGTTAAGAATAAAATATTAATGTTGGATGCACCAGGCGATGGAAAATTGCCAGAGGGACTGCTGGTCAAGCCTAGTATTTTGCCGCTAGAGCCCATGCTTATGCCAGAAGGGTAATGGTCCAAGTTCATAATGTGTCTGAAAGAGACATTCGAGTAAACAGAGGTTGCATCCTGGCTAATGTGCATTGTGCAGACACTGCAGTGCTACCCAGCAGCAAGAGTTCAAGGAAGAATGACAGAGTAACGCCTGACTTGTTTGATTTCGGCGACTCTCGCTGCCAGCTGAATGGAAAGTGAGGATCAGTGAGAAGCTTGCCCAGAGAGACCAGGTGTTTTCTTTAAAGGAATGGGATGTAGGATGCGCAAGGAGCTGAGCACAATATCCGCCGCATGACGAAGACCATTTCGTGAGAGGTCTCGACGCCTGGCACCTGCTGACATAGATGATGTGAGACGGCATCTGCAAGAGATGTTAGCTGCTGGTGTAATACAAGAATCCAGAAGCCTTATGCTTCCCCATTGTGGTAGTGAGGAAAAGAATGGAACAGTAAGGATGTGTGTGGATTATCGCACCTTAAACCGGGCGGACTATCCCTGATCAGTACACAATGCCCCGCATTCAGGATGCTTTGGACTGCCTAAACGGGAGCAAGTGGTTCTCTGTGCTGGATCTCCGCAGTGGGTACTACCAGATCCCGATGGCCCCAGAGGACCGTGGAGAAGACGGCCTTTATCTGTCCGCTTGCTTCTATGAATTCATGAGGATGCCTCAAGGATTTCAGGTGCCCCAGCCACTTTTCAACGATTGATGGAGCGTGCAGTGGGGGACATGAACTTACTAGAGTGCCTGGTATACCTAGATGATGTTATTGTGTTTGGCAGCTCACTGGAGGAACATGAGAGCAGATTATTTAAGGTATTGGACCGACTGGAGGACTTTGGCCTTAAACTGTCCATTGATAAGTGTCAATTCTTTCAAACATCAGTAAAGTATGGGGACATAGTATCCACCGAGGGAATAGAGACCGACCCAAGTAAAGTTGAGGCCTTGACCACCTGGCCACAGCCCAAAAATCTAAAAGAACTGCAAAGATTCCTGGATTCTGTGGTTATTATCGGCGCTCATCAAGGACTATTCAAGAGTGATCCGCCTTTACTTAACCTTACTCAAGGGTATCCCCAACCCACAAAAATACCAAAAGTCAAGGTCCCTCAAGACTGAAAGAGTGTATTTTCATCCGAGTGAAGTATTTGGGGCCCGCTGGACTTGATTGTGAGACTGCTTTTCATGAGATCATATATCAACTTACCCATGCTCCAGTGCTGGCCTATGCCGATCCAAGAAAACCTTACGTCCTGCACACTGATGCTAGCTTGCAAGGGTTGGGGGCTGTGTTGTACCAAGAGCACGAGAATGGCCTGAGACCAGTGGCCTTTGCCAGTAGAAGCCTGACCCCATCCGAAAAGAACTATCCTGTACATAAGTTAGAGTTCCTAGCTTTGAAGTGGGCTATTGTTGACCAATTCCATGAGTACTTGTATGGGGCTAAAATACTAGTAAAAACTGACAATAATCCTTTGACCTATGTGCAGACCTCAGCTAAGTTGGATGCCACTGGCCATAGGTGGCTTTCTGCATTATCTACATATGACTATGCTCGAATACCGGCAGGTCTGAACCACATAGATGCTGATGCTCTCTCCGGAGGCCTGTTCCCCAGAATGATTGGGTCCGATTGGCAGAACCTGACATTCGGCACTCTGCCGAAGTTTGACAGGGAGGAACAATGTCCACTGACGCAGTGGACTGCATGGTGGATTGCTTGGGACCTCTCTGAGAATTGCATACCTGCTGCTTATTGCCACTTTTCTGCAATAGACATTGGTGCACTGCCTCAGCTGGACAATGACAGTATTCGAGGCTCAACTCCGCGATCCCATGATCAAAGCAGCTTTAAAGCCCTCTATGCAGGAAAAGATGTGTCCAAATTACGCCCACTGATTTGAGAACTGCACTGTTATACAAAGAAGGTCCTAAGTTGAAACTGATCAATAAACTGTTATACAGAGAAACAGTAGACAGAGGGGACAAGTAGACAAACAACAACTAGTGCTGCCCACTGCCTTTCGAGACTCAGTACTGAGGTCCTTGCACAACCACTAGGGGCACCTTGGTATAGACAGAACACTTGACTTGGTGAGATCCAGATTCTATTGGCCTAAGATGGGGCTGATGTGGAGCAACACATTCGAACTTGTAGTCGCTGCTTACAGAGGAAAGCTTTGCCCCAGAGGGCTGCCCCTTGTTAACATCACCACCAGTGCACCCATGGAGCTGGTCTGTATTGATTTTCTGAGTTTGGAGTCAGATCAAAGAAATATCAGTAATGTGCTGGTGGTCACTGACCATTTCACGAGATATGCCCAAGCTTTCCCACCAAAGACCAGAAAGCATCCACTGTGGCCAAAGTACTTGTAGAAAACTTTTTTGTTCACTATGGGGCTCCACAAAGAATCCATTCTGATCAAGGGAGAGACTTTGAGAGTCGTCTGATCAAAGAGATGCTTTCTCTGTGGGGAGTGAGAAAGTCCAGAACCACTCCTTACCACCCCCAGGGGGACCCACAGCCTGAACGTTTCAACCGCACTTTGCTAGATATGCTAGGCACCCTGCACCCAAAGGACAAGCCTAGATGGAGCCAACAAATTAGCACCCTGGTACATGCTTATAACTGCACCAAAAGTGATGCCACTGGTTCTCCCCTACCGCCTGATGTTTGGAAGAGAAGCTCGACTACCAGTAGATGTGTGTTTGGGGTCTCCTGATGGGGTTCAAGCTGACAACTATTTACAGTATGTGCAAAGTTAAAGGCCCAGCTAACTCATGCGTACCAACTGGCTCAAACCATGGCTGCCAAAAGAAATCTGGCCAACAAAGAAAGGTATGATAAAAGGTGAAAGCACAGGAACTCCAGGAGGGAGATCGGTATTGCTAAGAAATCTGGGACTGCATGGCAAGCACAAGATTGCTGACAGATGGCACCATCTCCTCACATTGTAGTGGGCAAACTAGATGATCTGCCAGTGTACAAAGTAAGGCCTGAGAACAATTCAAAAGATGTAAAACAATGCATAGAAATCATTTACTACCCATTGGACAAATCCTGATTGAGTCTGAGCCCCTAGAAGATGCCCCTCTGGACCAGTGACTAGAGCTGCTGCTAAGAAAAGATCAAGAAAGTCTGCACCTACAGAAGCAGAGTTAAAGTGTTCCCTCCACAAGTCCCAGTTGAGCATGACTGTCAGTCCATATCAGAAGAAAGTGAGAGTGACTTTGAATACTATCCTTCTTACTAACTGAGTCAATTGTTTCGGGCAATCCCAGTCAATACTGGAGACAAAGCTGGGCCTTCTGGACTGTCTAATGCCCCAGCTTCATCCCTGGAGCCAATGCCCCCAGAAAGTGAAGTGCAAAGCATCAGATCAGATGAAATGGAATCATTGTGCATGGTTGAATTGTTTGAGCTTTCAGGGGAGGAAAATGATAGATTGGGGCAGACTGGTGATACACCGAACAAGAAGAGTATTTTGAGTGCCCTGACAGTCCACTGCCAGTGTCCGAAAGCTCTCCATGCGAGCCAAATGTTGTGGACTCAGAAACTGTAACTCCTGGAGCTGAAAGTGCCCCAAGTTCTAGCCTCTCTCCCCATGGAGACTCCTGACAAGTGAGGACAATGCTGAAAATGAGGCTCAGAGTGCAGAGACTGTAACAGTTCCCCTAGAAAGACTGGTCGAGCTGTAAGCCTGTGGTGCACCTCAGTTATGATTCCCTTGGGAGGCCTGTGGACTTGCCTCTCAATGTTGTCCATAAAGGAGTGTATGTGTCCCCGGCTCATTGCCCAAACTGAGCGTCAGTGCTAACTCCAAGTTACTTGTGTTGCCCTCTAGTATGGTGCCCTTGCCCCGTCCAGCCCCAAGGTAACTGATAGGAAGCCCCTCTTCAGGTTTCATGTACAAGAGGTAATAACTTGAGTTATGGTACAATGTGTATGTAATACTGTGTAAAGAGTGACGACTGCAATGTTTCAGAAATGTGTTCTTGGTAAAATGATATATTGACTGATGATTACATGTGAGCCTAATGCAAATGTATATGGTTGCAGTTGAAACTATGGGTACTTGCTTGACGCGGACGCCAAGCTTTCCCAGGCCAGGAAGGGTGTAACCCCTGCAAATGGGGTTCCCAAAAGACTTCCAGGAGCTTGCTTGAATGCTCCAAGCCTGAATGGTGTTTGGCTTTAAGCCATTTATCAGTGAGTGTTTTAGAACCTCTGGTACTGTCTCTTTAGAGCTGTCTGCTTGCAGACATAATTAGTTTGTATGGGGGACTGTGTGTTTCTTTGATTGAGTACCACCAGCTGCTGCCAATTCACTCCATTTTTGCAGTCACTAGGAGTGCAAAGGAACCTATCTGAAAGATGTAACTGTTTGCCAGAAATTATTTACAGTAATAATAAAATTACAGTTTGTCTAACCTGCTTTCTTTGCAGTCAGAACTGTCTGCCTAGTTCCCCATTCTGGTTTTGAACTGCTGAACTGGACCAATCAGTGTGGGGTAAGCTAGCTCTAAAATGGTGCCTTGGACGAATCAGAACTTGGACTCATAATCTGAGCCAGCCACAAGAGGATTGTATGGGCAGTGACTCTGGGAGATGTAGTTTAGACTTCAGTGCCTTTTGGACCAACAGCAGCAGTCTATTGTGAGTGACAGCCAATCCAGTCAAGAACTGGGAGGAACTCAAAGGAAGTGCCCGGTTTTGTCTGTTGGGAGTTTCAGTTTGAGATCTGAAAGTGAAGGGAAAGAAACCCTGTGCTCCTTCAGTGCACAGTTTCAGTCAAAAAGCGTGCAAGGCCCAGAGTTCGGTCTGCAGCTTGTGTAACTGCTTGTTAGGACTGAATCTGTCCTGTGAAAAGAATCAAAGGATCTCTGAAGAGTAGAAACCAGGCTCACCCTGTAGAAGACTGAAGAAATTGTTGAATTACACTCGGTCTGTCAGGAACTGAATCTGCTGTGTGTTCTCCGGTATTGTGCAGTAATTGCGATTGGGACAGATGCAGCCTGCCTGGTATAGTGCTTTCTTTTTTTTACCATATAAATGTGTGAGGAGTCTCTTGGAGATCAAAAGTAGCCCTGCTGACATTGAAGGACCATATCTTCTTTGGAGGTCGTGAGTACTAATTCGGGTCGCCTCCCTGTTGAATTGCCACATTAAATCCAAATGGAATTACTGTACTGCTGACTGTTTAATTCTTCCTTTCTCTGTGTGAAAGGGCCCCTACCAGCTGCCACGGTTTGACTAGCCACTAGGGCTTGGGTACCCAGGACAGTAACTGATAGGGATAGGCTCTGCACAGAGCCATAGGTAGATTATTAGAGTGATAAGCTAATTAACCTGATTTCCTGTCCTTGTTATATCCCCTAAATAAATCAGAGCTGCTTGTTTCAGCAAAGTTATACTGCCTGAGGTATTTGTCTATGTTAAAGTACTGTACTGTGATTGTTGCACTGTATCTCATTTCACAGGAGGTCCCAGTGCCGGAACCAGACCTGGGGGTAAGTGTATACTGTGAAGGTAATTTGATATATTGTGTGGGCCACTAGTGGGAAGAAAGGGGTTGCAGTGTCCCAGAGGGCTGTGACCAAGTTAGTTTAACTATTGCAAACCCTGACCTCTGGGTGGAGGCACCCGCCATTGGATCCAGGCCCCTCAACCTGTTAGTGGCAAATCAGGCAGGGGTAGTAGCCCCTGGGATAGCGCCATCTAGGGGTATCACATGCATGACACTGCAAGATTGCTTTGTGCTACATAGCGTATCTCGGCAATGGCCTCCAACCTCCTCAGTTCCTTTTGTCCTGCTGTCAAGTGTGCTTCAGTGATGATGTTGCTCGCCTGCTGGGAGTCAGAATCTTCACATCTACGACAACAGCATTTAGTTTGATTCTTTATCTGTATTACAGTTAGTGTTTGTTATTTTTCTGTCAGTTAAAAAAACATATGTCAAGTTTCTCTCAGCCCTACCGAGCAATGACCTATGACCACGGACGTTGATGGAAGGGAGTCTCTTCATGAATGCTGCTGTGGCAGCGGCGCCGTGTCCGGTCCACCTTCTTCTCTGGGGGAGGGTTCTGATGACGGGTGGTCCTGTGTTTGGGAGGAAGGACAGTCCTCCTGTAAACACAAAAAGAAGCGGACCCATTCCCGATATAGGTCGGGGACCCAGCACCCCTTGACCTCAAGTTCTTCCTCCTCCCATTGGAAGGGGAAGAAATGGTACCACTCGCGGTCACCCTCTGGTACGTCTGCCAAGAGGCCTTCTAGGTCCGTGAACAGGAGGCCTTCACTGGCATCATTGGTTTCTCTGATGGCTTCTGCTTATGGTCGTTCCAGGTCTCGGGCCCAGAGCCCCTCTCTGTCCTCTTGTGGGGATTCTGGTGGGCAGTTTTACCACTGGGTAACTCTTATGGAATAGTGGGTACAGCATCTGGCTCATTTGCTTCTTCCTGCAGATCCAGTCCTGGGTCCTTCGGGCCTAGGCTCTTTGGACTCGCACCTGGGGCATTCAAGCCAGGTAGAGCATTTGGTTCTGTAAACGGATTCTGTTCCTTTGCTGGTGACCACACCACCGACACCGGTTCCACTCATCATACCCCCTTGCACTGTCTCTGTGTAAGGATCAGCCCAGGTACCTTCTCTGGTCACTTTGGTGCCGGTTGGACCTTCTTTCAGATCTATATTGGGCTCAGTGTCTGATTCGGGCCTTTCAAAGTCTGTCCTGGCATCATGTCTGGCGCCACTCCTGACTTTTCCTGATTTGAGTTCTTCAGCGCTGCTGCCTCTGGTGCTGGCACCTTTGCTGCTGGTGCTGATGCTGGGTCCTCTGGGAATGGCGCCGGACCCAGTGCTGGCTCCTTCAGGGCCTGTGCCAACTCCCCCTCCAGTGTCAGTGTCGCCTGTTTATCCAACTCGTAGGCCCAAGCCTGACATTTCTGGATCCTCTCCTTTTCCGTGTCCCCTTTCTGAAGAAGAGTTGGAGAGAGATGAGTCTGACCCCAACCTCATTCTTTCACAGGGTGGTAGTGATGACACTTTCTATAGCCTGATGAATCAAGCTCCAGTTCCAGTTCCTGCTCCTGTCCCTCAGGAGGGCCTATCTTTCCAGACCCCGCTGAGAAGTATGCAGGCAACCCTTGACCTTGAGACTTCTGCCCCAACCCAGGTAAGCAGCTGTGTCTGGAGTGGCTTGAAGTTCCTGACATTCCAGTTAACCTCATACCTCCTGTTCCTCCAGCCTTTGAAACTCTTTTGGAGGTGGTGTGGGCCAGGACTGCTTCCATTCTTTCTGTCTCTAAGCAGATAGACTGTGAGTATATTCCTGCTAAGGTCAGACCAATTATGGCTGCCCAGCCTATTGCAGATAAAACTGTTATCCTGTGCTGGCCTGCCAGCGCAGGGGGCAGGGCACCCGTCTGTGACACTGACTTCCTGGGTTCGGGAAGGGACTCGGGACATCAGAGGGCCAGCTTGGGAGAGAGGGATTGAGCATCCTAGGGACTGCTCTCCTACTCCAGAGGGAGGGGGTAGAGTGTCCGACACACCCCGGACCCCTGGCAGAGGCTGGGAGCACCACCATGCTGGCACCATCACTTGAGGGGGCGGGGTAGATGCGGGATGTCATTGCACATCGCAGTCCCCAGGGAAGCATTGGAAAACCAAAATGCTGCCCCCCCCCCCAGCATGATGACCTGACCTGCCTCACCGCCGTCTACACTGCCTTCGACATCCGCCGGGGGGGGGGTCCCGCTCTTGTGGCCCTGACCTGGGGGGTAAGTTGGGACTTGCCTATAGTGTCCATTGGGGGGGCCCTCCTGGCGGCCTCACCCAGGGGGGTAAACCTGGGCACGGGGGGACGGCAAGCGGAGCAGGTCCGAGATTTGGGAAGGTTCGGAAGAAAAAAAAAATAGTTATCCTTACAGAAAATGATAAAGCCATCCTTCCTCAAAACGTTATGGTGCATCATTAACAAGGAACCCCATAAAATTGACAGCATGGGGAAAAGGGTTTTCTCAGCTGCCACTTTGAACATGCGAATTGCCAGTTATAAAGGACATTTCATTCTCAGTATGAATATGTCCCTTGGACCTCACTTAAGTCTCTTGTGGAGTCCCTTACCTGAGTCTGACACTAAACAGAAGATCCTTCAGACTGTCACTCATGGTGTAGAATCCAACAGTCATCAGCTCAAGGCAGCCATGGACGCATTTGATGCTGCTTCCTACTCTGCTGTTGCTGGCATCTGCATAAGATGACATTCCTGGCTTCAAACTTCAGGTTTTTCAACTGATACCCAACAGCAAGTCATGAATGTCCTCTTTGATGGCGCCTTTGTCTGGCCAACAGGTGGAACAATCTCTCGAGGCCTCTCAGAAGACCAGGACAGCCATCAAATCTGCGAGACCAGTCCCTTCATATCCACAAAGAGGAAAGGACCAGGATAGTAGCTTGCCTCCACCAATGTTATTCTATGGCACAGGTCAAGTTGAAAGACCAGGTTCGTGCCCACTCCACCAGAGCAGTCACTATGTCCATGGCAGAGATGCCCTCTGTTCCCATCGCTGATATTTGCAGAGCTGCTACTTAGAGCACAGTGCACACTTTCATCAAGCACTATGCCCTGGATGTCCATGCCAGACAGCATGCTTCTTTTGGCAGGACAATCCTGAATGACTATTGTCCTGAGTGAGCTCTGTCTCCTACTGCCCTGCTTGGGGGAATTTTGTCTGAAGCTTGGTACTCAACCTAGCAGTGTGACTCAAAGGTGAAGATAAGGTCCAGGAAGATATAAAAATTACATACTCATCGTAATTCTTGATCTTTTTGGACCATCTTCACCATTTATTCACACACTCACTCACCATCCCCCGAGCTCACTCTCTCTGTTTATTGGTCTTCATCTCCCTTGTTTTGGTTTGGGCTGTGAAGACACTGCTCTTGTTGACCTTTCTTATATGGGTCACAAGGACTATCTTACGCCCTTGTTAGGTTAGATGTTTAGTTAGGTTATGCTGCACCTCCTCGGTAAAAAAAGTACTGAGGCGGTTAAGGGACATTGCCGAGATAGGCTGTGTAGTGCGAGACAGTCTCACTGTGCCGTGCATGCACGCAGTCTACCTCTGCACCGTCCCTCTTGAAGATTTTTGGCTCATGCAGGGTCCTTGCACTCCCGGCTTGAACCCAGCAGTGTGAATCAATGGTGAAGATGATCCAAGAAGATCAAGAATTACAGTGAGTACGTAATTTTCATTTCCTCCAGGGTACTAACACTCCCTGTCCTATCCCCATTCTCCTCCCTGGTCTTGTCGCCCCGGGTGACCACTATTCCCTTCATTCTGTCTCATGCCTACTTGAATCCCCTGACTGTGTTTGCATCCACCATCTCGTCTGACAGACTGTGCCAAGGTTCCACCACCCTTTCTGTAAAGAAGTACTTCCTCACGTCCTCCTGAACCTCCCTCCTGTTAAATCCCACTCATGACCACATGACCGCGAGTTGGTATTCAGGGTAAATAATTTCCCACAGTTTACCTTATTAATTCCTTTAAAGAACTTGAAGGTCTGTATCATATCCGTTATTGTACTTCCCCACAATCATGTTTTGTCAGAATGTTGTCTTCTTGACGTGGAACCTTTGAGCACCAAATGCTCTGACTCAAGGGATTGTAATTCTGATGCTTTCAATAAATAAATTAATAAAAATATCCCCCCTTTCCCTTCTGGTTTCCAGTGAGATATACTCATCCACAAGCCTTTTGAGCTCCTTGCGACGTGTGAGTTGAAGGTTTTAACTTGGAAAGCAGCATTTCTAGAGGTAATCACTTCTGCTCACAGAATATCTGAAATCCATGCCTTGGTCACAAATCCTCCATATACTGTGTTCCACAAGGTAGTTCTCTGCATGCATCCGAAGTTCCTACCAAAAGTGGTGTGTGAATTCCATCTCAATCAGCCACTAGCGCTGCTTACCTACTTTGCCAACTTCCAAAATGAAAGTTAATGCATTCTCCATCCTCTGGATGTTAGGAGGGTCCTTGGGGTTTACCTAGACAGAACAAAGGACTTCAGGGAATCCAAACAGTTCTTTGTCTCCTTTGATCCCCATCGAAAGGGACAGCCTGTTACAGTCCAATGCATTTCTGCCTGGATTTTGAGTTGCCTACATCACTGCTGTGCCATGGCCCAGGTCAAACTTAAATGTTTGGTATGTGCCCACCGCGCTAGAACAGTTGCCAAATGAGTCCCTGAAAGAGGTTTGATCAGTACCTGTTGGTGATACCTGCTGAATTGCAACATGGAGTACAGTGCCCACTTTTGTCAAGCACTGTGCTTCGGATGTCCATGCCAGGCAGCGTGCCACTTTTGGCATGACAATCCTGAAAGGACTTCTGTCCTAAGTGAGCCCTTTGTTCCTACCACCCTAGTCTGGGGGAATTTTCTCAGAGATTGGTATTCTGACCCACTAGTGGGAATCGATGGTAGAGACTGATTCCTGGAAGATTTGAAAATTACGTACTTACTGTAATTCCTGATCTTCTAGGAGTATCTTCACCATTGAGTCACATGGCACTAGGTTTGAACAGCATTTGTTTGAACAGCGCTGTCAATAACAGCACCATCCATACAATGCTGTTCAGAACGGCGGCAGGAACAAATGCCACAAGTAAAAGCAGCGCCACTGGTAGCAGTTGCAAAGTACACTGACGACCACTACCATTCCAAAACTATATTGTAGCTCTGCCCCCCTCCGCACCCCCCATAACTAAAACAGTCAAGTTGGAGTTGGATTACGGGGTAAAACAAAAATTTTCCTCCACCATTCTTCCTGATTCCTCATCCCTTGTCTTCTTATCCAGTACCACAGACGGTGACATGGGTAGCACTTATTGCACAGTGCTGTTTAACCCCTGTCACTGTCTGTGATATGCTATTCAGACATCACTCTGTTTCCTTGCGCTATATTTGTAGCGCTATTGTAACCAGTTACCATCACATACCCACCTGCCATCCCCCAGGGCTCTCTCCAGTATGTTTGATTGATCTTCACCCCTTTTTCTTGGTTTGGGCTGTGAAGGCACTGTGATATCTTCCAAGAATCAATCTTCACTATTGATTCCCACTTATGGGTCTGTGCCAGAGACCCTAGGATCCTGCAGGAGCAAAGTCTTTTGCAGCCTACAACTTGAGGGACTGACGTCAGTGCCAGTGCTGTCCCCAAGGTAGATGTAATGAGGTGGTACTTGTGGGCTGGTCAGTAACTGACACTGGCCCCCTATCTTCCTCAGTTCTGTTTTTCCTGCATCTAGTGCACATCATAGGTGTGCTAATTGTCATGTGTTACTGTGTCACAACCCCTTCCTTGGTTCATTGCTATTTCTTTATCACTGCACCCCTCAGCACTGTCCTCTCGCAGTGCTATTTTTCTTATTTTGCTACACTGGTGTGGTTCTGAACCCTTCCTTTCTAGGAGCGTGGATATGGTTCACTTATACACACTCTGGCAGTTCCAGTGGAATGATGTTATTGGCCAGAACGTCTTTAAGGTAAGTTCCTCCCACCACCCAGGCAGTATAACCCCCAACTCTACCCTGTGATGTCAGATCTTTCTTTCTGCTGGAAGGACAGGTCACCTCCTTCATTGTCCCACCTAGGATTTTCTGCTCCACAGTAGTGTTACTCAGATAGTGCCTTGGTGGATCCGTTTGACTTCCGTCGGATGGTGCAAGTATCCGACCTTGGATTCCACTCTAAATTTGATCAAAGTCGGATGTCGGATTCACTGTCTAATACCCATGGATCCATCGGATCCAGCAACGGATAGTTGGATCCGATGTTGATCCGACGAACAGATCCATCGGATCCATTCTGGTCACCGGATCCATTTGGTGGATCCGGGATGGTCGGATCAACGGCCAGATAGTGCTACTATCCGACCGGATCCACTATCTGGTAAAAAGGCTGGTATCTGGTGGGATCCGGATTTATAGGATACTATCCAAGCAACACTACTCCACAGGCGAACCACTTTTTTTTTTCAAATGTTTTTGAAGTCTTGCTTGTGGTTTCGCAGTTGTTTTGACTCCGTCTCTGGACCAACAATGGAACACAAGACACCAGGATTCAGATTTTGTGCTAAGTGCTGGCAGAAGATGTCGGTCATCGATTTACATGACATGTACGTATGCTGCCTGGGCAGGCAACACAATGTGGCTGGGTGCGGACTGTGCTTTACCCATGGTTCCTGAGTCCCTTGAGGACAGGAAGCTCTGGTTCTTGCTTGGTTGGCCTGCAGAAAGGGATCCAAAGGCCTGCCCTATGGGTCTAAAGAAGGCCTCAGCTGTGGCCAGATCTGCCAAGCAGCTTGTAAGGTGCAGCTCTTGAGGTGAAAGTGGCGTCTGCCACGGTGGACACCAACTCAGTCTCGGCATCAGAGGGTCTCTTTCACAGGCTAGTTCTGTGACATGTGCCTGCCCCTCCAGACCTTGTGGTAGAGCCCTATCCTCCATAATTCAAAATCCAAGCCCCACCAGTGGTGGTCATGAGATGGGGAGAGATCAGTGCCTTCCCGTTCCCTTGACTCACCCGACCGCTCAATGGCTGCTGAGCGCCCCTCGGCCGAGGGGAAAGTCAGGCAGGTCGAGGATTCTTCGACTCTGCCGTCAAGCTAGTCAGCCTCAGCTCTGATCAACCAGGCCATCAAGATTTTTCTTGAGCTTGTTGACCAATTGTCAGACAATGCTGAGGAGTCAGTCTAGCAGACCTCAGTGCTCCTAGTCCTCACTCAAGAAGACATGAACCAATCAGTAGCCCCGGTCGATCCTTCTAGAGACCAGCCTCCACCCAGGGTTGGGTCTTCACCTGTGTTGCTCAGTGCCGGTAGCCACGTCATCTACTGTGAACCGCAGGAAGATCCTTCTCATGTCAACTAGTATGTCTGGTTGAAGTCGCAGTCGAGGTGTTCATGCTTTCAATCCTGTTTGACTAGGAGATGCTGCCATCAGAGTTCCTCATCCTCCTCATCGTCAGGCGAGGAGAGGCGCCAGTGTAAGATGCTCCAGTGCTATGAGGAATTCCTCTGGTACCACTGGGCCATCATGGGACAGGACAGGGCTGTACCACAAGGACCTTCAGTCTCCTGACAGCTGGTGGTGGTTGCCATGCCAGTCCATGTTCCGCAGGTGCTCCCCACACCTGCTTGTCTGCCAATTAGGGTGGAGCTGCAACCCCAACAGCTGCCAATCAGTGCTCTGATCAAGGAGGCTGGCCATTCTGTTAATGGCTTGCCCAGCCGGTTGGCAGTTAGGATTACCCTGGATGAGGATTCCCAGGAGGTATGTGGTGAACAACGACTGTGGTCAGTCTTTTGAGGAGTCATCAGATGACTTGGATCAGGAATCCATGGCCTCCTCAGGGTCTCAGCTCTTTGGCTGTAGCTCTATTGAGGAGCCTTCCACCGAGCATGGCCCAGTTTCTATTGGAAGGCTGCTCCAACTTATGTCAGAGTCCATGTCAATCCTGCTTGAGCCAGTCCAGAATAGGGCTTAGTACACTCTCATGGACATTTTGGACCAGGATGAATCCTTGTGGGTTGCCTTCCCAGTGGATGAGGCCATCTTGGGACTGGACCAGGAGCTTTGGCATCATCCAGCATCCTGCCCAGCACTCTCGGCCTGCATGGTCTACAAGTACACAGTTCCTACGGGTTCCCTTTCAGGGTTTGTGGACCACCCTTTGGCTGAAGGTTTGATCACGGATTTGATCTCCATAAAGCCACACACCAGGGGGATGTGAAAAGGCCTCCCAACAAGGAGGCCCACAAGATTGACCATGCTGCTAAAAAAGTGTACACTGCATCTACTCTGGGTCTCAGATAGGGTAAATATGCTGTCATGATGGCTAACTATGGTCATTCCATGAAGGAATTTGTTGATGCAATCCTCCCCCACCTCCATCCAGAGCAGTGGAGGGCAGTGGAGTTCATCATAGACCAGGGTTGATCACTGGCTAAATACCAGCTCCAGACAGCCTTGGACATGGGTGATTCATGCGCCCATGCAGTGGCAACAGCTATATCTATGTGTCACAAGGCTTGGCTACATTTGTCCACCTTTATGGCAGACAGCCAACAAAAACTGGCCAATAACCCTTTCCTGGCACCAACCTCTCGCTCTGGGGTGGAAGGGCATCTTGACCAGATTGAGAAGTCCAGTGCCACTTTTACCTCTGTGACCTCATCCCAGAAGGACCACAAAGAAAAGTCTAAGAAGCAGGCTTTTCAGTACTGGTCCTTTAGTCACAGCCTCTCTGGCAGCAGCCTCAGCAGGGGCAGTTTCAGGCCTGGCCCCTCAAGCTGAAGTCCGGAGCCCAAGGTCCAAAAAAGGAGGGGCATGGGTAATAGTGCCCCCAGAAGCTGTCCAGTGATGGGTTGGGTGGTGTCATCCCTCCACCTGTCCTGTTCCCAACTGCTTCCCTGGTCAAAGGCCATCTACATCACTTCTTGCCACATTGGTCTGCTATCACAATGGACAAGTGGGTGTTGGACGTAGTAGGCAGAGGATTGTCTCTAGACATCAAGGCTCTCCCGCCCAACTGCCTCCATGCACCTCGCGTGTCAGGGAGGACATCGCTTAGATCCTTGAGAAAGGGGCAATAGCCTGTGTCCCAGATGCCTTGGCCAGTCAGGATTACTTGTCCAGGTACTTCCTGGTCATGTAACAGAGATGGGGCTGGTGCCACTTACTGGATCTACATGATCTCAACCAGTACATGTGGAACCAAAAGTTCTGGATGGTCACTCTGAGCCAGATTATACTATCTCTGGAGCAAAGCATGTGGTTCTAGGATCGTGAATATGTTGTTCATCTACACTGTTTGGCATGTCCCTTTCCCCTTTAAATCTTGCCAGAAGTCTTCAAGCTGGCTCCTCTCACCCACCCGGGTGGTATATACCTCAGCGCCACCCCATGATGCCAGAACTTCCTTTCCGATGGAAGATACAGGTTGCCTCCCTTGTGCTCTCGCATTTCATAGGCCCTGGCTTTCAAAACTTCGGTTTTACTGATTAAAACTCGTTCGAGTTAGCGAAGGCGCTTTTGCGTGCTCGATCATAGAAAAGAAATCTTCTCCAGGATTTTGCCGGTGTTCTTGCAGCCAGAAGATGTCACACACCGATCCCCATCTCACGTGCATCTACTGCCTAGGTGTTGGCCATGACACCTTGTCCTGCAGTTTTTGCTTGGCCTTCCATCCCAATGTGCTGGACAACCACTTGGCACGTTTGAAGTTGGGGAGAACGGAGAAAAGGAATCCTCTGGTGAAATCTAAGGCAGCTAGATGGGCAGTTTCCACAGCTGTGGGTTCCACCAAGCAGCTAGAATGCATGAAGTTGTTCGAAGAAGAAGCCGCCCGCACTTCGGCGAATCGAAGCTTTTTAGTTCCACTCAACCTGGGCTCCACCTTCACGGGTTCTTTTAAGGAGTTGTGCCAGTCTCTCCCCAACCCGGGGTGAGGTGCCCGTGGGCTTGCTCTCCTCCCATTCTTGAAAAGAGGGACAAAGAACCCAGCTTGTCTTCGTCTCGACAAAGGCACTCTTGGGACCGAGAGAGGTCTCAGTCCCAGGAGCATGCGGTCTCGACCTCAGTCGAGATCACTTCCTCAGCCGCAGGCTTTACGGACCTTCCCTCTGGCCAGACGACCGAGGAAGTGGCTGATGAGGTCGAGATTGTTCTCGACCCAATCAGCCCTCTGTCATCAGCCATGGCCGATGACTCCTTGGAGAGGAGTCCAGTCCTTATGTTCCCCGGTGAGGAGACCCAGTCTGCTGGTGTCCCCATAAAGGTCCCGGTCCAGGACCCCCGGATTTCACGGATTCCTTCGGTGTCTCCCAAGTGACCAAGTTGGCCTGCCTGATCTCGGTCGAGGTCTAGAACCCCCTCAGCCAAATGGCCAAGAAGAGCCATAAGTGCTCCAAAAAGACGCGACGCCACAGGTCGTCCTCATCCTTCTCGGATGAGGAGAAGCTCATACGGAAACTCCGGCACTACGAGGACCTTATGTGGCAACAGCTGATTTTGATGGGGCAGAAGCCAGCTCCACTGCCTACACTGGCAATTACTTGGCTTTCACCTCCCAGGCCGAAGCCGACCCTCTCGCCTTTGGTTCCCCCACCCACGGTGCAGGCCCGTCCTCTGGTTCGGCCTTTGCCGGTCTCTCCACCAATAGTGGTGGAGCCGCTGCCTAAGCAGCCTGTGGGAGGGGCTCCTTCCAAAGAGGACTGACCAGATACCGGGCTTTCCTGATGTGTGTCGGTCACAGTCACCCCGGACCATGCTCAATGGGTCGAGGGTGATTTGGGCAGCAGGCCGCTGTACTCCGACTCCTCGGACTTGGATGGTACTGGGCTTCACTCTCATCCCGGGGATGAAGAGTCATCCATTGGCACAGGGATGAAGGAAGGTGCTTCCTCCTTCCAAGAGATCCTCTGTCTCATCTCTGATTCTACAGGGATGCCCCTGAAACCCATCCAGAAAAAGGTGGAGTGCCCTCTCACAGACATCCTCAAGAGAGGGGATACCCCAACGGAGGCCTTTTCTGTGGCTGAGGCCACTGTTGGTTTGGCTTTTGAACTATGGCAGTGCCCTGCCTCATGTCCAGCACCATCTGCCTGCATGGCCCGCAAGTACGCTGTGCCCATGGGGTCCCTTGCGGGGTTCACAGAGCACCCTTCAGCTGAGAGCCTGGTGACCACCTCTGTGTTCAAGCTTACTGACAGTTCTGCTGACACTGACCATCACCCTGATAAGGAGTCCAAGCTTTTGGACCGATCGGCGTGGAAAGTCTATGCGGCTTCTTTCTTGGGCCTTCATCAGGCCAGTTCGGCCATCATCATGGCACAATTCTCTCATGCCCTTCATGGATCATTAGACGAAATCCTCCTACATCTCCCCACGGACATGCAAACCACGGTTAAGCAGATTTGGGACCAGGGCCGTGCTGTTGCCAAACAGCAGCTCCCAGATGGCCCTGGACATTGGGGATTCTTGTGCCCGCTCGATGGCCGCCGCAGTGCCTCTCACCTCAGGGCTTGGCTGAGGCTCTCCTCCTTGCTGGCGGACACTCAGCATAAGTTAGCTGATGTGCCTTTTCTTGGGACTGACTTGTTCAGCCCAGGAACGGGCCGGTCACCTACAGCGCATTGAGCAGTCCAGTGCCACCTTGGATGCCACTTCTGCCAAGAGTTCTTCAGGCAAGAACCAGCAGAAGAAAAACAAGAAGCCTTTTCAGCACTCTTCCCCTGTGGTTCAGCAGTCCTCCTACCAAGGAGGACAGTAGCATCAGCAGCAGGCTCAAGCTTGGTGCCCTTGACCCAAGCCTGGACCCCAACAGGCCCACAAAGGAGGCCGTGGCTCAGGTCCTGGAGCCTCCTCCTCCTCCTCTAAGCCTGCCCAGTCATGGGGTGGGGGTTGCCACCCTTGCCTCCATCGTGCCAGCTCTGGATCCTCCCGTGGGGGGCTGGTTCCGCCACTTCCTTTCCACCTGGTCCGCTATCACTGTGGACAGGTAGGTTCTTGAAGTGGTCGGTCAGGGACTGCCTCTAGAATTCAGGCAGTACCCTCCCAGCCAAGCCCATGTCCCTTGGGAATAATGGAGTTCCACATGCACCCAGTTGGCTCTTTAAGATGACATTGCTCAGCTCCTCCTCAAGGAGGCTGTAGCTATCATGGCAGATCTGTCTGCAGACCCAGGCTTTGTCTCCAGGTACTTCCTGGTGCCCAAGCAGACGGGGGCTGGCGTCCCATTCTAGATCTCCATGACCTGAATCAGTTTCTCAGGTCATGCACCTTTCAGATGGTCACTCTGTCCCAGATCATACCATCCTTGGAGCAAAACGTGGTTCTGTTCACTGGATCTGCAGGATGCGTTCTTTCATGTCCCAACCCATCCGTCCCATCAGTGGTTCCTCCGCTTCAGGGTCAAAGGGACCCTGTACGAGTTCCAAACCATGCCGTTTGACCTGTCATCGGCCCCACGGGTCTTCACCAAATGCATTGCAGTGGTGGTGGCTCATCTCCGGTGTTGGAGAGTCAGAATTTACCCCTACCTTGACGATTGGCTCCTGGCAGGTTCCACCTAATAGGAGGTGGAGAAGTCCAGGGATCTGGCCCTCCAGACCTGCTCTCAACTCAGCCTCCTGATCAACGAGGCCAAGTCAGAACTCATGCCTTCCCAGGTGATGGGCTTCATTGGGGCAGAGCTTGACTCTTGTCAAGCCAGAGCCTGGCTCCCAGCGGACAGGGTGGGGGTACTCTCCTCCTTTGCTCAATCATTTCTGGTTGGGCACTTGCGCCCTGCCTGGGACTTTCTGCACCTTCTCGGTCACATGGTGGCGTGCACCTCAGTGGGCCATTGGGCCCGGTTGCACATGCGCCCCCTCCAATGGGAGCTGGCCACCCAGTGGACTCAGTATTATGGTCATTTTGACCAGCTGATCACTGTAACCCAGAAGATGTGGGTCGCTCTCCAATAGTGGACCGCCCCAGACCGGTTGCAGGAAAGGATCGCATTTGTTCACCCCGAGCCGACTGTCGTTCTTATGACTGATGCCTATCTCATAGACTGGGGAGCCCACATGGGGGACAACAGGGCCCAAGGGTTCTGGACCCCTGAGGAGTCCCGATGCCACATCAATCTGTTGGAGCTCAGAGCAGTCAGACTGGTACTGTCAGCTTTCGCTCCTCAGCTCCGGGGTCGAGTGGTTCAAGTCCAGATAGACAATACCACGACCATGTACTACCTCAACAAACAGGGTGGCACACACTCCTGTCTGCTGTGCAAGGAGGCGCTCCACATCTGGACCCTCGTAAGCCGGTAAAAGGTGGATCTCCTAGCCATCCACGTGGCAGGAGCCTCGAACCAGCTGGTGGATGCTCTCAGCTGTATAGGCCAGGCATCCCAGGAGTGGTCTCGCCATCCAGAGGTAGCTTACAGCCTGTTCTCCCATTGGGGCAAACCGATGATGGACCTGTTTGCCTCCAAGGAAAACACTTAAGCTGAGGCTGTATCATGCCCGCCCCCCTCAGCAGGGCTTGCTGCAGGGGGATGCCTTCTCGAGGCCATGGACCCCAGGCCTCCTCTATGCCTTCCCTCCATTTCCCTTGATCCACAAGGTGTTACTCAAGGTGAGGAGGGACAAGGTGAAGGTGATTTTGGTAGCCCCAAACTTGCCACCCCAGTTCTGCTATCCAGATGATCTCATCCTCAGCTGCAGGCCCCCGGAGCGCCTTTGTACATGCCTGGACCTGATATCTCTGAACCAGGGGAAGGTCTTCCATCTGGACCTTCAGTCCCTGCACCTCACAGCCTGGTACTTGAGTGGCTAGAGTTCCAGGCTTTGGGTCTTTCCGAAGATGTCTACACCATGGTGGAGGCATCTCGAAAGGAATCGACCAGGAAATGTTATGCCTTCACATGGAAAAGGTTCTCCATTTGGTGTCAGGGTAAGGGTCTGAACCCCCTATCCTTTTCTGGCTAACATTCTCGACTGCCTTTGGTCTCTCTCCAAAGGGGGTCTACGGTCATCGACCCTTAGTGTGCACCTAGCAGCCATTTCTGCTTACCGGGCACAGGCTGGTCAGCCGACATTGGCACAGGAGACAGTGATCGGGCATTTTTTCAAAGGCTTGGATCACATATCCCCTCTGGTGCGTGAACCTCCACCTCCGTGGGATCTGCTGCTGGTATTGGCAAAACTCATAGGTAAGCCATTCGAACCAATGCACAAGTGTGAGCTATCACACTTGTCATGGAAGAGGGCCTACCTGGTGGTTATCACATCTGACAAAAGGACAGGGGAGTTCCAGGTGCTTTCAGTGGACTTCCCTTATCTGGTCTTCCACAGGGACAAAGTTGTCCTACTCCCCCAACCAAAATTCCTTCCGAAGGTGGTGTCAGAGTTTCACCTTAACCAGGTGTTGACTGTGCCGGTATACACCTCGGAGGCCGAGTACAGGCTCCATACCTTGGACCTGAGACATGCTCTCTCCTATCATAAGGAGAGGATGGTGGAAATTCTTGGAGAGGTTTGCCAGCTGTTTGTCACCTACCCTTAAGCCGCTTCTGGCAGACCTGCAGCCAAATCGACCATAGCAAGATAGATTATATCATGCATAGGTCTGTGCTATGAGTTGGCGGGCAAGGAGCCTCCCAGAGGGATAAGAGATCATTCTACCCACCATATTGCTGCATCGGTGGCTGCTTCCAGGGACATCCCTATCCAGGAAATCTGTCAGGTTGCTACCTGAACATCAGCAAACACCTCCATTACCCACTACCTCATCGACCTTGAGTCACGCCGGGATGCTGGTTTTGGGGCCTCAGTTCTTCATTCTCTATTCCCTAAATAGAGGGTGTGAACCTTGCCTCCCTCCTCCTGGAGAACTGCTAGGAGTCTGCCAAACAGTGTGGATGAACAACATATCCACAATCCTAGAAAAACAGGTTACTCACCTGTAACAGTAGTTCTAGGAGTGGTATATGTTGTTCATCCACACGGACCCACCCGTGCTGTGGATGCACACAACCTGGCTTCCAGTGAGCTAAGATCTGGTGTCATGGGGCGGAGCCGAGGTATATACCACCTGGGTGGGTGGGAGGAACCAGCTTGAAGATGTCCAGCAAGATTTAAAGGGGAAAGGGACATGCCAAACAGTATGTATGAACAACATATACCACTCCTAGAATTATTGTTACAGGTGAGTAACCTGTTTCTCTGCTCCCTGGACCCCCAGGATATGTTCTTCCACATTCTTGTCCATGGGTCCCACTGCTGGTACCTTGGTTTCTGAGTGGAAGGAGTCCTGTACCAGTTTTAGGTCATGCCCTTCGGCCTCTTCTTTGCTTAAAGGGTCTTCACCAAATGCATGGCAGTGGTGATGGTGGCTCACCTGTGACACCTAGGGATCAGAGTGTACCCGTGCCTGGATGACTGACTGATAGCCGGTCCATCCAGAGAGACCGTGGAGAGATCCACAGACCTGGCTCTCCAAATCTGTTGAGACTTTAGCCTGTTGGTCAACCCAGACAAGTTCCAACTTGTACTGAAGTAGGTGATCAAGTTAATTTGGGCAGAATTAGACTCCCTGCAGGCCAAGGACTACCTACCAGTGGACCAAGTACAGGATCTTGCCTCCTTTGTGCCCTGCCCAAGATTTCCTATGGCTGCTGGGATGCATGGCATCCTGCACCAGCATGGTCTGCTGGTGGATGCACCACCTTCAGTGGGAGCTTGCTATTAGTGGTCCCAGTGCCTAGGCCACTTAGACCAGCTGGAATCAGTGACTCAGACGATGTGGATGCCATCCAGTGGTGGCTTGTCCCAGAGCATCTAGAGGAAGGAATCCTGTTTGTCCACTTAGAGGTGACCATCACGCTGATGATGGATACATCACTAGCAGGGTAGGAAGTACACCTGGAAGACCACGTGGCCCAGGCATTCTGGTTGCCCAGAGAATCCCATCACCACATAAACCTGCTGGAGCTCCATGCAATGCACTTGGCTCTGATGGAATTTGCTCCACGAGTTGAATCAGGTTGTTCAGGTCTAGAGGGACAATACTACAACTGTAATTTACCTGAATGGACAGGGCAGCTCACACTCCCTTCCCCTGTTGTGGGAGGCCCTCCACACCTGGATCATCGTGCACAGCCAGCATGCCTATCTCCTGAAGAGTCATGTCACTGGTGGAGAATAGTCAGCTGGCAGATGCCCTGAGCCAGGTGGGAGAGACATTGCATGAATGGTCTCTGAATCAGGAGGTGGTGAACCACCTGTTCTCCCTGTGGGGTTCACCCTCAGTGGACCTGTTTGCCTCCTGGGAGAATGCCATACTGAGGCTGTTTTGTGCGCCCCCACAGTCCAGAACACTGATGGGGGATGCATTTGTGAGGCTCTGGACCCCAGGCCTTGTGTATGCCTTTCCTCCCTTCCCCCTGATCAACACAGTGCTGGTCAAGGTCAGGAAGGACAAGGCACAGATGATCTTGATAGCTGTAGACTGGCTTCAACAGTTCTTGTACCCTAATCTCCTCAGCCTCAGCAGCAGGCCTCCGTGGTGACTGCCTCTCTGCCCAGACCTGCTGACCAGTTTTTAGTGATGGTCTTCCACCTGGACCTTCAGTCCCTGCACCTCATGGCCTAGTTCCTGAGCGGCTAAAGTTCCAAGCCTTGTGTCTCTCTGAGGATGTCCTCCATGTGGTGGAGGCCTCCAGGAAAGATCCAACTTGTAGACGGCTATGCCTTTAAATGGAAAAGAGTTCCTATTTGGTGTCAAGGCAAGGAGCCTAATCCCCTTGCTTTCCCTATGGCTAGCATTCTGGACTACCTATGGTCCCTTTCCCAGCTGGGACTGCAAACGATGACACTTAAGGTGCACCTGGCAGCCATCTCTGCTTACTAGGTGTTGGCCGGAATGCTGACAGTGGCCCAGAAGAAGGTAGCTGGGTGCTTTTTTTTAAGGGCCTCTGCCACTTGTCCCCTCTATATAGAAACATAAACATAGAATGTGATGGCAGATAAGGACCGCTTGGCCCACCTAGTCTGCCCATTTTCCTACCTAACAGATAAGCTGCAGATCCTAGTTAACCGACAGTTTACTTCCTCCTACCCCCCACTAGGACCGCCTTATGTCTGTCCCATGCATTCTTGAATTCCCCCACTGTTCTTGACTCCAAGACCTCCTCAGGGAGGCTGTTCCATGCATCCACAACCCTCTCTGTGAAAAAATACTTCCTCACATTACCTCTGAGCCGTCCCCCTCTATCTTCAAATTGTGCCCCCTTGTTCTTGCACATCTCTTTTTCTGAAAGATGCTACCCTCTTGGACTTTATTGATTCCCTTGAGGTACTTGAAAGTTTCTATCATGTCCCCTCTCTCCCTTCTTTCCTCAAGGGTATACACATTAAGCTCCTTTCATCTTTCTTCATATGTCTTCTGGTGCAGACCCTGCACCATTTTGGTTGACCTCCTCTGGACAGCCTCCACTCTGCCTATGTCTTTGCGGAGATGGGGTCTCCAGAACTGCACACAGTACTCCAGATGGGGTCTCACCAACTGTCTGTACAGAGGGATAACAACTTCCTGTTTTCTACTATTGATGTATCTCCCTATGCATCCCAGTATCTCCCCAGCCTTCCTTACTGCCTTCTCACATTGCTTGCCCACCTTTTGGTCATCTGATATAATTACCCCCGGGTCCCTTTCCATTTTTACTGTTGTCAGTATCTCACCCCCCATTGTGTACTCTTCCCCTGAGTTTTTGCTTCCCAGGTGCATTACCTTGCACTTCTTTGCATTGAATCTGAGCTGCCATACATCTGACCATTCCCTTCAACCTTGCCATGTCCCTTCTCATGCTTTCCACTCCATCTTGTGTATTAACCCTGTTGCAGATCTTTGCGTCGTCTGCAAAGAGGCATACATTTCTTTCCAGTTCCTCTGCAATGTCACTTATAAAGACATTAAAAATGACCGGTCCTAGTACTGAACCCTGCGGTACCCCGCTAGTAACCCTCCTTTCTTCACAGTGGACTCCATTTATGACTACCCTTTGCGTCCTGTTGTTTAGCCAATTTTTTATCCAGGTTACCACCTTGGAACCCACTCCAAGGCTGGCTAACTTGTGTATTAATCTTTTGTGTGAGACTGTATCAAATGCCTTGCTAAAATCTAGGTAGGCCATGTCCACAGCCCCTCCCTGGTCTACTACATTGGTCACCCAGTCAAAGAAATCTATTAGATTCGTCTGGCACGACCTTCCCATCGTGAATCCATGCTGCCTTGGGTCTTATGCCCCACTGGCCTCTAGGTACTCAACAGTTCTTTCCTTCAGAAGTGATTCCATCATTTTCCCTACCACTGAGGTCAAACTAACTGGTCTGTAGTTTCCTGCCTCTGTTCTGCTCCCACTTTTGTGAAGAGGAATCACATCCGCCCTCCTCCAGTTCTCAGGTACCACCCCATCCTCCCATGATTTACTAAAGATACTGTAGTAGTCAGCGGTGTCACTAGTTCTACCCTTAGTTCCTTTAGAATTCTCGGTTGAATCCCATCAGGCCCCATTGCTTTGTCCACCTTCAATTTTATTAGTTCTTTCAGAACCCTTTCTTCTGTAAATGGACTGGTATAGACCCCATCTTCAGAGTGTTTCTCTTGTTTGGTTTAGGTACCTCACTCCTCTTCCTTTGTGAATACTGAGCAGAAATATTCATTCAGTATCCCTGCTTTTTCACTGTCACCCTCTACCCACATTCCCTCCCCTTTATTAAGCCTCAGTATCCCTCCTTTGGTCTTTCTTCGCTCCCTAATGTACATATAAAAGGTCTTATGCCCCTTCTTAACAGAGTTGGCTATCCTTTCCTCGGTTTGGGCATTTGCTATTTTGACTGCCTTCCCAGCCTCTTTCTGCTTTATCTGATAAAGTTCTCTGTCCTGCTCCTTCTGTGTTTCCTTATATTTCCTGAATGCTATCCTTTTCTCCTTAACCTTCCCTGCCACCTCTTTTGAAAACCATTGCGTTTTTTTCCTTCGTTGTGTTTTGTTGATTTGCTTTGCACAAAGGCTTGTTGCCTCTGTGATGGCTGTTTTGATTACTCCCCATTGTTCCTCCACCCCTCTTTCTTGCCTGTTTGCTAGTGCTTTTATGAGGCACTCTCTCATTTTCCCAAAGTCAGCCCTCCTAAAGTCCAATACTCTTGCTTTTGTAGGGCTGTGTTTATCGTGAACCACACTGTTTGGTGGTCGCTTGTTCCAAGATGGCTACCCACTTCTAAATCTGGGATTCTTTCTCCATCCCCATTTGAGAGTACCAGGTCTAAGATTGCTCCCTCCCGAGTGGGTTCCAGTACTAGCTGTTTGAGGCATGCCCCCTGTAGGGCATCAAGAATGATCATGCTCTTGGATGTGCCTGCAGCAAAGGTGCTCCAGTTAACATCTGGCATATTCAGGTCCCCCATCAACAATATCTCCCCTCTGGTGCGTGAACCACCTCCACCGTGGGACTTACTGCTAGTCCTGGCTGTGCTCATGGGCAAAACATTTGAGCTGATGCACTGGTGTGAGTTGTCACTTCTGTCATGGAAGACAGTCTTCCAGGTGGCAATTATGTCTGCCAGAAGAATTGGGGTGCTCTGGGCATTCTTGGTGGACCCTCCCTATCTGTTCTTCTACAGGGACAAAGTCATCCTTCTCCCCAGTCCGAAGTTCCTCCTGAAGGTGGTATCAGAGTTTCACCTTAACCAGGTGATTAACTTACTGGTATATTTTATCAGCCCATCTTCAGAGGCTGACTGTAGGCTCCATACCCTGGACATGTGGAGAGCAATCTCCTGTTATGTGGAGAGTACAGCTGGAGTTCAGGGACAGGCTTCTAAGCTCTTTGTCGCCTACACTGAAGCTCCACCTGGCAGACTGGCATGAAAACATATGTTTGCAAGGTGGATCACATCTTGCATCGATCACTGCTACAGGTTGGCTGGTCAGGAGCCACACACAGGTATTAGAGCTTATAACATCAGACATACCCCTGTGTCAGTGGCTGCTTCCAGGGATGTCCCCATACAGGAGGTTTGTAGGGCTGCTACCTGGAAGCCAGCACATACCTTCATTTCCCATTACCACATCATCCTTGAGTCTCAATGGGATGTGTATTTTGGGACCTCGGTTCTTCAGTCTCTATTCGTCAAGTAGGGTTGCGTGTCATGCCCTTCCTCCCAGAGAACTGCTAGGAGCCTGCCAGAGTGGAGATAAGTGGGCCATATCCACGTGCCTAGAAGAATAGGTTACTCACCTGTAACCATAGTTCTAGGCGTGATACATGGTTCACATCCACAAAACCCACTGAGACTCTCCTGGCAAGTGCCACCTTATCCTGCTTCCAGCATGCGAGACCTGACATCACAGGGCAGAGTCAGGGGTTGTATTTCCTGGGTGGTGGGAGGAGCTTAGCTTAAAGACATTCCAGCAGAACTTCAAGAGTGTGGATGTGAACCATATACCACTCCTAGAACTATGGTTACAGGTGAGTAACCTGTTCATTGTTGTTTTTTTTCCTCCTCACAGCACCATGTCTGGTTACGAAGCATGCAAGAAGAAGGCCTCCAAGCATAAGAAACAGCATCATGATGGTCTGTCATGCATCAGTGCTTCTGTGGGGACACACTGCTGTCACGGACCGGCATGACATGTGTTGGACCTGCCTTTGTACCGACCATGACATGGATAGGTGTGATGCCTGCTTTTCCATGGGCTACTGCAACTTAGAAATCTATACATTGAAGTGGGGTTGCAAGCCCCCCACTTTCAGATGTGGAGGGGTTGTGGGATAACAGGTGGACCAGACACAGAACATCAGGTTCAACACACACACACACACACAATCACTGTGTGATGTTTATTTGAAACATATGGGATAACCTTAAGCAATGGCATATTCCTTTTAAATACATCAGTTTGCAGCAACAGACGATGCATGTCCTTCCTCTGCACTTAGTCAGCCCCTACTGAGCCATCTGTTTAGTGAAAATTATTTTATTCCCTATGTTTGTCTTGTGTGTTTGGGTGATGGGGAGCTCAATAAAGAAAACTCAAAAACAAGTTAAAGACAAGAACCTCAGTGAAGAAGCACTGAATGAAGCAAGGCTTACCCCAAAGGACACTGGCAATAAAACCAAGTTTCGAAGAAACACAACAACACAAAGTTTCCCATAATGCAATGGGCTCTATATACAGATTACCATGAAATCTTAGGCTTGTTCGCCTTAAAGCAGGAATGCATGGTGCCAAAGGGTCTCTCAAACAATCTGCAATTTAGATGCATTTTTAAATAACACAACTAACTTAATTTTTATAATACAGTCCCCTAGTAACTTTTTACCTTTATCAAAAACACCTAGTGCCGTGGTATTTTCAACATTTACAGGTTTCATACACATGAGGCATATTCATCAAGGTATTTTATGACATAGTACTATTGCATACTAAATCCAACAACGAGGAACACAGCCTGTTGTTTTACATCAGCTCGGAGGTTACCACAATAACCTCCATGTACAAGGACCTGAGAGGGAAATGGAAAATTTAAAGAGGATGCTATAACATAGTCAAGAACGGGGAGGGAGCGCCCATAGGTGGCCAACCTTATGGACTAGAAACTGTAAAAGATAGATTAGGCTACGAAATAGAACTGTTGCAACAGATTTATGAAAAGAAAAGGTCGGTCCTCAAGAGAAGCAGGATCTTCCTGTCACATCAGAGGCAGGCATCACACCAGGGTTACCAAGGTAAGGTCCCTGAGCTTTTCTCTGATAGCCCTTTCCCAGTACTGTATGTCCTGAGGAAGACCAGGCCTCTCCATGCGCTCACCTCACTGAGATGTTGGAGGACCTGGGAGAGGCATCTCATGGACAGTCAGTCTCTCCCAGCTGACAGGCTGAGCACCCCTCCCAGTCTGTCACCATTTTGGGGCAGTGGACACCCCAGTGGTGAGGCCGAAGCTATACACTGAGTTTATACCAGTGGGCACCTTGGAGTTGTGGCCCGGCACCACCTCAACTCCTAGTACAGAGGCTTGTGCCAGTGAGTGGGGCAGTGCCGACTGCAAGGCCCGGCTGCCTTTCAGTACCATTTGCAGTGCCGGGAGAAAGAAAGCCTCCGGAACTGGTCCTTCTCGCCCTTGAGGTGGTTATCATTTCTTCTTCTGAGCAGTTGAATGACCTGGAAAAGGAACTCAGTGATGACCTTGGGCCTGTACAGGAGACTGGTGAGGATGGGTGCCTTCCTGGGTCTGGCTCTGGGCCTAGCTTGGCGCCGGGAGCCTCTGAGGGAGTAATGTCTGTGGCTTGCACTGGGTTCCCTTCTGACACCATTTGCAGCACCAGTTTGGATTCTTGTGCTGACTCTGTTCCTGGTGCCATTTGCAGTGCTGGCTCTGACACTCACTCCCCTGGAGGCTCTGACCTATAGCCTAAGCCTGGCCTAGGGGGCAGGGCTGGCTCTGGTGAGGGGAGGATCTTGGTGTCTGGGCCTGTTGCTCACTTCCTGCTTTAGATTAGGTGGCAGCTCTAGGAAGAGTCACAGTGCTGGTTCAAGCCCATCTTTCTGTCTGGAACTGACTGGCTCTGTCACTGGTGGGGATCAGGGCTACCCCGTGGGATGTAGACAGCTCCACTCTCCCCCTGGGCTTCCCCCCAATGGCACTATCTGGATCAGTCTCCTGTTGTTGATTGCTCATTGATGGGTGAGTTTGACACATCCACACCCCGGGAGAGGTCTCCTGTGCATTCTCGCAGACCTGGCAGAGGATCTGGCCTGGTCTCCCATGACCCTCTGCCTCCCCCCTTCCTCCTCTCTCAGGTATTTTCAGACCTCTTAAGCCTATGACCTGGGATCAGCTCAGGATGACAGCTGGTGTATTTTCACAATACCACCTTAGAGCTGACCAGGCCATCTTCAAGCCTCAACTCCCTGCACCGCTGCCTCCTGACTCCAGATCTTCCTCCTCTCCCACATCCTCCTTTGAGGGAGAAGATATGCATCTATCTCTCCTCTGACGCTGACTACACCCAGTATCAGCACTTCCCGTGGAAGATGATGCAGGAGCTGAGCCGTCAGCATTTCTCTGGTTGCAGTACTGCTGCCCTGGTGCTGTCATTCTTTGGGGAATACAGCAGAGACTACTGTCATCCCTCTGTGGCCTCAGCCTTTCTTGGAGGCGAGGCATCCAAGAATGTCTGGCTCCATCGCTGTTCCCCCTCTCCAGCCCTGAGGGATGTCCAGCACAGATACTGCACCCGTTTGGTGTCTTCAGGATCCATGCCTCATCCCTCTTCTTGGATTTTGGCATTGCAAACCCCCTCTAGGCTTAGGCAGCCAGTGCATGACCGCCCCCTGTGACACTGACTCTATGGAGTTTGAGGCCTGGGGAAGACAGGGTTTTTTTGGTGACAAGCACCATGACGTGTATTTCTGCACATCAAGCGCATCAGGCAGCTTATGACAAGTGCCTGTGGGTTGCGTTAAGTCCTTGCCAGAAAGCAAAACAACCAGGCACACCATATGCCTTTCTGTCCAGGGTCTGGAGTTGGCGAGCCACCAAGCGAGGGCACCTCTTGATGCCAGTGAGGTAGCTTCCAGGCTGGTGGGAACTGCAGTCTGCTTTCGGCGGATGGCATGGCTTCACCTTTCCAGGTTGACACCCAGGCCCAGTGTAGGGTGCTCAACTTGTGCTACCAAGGGACTCTGTTTTTTCTGTCGTGGGGTCAGGCATAAGTTTTTGGGAATTCTCCTCCTCCCAGGCCATGGGAGCCTCCACTTGCCCCTGACCAGTCTCGGGTCCCACTGGACCTGTGAGACTCCCTGACCTACTGTAGTAACCCCCCACAGAGGACTGAGGGAACAATCATTCTCTCAGGGTGAGCCAACTCTGCAGTTTGGGGTGGAAAGCTTGGTACTCTGACACATAAATGGGAATGAACGGTGAAGACTGATTTTTGGAAGATATGAAAATTATGTACTCACCGTAATTCTTGATCTTCTAGATTGTCATCACCGTTCATTCACACGCCCACAATGCCCTGCTGAGTTAGAAACCAGATCCTATGGGCAGCTCACTGTGTTTTTCCTTTTTTTTTTATTTATTGCTTGTATGCTCCTACCTTCTCAGCTGGGGGTGTTACCTATGGTGCTCCTTTTCAGCCCTGTGACCTCCAGCGCCCCACTGGTCGCAGCTCCTGTTCTCAGTCTCTTCCCCCTATACACAACCCAGGTCTTGACCCAACCAGTACTTACCCCTCGCACTGGGGAGTTCCAGGTGAGCCAGGCTGGAGGGAGAATCCTGGTGCGTCCGGTGTGGCGCCAGTAGGCCGAGGCCTCGTGTGCGCAGGAGGATTCCTTTTTCTCTGTTTTCCTTCTTTTGGCGTGCAATCATGTCTTGGATGTCGCAGTGTGCGCATCCACACGCTGCATGTCCTCCGTCTGCCCTGCCATCCCACCCTCTCCAAGCATTCCACGCACCATCCCCCGGTCACCACCAGGAGTCAGTACTGCAGCGACTCTGTCTCCACCCTCCCCAGGACAGGAGAGCTGTCCACCAGACGCTCAATTCTCTCCTCCACGGCCGACACCCGACGACCTGCGCTCACTTTCGACCCCGGGTCACTGGCGTGATGCAAGGTGTGGCATCCAGCGCCTCAACTCTCTGTACCACCAGGCCGTCTTTTTCTTCTTGTCTTCTCTTTTAATCTTCTTGCAGTTTTTGGGGACACCCCTGCTCTTGACAGGGATCCCTCCTCCTATTCCATTTTTTTAAAGGGGCTAAAGGTGGATGATGCCCATTTTGGGGTCTCTATCCTTCCAATATTTAAAAAAAAAACAGCATGCTTTTTCTTAAGGAAATTTTTATTCCTCTTCCGTTTTTCCTTCTTCATCCTCCTCCTTTAAATTTTTTTTTCTGTCTCTTGAGGCTTGTTACCCTTTAAACTTGGGCAAGCTCAGTTACTGCTCTTTAACCTTCTTGTGCACACAGACCCTAAAGCTGTCTTGCCTCCATTCTCAAGTACTGCCAGTGGTAATCGGCCTCCTACGGATGCCATCACCCTTAGCCTGGAGGGGAGGCCATATCAAGGATTCCCCTGTTCCTTTTTGCCTTTTTCTTTTTTTTTCTCATTTCTCTTACAGGGCGTCAAGAGGATATCTCAATCCTTCTTTTATCTCTTCTGACCTTCTTCTGTCCTTGTACAAGGCATTTCTTTTCAAACCCTTTTCAAAAGAGATTCCATTGGTCTCTGTTAGGCAGAGCCCCATACTAGCGCTGCTGTCCTTCTATACCTTTCTGTCTACAGTAGGTGACTTGTAGGCTCTGGCTCTTTTTAACCCTCTACCCTTGTGCCCCTCAGGCCTATTCCTTAGTTTTCTCTAAGTTGGTAGTCCAGTTTTGTTATGATTTTATATCCTATATCTGTTTCCTATCACTTTGGGCTAGAAGTCTTAGTGCCGCTCTTTTTTTTCTCTCCCACTTGTTTTTCTCCTGGCAAACAGAACCGAGGAAGGTAGAGCATCAGTGTCGGTTACTGGCTAGCCCACAAGGTCCACTTCGGTGCTGACACTGATGTCAGTCCCCCAAGTTGTAGGTTGCAAAAGGCTTTGCTCCTGTGGGGTCCTAGTGCCTCCAGCACAGACCCCAAAGTGGGAATCAATGGTGAAGATATTCTGGAAGATCAAGAATTACAGTGAGTATGTAATTTGCATTTACTGGTTTGCTGACCCTTCTCTTACGGGTCACCAGAGCTATCTTTTGCCCTTAGGTTACGTGCAGAAGTACTTGATGGGCTATGCTGCACATCCTCAATAAAAAAGGGGATGGATCATAATGTCGCACCTGAAATAGCACAAGAAACAATGCCACAGACATAATAGAAACATAGAAGTTGATGGCAGATAAGGACCGCAAGGCCCATCCAGTCTGCCCGTTTCTTTTTCTACCTTATAAATGTGCCATCGGCCTTTGCTCTGTCAATGGCCTATCTATTCATACTCATCTGCATTGCTCCCTTATGCCTATCCCATGCCTGTTTGAAGCCCTGCACTGTATTCATATCCACCACTTCCTGAGGTAGGCCGTTCCATGAATCCACCACCCTTTCTGTGAAAAAGAACTTCCTCACATTACCCCTTAATCGGCCTCCCACTAATCTCATGCTGTGTCCTCTTGTCCTGCTATTTTTCTTATATTGAAACATGTTAGACTCTTTCACCTTGTTAATGCCCTTAAGGTGTTTGAGTGTTTCGATCATATCACCTCTCTCCCTCCTTTGCTCTAGGGTATACATATTGAGCTGCGTTAATCTGTCCTCATATGTTTTCTGATGCAGTCCCTGCACCATTTTGGTTGCCCTTCTCCGGACTGCCTCAATTTGGTTAATGTCCTTGTGAAGGTGTGGCCTCCAGTACTGCACACGCAGTACTCCAGATGGGGCCTAACCAGTGTCTTGTAAAGAGGGATTATTACCTCCCTCTTCCAACTTGTGATACCCCTACTAATACACCCTAACATCCCCCTAGCCTTATGTAGTGCTTTAGTGGTCTGCTTGGATGATTTCAGGTCATTGGTGATGATGATGCCCAAGTCTCTTTCTTCCCTTATGACTGCCAGCACCTCCCCTCCTGTGTGCTGAAATAAGGTCGGAAAACACAGCGACCAAACCACAAACCGCACACACCATTAAAACCAATGGCAGTTTCTTATTTTTTAGAGGGGAACTCTGCCCCCCTGCACCCCCTGACTTGGGGGGGGGGCTTCACCTCCCACACCGTCCAGAATAAATATAACTAGCTCCGAGGGGACTTCAGGGATGGGGCGAAACATTGGAGGAGGAAAAATAACATTTTTTAAGAAAATAAAAAAAGCTGCAATACTATGGGACCTGGGAGGAACCGAACCACAGCCCCAAGTCCACTATGCCACTGGGTGCTGGTGCCCTAGCCACTCCACCATGGGAGCGGCTCAGCCAGACACTGCACCAGCAACATCTTTCACACTCCCCCATTAGACCATACAGCGACAGGGGTAGAAGTTATTCCCAATCGCCGAAAAATCCCTGTCGCTGTACTACCTTTAGTGCTTTCTGCAGCATGGTAATTCATATGCTATTTTGGATATCATTCTGAATTACCTACTATCCCTCAGAGACTCTGGACTAGGGTATTCCTCCATAAAGGTCCACATGACCACTTTGTCGGCCTTTCATGCCCCATCTGAGGGTAAGACAGTGGCCCAGTAGGAGGTTCTCCAGAGATTCCTAAGGGGCATCCTCCTTTTGCGTCTCCAGTTCAAGGTCCAAGCCTGGTGTCGGACTTGTCTTAGAGATCCTCACTGCACCTCCCTATGAGCCTGCCGCTGCTTGTGAGCTGCACTTGGAAGACATGGTTTCCAGTGGCTATGACATCTGCTAGACGCAAGTTGGCGCTACAGACTCTGGTCACAGATCCTTCCTTTATTATATTCCGAAAGGGGAGGTCGCATTTACATACCAGTCCTCATTTTCTTCCATAGGTGGTGGTTGCATGAACACTACATCAGACAGTAGACCTTCCTGTTTACTTTTTTTTTCCATAGATAGTGAAGAGTGTCGTTCACATATGCTGAACATCCGTAGGATGCTGCCTTGGTATCTGGACTCCTACTAAGGACTCAAGAAAATCCTCTCAACTGTTTATTGCTGCTGCCCCAGAATGGGAGGGCTCACTGATTTCTAAATGAGGCCTGTCCAAATGGCTGGCCAGTTGCATTGTGTTTTGTTACCAGAAGTGAGGTAAGCAGCTTCCTGGTCCTGTTCATGCTCATTCCACCTGAGGGGAGGCTACCTCTGTGGTCTGTTTTCAGAATGTATCCACTGCTGACATATCTCTGCTGCTGCTACTTGGAGTACTGTTAATATATTCACTAAATACTACAGTCCGGACATCGTCTCCTCTAGACGTGCCAGATTTCATTTTATTTATTTCACCAGGAAAAGGCTCCATTGAGCACTCTTATTTACAAGGAGGTCTTGAGTAGGACAGCATTACAATATTTAGATACAATGATGCAGGATACAGAGATATATAAAACAGAATTGTATTCACAATAAGAGTAAGTTCACAACTCTAAGGTTATATATAGAAATATACAGTGTACCAGATTTGGCTGGGTATCTAAACTAGCAGCAAGTGCAACTGCAGTAGTAAGTTAATTTGCCACAACATTGAGAGGAACTATACCGTACAGTTAATAATCAGTCAGCCAGAACCAGAAAAGGTTAGGCACATGAGCAGGTTACAGTGTATAGTTTTTCCACGAGTCTTTTAAAGGTGGTGGATCTGACCAGCCAGGTGAGTTTTAGAGATGCTTTGAGCGAGTTCCGTTCTGTAGGGATAAAACACAAGGGGACATGGGCTGAGGCTGGAAGGAGGGAGGGAGATTCAGGAGAGAAATGAGGAAGCATTATTTCATGGAAAGGGTGGTGTCTAAGTGGAACACGCTGCCCAAGGAGGTGGTGTCCTGTAAGTCGGTGGTCTGCTTTAAAAGGGAATGGGATCAAATGAGAAGGAGGTCACCGTGAGGGTGATGTGGAGGGTGGGGCAGCTGTAGTGTAATGGATTGCTTGCTAACTGCACAGTCGAGCAGACTTGATAAACGGTATGGCCTGCCTGTGTCTGCTGGCAGTTACATATGTTCGTATGAAACTAGTTTTAGGGAAAAGGGAGTCCAGGCTGTCTGCACCTGCACTTTGTTAGTGTCTAACCCTATCTAGAGCTGTTCTACTTGTTTGTCGGTGATAGGTTGGAAGGTGATATGGCTGGTAGTGGGGCTCTCTGGTCCAGTGCCCTCCTGTGGGGGGGATAAGGTACCACGCAGTCTGGGACCTACCGAATGCCAATCCAGCTGAAGCAATGTGGGAGTTAGTTTCCTCTGGAGTGATTTATTTGTCTGTTATTAGGTTATCACTGGCTAATATTTTTTCTAAGAGTAGTATATGTTGTTCATCCACACTCTTAGGCATGTCCCCTTCCACTTTAAATCTTGCCAGAAGTCTTCAAGCTGGCTCCTTCCACCACCCAGGTGGTATTTACTTTGGCTCCACCCCATGACGCCAGAGCTTCCTTTCCGCTGGAAGATTCAGGTTGCCTCCCTCATGCTCACGCATTTTGTAGGCCCTGGCTCTAAAACCTTCGGTTATTCCGAAAATCCATCTTGTTTGCATTAGCGATCACAAATTTGTTTCCTCAATAATGGAAGACAAGTCTTCGCCTGGATTGCGTCGGTGCCCTTGCAGCCAGAAGCTGTCACACACCGATCCCCACACCACGTGTATATATTGTGTCGGTGTTGACCATGACACCTTGAAATGCGATTTGTGTCTCACTTTCCATCCTAATGTCCTCGACGACTGTCTCGCACACCTGAAGTTGAGGCCGGAGAAACGGAACCCTCCGGTGAAATACAAGGAGACTCAGTGGGCGGTTTCCATGGCTGTGGGATCCGTTGAGCAATTGGAATGCATGCAATCATTTGAAGAGGAAGCGGCTTGGGCTGCAGAAACTACTTGGATCTTCTTCGTTCCGCTCAACCTGGGCTCCACCTTCTTGGGTTCCTTCCGAGAGTTGTGCCAGTCTCTCCTGACCAAGGGAGAGGGTCCTGCAGGCATGCACTCCTCTCGATCCTGTATGTGGAAGAAGGATCTGGGATCATCATCATCTTGACGGAGACGCTCTTGGGAGTGGGAGAGATCTTGGTCCCAGGAACATGCGATCTTACTTCGAGAAACAGCTCTTGCAGCAGGTTACACCATTAGGACTGAAGCCAGCAGGTGCCAGAACCCCACGGAAATTTTCTAGCTAGCCGTATCCAGCGGGAAAGGAAAATTACCTACCTACCGTAATTCTTGATCTTCTTGGACGAGTCTCCACCACTCATTCACACTAGTGGGATTGGCGCCGGAGGCACTAAGACCCATCGGGAGCAAACTTTTTGCTGGAGGGTGTGCGAGAGGTGGCGCCAGCGAGACCGCAGTCGCGAGCAGCAGCTCGAGCGGTAATGACCATCTCTCGGCGACGACCTCCAACCGCTTCAGTTCCTTTTTACCAAGGAGGTGCAGCGCAACTAACGTAAAGAGTAAACCCAACATTAAAAAGCGGACATAAGATAGTCCGTATGACCGTGTAGAAGGGTCAGCAAAGAGTCCTCAGCCTAAAGATTTGAGGGTGAAGACCAATACAGCGGTGAGCTGGGGATGGAGGTGGGCGTGTGAATGAGTGGTGGACTCGTCAGAAGATCAAGAATTCACGGTAGATCGTAATTTTCCTATCTTCCTGGACATAAGTCTCCACCACTGATCCTACTAGTGGGAAGAATACCAAGCTGATAATCCCCCAAAAGGCGGCAGGAGAGCCAGAGCTCACGGCGTCTAAGATAGAAGCCCATTAAGGATAGTTCTGCCGAATGCGAATGTCGCCTAGCATGAACATCCAGTGCATAGTGCTTGAAGAAGGTATGCACTGAGCTCCAGGATGGCGTTGTATATATCTGCAATTGGAACATTGCGAATTTCCGCTAGGGATGTCACACCGCTCTAGTAGAGTGAGCTGACACTCTACCTTCTAATTTAACTTGAGCCATGGAATAGCAATGGCGAAGGCATGCCACTAACCATGAAGAGATGCATCTAATAGCGACAGGTTGACCAGCGGGTGTCGCTGAAAGAAATGAACAGTTGCTGAGTCTTGCGAACATCCTTGGTTCTATCTAAATAGAACCGCAAGGCTCTCTTAACATCCAAGGAATGAAGAGCTCGTTCCTCTCATTTTGGAAATTAGCCAAGTAAGCGGAAGTACCAGAGGTTGGTTTAGATGGAATTCTGACACAACCTTGGGAAGAAATTTAGGATGAGTACGGAGAACTACGTTGTCTTTATGGAATACAGTATACGGAGGGTCCGTAACCAGGGCATGTATCTCAGAGACCCTGCGGGCTGAGGTAATGGCCACCAGGAAGGCAGTCTTCCAGGTAAGAAATTTTAGCTCACAGGTAGCTAAGGGTTCGAAAGGCTTCCGAGTGAGCATGTCCAGCACCAGGTTAATGTCCCAGGCTGCAACTGGACGCTTAACAGGGGTCTGGTATGGAGAATCCCTTAAAAATCTCTTCACCATAGGTAACTGAGCCAGAGTTAAGGAAGAAACCGGCTCATGGAGCGCTGAGATGGCACTAAGGTGAACTTTAACTGTGGAGTACTGAAGACCTAAGTTTGACAGGTCAAAAGATACTCAGAACCTTGCCAGGAGGACAGGAAAAGGGATTCCAAGAGATTTTGCACACCAGAGGAAACGTTTCCATTTGGCATACGTTTTGGGTGGCTGGCTTCCGAGCAGCCAGAAGGATGTCTGAGACTCTCTGAGAGACGTTGAACCGATTCACTTCTATCTCTTCAGGAGCCAAGCATGAAGGTGAAGTGATTTCAGGTTGGGATGGACCAACGAACCCTGAGTCAAAAGACTGATTTGCAAAGGAAGTGGTCTCTGAGAGGCTGCCAACATACTGTTGAGTAGAGGAAACCATAGTTGCCGAGGCCAGGAAGGAGCAATGAGAATCATCTTGGTCCCCTGAGACTCGAACTTAAGGAGTACTCTCTGGATTAGAGGAAGCGGTGGAAAGCGTAAAGAAAGCGTTTTGTCCACCGCAGCCTGAACGCATCCTGACAGAAAATGCCAGGCCCTGGATTTCTGGAGCAGAAGAGAGGCAGTTTTGCGTTGAGTGGGGATGCAAAAAGGTCCAGGTCTGGAGTCCCCCACTCTTTGAACAGGGACCGAGCTATGGCTGGATCGAGAGACCACTCGTGAGGGTCTGCCTCCGTTCTGCTGAGGTGATCTGCTAGGTCGTTTTGTATACCTGGCAGATAAACCGCTTGAATCAGAGACTTGTGCTCCAAGCACCACTCCCACACCCTCATTGCTTCCCCTGCAAAGGGGGTAAGAATGAGCACCGCCTTGCTTGTTGATGTAATACATCACTGCTTTGTTGTCCGTTTGAAGGAGAATGTTCTTGTGACAAAGGACATCCTTCAGAGCTCGGATTGCATAGAGGACCGCTCTCATCTCCAGGACATTTATGTGGAGATGAGTTTCGAACTGAGTCCATACACCTTGAGTGTGGAGGAGAGACAGTGAGCTCCCCATCCCATTAGCGATCGTCTGTGGTGATGGAGATCTGATGATCCGGGGAGCAAGGGGAATCCTTCAGGAGATTGCTCTCTGAGACCACCAGGTGAGAGAGACCTCGAAGGGCTCCGTCACCTTGATGGGATAAGACTGGGGTGAGAGGTCGGGGACCACTGGTGGAGAGCATCCATTGGGTGGTTCTCATGTGCAGTCGGGCCAGGGGGACAGTGAGACCGGGGCGCCATGAGACCCAACATGCGTTGCATCAGAGAGACTGCCAACAGTTGGTTCTCCCTGATGTAGCGGGCCATTCGAAGGATGTCAGGTCTTCTGTCCTCTGGAAGGAAAGCCTTCACTGAAGAGGTGTCTAGAAGCGTCCCTATGAAAGGAGCCTCTGGGAGGGTTGCAGTTGAGATTTTCAAATTCAGCAGAACTCCCATGGGCGTGAGAGACAAGAAGTCGGTTGCACGTTCCAAAGTCCCTTGGACGGAAGGGCTTGCTAGAAGCCATCGTCAGGTAGGGAAACACTCGAGTCCGACTTTTCTGAGATCGCGCGAGAACTGCACAACACTTTGTAAAACTCGCGGCGCGAGGATAGCCAGCAAAGGGCAGGACTCTGAACTGATAATGCTGACCCAAAGCTACAAACCCGAGGAACTTGAGGTGGGTCGGGTGGGCGAGGATATGCTGGTAAGCATCCTGCATATCCAGAGAGGCCAGCCAGTCGTGCTGATGCAGCAAGGTAACAGGGTACCTAGGAAATCATCTTGAATTTCTCCTGGGGAGAATCTGTTTAACTTTCTGAGGTCTAGAATGGAGCACCCCCAGATTTCTTTGGAACCAGAAAGTAATGGAGTAGAACCCTGTGTTGCCCATGATCTTGAGGGCACCAGTTCTGTACCCCTGTTGTTCAGAAGGCCCTGGATCTCCGGTGAGGGAGGTCTGACTGAGAGGCCGACAACCTGGGTTGTCGTCTGGGAGGACAATTCGGGGGTTTCAAGAAGTGAGAGAATAACCTCGCGAATTATCCGGAACCTATTGTCCGAAGTTATGGACTTCCACTGGTTGTAGAAGTACATCAGGCCACCTCCACCGGAGGAGAAAGTTCCACTCGGGCAGAGTGGATGGAACTTGGGCCAACGACTCATAAGGTAAGCTGGGAGCTTTAGGCCCCTGTGGCTTTCTCTGTCTTCTTTGAGGTTGGGCAGGTTGGCTTTATGGAGCTTCCTGCCTCTGCCTCGAAGGACTGGCCGACTATGAAACTGGCGTCTGTTCACATGCCCGAGAGGGCAGGCGGAGGTCTGGCTAACTTAATGGCTGATCTAGTCTTCTGAGTGGCCTCTAAGGCTTGCTCCACCTGGAGGCCAAAAGAAAGGAGCCATCAAGGCAGCGCCATCACCTGCTGCTGAGCATCATTCGTGAGAAGCCAGAAGTACGCAGCCAGGAATGGCAGTACAATCCCACGGCTGCTGATGACCAGCAGTGTCAAGCGTCCATGGCGGCTTTGACCTGTTGGTTATTGGACTCAATACCTCTAATAACGGTCAGAAGAAGCTCTGACTTGGAATCCAAATCTGGAAGAGCTTCAACCATTCTTTTCATAGAGTGCCACAGGATATACTCATACTGAGAAAAATAGCCTTGATAACTGACACACGCATACTTAGAGTGGAGGCAGCAAAGACTCTCTTACCTAATGTATCAATCTTCAGAGACTCTTTGTTAATAGGTCGAGCTGTTAGTAGTTTGAGGAAGAACGACCTTGTCATTTCTCTGCCAGGACTACAATAGGATCCATAAAGGCTTGGGAAGCCAAAATGGGACGATCCTTGGGAGCTGAATACTTCTTATCAATGGATTTAGCCACTGAGGGAATAAGAGCAGGATTATTCCATACCATTTGAGACAGCGTCTCGAAGGAAGGCTGGATCGGAGGAGTCAAATCCGTAGGGATCTCCGAAGCATGAAGATACTGGAGTCTTAATATCTTCCCAGGATCGATGTCTGTAGTCTGGAGAAGAGAGGATCCAGGTTCTTCAACAGAGACTTAAAGGACAGGTCCTCGACCACAGGCTCTGTAAAGAAAGATCCTGTTTCCTCCACTTCATCACCCAACGAAGGTCTGGGTCAGGCTCAACATCATCTCCTGATGGTCCAGAAAGGACTGTTTGGACAGGAAAGGGTGAAAATTAGAGAGGAGGAAATAACAGAAAAACAAGGAGAGTCCCCAAGGGCTGCTGGCGCCGAGGGCAACAAAGCAGGCTGAAAACGCGGCACCGAGGGCGCCTGGCGCCAAAGAGGCCTGTGACCCCATAAGCGCCCAGCTGGCGCCTGGGGTGACTTGTCGTGCTCGCGCGGCCCGGCAACGCCCAGTGCCATAAGGCGCCCGGATATGTGATAAGCGCCGCCGGACAGCGCCACTAGGGCCAAGCTGACACAGCAGCGCCGACCAAGCCAACGAGACCTGCCGAAGGCTGCAAAACCAGGAACCTGGAAAGCTAGAAGGAAAAAAACAGGAGATAAGGGCATGGTGAGGGCCCCTGCGCGCAGCCATGTGAGGGGAAACACCTAAACGCGAATCGCTGGCACGAAGAAGGCGCCACGCGACTGGAAGGTCCAACAACCCTACCTGATCACCGAGGCCCGAGGGCTCCGAGGCAACCGAGCCAGGCAGAAGAACCAACCTCCGAGCCCATTGCTCCATAAGCGGCTCACTGATGAAACTGCTCATCTGGAGTCCTACCTATGGCGGGGAGGACTCCGATGTTGAGGCGGCGATTACGGAAGTTGGCGACTCCGAAGAGACGGCAACTAGCGATAACGGCGTCGGCGCGAACATACCAGAGGGCGACCTCGGGTGATGCCTTCTCTTTGACCTGTGGGCGAAGAAGAGCTCGAGGCTGAACGGTCCGAGAATGCGACCATTTATTTTTATGCCGGCGGGGGGACCGCCCATCCCCCCGGGCATCGGACTGACCGGTGTCGGAACCCGCTGAGGAGAAGGAGGCTGACCGGATCCAGCCCGGCTGACTGAACAGCTTTCATACGAAGTCTCCCTACCGTCACCTGACCTGCTCATGGTCGACTCCGTCCAGTAGGCCGAGACTTCAAGTAAAATTTAATATTAGAAAAATTTAACGAAAATAGAATAAAATTAAGCGATACTACTTATCGAGATAAAGTTACAAAAAAAAAAACTGAAAACTATGTGCTAGTTTGAAGTTTGACTCCCGACAGGCGAGCGACGTCGTCACTGAAGCGCACTCGACGGCGGGAAAAAAGGAACTGAGGCGGTTGGAGGGTCGTCGCCGAGATGGTCATTACCACTCGAGCCGCTGCTTGCGGCACCGTGTCTCATGAGTGCTGTCTCTCGCGCCGACCCTCCAGCAAAAAGTTTGCTCCCGATGGGTCTTAGTGCCTCCGGCGCCAATCCCACTAGTGTGAATGAGTGGTGGAGACTTATGTCCAGGAAGATCTGCCCTCGACGTCCGGCATCATACAAAAGGGGGCGGATCCCCAGTTCTTTTCCCACCGTTGACTCGCCAGCATCGGCCTCATGGTCCTGCTCCAGCGAACGACGCCTAGAACTTAAACACGTCCTGGAGCAGCTTACGCTGCCACCTTTTGAACCAGCCGCAGATTGCGAGCTACGTCTCCTGACATGGAAGACGTTATTTTTAGTTGCTGTTACTTTGGCCAGAAGGATTTCTGAGCTTCACGCACTAATGTGCAAAGAGCCTTATTTGGTTTTTCACCAGGACAGGGTGTCCCTAAGGACAAATCCAAAGTTTCTATCTAAGGTGGTCTCAGCTCTCACTCTCAGTCAGGACATCGACCTGCCAGTGTATTTTCCTAAATACTCGAATAGAGGAGAGGCCCCACTGCACACTCTATATGTGCATAGGTGTCTAAGATACTACCTGACCAGAACCAGGCACCACCGTAAATCTGATCAGCTTTTCGTCTCCTTTGCCCATAGGATGCTGGGAGCTCCAGTTTCTAAACAATCGCTGTCCAGGTGGCTCATCTATTGTATCACGTTCTGTTACCAGAAATGTAACAAACCCCTACCGGGCTCGGTTAAGGGTCATTCCACAAGGGGGTGGCTACCTCCTTTGCGGCCATGAAGAACGTGTCCACTTCAGCCATCTGCGCAGCAGCTAATTGGAGCACCATGCACACCTTTATCAGGCATTATAGCCTGGACGTTGCATCACGGCAAAGAGATGGTTTTGGTCTAGCAGTCCTTCAGGGACTCCTATCCTAGGCTTCGGTCCAACTTGCGATCTCTACCTAGCCTCCTCCCACCTGCGAGGGATTTCCAGTATTGCTTAGGAATCAGTCCTAATGGTGTAACCTGCTGCCAGAGCTGTTTCTCGAAGTAAGACAGTACAGTTACATAAGAACTTACAATAACAGTAGATCTTCGAGAACAGCTCTTGCAGCAGGTAGTTTCCCTCCCACCATCCCCTCTGGAGGTAGAGTTGTTACGTTATCTCACTACCTAGGATTAGGTGTTTGTAACACCGCTCTGAATACCTTCTTGAAGGCGGATCCTCAGTCTCCACTTCTGATGTCTCCGGCAGGAGAACTGGTGATTCTGGGGACCGCCCCTTTTGTATGATGCCGGACGTTGGGGGCGGGGCCGACATCGGGGGCGATCCCTGCTGGATACTGCTAGCTAGAAAATTTCCGTGGGGTCCTGGCGCCTGCCTGCTTCAGTCCTAATGGTGTAACCTGCTGCAAGAGCTGTTCTCAAAGATCTACTGTTACGGTAAGTTCTTACGTAACTGTACTATCTAGACTTCAGTCGAGATTGCTTCTTCGGCCACTGGCTTTTCAGCTTTACCGTCTGGTCAGTCAACCGAACTGTTGATCGACGATGTAGAAATCATCATTGATCTGATCGATCCTTTATCGCCGACTCCGGTCGACGATTCCTTTGATCGAACTCCTGTTCTGACTTTCCCCGACGAGGAGACCCAGCCTGCTGGGACTCCCATCAAGGAAGTGGTCCCTGCCCCCAGGAAATCACCGGTCCCGCCGGTGTCTCTGAAGCAACGAAGTGGCCTGTCGATCTCCGGACCACCTGCGACCCAGGCCGGCCATAGCGGCTCTAAAGAGGCAAGCCATCGGTCGTCCTCGTCCTCCTCGGATGAGGAGAGGCTCCAGCGGAAACTCCGTCGGCGCTACGAGGACCTCATGTGGCAACAGCTGATTTTGACTGGGCATAAGCCAACTCCAACTTCCACCCCAGCCATTACTTGGCTTTTGCCTCCTAGGCTGAAGCCAACTCCTTCGGAGCCAATCAGTTCAGTTCCCCCGCCCGAGGAGCTGGTGAAACCTCCAGCTCAGCCTAAAACGGTCTCTCCACCACCCAAGCAGCCTGTGGGAGGCGTTTCTTCCAAGGAAGATGGGCTGGACACCGGGCTCCCCTGGCATTTGTCTGTCACTGTCATCCCTGACTGCCCTCGGTGGGTCGAAGGTGAACTGGACGGTCGACCATTATATCCGGACTCCTCAGATTCAGATGTCACCAGCCTACATTCTCATCCCAGGAATGATGAATCAGCCATTGGATTAGAGATGGAGGAAGGTCCCTCTTCTTTTCAGGGCATTCTTCTCCTCATCTCTGAGTTCACAGGGATGTCCCTGGAGCCAATCTAGAAAAAGCCGGGGTACCCTCTCACAGACATCCTCAAGAGAGGGGATACTCTGACGGAGGCCTTTCCTATGGCCGAGGCCATCGTTGGCCCAGCCTTAGAGCTCTGGCAGTGCCCTGCCTCTTGCCCAGCTCCGTATGCGGTGCCATGGGGTCCCTTGCAGGGTTCACAGAGCACCCCTCGGCCGAGAGCCTGGTGACCACCTCTGTGTTCAGGCGTACTGGTAGTTCTGCCGATACTGATCGACCTCCTGATAAAGAGTCCAAGCTTTTAGACCATTCAGCCAGGAAGGTCTATGCATCTACTTCCTTGGGCCTTCATCAGGCAAGTTAGGCCATCATCGTGGCACACTTCTCTCACGCCCTTCTAGGGTCTTTGGATGAAGTCCTCCCACACCTCCCCGTGGACATGTAGACTGCTGTCAAGCAGGTACAGGATCAGGGCCAAGCTGTTGCCAAACAGCAGCTTCGGACAGCCCTGGACATTGGGGATTCTTGTGCCCGTTCGATGACAGCCGCAGTTACCTCTCGTCGCAGGGCTTGGCTGAGGCTCTCCTCCTTCCTGGCGGATACTCAGCACAAACTAGCTGACGTTCCCTTCCTAGGGACTGACCTGTTCTGCCCAGGAATGGCTGGTCACCTTCAGTGCATTGAGCAGTCCAATGCGTCCAGTCCTTGGATGCTACTTCTGCCATGGGTTTCTTCGGGCATGAATCAACAGAAGAAGAAGAAGAAGAAGCCTTTTCGGCATTCTTCCCCTGCGGCTCAGCAGTCCTCTTTTCAAGGGGGACCGCAACAGCAGCTGGCTCAAGCTTGGCGCCCCCAGCCCAAGCCTGGGCCCTCGCAGGCCTGTAAAGGAGGCCGATGTTCTGGTCCTGGATCCTCCTCCTCCAAGCCTGCTGAGTGACGGGGCGGGGGCTGCCAACCCCTCTCCCATCATTCCAGCTCTGGGTCCTCCCGTGGGTGCTGGTGCCACCACTTCTTTTCCGCCTGGTCCACTGTCACCTCGGACAGGTGAGTTCTCGAAGTGGTCAGTGAGGGACTGCCTCTGGAATTCAAGCAGTACCCTCCAAGCGAGCCTGTGCCCTTCGGGAGGAAAGAGTATCCACTCATACTCAGTCGGCTGTCCGAGACGACATCGCTCAGCTACTCCTCAAGGAGGCTGTAGCTCCAGTGGCAGATCCTCCAGCAGACCCAGGCTTTGTCTCCAGGTACTTACTGGTGCCCAAGTGGATGGGGGGCTGGTGCTCCATTCTAGATCTGCATGACCTGAATCAATATCTCAGGTCACGCACCTTTTGGATGGTCACTCTGTCCCATATCATACCATCCTTGGAGCGAAACATGTGGTTCTGTTCACTGAATCTACAGGACATGTTCTTTCACGTCCCAGTCCATCTGTCCCAACAGTGGTTCCTCCACTTCAGGGTCGAAGGGACCCTGTACAAGTTTCGAGCCATGCCGTTTGGCCTGTCATCGGCCCCATGGGTCTTCACCAAATGCATTGCAGTGGTGGCAGTCCATCTCAGGTGTCAGGGGATTTATCTTTACCTCAGCAATTGACTCCTAGCAGGTTCCACCCCACAGGAGGTGGAGAGGTCCAGGGACCTGGCCCTCCAGACCTGCTCACAACTCTGCCTCCTGATCAACGAGGCCAAGTTGGAACTCTGGCCTTCTCAGGTGATGGGCTTCATCAGGGCAGAGTTTGACTCTTGTCAAGCCAGAGCTTGGCTTCTAGCAGACAGGTTCTCTCCTCCTTTGCCCAGTCATTTCTGGTTGGGCAATTGCGCCCTGCCCGGGACTTTCTTCGCCTTCTGGGTTACATGGCAGCATGCATCTTAGTGGTCTGTTGGGCCCGGTTGTGCATGCGCCCCCTCCAATGGGAGCTGGCCACCCAGTGGACTCAGCACCATGGTCATTTTGACCAGCTGATCACTGTAACCCAGAAGATGTGGGATGCTCTCTGCTGGTGGACCGCCCCAAACCGGTTGCAGGAAGGGATCCCATTTGTCCGCCCCGAGTCGATGGTCGTCCTTACGACCGATGCCTCTCTCATGGGCTGGGGAGCCCACATAGGGGACAAAAGGGCCCAAGGGCTCTGGACCCCTGAGGAGTTCCGATGCCACATCAACCTGTTGGAGCTCAGAGCAGTCAGACTGGCACTGTCAGCTTTCACTCCTCAGCTCCGGGGTCAAGTGATCCAAGTCCAGACGGACAATACCACGACCATGTACTACAAATAGGGTGGCTCACACTCCCGTCTGCTGTGCAGGGAGGCGTTCCACATCTGGACCCCCGTGAGCCGATTGGAGGCAGATCTCCTAGCCATCCATGTGGCAGGAGCCTCAAACCTTCTGGCAGATGCTCTCAGCCGCTTAGGCAAGACATCCCATGAGTGGTCTCTCCATCCAAGGGTAGCTTACAGCCTGTTCTCCCACTGGGGCAAACCGATGGTGGACCTGTTTGCCTCCAGGGACAACACCAAGCTGAGAATGTTCCATGCCCACCCCCCTCAGCAGGGCTCACTGCAGGGGGATGCCTTCTCAAGGCCCTGAACCCCAGGCCTCCTCTACACTTTCCCTGCATTTCCCTTGATCCACAAGGTGCTCCTCAAGATGAGAAGGGACAAGGCAAAGGTGATCCTGGTTGCCCCAGACTGGCCGCGCCAGTTCTGGTATCCAGATCTCCTCAGCCTCAGCTGCAGGCCCCCAGAGCGGCCTCCAGCACACCCGGACGTGATATCTTTAAATCAGGGAAAGGTATTCCATCTGGACCTTTAATCTCTGCACCTCACAGCCTGGTACCTGAGTGGCTAGAGTTCCAGGCTTTGGGTCTTTCCGATGATGTCTACACAGTGGTGGAGGCATCCAGAAAGGAATCGACCTAGAAATGGTACGCCTTCAAATGGAAAAGGTTTTCCATTTGGCGTCAGGGCAAGGGCCTGGACCCTTTGTCCTGTCCGGTGGCTAACATTCTCAACTATCTTTGGTCCTTCTCCAAAGGGGTCTAGGTCATCGACCCTTAGGGTGCACCTAGCAGCCATCTCTGCTCAGGCGTGGGCGGTCAGCTGACATTGGTGCAGGGAACAGTGGTCAGATGCTTTTCAAAGGCCTGGGTCACATATCCCTCAGTCGTGAATCTCCACCTCCATGGGATCTTCTGCTGGTACTGGCAAGCTCATGGGCAAAACCATTTGAACCAATGCACAAGTGTGCCTTGTCACACTTGTCATGGAAGACAGCCTTCCTGGTGGCTATCACATCTGCCAGAAGGACAGGGGAGCTCCATGTGATTTCAGTGGACTCCCCTTATCTGGTCTTCCACAGGGACAAGGCTGTCCTATGCCCCCACCTGAAATTCCTTCCGAAGGTGGTGTCAGAGTTTCACCATAACCAGGTGTTAGCTCTGCTGGTTTACTACCCCAACTACACCTTGGACGCTGAGTACAGGCTCCATACTTTGGACCTGAGATGTGCTCTCTCCTATTACAAGGAGAGGTTGGTGGAAATTTGAGGAGAGGTTCGCCAGCTGTTTGTCACCTATGCTGAAGCCTCTTCTGGCAGACCTGCAGCAAAGCGGACTACTGCAAGATGGATCACATCATGCATAGGTCTGTGCTACAAGTTGGCGGTCAAGGAGCCTCCCAGAGGGATAAGAGATCATTCTACCTGCCATACTGCTGCTTCAGTGGCTGCTTCCAGGGACATCCCTATCCAGGAAATCTGTCGGGCTGCTACCTGGAAGTCAGCAAACACCTTCATCACCCATTACCACATCGAACTTGAGTCACGCCGGGATGCTGGTTTTGGGGCCTCAGTTGTCCAATCTCTAAGTAGGGGGTTGTGCGCCTTGCCTCCCTCCTCCCAGAGAACTGCTAGGAGTCTGCCAAAGAATGTGGATGAACAACATATCCACCTGTAACAGTAGTTCTAGGAGTGGTATATGTTGTTCATCCACATGGACACACCCGACCTCCCCGGCTGCGGATGCACAACACCTGGCTTCCAGCGGGCTAAGATCTGGCGTCATGGGGTGGAGCTGAGGTATATACCACCCGGGTGGGAGGGAGGAGCCAGCTTGACGACTTCTGGCAAGATTTAAGTGGAAGGGGACAATGCCAAACAGTGTGGATGAACAACATATACCACTCCTAGAACTACTGTTACAGGTGAGTAACCTGTTTTAGTGGAAGGATGGGGGCAGGCAAGGGGCCTTTGATGGATTTGAATAACTTCCAAAATTTCACAGCATCATATCCATTGTTGTTCAGGGAGTCTAGATAGTAGCTAGCTTTTGCTGCCCTGATTTGTTTGGTGCAGTAGTTTCTTGTGTATTTGAAGTTGACCCAGTCTGAGTCTAGCTTTGTGCATCTGGCAGTTTTCCAAAGTCAGTCTCTGTTGCTTAAAGCCTCTTTGAACTCCTTGGTGAACCAAGGGCAGGATGCTTTTCTTACGCGGTGGTTAACCAATGGAGCATACTTATTTATCACTCCCAGAAACAGTCCGTTGAGTATTTCAGTTGCTTTGCGTACCGTGGGGGCCAGGTAAAATGTTTGCCAATTTAGTAAAGCCAAATCATTAGGTAGTTTGTAACATTAAAAGTGGCTAAGTGTCTTATGACAATGAATTTCAGCTGGGTTAGAGGAGTTTTTGTACCTCTAGAGCAAGCAACTACATTATGATCGCTTACTTGGCCTCAATGTTCTGCAAGGCCTACTTACTCAGGATCATTAGGCCCTGCCGTCCTCCCTCTGTGCGTGGTACTGCTTGGGAATTAGTCCGTGATGTGGCTCAGTGGAGGGAGATGTCTTCGAAGAAGATGGAACCAGTTACTTACACAGTAATACAGTAGCCCCCCATATGTAAGGTGATGGGTGATGACACTGCCTGCTGTCGCACGCTGTTTTTGTCTCCGATACTGTTAAGGCATCCATACTCATGTTTCCATATATTCTGCGGTGTGCCTGGTTTTTGTCCTGGTTGCTTTGATCCCTGCCGGTCTGATATTCCTCCGAACTTGTCTCCAGCAGGGAACTGAGGCATGCTGGGGACCCCCATGTTATACAGACTCAGACGCAGCATGTTGACATGGGCGGCCCCAGCCTGCAAAAGTTTCCGGTTGGTCCTGACATCAGTGGCTTACAGTTCCATGATGCGGCTCAGTGGAGGAGATTCCCTCGAAGATCTGCTGTTACGGTAGGCAACAATTCTTTCTGATACCAGTCTTATATTTCTTGCTCAACGTATGGCGTTTCTCATACTATTTTTACTATATATGGAGCAGCTTACAACAATAAATGTTACTCAGCTCTGGGCATCCAAACCAACACACACCTCTGTCATTTGTATGGAAACTCATCTTTTTCTACTTTGCTCCTAAACTGCTATGTAACTTACCATCAATGTGTAAATTCTAAAAAAAAGTTTTAAACATAATTTATATGATTAACTACTTTTTTTGATGTAATCGGCTTGCATATAACATTTGTATTTATGGTTATTGTTTGAATCTGTGCCCGGGGTGGCTCACAGTGGGAACTTGTGACCCAGTTACTTTTATCTAGTAGAAACATTTTTTTAAATCAAAACACCACCATTCCCTTACCTGCTACATGGTCCCACACATCTCACTCCCCATGGTGGGGTCTTCTGGGAGGTTTCCCCTCCCGGCAAAGCAGTCTTGTGCAACAGCGGCATGGAGACTCTGGTGTCTTAGTGTGCCAGATCCAGCACAATGGTGGCTGCCATTTTTCACCTATGATTTCCCCTCCTAAGAGCCTTGACCTTCCCTCATCCCTGCAGTGTGTGAACCCATGCATGCAGCTTACCCTCAATGGTGGAAGTGCAAGCCCTCTGGACCACCATAGGGGAGATTGTTACAAGGGATAAACACGTCGCCAAACCCACCCAAGATTAGAATGCCCAGCCATCAGCGGTACTGTTCCCAGCCAGCCACCCAGGTGCCAGCATTCCAGGCTAGTTCCATAACCTGGGCTGCAGGTGTGGTAGAACCCAGTGCCATTGAAGGAATGGGAGTTTTTCTGTGTGAGTGCTAGCCTTAGTACACCCCTAATTGAGTACTTTGAGAGTACCTGGATTGGAAAACGAAGTGGTCAGTCCGGTTGCAGAAGGGCATTATTTCCTCCACAGCAGTGGAATTGTTACAATGCTACCACACAGGGAATTGCTCGCACTAACAGTGCAGTTGAGGGGAGGCATCGGGGGTTTAATAGCTGACTAGGAGCTTGTCACCCAACTGTTTGGAAATTCATTCTATGACTGAAAGAGGAACAAAGGTTCACTGAAATGAAGCTGGAACAAATGGTTTCAGGTGCGGGTACAAGTGGCAGAAAAAAACTACAAAGACATGGATGAGAGAGTAGAATCCATTGCCAAAGAGTACGCACATAGAAGCAGGTACGATTACCTGCGAGGGCTAGCAAACAGTTTTCAATTCCAGGTCTGAATGCCTATGAAGTGATCTGAAGGAATGAAGGACATACCGAAGCGCATTTTAGAGAATTAGATAAAGAATACTGTGCAGAAGAGCACACCAAGTCCTTGTGACTTGTTTTTTTTCCAGTTTCTAAAAGTCACTGTATTGACGCTTAAAGGCGTATTAGTTGCACATGGTGAAATCGCTGATCAGACACAGTGTAATGGAGCACAGGTCAGGTCAAGATGTTTTACTACTCCCCACTAATACTAATCGCTATTTAAAGCTAGGCGCTGCTATTAAAATGAAATGGCCGACCCCTTGCCCCCTACTTCCACTACCACGACCAGTCCCCCCTCCCACCTTAAAGCAGTTAAAATGTACCAGGTGCATGACTACATAACCAGAGCTATCAGCAAGTCTAGAGCCAGCAGTAATTCTCTAGACCTCAAACTTCTATCCCTCACTGTTGATGAATTGCTTCATCCACTGATGAAGATTTTCAACCTTTCCCTCAGCCTTAGCCTGTTCCCTGATAAATGGAAGCTAGCCACTGTAACCCCCATCCATAAAAGTGGTGTCAAAACTGCACCTGAGAACTTCGAGCCCATCTCATCCTCCTCCCTCTCAAAGGCCCTGGAGTGTTGTCACTGACCAGCTGACAGACTACCTTGACAAACACAACCTGCTAAGCAGGCAGTAACACAGTTTCAGAAAGAATCACAGCACCTCCACTGCTGCTTAAATTTACAGGCACCGTCCACCACTCCCTGGACAAAGGGCATCTAACCGGGGCTACCTTCATTGACCTAGCAAAGGCCTTCGATACTGTCCACCACAGCCTCCTGCTTACCCAGCTCCGGAACGTGGGTCTCTCTCCAAACTCGGTAACCTGGTTCAAAAGTTACCTAGAAAACCGGTCCCAAAGAGTTAGAATCTCCAACACCCTCTCAAATCCCAGACCAGTCCACTCAGGTGTCCCACAGGGCTCCATCTTAGGCCCCCTTCTTTTCAGCTTGTTCCTAAATTCGCTTCCTGAATCCTGTCCTCAGCAAATCACTTTCTATGCGGATGATGCAGTCATCCTTGCCTCCCACCAGGATCATCAACAACTGCAAAATAACCTTCAGAATGGTTTCACTTCAGTCGAAAGCTGGTTCCTAAAACACAAACTGATCCTAAACCAGAAAAAAACAAAATCCATGATTTTCAGCAGCTCTCATCACAAATTTAAACAGTTCCACCTCACCATCAAAACTAAGCAAGGAGTCACAATCAAACAAGTACAATCCTTTACATACCTTGGCATCACACTCAACTCCCACCTCTCCTACACTGCCCACATAAATACGTGGCCAAAGCAGTTAATATCAGGATGGGCCTGCTGTTCCAACACAGGAAACACCTAACCTCTGAAGCCCTAACAGTTGCCGTCCAGAGCTCCATCGCACTTCCCAAGGACAAAGGTCCTTTGCATATTGGGCACCTAGCTGGATAACTGATCTCAGTAGTGACATGACTGCCCTTGCAACGATGGGTGCCTTTAAAACCAAACTCTGCCAAGCTCTTCTGGCCTCTTAACTCCTGTAACTGCTATTGACTGATCCCTTCTTCAAACTGACTGCCCATTACCCCACCTCCCAGCACTTGCACCTCCACTGCCCAACTTATGCTCTTATCCTATCCTCTCCTTGACAAAGCTGCCTCTGGCTACTACATAATAGCCCCCATCTCACCTCCCCCCCACTCCTCACCCCTCCTCTCATGTCCCTCCTGCTTTCAATGTTTCTTCTCTTCCGCCTCTCTCAACCCCTATGTACCCTCTCTTCGTTTGTTCACATGTAAAAAAACCTCCCTTGTTGTGATTGCTTTATGCTGATATTGTAACTCCAAGACTGTACACCCTGACGTAGAACTTTTGTAAAAGAGCCTCGGCTCAAAGGTACTTTGTAATCCTAGACTTGAATAAATACATTTTTCTAACTCTGGCAAGCGTCGGCACTAGTAATGGTCTTTCGCCATTAAAATAGAAGCTGATTTGCTCATTGCTGTTTTGCCAGCGTGGTTATTACACTCGCGATTATTTAGTCACTCAGTTCACGGGTTACCCTCCATATTCTGAGGTATCACCTTGGTGCTAATCTCTCCGCTGACTACAGACTTTATTTTTATCTACTGGGGAGGGGGCAGGAACTAAAAACACACTGCCTAACTTTTGGGGATTAAACACTAAACTGCAGCTTTAGTGTTTTAATCAGCAACCCCATCTATTGGCAAACCAGTTTCTTCGTGCAGGCAAGAAAATACTCCCCAGCAATTACATAAAACAATGCTTTGGGGAGGGGAGTGCAAACTCAAATTTAATACTCACCCTCAGTGTGGGATGCTTTGATAAACCCCTCAGGCTTTGTGTAGCATCCCACACCAAGGATGTGCATTAAATTCTCGTTATGCACTCCCCCCCCACCATACATTGTTCTATATGTATACCAACATTTTGTGGCAAACAAGAAATGCCACTTTATCAAAGTCAAATAAAGTTTTAGGACTAAAAACAAATAATGTGGAACATTAAAGAGAATGCTTAGTTTGTTCCATTCTGTTTTCTCTTTATAGACATTTGAATGCATCTCTTATTTTTGAATTTTTTTTTAAGTGTTAAAGAGCCACTGATGCCTCTAGGAAAATGTAATACTTAGGCACAATTCAGCTTGTATTTCATCTATCCTTCCTAGATTTCTCCTCCGCTTTTTTATTACTATGGAAATTTGCACAAAAAGAGGATCTTCATCTCCCCTTACAGCTTATTCCCAACTTTAAGTCATAATCCTGTGTTGTGACATCAGAGCCTGCTGCCATTGGAATAATGGTGATGTCACAAGAAGAGTATCATGCCATTAAGTAGGGAAAAAGCAATAGGAGCTGATGAACTCTCAAAAAACACACAGAAATGAAAATTACGTACCTACCGTAATTCTTGATCTTCTTGGACGAGTCTCCACCACTCATTCACACTATTGGGATCTGCGCGGAGCACTAGGACCATCTGGAGGCAAACTTTTGCTGGAGATTAAATCATGAGAGATAGGCGCCTAAAGGCATGGCGCCCTGCTGTAGCTCACGCAATGACTATCTCGGCGACACCCTCCAACCGCCTCCAGTACCTTTTTACCAAGGAGGTGCAGCGCAACTAACGTGAAAGAGTAAACCTAACCTTACAAAACGGACATAAGATAGTCCGGACGACCCGTGTAAGAAGGGTCAGCAAAGAAGTCTTCCACGGCCTAAAGATTTGAGGGTGAAGACCAACACAGCAGTGAGCTCGGGGATGGAGGTGGGCGTGTGAATGAGTGGTGGAGACTGTCCAAGAAGATCAAGAATTACGTAGTACGTAATTTTCATATCTTCCTGGACATAAGTCTCACCACTCATTCACACTATTGGGAGAGTACCAAGCTGATAATCCCCAAAGGGTGCAGGGGAGCCAGAGCTCACACGTCTAGGACAGAAGTCCGATAAGGATAGTTCTGCACGAGCGGGAATGGCGCCTGGCATGAACATCCAGTGCATAATGCTGCGAAGGTATGCACTGAGCTCCAGGTGGTGGTATTGCAGATATCTGCAATTGGAACATTGCGAATTTCCGCTAGGGATGCCGCAAACCGCCCTAGTAGAGTGGCGTAAACTCTACCTTCTAATTTAACCTGTGCCATGGAATAGCAATGATCGAAGACATGCCACTAACTATGATGAGATGCATCTGATAGCGTACAGGCTGACCCAGCCGGGTCTCGCTGAAGGAAACAAACAATTGCTGAGTCTTGCGAAAATTTTTGGTTCTATCTAAGTAGAACCGCAAGGCTCTCTTAACAGCCAAGGAATGAAGAGACCGTTCTCCTTCATTTTGGAAGTTCGCGAAGTAAGAGGGAAGCACCAGAGGTTGGTTTAGATGGAATTCTGACACAACCTTGGGAAGAAATTTAGGATGAGTACGAAGAACTACTTTGTCCTTATGGAACACAGTATACGGAGGGTCCGTAACCAGGGCATGTATCTCAGAGACCCTGCGGGCTGAGGTAATGGCCACTAGGAAGGCTGTCTTCCAGGTAAGAAATTTTAGCTCACAGGTAGCTAGGGGTTCGAAAGGCTTCCGAGTGAGCATGTCTAGCACAAGGTTAATGTCCCAGGCTGGGCGGACGTCTAACAGAGGTCTGGTATGCAGAATTCCCTTAAGAAATCTCTTCACCATAGGTAACTGAGCCAGAGACAAGGAAGAAACCGGCTCATAGTACGCTGAAATGGCACTAAGGTGAACTTTAACTGGAGTACTGGAGACCTGAGTTTGATAGGTCCAAAAGGTACCCAGAACCTTGTCTGGAGGACAGAAAAGGATTCAAGAGGACTTTGCACACCAGAGGAAAGCGTTTCCACTTAGAAGCGTAAGTTTTCGGTAGCTGGCTTCCGAGCAGCCAGAGGGCGTCTGAGACTCTGAGGCGCGTTGAACAGTTCACTCTACCTCTTCAGGAGCCAAGCATGAAGGTGAAGTGACCTCAGGTTAGGATGGACCAGCAGACCCTGAGTCAAAGATTGATTTGCAAGGAAGTGGTCTCGGAGAGCTGCCGACATACTGTTGAGTAGAAACCATAGTTGCGAGGCCAGGAGGGAGCAATGAGAATCATCTTGGTCCCTTGAGACTCGAACTTGAGAAGAGCTCTCTCGAATTAAAGGAAGCGTGGAAAGGCGTAAAGAAAGCGTTTTGTCCACCGCAGCCTGAACGCATCCTGACAGAAAATGCCAGGCCCTGGATTTCTGGAGCAGAAGAGAGGCAGTTTTGCGTTGAGTGGGGATGCAAAAAGGTCCAGGTCTGGAGTCCCCCACTCTTCGAACAGTGACCGAGCTACGGCTGGGTCAAGAGACCACTCGTGAGGGTCTGCCTCCGTCCTGCTGAGGTGATCTGCTAAGTCGTTTTGCACACCTGGCAGATATACCGCTTGAATTAGAGACTTGTGCTCCAAGCACCACTCCCACACTCTCATTGCTTCCCTGCAAAAGGGATAAGAGTGAGCACCGCCTTGCTTGTTGATGTAATACATCACAGCTTTGTTGTCCGTTTGAAGGAGAATGTTCTTGTGACAAAGAACATCCTTCAACGCTCGGATCGCATAGAGGACGCTCTCATCTCCAGGACATTTATGTGGAGCTGAGTTTCGAGCTGAGTCCATACACCTTGAGTGTGGAGAGAGAGACAGTGAGCTCCCCATCCCATTAGCGATGCATCTGTGGTGATGGAGATCTGATGATCCAGAGGAGCAAAGGGGAATCCTTCCAGGAGATTGCTCTCTTGAGACCACCAGGTGAGAGACCTTTGTAGGGGCTCCGTCACCTTGATGGGATAAGACTGGGGGTGAGAAATCGGCGACCACTGAGCGGAGAGCATCCATTGGGTGGTCCTCATGTGTAACTTTACTAGGGGCACAGTGAACACTGAGGACGCCATGAGACCCAACATACATTGCATCGAGAGAGCTGTGACCGATCGGTTCTCCCCGATGTAACGGGCCATCTGAAGGATGTCAGAGTCTTCTGTCCTCTGGAAGGAAAGCCTTAGAAAAGGTGTCAGAAGTCCCTATGAAAAGAAGCCTCTGGGAGGCTGCAGTTGTGACTTCTTCAGTTACTTAAGAACTCCATGGGCGTGAAGGCGAAGCCGTTTGAGGCAGCTTCCAGAGTCCCTTGGCTGGAAGGACTGGCTAGGAGCCAATCGTCTAGGTGAGAAACACTCGAGTCCGAAGCCTCTGAGATGCGCCAAGAACTGCACAACACTTTGTAAAACTCATGGGCGCCGAGGATAGCCCAAAAGGCAGGACTCTGAACTGATAATGCTGACCCAGAGCTACAAACCTCAGGAATTTGCGATGGGTGGGTGGATCGGGATATGCTGGCAAGCATCCTGCATATCCAGGAGGCCAGCCAGTCGTGCTGATGCAGCAAAGGTAACAGGGTACCTAGAAATCATTTTGAATTTCTCCCTGGGGAGAATTTGTTTAACTTTCTGAGGTCTAGAATGGGAGCATCCCCAGATTTCTTTGGAACCAGAAAGTAATGGAAGTAGAACCCTATGTTTCGCTGATGCAGGGGCACCAGTTCTATTGCCCTGTTGTTTAGAAGGCCCCGGATCTGTGAGGAGGTCTGACTGAGAGGTCGACAACCTAGGTTGTCATTTGGGAGGGCAATTCGGGGGGGTTTTCCAAAAGATTGAGAGAATAACACTTGCGAATTAACCGAAGGACCCATTTGTCCGAGGTTATGGACTTCCACTGATTGTAGAAGTACATCAGATGACCTCCCAACGGAGGAGAAAGTTCCATCTTGGGCAGTGTGGATGAAACTGGGGCCGGCAATTCATAAGGTAGCGCTGGGGGCTTTAGGCCCCTGCGCTTTCTGCTGCACCTTCTTTTGAGGTTGGGCAGGTTGGGTTTTATAGAGCTTCCTCTGCCTCTGCCTCAAAAGGACTGGCGATCATAAAAACTGGCGTTTACCTACATGCCCCAGAGGGGTAGGCGAGGTCTAGCCAACTTAATGGCCGACCTAGTCTTCTGAGTGGCCTCTAGGGGCTTGCTCTACCTGAGGACCAAAAGATAGGAGCCATCAAAGGGCAGTGCCATTACCTGCTGCTGAGCATCATTAAATAAAAATAAATGCACGGCCAGGAATGGGCATTAGAGTACAAATACCTGCGGCTGCTGAGCGAGAAGCAGTGTCGAAGCGTCCATGGCGGCTTTGACCTGTTGGTTGTGGACTCAATACCTCTGATAATGGTTAGAAGAGCTCTGACTTGGAGTCAGAATCTGGAAGAAGCTTCAACCATTAAGTTTCATAGAGTGCCATAGGATATACATACTGAGAAAAATAGCCCTGATAGCTGGCAAACGCATACTTAAAGTGGAGGCAGCAAAGACTCTCTTACCTAATGTATCAATTTTGAGAGACTCTTTGTTAATAAGTCGAGCTATAAGCAAGAGGAAGAAACAACCTTGTCATTCTCTTGCCAGGACTACAACAATAGGATCAGCAAAAGCTTGGGATGCCAAAGAGAGGCGATCCTTGGGAGCTGAATATTTCTTATCAATGGATTTAGCCACTGAAGGAATAAGAGCAGGATTTTCCATACCATTTGAGACAGCGTCTCGAAGGAGGGATTGAATCGGAGAGTCAAATCACGCGAGGATCTCAAACATGAAATGCTAGGTCTTAATATTTTCCCAGGATCAATGTCTGTAGTCTGGAGAGAAGAGTGGATCTCAGGTTCCTCAACAGAGACTTAAAGGATAGGTCCTCGACCACAGGCTCTGTAGTGAAGGATCCTGTTTAGTCCACTTCATCACCCAACCGGTCTGGGTCAGCTCAACATCATCTCCTGATAGTCAGGAAGGACTTTTTGGACAGGAAAGGAGTGAAAATAGGAGAAAGAAGAGCAGATAGAAGGGAGAGTCCCGAGGGCCTCCGGCACCGAGGAAGAAGAAACGAGAACGCCGCAGTGGGCCGCTCCAGGCGCCAAGAAAAGCGGCACCGCACATGCCCCAGTGGCACCAGTGGTGCCCAAGACACACGGCACCGAGACCACCGCACCATAGGCCGGCGCGCCCAAGCAGCACAGGATAGCCACAAAAGGCCCTGCGGCGAAAAACGACAAAAGCATGGCGACCCTGGAAGTGCGAGACACCTGGAACCTGGAAAGCAAGAGAGGAAAAAACAGGAATAAAGGCATTGGTGTGGCCCCCTCGCCGCAACCATGTGAGAGAACACCTAAGCAGGTCAGCTGGCACCGAAGGGCGCCCTTGCGACTAGGAAGGTCCAACCACCCTACCTGATTGCCCGGCGAGGCGAAGGCTCGGAACGCGGCTAGCAGAAAGAACCAACCTCCGAGCCCATCAATCCATAAAAGCGGTCCACTGATGAAACTGCTCATCTGGAGCCCTACCTATAGGCGAGGTGGGGCTCTGATGTGGCCGAGGCAATGGAAACCCGGAAGTTGGCGACTCGAAGGAGGAGACCGGCAACTAGGTCACGATAACTGACCGTCGATGCGCAGGCGTATCAGAGGCGACCTCAGTGATGCCTTCTCTTTTTGACCTGTGGGCGAAGAAGAGCTTCGAGGCGAGCGGGTGCCGAGAATGCGACTGTTTATTTTTATGCCAGCGGGGGGACCGCCCATCCCCCCGGGCATCAGACTGACCGTTGTCGGAACCCCGCTGAGGAGAAGTGGGCTGACCAGACCCAGCCCGACTGACTGAACAGCTTTCATACGTAAGTCTCCCCATCACACCTGACCTGCTCATGGCTTCCACTCCGTCCAGTAGGCCGAGACTTCTTTACTATAAGTTAAATTTTAAAATATAACAGAAATAGAATAAAATTAAGCGATACTACTATCGAGATAAAATTACAAAAATAAACTGAAAACTATGCGCTAGTTTGAAGTTTGACTCAGACAAGCGGCAGTTGTCACTAGGCACTTTCGTGGCCGGGAAAAAAGGAACTGAGGCGGTTGGAGGGTCGTCGCCGAGATAGTCATTACCACACGAGCCACCGCTCGCGGCGTCATGCCTCGCGGCGCCATCTCTCGCGACGACCCTCCAGCAAAAAGTTTGCTCCCGATGGGTCCTAGTGCCTCCGGCGCAGATCCCACTAGTGTGAATGAGTGGTGGAGACTTATGTCCAGGAAGATCCTGTTTTCATACATATGATGTCAGCAACAGATAATAGGGAGGAGAACTACAGAGTCAATGTGAAATGTAAGTGAATTGAGTTCAAATACTATGTTTTTCAAAGTTTTCCTGGAGATGTCAGTGGCTCTTTAAGAATACATAGAAAATGTATCCGACTTTCTGAGGTGCATAGCCTATAAGGTAAGTAAATAAACAGAGCACACCTTTTATTCAATATTGTTTTCATTATAACAGTAAAAAATATTGTTAAAATTACATAGTTTTCTTTTTAGCCCTTAAATGATATTTTATCCTAATGAAGTGACATTTCTTGTTGGCATCGAAATACTGGTGTACATAATGTTATTGGGTAATCTGATAATTGCAATAACAATTGTGAAGGAATCATAATGCTGTAGAGTACTTGTGGCGTGTGAATGACACATCCAGTAATTATACAGGTGCTTGAGCTGGTCCCTCCATGGCAGAGATGCTGTACATTGGCAGTACAGCATGGGCAAGGCCCCTTGAATTCTGCGGTTCTACGGTTGCGGAATTTGCCGCAGAATTTGCATCATGCCGCAGAATATGTATAGTGCCGCAGAATTCATTGTTTTTGGAGAATTTTCTTATAAATACACTGTTTTTCCATAGTGTCAGGCTTTCTTTCCCATCTCATTTATCCTGAAGCCCCTTCTCTATGCTCAGCATATGATATCATCAATGACATCACATCATAGTTAGCCAATGACAGGACTTTCTGCCAGAGAAGGGAATAAATCACGTCGCAGAAATCAGAAAATGGTGCCGCAGAAGCCAAGGAGCTCTGCCGCAGAAATCAGAAAATTCTGCCGCAGAACACCAGGGGCCCTGAGCATGGGGAAAGCTTACACTGTGCCCCCCCCCCCATGCCATACCTATCATATCAACAGAGGACTGTGACCTCCCATACATTCAATCAGGTACCTTTCACAAGTGCTTAAATACACAACAAAAGTTCATTAAAAAGTCTGTCAACAATTCAAGAAATTCTACCATTCAAGAAAAATAGGGTTCAGAATGAAGAAAATGAAAAGAAGCGTGTGCTTTTTTTTAATGTCTTAAGAAAACCTTTTTACAGAGACCAAAAAATGTCAAAATAGTGCAAAACATCTCAACATCATGCATCCAGTTTTTAAAATATTTTTGCAGTTCAGGTATTTACAAAGGAACATGAATACGAAGTGCGCCATTGGTATTTTCATTTTTTCCCCATCACCAGATGCTAGGCGTAAGCAAACAGAAACTGGTCAAAAGAGATCCCAAGGCGCCCCCTCCCGCCTTTGTGTAAAATGAAAGGTAATCTCCCACCAGTGCAAACACACAATGTGGTGGATAAAAGAGGGTGGTGGATAATAGAAGGTGGCAGTTAAAAGGGGAAATAGCATTTCTGGAAAACGGGACAAGAGCTCACACTGGCATTATGTGAGGGTGGCGGATAAAGGGGGGGCAGATAAGGGAGGGAGCACTGTATTTTGGTGGCACCAATTAGATCACTTGCTATGTTTCTAGTGGTCAGCACACCTACCGATCCTATCAGGGTGGGGGAGACTAAAACTTGAATCCCAGCAACATCAGTTAGGATGACATCTGAGTGGAAACCATTTGTGGGACTTGTGTTTTTTTGTGTCTGTTGTACAATTAATTTCCCCAGGACAGTCCAAGTCCAACTGAGTCTCACCATGAGTGTGTGTTGGGCGGGCTGTTTTGGCCATCTTCTTCTCCATTCCACAACTGGGAGTAACTGAAGCACTGGGAGGTTAAGTGACTTGTTCAGGGTCACACAAGAGGGTAAGTGGCTGTGGTGGGATTTGATTCTGTCTCTTATGGGTCGCAAGCTAGTGCTCTAACCACTGGAGCAGACTGCCTCAGATTATGCCCCTGGACATTCCAGCAGCTAAATGATCAGTTAGAACACAAGCCATCTGCTCTATTTTTTGTCCCCCGTGTCTCTCTCATGGGAAGTGAGCGTCTGTGAGAAAGGCATAACCCTCCTATCTCTCTCAAAACACTGTAGCAAAAATTCCAGAACACAAATCAGGAGCACCCCATGTACACCCAGCATTGTAGTCTAGAGGCAAGGGTGCAGACCTGTCACCCTGGTGGGTCATAGGTTCGAATCCCATCACCACCACCACTTACTGTGTAATCTTGAGCAAGTCAATTAACCTCCATATGCTTAACCTCTTCTTGTTCACACTCTCTCCCTCCACCTCCCTTGGCAAGCCTCCCTTGGCTACCCTTGGTTTTACTTCTTTCCTTTGCTTAGCCTTCTCTCATTCACATTCTCTTCCTGCACCTGCCTTCCTGACCCTCCCTTAGCCACCTCCAGTCTCGCCTCCTCTTGTTCACACGCTCTTCCTCTGTCTTCCTTCGCCTCCTTTAGTCAACTTCATTCTCACTTTGTTCCTGTGCGTAACCTCCTCTCATTCACTGTCTCCCTCTGCCTCCCTTCCCAAGCCTCCCTTAGCCATCCTCAGTCTCACTTCCTCCCTGTGCACTTGCAATAGTGGCTGTCATTACTGACAGCCTGTAAAGTGCTGTGGGATGCAGTGTGTATAAAAGGTACTATATAAAACCAAATTACTTTCCTTTCTCTTTTCTGCTGTTTCCCATTGATCCTCATGCCCCACTCCATTGATGCCGGTCACCAGGGCGGCACCCTTCTTCTACAGCTGCCCTCAGTGTGACATTGTCCTCCCCCCACAGCTGGCCTCAGTGTGACACTCTCCTCCTGCAGCTGGTCTCAATGTGACGCACTCCCGTCCTGCAGCTGGCCTCAGTGTGACGCACTCCCCTCCTGCAGCTGGCCTCAGTGTGACGCACTCCCCTCCTGTAGTGGGCCTCAGTATGACCTTCCCCTCCATAGCTGTCCTCAACATGAGACACTCCCCTACCCCCCCTACTCCTTGCAGTGGCATCAGTGTGACCCCAACCCGCAGCTAGCCTCAATATGGACAACCTACCCCCCCCCGCAGCCGGCTTCTGTTTCCTTTTCTTTCTTACCAGGCACTTTTAGTTTTTTGAGATAGTTTATAGGTTGATAATATGATAATACGATGAGCTACAAGCAGCTCAGATCCTAGCATTTCCCGGGGGGGGGGGGGGTGGCAGGGGAGAGCAGCATAAAATCGGGAGTATATCAAGAGACAGTATAAACTTGGCTCCAGTAAACAAAGACTGTGATAAGTAACAACATGAAACAAGAATGCACTTTTGGTAAAAATTAGCAAAGAGAAAACTGGATGGGTTTTGTAGACCAGGCATGGGGAGTGTAACAGCCAGGGAGGCATAAGAGCAATATCTGGGACTGGTCCAGTCACAAATCCACTGCCAGCTAGCCTGGTAAGCAGTCACAGGTGGGCCTGGTCAAGTCCTGTACCTGTCCCTTGAGCATCAGTCATGAGGAAGAGGATGGGAGATGAGAAAGGGAGTCCCAGAGGGAAGTGTACAGGAAAATGTTACCTGTTCAGTAGCATCGGAAGAACATTAGTTAAATTAAGGCAGTGCTGCTGGGATTCAAACTTGCCACCACTGGGGAGGGTGGGGTGTGTGACTCCTTAGCGTGATGTTTCATATTTTTGTCTGCAGTTATTCTGGGAAACCTTGCCCTGATATTCTAACCATGGGGAGCTCTGATTGTTTTAGCACTGAAAGCAGTCATTTGAGAGAGCTGTGCAGTGTTGTGTGGGTGTAGGGTGTGGGGAGGAGGGGGCATGTTACCAGCAGATTCATCTCCAACTATCAAGAGTATGCAAATCTTTCATTTTACACATCACAGGATCTTTTTCCATTTTCCCTTTTGAAGAATAAAAGGTTGTATTTTTTCCCCTTTTATGTGTGAGGAAAAAAGCCTTTCATACCACCACTGATTACAACACAACTCGACAGGCTTACATTTTTGTAAAATTAAAAAAATAAATAAAATTGTCATTTGTACTCTAGACAGTCTGGCATTGACTTACACTTTTGATTTACATGCACATCTATGTACAAAAACACCTTTACAATGGACGTATTATTCTTTTTTTTCTTTTTCATCTTTATTATTTAAACCTAAACATTGTGTAAGGCAGAGATGTCGCCCACAGATTGAACCAGAGATATTGAGATGCCACAGGCTTCAGTTACCAGGAGGAAATCGGTGACGGAGCTTTTATTTTGTGGGAGGCTGGGCTGAAACAAGGTTGGGGAAGTCTGCTGCCAACTGCTTCAGCAGGCTGGATATGCAACTTTAACCAGAAGCATTACTTGTGAACCACATGTCCTTGACAGGCGTTCAAAATCTAATTCCAGAACCAGGACAATGTCTTCAAAAAAGAAACAGATAATTTTTAATTTATATCGCACAATCATTAACAAAATCCCAGTTTGAGCTTTCTTTACAATAAAGGCCACTTAATAAAATAAGCAACAGCACATGACAGGGTGTGCAGTAACGCTAAATTACTACATGCTCCAAATGGGCTATGAGGCTTGAGGGGTGCAGCCAAGTGCCTTTAACCACCTGGGGTGTGGGGTAATTTTATTTGTTTTGTTGACTGGGTGGGTACACTAAGCATAGGAATGCCTATTTTCAGGTATGACCCGGGAGGATACAAGTGAAATACAAAACAACATCAGTGTGACGCAACACACATATTGATGGTATTACGGCACTCCCAGGAGTTTGTTATTATATTTATAAAATGGTTAGTTATAAAAAAAAGAAAGTAACATTTTAACCATGCAGTAATGTGAAAGTGCATTGTCATGTGACCTGTTTTGACCAATCAGATTGCATGTTTGAGCCAAGTCGTTTTTTTTTTTTTACAAAACCGCATTTATGAGCACCTGTTTCACATATCCTTTCACTGCATTTAATGCTGCTAACCTTTTTTTTTTTTTTTGTATTTTCTCCATTTTCCTCCCATCTACCCCCAACAATGGAGGCTGTGCTGGCTTTACTCTTCTGTCCCAGAGAGTGGACAAATAGCTGCCTAGTACCTACACAGCTGAAACCAGTGCTGCTTCATGATTGGATGCGGGGGGGGGCTGTAGCATATGTACGCTTCCTCTCTCCTGGAAAACAACTGTCTTCACAGCTGGCGCTGGTACTGATGAGTTACCAGTCAGGAGGGAGGGAGGGAGAGAATCTGCCATGTGTGGACTATGCCCTCCCTCACTTCCTGAGAGATGAGCACCTCCCCACTGGGACATGCTTGAACCCCCAGTCAGACCCTGAGTGACATTCCAGCTTCTGGGTGTGAAGCCTAGTCTCCCTGGTGTGCAACAACTGTAAGTCATCTTTAGAAAAATAAATCTTGTGCTCTCCAATTTCTTACACTTAACCAGAAAAGGAACTTTTTTTGATCTCTGTCCTTGTTCCTTTACCACCATACTGCATTCCACTGAAGTTTCACTGAACTTCTCTGGGCTGAATCAGTTACTCGCTAGCATGAGCAGATTACCAAATGTTGCAGTTTGGCAGCATATGGCAGTGTGTTCACTTTGAATGGGCATCCACACATGACTTGCCCAAGGTCCTAAAGGGATATATGTAGCGGAAGAGGATTTTGAGAAGTTGGAGAAGGTGGTCCAGGGTATGGCAGCGGAAGTTCAATGCAAAGAAGTAAAAAGTCAGGAACATGGAAGCAAGGAACCTGAGAATGAACTACAGCATGGGAGGGGGTAAGGGTGTAGCAGATGACAGAAGAACAGTATCGGGGTGGGGGGGTCCTTATATCTGACAACCAAAAATCAAATACATGATGTAACGAGGCAAACTGGATCAGAATCTGATTCATCCAGTTTAGTGATTTGCTCCTTCCTCCACCTCCCTGTCTCCCTACCCCCTCCTCCCCTACCCCAGTCACCTCCCTCCCCTAGGCCCCCTTCCTGTACCCCCATCTCTGTGCACAATATTCCTGTCCTGCTGAACCTACCACCCTTCCCACATCTCGCTGTCTCCCTACCCCTTCCTCAGTCACCATCCTCCCCTAGACCCCCTCCCTGTACCCCCATCTCAGTGAACAATATTCCTGTCCCTCTGAACCTACCACCCTCCTCTGTGATGTCATCTACAGCCCCATGTTTTCACTTTTGTCTTTTTTTCCTTTTCCTTCTGCCCCCAGTGAAGTCTTGTCTCACTCTGTGAATCATCTACGTGCCCATTAGTGCAGTTAGTTTTTTGTATGTAATGTATCCGTTATGTGCAACAATCCAAGTTGTACCTTATCATTGCCATTGCTGTTTACTCATGCTATCCAAATCTATTTCATATAAGATCATGTACGCTATTGTATTGTTTGAAATCTCCAGGACTTCCTTGTGAGTGAGCTTGCTCAATGGAGTAATTCCTGTAATAATAATCTTGAACTTGAATCCAGGCACCCCTTAAATGCAATCTCTGATAGTGTGTGTGTGTGGGGGTAATCTTTTGTCTTAACAATCGGCACATAGTTTTACCGGACGTAGCCTGGGTTGTCAAAAGGATCATGCTGCTGGATGTATTGGTTCCATTTTAATCAAATTATAATAAAAGAGGGTTAAAGAACGCTTGCCTGCATGCTGCAATCTGATTGGCCAGTCAGGGTTCCAACCCAGGTTATATACCAGCTTGAAGCCATGGCTTGGAATCTTATATTGTTCTTGCACTCTGTTCAGCTGCCTTTAATAAAAGGATGCATTGCTTTAGTTTCTACATTCTATTTATATAATTACAGTAAGGAACTTCAGGAGGTGGGTCATGGGATATCGCCATTCACTAGGCAGTTAAAGGCTTCACACTGCAACACCCAAAGCGTTTCAGTATTCCACTGTAGCATGTATCCAGTCGTGCCTTATTGTTTGTTACAAAGTGGAAAGGTTCAGCCAGTTGCAGAAAAACTCAAATCCACTATAGAGTCTCTCTCTACCTCGCAACACACAAATCTGGAACATGCTTTAAAAAAAAAAAGGGACATATGAACAAAATTGGGGACACCATCTTAAAAAAAAAACAAAAAAAAAAAAAAAAAAAAACAGCAGTGCCAACTTCCGAAGCAGAACTTGAGGTGGGTTACATTTTGTTCTGCCACACAGTTGTATGGAATTTCACTTTCCACTGGAAAGCTTTCTTTTCATATAGCTTTTTCTCCCACATGGGTTGGCTCTACAAGGCTCTCAGCCCTGTTCTCTGCCTCCCCCATCTGGCATCTACATGCCTGACCGACCACCCTAGGAAGGTAGTCATATGACGGTACAGGGGCAGGCAGGCAGGGCATCACTAATCCAAAGCCTTCCCTTTACCGTTTTTCTTCCCTGTTCCCCATGTTGGAGCACACACGTAGATGTGCGCCGCCACGGAGTCCCGCAGCCCTCCCTTCCACTGCCCTCCTTGGCCCACACTACCACCTGGCCTCCACCAGGCGGCAGCCATTTGGCAGAGCGTGCAGATCCTCCCTCCCCGGAAAGGAGAGCAGCCATCAGGCACTCAATCCTTTCCTTCTCTAGCCAACCCCAGCAATCCACACTTGCCACTAAACACGAGTTGCTGGTGTGGCAGGAGGTAAGGCACTAGTGCCCTCCATGCCACTGGGCTGGCTAGTGGAAAGTTTTCTAAGGAACTTCTGGCTTCCACCACGAGGTCATTTTAGCCAGTTCCCATATATGAGACATTTCTGGCTTTGCAACAACAACAAACAAAAAATCAGAGTTCTGCTTGTGAAATTCCACATTTGTTTTTGTAAGATTTCACCTTTCAGAATTTCACAGGAAATGTGCAGTTCTGCCATGGAAACTTAGCAGAACAAAATCCCACCTCTGTCTATAACCTAAATGATATTTTTTGTGTGTATGTGTTTAGTCGTATCTCACCCAGTGATAGTAACACCAAACTTAAGTAGGGATAGAGGCCCATACTGACACCCCATCAGGAACAGTTAAGGGACGGGGCTCCTCAAAAAACAGGCAAATGTTTGGTACCACAGGTATAACATCAAAATAGCATCTGAATAATAGTGCAGTGAAATGCATGCTGTGGAAATAGCGTGAGTGAAAACAGCTATGTGTGCAGAACAGCGTGGGGATATTATGGCGCATAACTGAAAACATTCACCCCTCCCACACACACTTTCTTCCTCCCTGATTTGGGAATCGTAAATCACCCACCCCCCACCAAGTTGTAATCATAAATCACCATGCTATCATTACTTTTCCCCGTATTTGTGAAGCGAGGTTTTTGGTTTTGTCGTTTAGCGTGCACTCTTATTGACTGCACTATGTTCGGTTTAGCAATCTTGTTTTGGACTCGGTACCAAATGTCTCCTTTAAAAGTGGTTTGCAGCACTGGATATGCAAAATAGGCAATTAGCATATCTTTACATATCAGCTGTATGCAGACCACCAGCTAATTACTTGTTCGAATGAGATTTTATAATTAGAACATTTGAAGGCATTTACCTGTTTCCATTTGAACTTGAATGGAACAGGTTTGCCTATTCCTGGTTGCAAGTATAGTTAACCCTCACTGTGTGGATATGAGTTTATTGGGCTGATTATAGCAGGCCAAGGCTGTAAAAAAAAAAAAAATCCAGTGGCCCATTAAAATCATCTGTGAATACTACAACTAATGCTTAAAGTAACCATATATGGCCAGTAAGTTTTGTACGCTACCCTCTACAGTTGTATCAGATGAACACATTTGGTCTCGTGGTCAATGAGCCACCAAATCTGAAGTTTTTTAAATTCCCTGATCTGTCCTTCCAGTTGCATGCAGCCCTGACCTGTCCTCCCAACCACTGCAACCCCACAGTAGCTAGCCCACCCTCATTGTAACACTGACACACACACAGCTCCTGGTAGCTAACAACCTTTCTGGTGAGGGCTCGAGGTTCTGCAACAGAGGCTGCAATTACAGAAATGCGATAACCGTGTACGTTACTGTGCTATGGTTGATGCTATTACCGTTTAAACCATATAACTGTATCAGTCAATAGAACTTGAATTGCAATGGGAAGAAAAAGTGTTGTAGTGGGCTAGAAAGACACTTTGGCAGTCCTTTGTCAAGGAGAAGTTAAATGTTGGCTGTTTATTTTAATTTTTAGACACAGGAGGTATATCAGTTCTTCCAGTACTGGGTCTCATGTTCTATGGGTGGGGGTGGTGGGAGGGCGCAGTATCACAGTGCACGTAGGTTCAGAAATATTTCTGCAGGCCTTACTATGGACAATGTCCTGCAACATGTCCCTAGCACTCAGTACCACCTCTTAGAGGATCTACAGGAACCACCATGTGCTCAAGAGAAGAAAAACAAAATGACAGACATAGAAGACCTCCCATTCATGAGAGCAAGAATGTGAAGAGATAACCTAGGAGCCATCAGAACAGACAGAGGGTTATGCTGGAGGAGAGCCTGAATCCTTGGTGGCATGACTAGTAGCATTCACTCGTCACCACAGCAACAGGACCAGGACATGTCTTTAAGGACAAGTTATTCCAGGCAATCCAATGTTCAGTTTACAGTGCCAGCTTAGAAACGTTCTCACTTGAGGATAGTGGTTCTGTGGTTATGTTTACATAGAGTAGGGTGACGAATTCCAACCGATTGATTCAGATTGGTCAGGTTCTGGTTTTGTTTGTTTAGGATTTAGGTTATTTGGAATAGAAGGCCCCAAATCCTAAATCCAGACAAAAGGATCAGAACTGGAATCCTATTCTGCATCCAGCTTCTGTTACAGACTTCACCCAGCCAGCTAAAGGCTACTCCCTCCCAAGGGAGAAGGGGTATCTTTAATTGTATGGCATGGTGGGAGTGAGCAGCTCTTAGACCTGTTTGGGGAGGTGTAACATGAATTCGGAATCTGAATCCAATTGCTTACCTGCCATCAGAACAGAATCAGATTTCTGATAATCCGAAGGATGCAGTATAGAACTGAATCAGATGCTTCATCCCTCCTCCCCCAATGCAGAGGCTTTAAAACCTGCTCTTTTGAATGAGATGCAGTGTCCCTTTCTGAAGCTTGACAATGGAAATATTATTTTGTCTGGGAAGGGTCATGAATTGTGAATACCATAGCTTGATTATTTTCTGGAAAGCAAACCCTTCTCAATGGGCTTCATACTCTTTTGGCAGCTGGCCCACCTTGAATGCAGGTCAGGAATGGCAGTGAAACAGGAATACCCTCTCTTCCCCCATGGCAAAGCAAAGAACTTTATGTTCTGCCCACTGGTGGCTATGGGGCTGTGTTATGGGGTGTTCCTGTTTGTAAATGTTTTAATTACTGCATCATCTTAACAAGGCAGAACCTTGGAAGACAGAACCAGAACAGTCAAGGAAAGCTGCAGTCTGGAGGCAGATTTTGAAATGTCCATGAAATGACCGAATGGAACTTTATGGAGGGACACTGTTGTGTTTCTTGGAGTAAGAGGGTAGGAAATCAATGCCTGATTAAGAGACTGGTTGAGAATTAAGCAGTAATACATGACAGGGCATGTGTTGATCTTCCCAGAATCAGTCTTCACCATTGAGTCACACTAATGGGTCTGTGATGGAGGTGGTAGGACCTCGGAGCCAGAACCTTTCAGGTGCTGATGCCAAGGTAAGCAACACGCACATGTGGCACTACAAGACTGGCTTGTGCTGCATGGCTTACATGGGCACCAGCTCGCAGTCACCCTAGTTCCATTTTTCTCGCCATCGAATGTGCATCACTGATGTCATCGCCACCTGCCGGGAGTCAGATGTTCACTTCTATATGACAGCAGCATTCAAGTCCTCTCAGTTTTAGTGTTTAAAGCTAAAGTTATTTTTGTCTCAATTGTAGTGTTTCTTACTAAACTTTTTGTGAGTCTCTCACAGGCCTACTGGAGTCAATGGTCGCCAGTCGGCACGATGATGGTAGGGAGCCTTCTCAGACAAGCTGCTCTGGCAGCGGGGCCATGTCTGGTCCACTTACTCCACTGGGGAAGAGTTCTGACAATGGGTGACACTGTGCTCAGGGGAAGGACATTCCCAGTCCCGGTTGGGTTCTCTGCCTCGAGTTCTTCCTCTTCCCATTGTAAGGGGAAAAAGTGGTACAGCTTGAGGTCACCCTCTGTAAAGTCTGCTGTGGGAGTCCTTAGTATCCTGGGGTCGAAGGCTTTCTTTGGCGCTGTTGGTGTTACTGAGGGCTTCTGTTTCTAGGAGGTTGAAGTCTTGGGCCTGTCCCTCTCTGTATCTTTATGATGACTCTAGTGGGCAGTTCTGCCATTGGGCAGCTCTTATGGCACAGTAGGAGCAGCATCTGGCTCATTGCCTCTGCCAGAGGAGCTGGTCCCTGGTCCCTCAGGGCCAGTAGAACCGTGCTGCAGGCTCTCAAGCTGGGTAGTGCATTGTAGTCCCTGGAGGACAGTCTCCCGAGGCTTTCCTGCTTCTCCCCACTGGAGCCTCAGGTGACCCTCACCATGGATGCATCCCTGTTGGGGTAGGAAGCCCACTGTCAGGGTCTTCAAACACAAGCTGTCTGGGACCCATCAGAGACTCATCTCACATCAATGTGTTGGAGATGTGAACTGTTCTGTACAGTCTGTGAGCTCTAGTGCATCTCATCAACCACAAAATAGTCCTCCAGCAGACAACACGCCTGTGATGTTTACGTCAACAAGCAAGGAGAAGCACACTCTTGCCCTCGTTGCAGGAAGCAATGTGGGAATGGTGCCTGGAGAAAGGGGCCCTTCCAAGCCATTTACCTGCCTGGAGTTCAGAACACTCTGGCAGATGAGCTTAGTTGAACAGAGGCTGAGCCTCGCAAATGGTCACTAGCTCCAGACATCATGTGTTTGTTATTCGACAAGTTGGGCACCCCAGATGTGGACCTTTTTGCAACCCCATTCAATGGCCCACTCAGTTCTGCTCCAGAAATCCAGAACCTGGTGTTTTTTGTCAGGATGTATTCAGACTGCAATGGCAAAATCTATTTGTGTACGCATGCTGTCCAGTCGCTCTAGTGCTGAGGGCATTGGTAAAACTGGAGGCACACAGGGGCAAGATGGTACTGATAGGCCCCTGTTAGCCTTGGCAGTATGTTTTCTCTGTTAAATCAGACTATCAGTCAGCAAACAGAGGATCCTGCTCAGGACGATTTACTGACTCAGGGTCACCTGGTCCATCCCAGCCTGTGCTCCCTTCACCTTCAGTCTGCCTCCTGAAGAGACAGAATTGAACAGGTACAGGGTATTTGAGGTCTCTGAAATACTTGGCAGCCGCAAGTCTTCCACTAGGAAGACTTACACAGCCATGTGGAAAATATTTTCTCTGTCTGGTGCTCCAAAACCCACAAGGACTCCTTTTGGTGCCCACCTGACAAGGTTCTGAGTACTTGCTGGAATTTTCTGACACAGGCTTGCAGTATGCCACAGTTAAGGTCCACTTGTGTGCTATTTCTTGCACACCATAAGCCTGTCAGTACCCTCAGCCTGGCACAGCTGCCACTCTTCAAGAAGTTTCTTATCAACATTTTACACACAAGGCCTCCCATCAGGAAGCCGTGGCTACTTGGGACATTAACCTTGTGTTGGATCTGCTCAGTCACAAGCCCTTTGAGACATATGACCTTAAATTTTTACTTGAAAGCAGCTTTTCTAGTGGTCATCACCTCTGATCGCAGACTGTCTGAAATCCATGCCTTGGTCACAGATCTCCAATATACTGTTTTCCACAAGGACGATGTAGTTCTCCTCACACACCTTAAGGTCCTTCCCAAAGTGGTATTGATGTTCTATCTGAATCAGCCACTTGTGATGTCTACCTACTTTGCTAACTTTTAGAGTGAAGGAACGCACTCTCCAGTCTCTGGACATTTAGGGAGGGTCCTTAAGTTTTCAGGGGCAGAACTAAGGACTTCAGATGATCCAAACAGCTCTTTGTTCCTTCAATCCAATCAGAAGGACAACCCATTATAATCAAATGCATATCTACCTGGATTGTCAACTGTTTGTGCCAGTGCTATGCCATGGCACAGGTCACGCTGAAGGCCAGGTGCATACCCACTCCACCAGAGCAGTTGCAATGTCCCTGGCAGAGGTTGGCTCTGTGCCTGTCTGATATTTACAGAGCTGCAGTTTGGAGAACAGTGCACGTTTGCTAAGCACTGTGCCTTGGATGTCCTTGCCGGGCAGCCTGCCAGCCATGGTAGGACAATTCTGAATGGATTACTTTTCTGAAGTGCGCCCTGAGCTCCAGCCTCCTTAGTGCAGGGGACCTTCTGTGAGCTTGGTACTCTGACCAATTAGTAGGAATCTAGGGAGAAGATTGTTTCTTAGAAGATAGGAAAGTTAAGTACTTAACTGTAACTGAATATCTTCTCCATAAATACCACCCACCCACCATCCCCAGACTCCATTCCAGTATTGTTATGGTCTTGAGCCCTTTGTACTTGGTTTGGGCTGTGAAGACACTTTGTTACTGGTTTTGGTAGCCCTTCTTACACAGGCTACCAGGCCTATCATATGCCCTTAGGTTGAGTGCATAGGTTCCCATTGGGTTCCATGCTGCTTACCTCCTCAGTAAAAAAAAAAAAAATACTGAAGCCATTGGGGGCTGGTGCCACTGTATACAAATGCTCGCATGCAGTGCCGTGTGCATGAGGCCTACTTGCATCACCAGGTCCCACAGAAAAGTTCTGGCTCCAGTGGAATCCTAATGCCTCCGTCTCAGACCCATTAGTGTTGATCTATGGAGAAGATCTGCAGGAAGATCAACAGTTGCAGTAAGTACGTAACTTTCACATTTTGGAGATTCATTCCTATTAAAGTTGTGAAATGGAATGACAAAACATAAAGTAACTATTTAAAATATTAAATAGCAAAGAAAGGACTGATGAAGTGCATGAAGGGGTAATCCAGTTCAGTCATTTGACCCAGTGAATTTTGGAAAATTCTGGGAAACTTTGGCAAACCAGAGTAAATCAGAATTTTGCAGAAACAGATAAGAGTCAGAATCAAAACCAGGTCAAACCTGACTCTCCTAACCCTGTGAAGGGTTTTGGACTGAACATGGGCTGGAACCTCAAGCCAGGCCAATGAGTTTTACACAAAGTCAAAACACCTTTGAATTTATCCTTTACGATTTTAGGCCATGCTGATTTAAATGGGGACTTGGCAAGATAAATGTTTATATCCGTTAACATGCTGGTCACTTGTTTTATAACGTATTATTCTTTAAATTAAGAAATGTTCTACACATACTGGCCAGTTGTTTCCCTTTTTTCCTTCCTTGAGGCCTGCTTAACACACTGATGGCAGCCAAACTCAGTAGCAGTCACCATTCCACTACCTGGTTCCCTCGCCCTCCACTCACCACGTCCAATCCTGCCCTTCCTGAGAAGCTTCCCTGTGCTGCCATCAGGAGGAGGAATGCACGTGTGATACTGCGGTGGGGGAGAGATGCAGCATGGTTGGAGGGAAGGGGTGGCCATCATCCACTGTACCTGAGCCAGTTTTTCATTTTCTACCTCCCACCACCACCACCTCCTCCAAGAGTGTGTACACTCAAAGTAACCAGGAAGGGTGTTTGGCAGTATGTACTACCCTATGCAGTTGATGCCACAACACTACAGTTTCAGCCAGTGCTGTGTGTCAGTCCCTACCACGGAGGGGAGTGTTCTGACAGGTGCTCTTTAGCCCTCTTTGTCAGCCTGGGCTCCTTCTATTCTGGACTTGGGCACTGACTGAAGTCATCACCTACTCTGCATTTTAATGACCAGTGTTAACACATTTTTATGTTAAGAGGTATGTTTTAAAGCATCTTTGCAACAAACTGGGAAATAATATAACCATTTATGTGAATGAAATCTTCTGGTTTCTGCCATCATCCAGTTTCCGTAATTATTCATTCTTTTTAACCTTAAACAATCCCTAAAAATGTATTTGTGGCTTCAGGCCTTTGGTTAATGATACAGCCAATTTATTAATTGATGTTCCTTTTTAACTGCTGTCTTATTTTTGTCTGTTAGTATTCTAAGGTGTGTTTATTTATGAATTGTGAGGCACCTTGGTTGTTGATAAGGCTTAATAAATAAAATATTATCTATTATTATTAACCTAATTAAAAACACAAACAAAATACATGGCTTCCTGCCACAGATACAGAAAGACTGATTCAGTGTTGACTGTTGGATACCCATCAAGGCACTGCTCTGTCAGCAGAGATGCACCAAACAGCCTTGTGGTTTCGGGACTCAGATCATAAATGTTTTAACTAAAACTAATTTTCTGGAACGTCATGGGTTTGTACTGGCCTGCAAAAAACCAAAGAAAATGCTTTTCTTTATTTGTTTGTATTTTTAAGGGTTTATAGCTGAAGTCTGATACCAGCTGTTTTGTAGATTTGAGATTTCATTGGATACTGATAGCATCTGACCATGGAGCCAGTCACCTTAGATCCCATGTATGGCTCCAAATGGAACCATCGGACCTGATCAGATCTGATTGGCGGATCCCAACTGTCTGAGGACTGGATCCAAAAATCCACCACTCAGTTCCCAACACTGACCCATTTGACCTTGTATTCCCAAAACGAGAGTGGGGCTTGGGATTCCTAACTTGGATGGCTGGAGCTCTGATTCAGGGACGATCCATCAGAGGACACCCTGATCCCAAATGGCACTGTCCTATCCCCACTAGTTATGGCTAGGCTCCTCTGCTGAATCGGGCTGGGATTGTAAAGATGCCATGAGAACATTGTTTTGTTTTACCTTACCACAGTTGTTCACGTCTCCAGTGTGGGCCAGGAATCCCAGTTGTCGGGCCAACACAGAGAGAGAGAGAGAAATGGCAGAGCAGTCTGAAAGGGCACTCGCCTCTCCTTGGAAGGGATTGCAGCGTATCTTTAACATGACCCAGGGAGATAGGCCAGCATGCAGTGGAAAGTCCGCCGCACTGACCCTGCTATGTACACTGCTTATTAATTTATTGATATTTATACAGGGGGAAGGCACAGACAAAAAAACTAAATTGCAAAAATAAAAACAAGTTGCACAAAGGCAGTTTAGTTTTTCATTTATTTTCTTATCACTTCTTAAACTTGCCTTCTGCAATAATGCTACTAACTGCTGCCTTATATTACTGAACGTATTCTGTGCAGTTTGTGCTATGACAGGGCCGCCCCCACTGATTTGTGCCAGGGGTTGACAGTATCTAAATAATATAATGCCCATTCCCATGTTTAATGTCGTTAAATGAGTTTTAATTTTTAAAAATAATTGTGGGAACCTAAACTGGATCTAGCAGGAGGGGCTGACTGCACATAACACATGAGGTATTACTGTGTATGAAGAGATAATCTATTTGTTTGATAATTCCTCCCTTGTGGTAACAATGTCGATAGCTTGTATGTTCCTACTGACAAGACTCCCTATTAGCAATACTGTATCTTCTGCTGTATTTATTGTGTATATTTTATGCAGAAACTCAATAAAAGAAAGTTAATAAAAGAAATATCTGCTCAGAACACTTGTGCCTGACATGTGGTTGCTCTGTCAGACTTTATACCATTTTTGTCAGGAAAATAAATATTAATCTAGAGATATTGCTAGGATTTTAAAATTGTTGTAAATTCTCAGGCTGTCTCTAGAAATCGAAGACCAGCACTTTTCAGGAAAAAAAAGCCTTAAATCAGCAGTATTTGTTGGCCGACAAAGAATTACATCATATAGTTGTTGGCAAAAACGTATTTCTGACATCCTTAGATTTATACTCAGTATATTTTACATTTTGTCAGATATTCTGAAAACCTCTTTTATGGCTAATTTTGTAATTAATGATGCAAGTCATTAAAGATGGTTGCCATTTGAAATTTTTAAAAATCTCTTCCGTTGAGGTTACCTGTAGATACTGGATTTATACTGTGGATGTATTAGGATGGCGATACCACATGTTTCTGGTGGTAAGGAGCACAGCACTGTGCCAAGATACTGAATTATTTCATGAAGGGCATGCACGGGCAAAACAAAACATAAAAATCTCCTAGCTTCAATAAGAAATGAAAATGAAAGAAAATTGACATATTTATGTTTTGTTAAGGAAAATATTATTGCTGGGAGGAAGAAAACTACACAGTGACTAACAAATACTGCTGCTTTCAAATCTGTAAATGTTTGGAAACTCTGTCCTTACACAGCACAATGATAACACCAGTGATGGTAATGATTCCTGCCTTGTCTTCTACAGCCATCCTGTGCAGACTGTTCTGGTATGATTTCAGAGGCTCCAGTTTGGTCAAATGAAGTCACTGCACAGCAGCAGGAAAAAATCCAGAGGTGTAATTTTTTTTTGTTTGTGGTAAAACAAACTTTGAACAGTTTGAAGTCCCCCACAGTGCTGGATTATGATTGTGTCTGTCCATTCATGTGTTTATTTGCACATAACTGCAGCAGGGCCTGCTCTACCCCTTTGCCAATTAGCCAAGTATTTGATGAGTCTCTGGCATGTAACAGAAGTCTGATTAGTGGAAAATTGGCCAACAGCTGCTCTGAGCAGCAGCCACAGTATTTTTTTATCATCTGCACCAAACATTACAATGGCTATTGGCAATCCATTGAATATTCTGGCTGAGAGTTGTAGAAGGCTCATCTCAGTAACCCCCACCGAGTCCCACATGCACCATCCAGCCGACGGTACTTTTATATAACTTGTATCAAGTCACTCTACTTTTTGGTGGTATCAAGGTTGTTTTGTCAACTTTCTGTCATGGAGTGCAAACTGAGTAAGATACAGAAACAAAGGACAAAGTTTGTCAATCCGATTTCCGTCACACACAAAAAGCAGCAGTCTTCAATCCTCCCTGTCTGCAGAGATTTATCAGGATGCCAACTTGTTCCCCAATAAGAGTATGGCTTTTACATGAGTGGAAAATGTGATTTTGCTTCTTTTAAAAAAAAAAAAAAAGAAAGAAAAGGATAAGGATTCTGTGTCAGTTCCCCCTTCCTTTGTTTAAGTGGCTTCCTCGGCAGACCTTGTGTCTGACTTCAACTAGACGAACTCCTTGGCCACCTCATCGTTGTTTCTCTGGGAGAGGATGCGGAGGACAGTGAGCCCCGTTTCATCCATGTGGATGCGACGGCCCAGGGGCAGCCAGCAGGCACAGCTGCCCCGTTGGATGATATCCTTCAGCTGCATCACAGCGATTCCCACAGTCCTGTCCTCCCGAGCGAAGCAATAATCCTTCACAGATCTGTAGCTCATAACACTCTGGTCCCGCCTCATTGCTAAGTGTGCTGTTTGGAAAGGGGACAGAAAGAGAAAAGATAGGTTACTTTCTGCCATTTTTTTTCCTTCTTATACTGTTTATACCCACTTGTCACTGGTGCTGCCCCATTCAGACTAGTCTTCCAGTCTCCTCCCTTCCCCTCTCTGGCACTACCTCATCTCCTCAGTGTCAGTGGTGCATTCTACCCTGTGGTGGTTCTGTGTGTGTGGGGGGGGTGTCTGTGTTTAGCTGTCCCCTCTTGACCTCTAGTATGGGGTGGTGAGCAGCCAGTAGGGAGGGTGAGGCCTGAAGGCACTGGGACATCATCCTGCATGTGCCTGGGGTTATTCCAGCTTGCTCACCCTCACCCACAAGATAGCAGCTGACCAGTGTTTATCATGCTATCACCAGCACTGCTCCCTCTGCCTCCCAACCCTGATCCCACAATCACCCCACCTGAGCCCCAAGTCTCCCCTTCTCACAGCAGGTCCCTCCCACCCCCTTGTGGGACCCACTGGTGGGGTGGACAGTCAATAGTGTGGGGCCCCAGACTGCCCAGATGTCATTCTACTCACACTGGGATTCCCCTCCTTGTTTCTGCCCCTTCTCTCCTGCATGGGCACCAATGTCAGGGCACCATGCATAAGTACACACAGTGGTCAGCTCCAGAGTCCATTGGCATCCACCCTGCTAGCATGCAGTAGTGCATCTGAGCTTGAAACCCTCCCTTCCTAGAAGAGGAGAGCATTCTCTAATGCACCAAATCCCACTAGCCCCACCCCGACACTCAATGCTTGTGCCCCTCAAAACACCATGTTTGTTCTTGAGCCTTGATCAGTGGTATTACAGATTTGTGGTGTTTTCTTCTGATCTTCCTGGACTGTATCTTCACCATTGATTCACACTGATGGGTTCTGAGCTGGAGACGCTTGGACCCTGTGACACCCAGAACTTTTCAGGAGGGCTGGTGCCAAGGTAGACTGCTCGCATGTGTGGCACCATGAAACCAGCTCACACTGCATAACTTAACTCGGCACTGGCCCCCAACTGCCTCAGTTCCTTTTTCCCCATCGTCGAATGCACTTCAGTGATGATGTCGCTCACCCGCTGGGAGTCAGACTTCACATCTAATATGACAACAGCGTTTGGTTCATTCTTTTTACTACTTTTCAAGCTTTTGTTTATTTTTGTCTCATATGAACAGAGCGAAGAAGCCAGCAGAGGAAGGCCATTTGGTCTATCAAGTCTGCTCATATTGCAGGGTCCACAGCTTGAGCTAATGTCCCTGCCTTCCCTCCTCACTCCCACCCCTACCCATTATCCTTACCTTCCCTATGCCTATCCCATTCTCTCTTGAAGCTGCCCACTATCTTCAATGAGATGACCTCTTCTGGCAGTGCATTCCAAGTGTCCACCACCCTTTCTGTGAAGAAATACTTCCTGACCCACCCTCTTAAACCTCCCACCCTCCGGCTTAGGACTGTGCCCCCTCATGTTATGGTTGCCACTCAGCTTAAAGAAACTTTCCTTATCAACCTTATTTATCCCTTTCAAGTACTTGAAGGTCCCAATCATGTCCCTTCTCTCTCTCTCTCTCTCCTGTCTTCCAGGGAGTACATGTTCAATGCCCTCAATCTCGCCTCGTATGCCTTAACCTGCTGACCAGCTGTCATATTTGTAGCCCTCCTCTGGACCTTCTCCAGCAGATTAATGTCCTTTTTGAGGTGTGGGCACCAGTACTGAATTCCATACTCTAGATGCGGCCTTACCAGTGACCTGTACAAGGGCAGTATAACCCCTTCTCCTCTACTACTCATTCACCTAGATATGCATCCCAGTATCTTGTTTGCCTTTGCTGCTGCTTTCTTGCACTGCATCGAGTGCTTCAGGTCACTAGTGATCATCACTCCCAGATCCTTCTCCTCCTCTGATGCAGATACTCTGACTCCACCCAGGTAGTACTCTGTCCTGGGATGCTTGGCTCCAATATGCATAACTTTGCATTTCTTGGCATTGAAGCCAAGCTGCCAGATCTTGGACCATCTTCCCAGCTTTTCCAGATCTTCCTGTAGGTCCTGTATCCCTTCAGCTATGTCCACTCTCCCACAGAGCTTGGTATCATCTGCGAATTGGCACATTTTGCCCTTAATGCCATCTCCAATGTCATTGATGAAGTCATTGAACAACACCAGCCCCAGCATTGAGCCCTGAGGAACCCCACTGGTTACCTCTCTGGTGCCAGATAACTCTCCCTCCACAACCACCCTCTGGGTTCTGTCCCTCAGCTAGTTTTCCACCCATCTGGCCATCTTTTCCCCAATCACTAGATCCACCAACTTCCTGATTAAACTTTTGTGGAGCACAAAGTCAAAGGCCTTGCTGAAATCACAATAGAGGATGTCTACCTGTCTACTGTCTTAGTGACACAGTCAAAGAAGTCAATCAGATTTACTTGACATGATCTCCCCCCCCCCCACCATGAACCCATGCTGCCTTTCATCCTGGAGACCATGCTCCTCTAGATATTCCACCAGCCTTTCCTTTAGTATGGTCTCCATGAGATTGTCCACAACAGAGGTCAGACTGGTCTGTAATTTCCCCGAGTCATCCTTGGGACCACTTTTGTGGAGGGGCAGTACATGTGCTGTTCTCTCGTCCTGCAGTACTGCGCCTGACTCTAATGAGCCATTAAATAGGTCTGCCAGTGCCATGCCAGTTCCTTTAGTAGCCTTGGATGTACTCTGTCTGGGCCTAGTGATTGGTCCACCTTCAATGCCAGCAGCTCCTCCCTCATTGTATCCTCCTCCTCTATCACTACCCTCCCTGCTCCTCTTTCCTTCCTGAAGACACTGGTCCGTCCTTCTGCCTGGTGAAGACTGAACATAATTATTCACTGAGTATCTCTGCTTTTCCCCATTATCCTCCACCCACTCCATCCTTTCTCTAACAATCCCTTCCTTCTTGTCCCTTTTCTCACTTATATACAGTATTAAAAGAAAGCCTTCTCTCCCTTTTTAATTCCTTCAGCTATTTGCAGCTCCTTCTGTGCCTTTGCTCCCCGGACTTCTTTATTTGCCTCACTAGCCAACCTTAGATAATTTTCCCTATCCAACTCTCTGTCTTCCTGAATTTTCTATAGGCCAGTCTCTTTTCCATTTCTGCCTGAGCAACCCCAGAACTGAACCAGCTGTCTCAGTTTAGTTTAACAAAAAAAAAAAAAAAATAATTCCTGTCAGTTTCTCTCAGCTCTGCCAAACAATGGCCTAAGACCATGGACAGTGATGGTAGGGAGCCTCTTCAGGCATGCTGCTCCGGCAGCAGACACATGTCCAGTAGGGAGGGAGGGCAGCCTTCCTGGAAACACAGAAAGAAGCAGGCCCGTTCCCGATCCCAGTCGGGGACCTGCTGTAGCTTTACCTTGAGTTCTTCCTCTTCCTGTTGGAAAGGGAAGAAACAGTATTGCTCGAGGTTGCCCTCTGGTAGGTCTGCCGTGAGGTCTTCTAGCTTTGGGAGCAGGAGGCCTTCCCCACTGCTGCTGGTATCCCAAGTGATGATTGCTCGTGGTTGTTCAAGGTGTCAGGCCTGGAGCCCCTCTTTATCCTCTTGTGGGGATTTCAATGGATAGGTTCACCACTGGGCAGTTAAAATGGAGCAGCGGGTACAGCATCTGTCTTGTTTGCCCCTCTCTGCTGAACTGGTCCCCGGCCCCTCAGGGCTGGGGACACTGGTGATGTAGTCAGGAGATTCTAGCTAGGTATAGCATTTGGTTCTGCCAATGGAACCTGACCCCTTGTCGGTGACCGCGCCACCGAAGCTGGTTCCACTAACTCTACCCCCTTGCAGTGTCACTGTCTTGGGACCAGCACATGTACCTTCTCCGGTCACTTTGGTGCTGGCTGGATTTATGTTGTGGGTGGTGCCAGGTTCAGAGCTAGGTTCAGGCCTCTTAGGGCCTGTCGCAAGCACATCTGACAATACCTGCAATGTCGAGGATCCCTTGGTGCCCACGTGCAGTCTGTTGTGAGCCAGCTCCTTTGGTGCCAGCTTAGCCCAGTGTCGCTTCTTCTGGGCTGGTGCTGGGCCCGTGCTGGCTCCTCAGCCAGTGCTGGTGTCACCTGTTTTCCATCCCCTAGAGCTGGGCTGGGTGTTCCTGGGTCCACTTCCTTTCAGCTTCTCTTTCCAGAGAGGAGTTGGAGGATGAGTCTGACCAGCCCTCATTTCTAAGGGAGGTGACAATGACCCCTTTTACTGTCTGGATAACCCTACTCCAGGCCCCTCTCCTGTTCCATAGGAGGACCTTTCTTTCCAAGCTTTGCTTCACAATACACATGCAACTCTTGTCTTCTAGGCTTCTGCCACTGATCCAGGGAAATGACTCTGTCTGGAGTGGCCCCATGTTCCCATATACCGGTCAACCTTACACCTCCTCTTCCACCTACTTTTGAGATTCTTTCAAAGGCAGTGTGGGCCAGGCCTGCCTCCATTTTCTCTGTCTGTAAGTAGATAGATCTTAAGTGTACTGCTTCTAAAGACAGACCTATCCTGGCTTCACAGCCTATTGCTGATAAAATTGTCATTCTGGCTGAAAATGACAAGGCCATTCTGCCTCAAGAGGTTACAGTGAATCCCATCAATAAAATGTTGTGCAAGGTAGACATTATGGGAAGAGGGCTTTCATGGCAGCTACCCTTAGAATGCGAATAACCAGCTATGGAAGCCATTTCTCCAAGTATGAGTACACCTTCTGGATCTCTCTTAAAGAGCCCCTGACACCGTTGTGGCAACTTTAAGAACTTGTAATGTTTAGCACAAGTTTGCTTATATTTTAATATTGTTTCTGTATTTCTCATTCTTCTTTATTACTGAGGACATCTGCATGTAAACAGGATCACTGCCCAATCTTTTCTGGCTGCTTGCCTACATATGACATCACAGTTCGGTTTATGACATCACATTCTGTTGCTGTGGGGATAATTATGATGCCATAAAAGGGGGATTATTTATTTTATTTATTTAAAAATTGATAACCAGGAAAAGCACCATGACCCAAGCTCGTTTCCAGGTGCAACCCGGGTTATGATGTCATATGTAGGATAGCAGAAAGAGCAGATAAAGTCTAAGGGACAGTATGCCTCTTTCGCACACCTGTCCTCGGTAATAAAGAAAAAAGGGAAATAATTATATAAAATACATGAAATATAAACTGAACTGTCTAAATCTCATATTTTTTCCAAGTGTTTCTAACGGTGTCAGGGGCTCTTTAAATCTCTCACTGAGGCTTTGCCAGATTCAGATACGAAGCAGAAAATTCTTCAGACTGTTACCCATGGTATTGAGTCCAACAGTCATTAGTTTAAGGCAGCTATGGATGCATATGACACTGCCTCCCTCTCTACCACCGCAGGTATCTGCATTAGGAGACTCTCCCAGCTTTGGACTTAGGGTTTTCCAATGGCGTCCAGCAGCATGTCATGAATGTCCCCTTCAATGACTCTTATCTATTTGGTCAATAGGTGGAACAGTCCTTCAAGGGTCTCAGAAGTCTAGAACAGCCATTAAAACCTCTTGGCCTGCCCCAGCTCACCCTCAAAGAGAAAGGGCTGAGTCTTCTACTACAATAAGCAGTCCTTTCATGGCAAGGCAGAGAACCCAAGTCAAGTCCCAGCCTCCTCATTTGCAGACCCTGAAAGTGCCTAGTGCTACCTTTGAAGCTCCGGCCCCTGCTCTGCCTCAGCTGTCCAAGGCAGACCTCTCTTCCCTGGTGGTGGTGGTGGTGATGGTGGGGGGGATGACTGACTCAGTTTTACAGTCAGTGGAAATCCATCATCACAGACAAGTGGGTTTTGAGGCTCATCCAAGAAATACTTACTGAATTTCTCAGAAATCCCTCTGGACTATCCACCCAAGAAGCAGCACCCTCTGTCACTTGCCATGCCGGACCTTCTCACCATGGAGAGAGTGGGCCTCTGGAAGTAGTGCCAGAAGCAGAGCACAGTACAGGCTTCTGCCATTACTTCCACATTCTGAGAAGTCCTGGGGCATCGCCCCATTCACAACCTCAGAAAACTGAACAAGTTCCTGCATCAAGAGAAGTTTAAGATGGTCTCCTAGGGACTCTGCTGCCACTTCTCAAGTCCCAGGACTGGTTAACCTCTCTGGACATGCAGGATGCCTACCAACATATTCCAGTTCATCCCAGCCACCACATATTTCTCAGTTTTGTGGCTTTGGGCCAGTATTAGCAGTTTGAGTCCTGATCTTTGGGCTATCCTCAGCACCTTGAGTCTTCACAAAGTGCGTTGCAGTTCTTGTAGCGCATCTCCAAAAACATGGGCTTCAAGTTTTTCCCTATCTGGATGACTGGCTGCTAGCTAGTCCATCCAAGCAGGATGTGGAACAAGCAGTGGCTACAATGACTCGGTTCATAACCTCCATGGGGGTTCTGCTGAATTTAGAGAAATTGTAACTTCAGTCCTCTCAACTGCTTCTCTTTATCAGAGCCCTCTTGGATACTACCAAGATGCGGCCTTCCTCCCGGAAGACAGAAGGACAACCAGTTTTCAAATGGCACACTTCATCATGGAGAACAAGTCTGTCCAGGCTCACCCCATGCAACGAATGTTAGGCCTCATAGCCTCCTCTGTCTTCACAGTGCCTCTAGAGCATTTGCATGTGAGGACAACTGAGTGGATGCTCAGCAGACAGTGGTCTCCGACAACGCATCCTCAGTCTTCTCTCATCAAAGTGATGAAGCCTCTGCTCTGATCACTTGCATGGTGGATGCAAAACAGTCTCCTCTAAGGTCTTCTCTTCTCACCCCCAGAGCCTCAGATAACCCTGACCATGGATGTGTCTCTGTTGGGGTGGGAAGCCCATTGACAGGGTCACTACATGCAGGGGTACCTATGGAGTCCCATCTTTACATCAGTGTTTTGGAGATGAGAGCAGTCCTGTATGCCCTTCAGACCTTAGTGGATTTTCGTCCATCACAAGGTAATCCTTCAGACAGACAAGAAGTTGGTGATGTACTTCATCAACACATGGGGGGAGCATACTCTTACCCTCTTTGCAGGGAAACAATGAGAAAGTGGGAATGGTGTCTGGAGCAGGACGCTCTGATCCAGGTGTTTTACTTTCCAGGGGCTCAGAACAGTCTGGCAGATGAGCTCAGTCAGACAGAAGCTGATCCTCAAGAATGGTCATTGGCACCAGATGTCGTGCTGTCCCTCTTTAACGTTTTAGGAATGCCTGAGGTGGACCTTTTTGCATTCCCACTCAATACCAAACTGCCTCGATTCTGCTCTAAACATCCAGAACATGATGTTTTCTGTCAGGATGCATTCAGGCTGTGATGGACAAATTGCTTTCTGTATGCAATTCCTCCTGTTCCTCTAATTCAGAGGGTACTGCTCAAGCTGAAAGCAGATGGGGCAAAATGATTCTGATCATCCCATGCTGGCCTCTGCAGATATAGTTTCCATTGCCCAACAATCTGTCAGATGCCCCTCTGAGGCCTTTACCTCTGTCGATAGATGTTCTGAAGCAGGGATCCCTGGTCCATCCCAACCTGCGCTCCCTTCATTGCCATGCCTGGCTCCTAAAGGGAGAGAAGTGAGTAGGTAAAAGGTCTCTCAGAGGATCTCTGAGGTTCTCCTGGCTACTCTCAAGCCCTCTACCAGAAAGACTAACACAGCCAAATGGAGACGTTTTTCCGAGTGGTGCTCCAAATCCCATATAGATCCATTCCGATGCCCACCAGATAAGGTTTTGGAGTATTTGGTGAATCTTTCTGATGCAGGGTTACAGTACTCCTCAGTTAAAGCCCATCAGTGCACGTACCATGAGCAAGTTCAAAACCTCACCCTAGCTCAACTGCCTTTTTTAAGAGGTTCTTGAAAGGCATTTTGCACACAAGGCCCCCAGTCAGGAAACCTGTCACTACCTTGGACCTCAGCCTTGTATTGGATATGCTCACCTGTAAGCCATTTGAACCCCAGGCTATGTGTGACTTTAAATTCCTAACCTGGAAAACTGTATTTCAAGTGGCCATCACCTCTGCTTGCAGGGTCTCTGAGATACATGCTTTGGTCACAGACCCTCCATACTGTCTTCCATAGAGACAAGGTGGTTCTCTGCACACATCCCAAGTTTTGCCTAAGGTGGTCTCGAGTTCCATTTGAACCAGCCTTTGGTGTTGCTCATATACTTTTCCAACTTCCAGAACGTGAGGGGCACACCCTTCAGTCTCTAGATGTTAAAAGACCCTAAAGTTCTATCTCAATAGACCTAAGGACTTCTGAAAGTCCAAGCAGCTTTTTGTCTCCTTCAACCCCAACCAGTGGGGTAAGCCAGTTACGATCAAATGCATTTCCATTTGGATAGTAGCTTGTCTCTGCCAATGTTACTCCATGGCGCAGGTCAAGCTGGAAGGCCAGGTTCATGCCCACTCTGCCAGAGTGGTTGCTACATTCCTGGCAGAGATTCACTCTGTGCCTATCGCTGACATCTGCAGAGCTGCCACCTGGAGCACAGTGCACACTTTCATCAAGCAGTATGCCTTGGATGTCCATGCCAGGCAGTATACCTCTTTTGGCAGGACAATCCTCAATGGACTCTTGTCCTGAGTGAGCTCTGGCTCCTACTGCCCTGACTGGGGTGACTTTTATGTGACCTTGATACGCAAACCCATCAGTGTGACTCAGTGGTGAAGATACAATCCATGAAGATATGAAAATTATGTACGCACCGCAATTCTTGATTTTCTTGGATCATCTTCACCATTGATTCTCACACCCACCAACCATCCCCCGGGCTCACTCTCTCTTTTCGATGGTCTTCACTGTCCATTGTTTTGATTTGGGCTGTGAAGACACTGCTTACTTGTTGTTGACCCTTCTTATATGGGTTGAAAGGGCTATCTTATGTCCTTTAAGGTTAGGTGCTTTACTTAGATTATGCTGCACCTCCTTGATAAAAAGATACTGACTGAGACGGTTGGGGGCCAGTGTCAAGGTAAGCCATGCAGTGTGAGCTGGTCTTTCGGTGCCATGCATACACGCAGCCTACTTCTTTGCCAGCCCTCCTGAGAAGTTCTGGCTCCTGCAGAGTCCCAGTACCTCTGGCTCAGAATGCATCAATGGTGAAGTTGGTCCAAGAAAATCAAGAATTACAATGAGTACGTAATTTTCATTTCTGTATAGCCCTCCTACCTCCTTGATGCTGGGCAGTGTTCCATGACACCTCACATGCAGAGACATCCCTGAAGAGGAGGCAATCTTCTCAGCCCACCACAAGGGGCCAATGTGGTTGGGAACCCATAGCGCCATCCGTCCCTGGTTGGGAACACTGCTATGCCACTGCAGTCCCTCTGCCACCCAACACAGCTTCCTAGTTTGCTTCTGAACCCAGACTGCCAGTGTGAGAGTGCAGTGTGGTACCAGGGACCATGGGACAATATCATACTAGAATCCTACTAGGAAATTAGAAGCTGAGATGACTAGTAGCCCATTGTTCTTTTATTTCATTTTATTTCTCGAGATTACAAGTACCTTTGAGCCAGAGGCCCTTTTACAAAGGTTCCACATCCAGTGGGACAAGCGGCTGACTACAAAGGACAGGTGATAAACAAAGCAACAATTTGACAAATAACATTACAAACAGTAAGAGTTAACAATGTAGGCGGCCGGTGGCACTGAGGTTGAGGCACTGGATGCCTCGTACTCATGAAGCGACCTGGAGTTCAGGAAGCGGACTCGGGTGGCGAGGGGTTGGCAGGGAGAAGGAGGATCGGCGTCCCAATGGATGCTCTCCTCCCTCAGGGGTGAGAACCATGAATGCTTCCGCGTTCTACACATCACCCTCATAGCTGGTGGAAGCACCGACAATAGAGGGAATGGAGGCAGCTCCGTCTAACTGAGTCGGGGAGGGGGGACGCCGCCGATGCATGAGGGCTCTGGCGTGCGTCAGCTCGCCATCACTCGGGACGTAAGTCCCAAGCGTTTGACGTCCTAGGGGGTAGGGGACGTAAGGGGAGAAAAACGGAAAAAGCCCTCTGGCAGCCCTAGATGAAGTCTGCCCTAAGTCCACCCGGACCACCTGCAGGACAGACCCCACTGTGCAAGGAGAGGAGGATGGGCACTCTAGGGGCAGATCCCCAAGGTGGGCAAGTGAGACATGAGCGGACAGAAGGAGGGGGCTCCGGAGGTAGTAAGGAGGATAAAGAAAGTAAAAAAAAAAAAAGAGTTAACAATGTAAAATACAGAGCATGCAGGTTCAGCAAATGTATACTGTAGCAACAATAGTCCAGTCAGTATGGTGACTTTGTCTGTAATTGAGTAGTAGGTAGCGATACAGTTGAGGAATACATAGCAACAATAAGTGATACATAAAACAAAATCTAGCCAGAGCCAATAGGGCTGTGAAGAGCTATGAAGTGACCAAAGTTACACATGTGCATAGAAATTATTAAATGCCCGGGTGTAACTTGGCCATTTTTTGGAGGTGTTGCACCAGATTTTCAACATGGCCTTTTCTGGACCCCTCCTCATGAAGAGTGCCAGTGTCATTTTATTCACTTGTCCCGAAAGGCGATTTTACAGAGCAAACATGTTATTCTGCGCCACAGGTGCAAAAACATGTTTTGGTCAGGTTGTGGAAAATTACAGCTATACTGTTTTGAAGGAGATGTGCAAAAATGACAATGTTGAAAATGTGGTGTGAAAATATAAAAATTGTTGAAGTTAGGAGCGTGCATAGAACTGCACAATGCAAGCTCATAGCGTAATTTTTTTCATCAAATTTGCCACATGGGGTTTGGGACCCACCTCATAATACAGTGGCACTGGTCATTTCGCGACTCGGTCGCAAAAGGTGATTCTGTGCAGCTACCGCGAAATCACTCTTTTCGGGACCGAGTAACAAAATGACAGTGACAGTTTTTTTCACGAGCCGGGGTCCCAAGAACCCCATGTTGCAAATTTAGGGTTAAAATGTAAAAAAATGGCTGAGCTATCAGCATAAGTTGAAAACCCCATTAAATGGCAGTATAGCATGCTTACCTTTGATTCTTCAGGTTATGGTTCTGCTTTGAAGAGTACAGACGTGTCCCGGTCCAGAAAAGATGACATCGCCGACCTCCGGAGGTAAGTACGAGTAAAGGTTGTGAAAGTGGGTGCTCAGTGGGAGGGTGGGAAGGTAGAGGGGACTGGAGGCGATGACGAGGGACTGTTTTCTGCTTTACAGGAAAAAAGACTGGAGTGATGATGAGGGACTGTTTTCTTTTTACAGGGAGAAAAAAAGACTGGAGGCGACGATGAGGACCATTTTCTTTTACAGAAAAAAAATTTGGGCACACAGGGTGGGCTCTGTGTGCCACATGACTGGGATGGTGTACATAATGCCGACATAGGGATTGGGCACTCGATGGTGGCGGTGGGTGGGGTGGGAGAAAAAAGTTAGGCACACTGGGGTGGGCTCCCAGTGTGCTACATGGCTGGGGGGGGGAGTACATAATGCCAACAAGGGGATTGGGCACCCTGATGTCGGTGGGTAAAAGCAAAATCTCTGGGCACACTGAGGTGGGCTCCCAGTGTGCCATATGAGTTTGGGGGAGCACAGAATGCCCCGAAGCTGGCGGTGGCCAACACAGGGATTGGGCACCCCGATGTCAGTGGGCAAAAGTAAAAACTTTGGGCACACTGGGTTGGGCTCCCAGTGTGTTGCATGAATGTGGGGGGGGGCACAGAATGCTGTGGAGCTGGCAGCAGTGACGCAAGTGCACATGCGTGGCAGTCACACATGCGCAGTTGCAGTGAATAGCATTTTGCCATACATGACACCATTAGCAGTTCATGCCACCGGAATGTGGAAGTAACAGCCGAAATAGTGCAACTGTTATTTCGTAGTGACCGATCGTGGTGGAGGGGTTCAAGCTTCATTGAGCTTTCTGAAGGATACTTCCAAAAGTCTAATGGAAGGTTCCATGATCAGCCATTTTTTAGAGCTACTGAGCGATCACAATAGTGCTGTAGGCTCTGCCCACAGCCCTAAAAGAAAAGAAAGAGATATAGGGTTTTGGGAAGGTGCAACAAATGTGTATTGTAACAACAGAAACACAGTCAGCAGGTTGACTTTGTCTATACTAGAGTTGAAAGTAGGATTGTGGGGGGCAAGGTGAGAGGAGTGCAGCGGGAATCCAACTAGTGGCTACAGATTTAGGAGAGGGTGGGAAGTGGCAAGCAGGTTGTGAAGTCAATAAGCAAAGTGGAGATGGGGTTGGTATAGTAGGAGTGGGGGTAGGAGGTTCATAAGGAAATTTTAAGACTCAAGGAACTAAATACGTACTCTCTACAGGGAAAGGGGGATATGATAGAAACATTCAAATACCGAAAAGGTACAGGAAGGTAACATTTTCCATAGAAAAAGATACTCCTGGACAAGTGGTCACATTATGAAACTGGAGGGGGGGCTCAGAGGAATTGTGAGGAACTACTTCTTCATGGAAAGGGTGGTTGACACCTAGAACGGCCTCTCAATGGAGATGGTGGGTGCCAAAACGGTGACAGGATTCAAGCGTGCATGAGACAGATACAAGGGGACCCTGGAAGTAATGCAAGGGGTGGGGGACGACTGGTGATCAAGTAAGTTCCGCAGTAGCACAGTAGGTAGGGAAAAGTGGGCAGAACTAGGTGGGCCAAGAGGTTCTTATCTGCCAACAACATCTATGTTAAAAATCATCTGTCATTATTTGAATGGTTACTCATAAGGTGTTCATCAGGCCTTTTTTTTTCCACTCGCTCTAGTTTGTCCTTATATTTTCAGGCCTACTGTTCCACAGTTCTACAACTCTCTGAGTGAAGAATGGTTTTCTTGCTGTAGTCTTGAAGGATGAGCCTGTAGCTGTGGATGGCCTCTGGTGTTTATGATGTTTTGTTTAAAAGAGAGATTCATGTCAGTCATCAGATATGGGTCTTGCAGAATATCCTATAGCAATAAGAAGTCACCCCTTAGACATCTAATGTGCACTGGCAGTAACTTGAGTACATCTAGTGTATCAGAGTAAGGGAGGTCAAAACTTGAGTAGGTGTAGTGTATCAGAGTAAAGGAAGTCATAACTTGAGTACATTTAGTGTATCAGAGTAAGGGAGGTCATAACTTGAGTACGTTTAGTGTATTGGAGTAAGGGAGGTCATAACTTGAGTACGTCTAGTGTATCGGAGTAAGGGAGGTCATAACTTGAGTATGTGTAGTGTATCAGAGTAGAGGAGGTCATAACCTGAGTACGTTTAGTGTATCAGAGTAAGGGAGGTCATAACTTGAGTACGTCTAGTGTATCGGAGTAAGGGAGATCATAACTTGAGTATGTCTAGTGTATCGGAGTAAGGGAGGTCATAACTTGAGTACATGTAGTGTATCAGAGTAAAGGAGGTCATAACTTGAGTACATGTAGTGTATCAGAGTAAGGGAGGTCATAACTTGAGTACGTTTAGTGTATCAGAGTAAGGAGGTCATAATTTGATCGTGTGGTGTATCGAGATGAGGGAGGTCATGGCAGGTCGTTTGGTAGCCGGGTGGGGTCATGGCAGGTGCGTCCAGGTGTATCAGAGTAAGGAGGTCATAACTTGAGTACATGTAGTGTATCAGAATAAGGGAGGTCATCAAGAACGCTTATGGTTACAGTTACCCTATCTTTGAAGATGCTCAAACTTGTTTATACTTCTCTGGTACAAGGGTTCCACACTTGACTGAAGTAATCCAGTAGGTATGATCTGCAGACAGGCAAAACATTTCTGGTTCCCTACTTCGTATGTGTTTCTTGATGGGCCATAATATTTTGTTTGCTTTGGAAATAGTTGCTGTACATTGTGAGTTGAATTTAAATGAGGCTAAATCACAATACTTCAATCTTTCTTCACTCACAGATGTCAAGAGCAGTGTTACTCAATATATATTGATGTTGGGGATTATTTCTACCCAAATGCATTACACATTACATTTGTTCAGACCGAATGACATACCCCATCTAAAGGCCCATCAGCTCTATCTGTAGTGGGAGTTAATGTGTTCCCTATTCCTGCAAAGCCATCCCATTTTGGTGTCATCAGCATATTTAGACATCCCATTAAGTACTTCTGAATTCATATCTGAGATGAACAGTGAAAATATAGTAGGTTCAAGTATGGATCCTTGAGGTACCGCATTTGTGACAAGCCCCCCGTTTGACTGGTGACCATTTATTGCAACTGAGGTCTACTATGTGGGCAGAAAAAGGTGCCAATGCAGGCAGGAGCCCAGTACAAAAGGGCAGCCTGCAGAGAGGGGGAGTGAGTGAGCTCAACGGAGCTCTGTCAGGACTGCTGCAGATTTCTTTGTGGGCATAAAAAGGCATCAACCTAGGCAGGAACCCAGTACAAAAGGGCAGCCTGCAGCCCGGGAGAAATAGAATGGGGAGTGAGCAGAGCTCAACTGAGCTCTGTTGGGACTTCTACAGTTGCCCACCCTCCTGCTCAGGGTCCTGTGTGGTCCTATATTACAGCTGGGTCTCTGGGGTGGAGACAAAGCAATGATTGGATACTTTTAGGTTGCTGTAATAATACAGATTTAGTTCTGTTTATTTCTCTAACTGAGCTGGAGTAATACTTGGAGTGCAATAGGATTTCTAACTGGGCTAAGTGAAACTATATGAAGAGCCAAGAACAAATAGTATGGTAGCTGAGGGTGAAAAACAACAAGGAGACTTTAGGATTGCTACACTAATACAGTATCTAACGGATGAGATTTGAGACAGAATTAACCCGGTCGGCAAGGGGAACTAGTGTAGGGGAACAGGAATTTGAGTAAATAGGGGATAACAGTTGTAGTAGAGTACAGAAACTGGGAGTAAGAGCCCATAACATAAGATGGGGGCCAAAATGGGGCAGGTGCCGCCTGTCAATAGAGCAGAGCATCTTTGGAAGGTTGAAGGGTGTACAGGGTGTGGGTCAACCATGCTCCTGGGCTGGGCTTGGAGGAGGGAGGAGGTGTATGGTCTGTAGACAACTGGCTGGTTTGAGGAGGACTGTGGAGGTTGAGGAGGAGTCTAAGTGGCAGGGCAGATGAGTGTGGTGGCATCCTGGCTGGGGGATAGGGGATGGCAAGGGGACGTGGGAAGAACAACTAGGGACTGAAACGCCCCCCAGTATCAGAGCACTAGCAGAAAGAGAGAAGAAGGAGGGGTGCCTGGGATGAGGGGCCTCCTGATGGGGAGGAAGAGACCATGAGGGTACCAGGGAGAGCCAGATGGCTGTGGGTGCAGGAGGGACTGGGGGGCATGGAGGAACAAGTAGGAGGGGAACCAGTAGGGAGAGAGATGTAGGAGGCTATCAACTAGGAATAGATTTGAGCCTCTGCTATGGGTGAGAGGAAGCAGGAACATACTAAGGGGAAGGACAAGAGGGCATGACAGGAATGGCAGCGTGTAGGGGAAGAGATAGTGAAGTCGAGAAAGGGTACAAGGGGTTTAGTAAGGAAGGAGGGGTGACTGGAGGAGAAAGGCTACAGGAAGGGGAAGGATGGGTGGGGCATCCTAAGCTGTGAGCGTCTACATCAGGCTTCATTCCTGGTTGTGGACTAGCTGGCTTCACCCAGGCTGTCCAACAACAGATAATGAATGACCCCTCAATGGCACCTAACTTTTGGACAGCAGGTGGAGTAGTCTTTTAAGGTGTCTAGAAAGCTAGAATGACTCTTTAGGCTTCCAGACCAGAGCCAGATATTCAAATGTTTGGCAAAGCGCAAAAGCCGAGTTTTGCCCGCACAAACTGAGTTTTGCGTGGATGTCCTATATTGAAAAGCCGATTAGCATGGGCAAACAGGGTTTATAGCTGGGTGATATTCAGAGGGGTGCAATTCATATGAAGGGGTGGAACCTGAATATTGGTGCAGAATATTCTTAAGAGTATGTCTCGCTGCACAAGCCATTTATGTAGTCCCTTCATGGCACAGATACTGCAAACCAAAACATGACTTACTTCAGCGCAACCCTAATGGTTGGTGGAGGAAGTGCGCTGTGCCCCCCAATCCCCAATACAGTAGTCCCTGGCACCTAGTAGGGAGGAGGCAAGATGGCAGCAGAGCTGTGCTAGCCTCTGCAGCACTCTGTGGTTGAGAGCACTCCCCTCCCGTTTGCTGGCTTATTTTGTTTTACCTCCGTAGCTCATTTAGCTCATTTTCTTATTTTTGTAGCTTTGTCTCAGGAGAGCGAATTTGGAAAGTGCTTCAACCCCCAGTAAGTATTTTCTGACCTGAGGTCTAGAAAAGGAAAAATTACCAGCTCTGGTGAGTTAGGGGGTTAGTAAGGGATTTAGTATTAGGCAGGGCTTTTTTAGTGAGGAAGTGTTAGGATCTAGCTTTTTTGTTTTTTAGGTAAAGTTGTGGTCCCACTGTACCCCTACCTTTGGATGCGACTTGCAGCGGAGCTTTCCGACAGCTGACGACGCCTGTCCTCCGGGCTACCTGGTGTCCTGCAGCGGCCGCAGTTTCAGTTTGTTCTAAGTGGAGTAGACTGTCTGAATGTGGGTGCCCTCTCTCTCGGAGGGGTCTACTGGATTGCTGATACCCCTCCAGGTGGGACCCGACCTAATGAGCTTGCTGTCTGTTGGTATGGTTGGTGCCAAGGACCTTGAACTGTGCAGGTAGGTGCCTCTGTCAACACCATACAAGAGGCCCTACCATTGCCTAGTGGTGTCCTGGTTCCTGTAGTGACCTTCCCGGGGGAGCGTGGGCGTAGAGGGTGTCGCCACGTAATTCCTCCCAGGGGGAAGGTTTGGTTCTCGTTTTTCGGGTCTGTGGTCCTGTGCTGGATATGGAGTTGGCCCATGTTTCCACCAGCCTGTTCCTTTTGGCTGGCTGTATGTGTGAATTTGGGGACTACATCTGCCGGAATTTTCCCATACTGGACCATCAGTGGGGATTAGACTCTGCTGTTCGTCTGAAACCTGATCCAGCTATTGGTGGAGATAAACTTTCTTCCTAGTCCTACAGTGCTAGTGAGAGCTGCTCTGATTGTGATGGAGAATTGCCCGCTTGTTTAAGTTCACTTGTTTTTATATTGGTTCAGCTCACTAATGACATCTTGTCCTCAGTGACTGGGGTCTGTGAGAGGGCCCCGGCCTGTTTCTGGGCTGTGTAGCTCCTTTTGGATGCCTGAACTGACTGACTGCTGACAATATGCTATGCCCTGGCAAGTAGGGCATTATTGCTGAGTTTGGTGTGATCACTTGCTCTCCTGAGGTTAACTGCTGGATATCTTGCTTTTGTTGTGAGGGTAGTGGGTTGTTGGGGAGGGGGTGTTGGGAGTAAGTGGCTGTGTATGTGGCATGTGTGGTCTAGGTTTTACTGTATTAGTGTATGTTTGATGTGTGTATGTGTGTGTGTTTATTTATTTAGAGAAGTTTCCTTGCTGCTTTGGGGCTTTAGTTAGTTGGCATGTGTCTGGGGAGCTGGGGCAGGCAAGAATTGTGTATGAGGCATCCCAGCTTTTTGACTTGTGGCCCTTCACTGACCTCCCAGTTTCCAACATCACAGCACGTCGCTGCCGGGAGGTCGGGATTAGGAGATGCCGCGCTGGTTGGTCATGGTGGGGTGCCTCATGCACACTGGAAGGGGGCAGGATAGAGGTGATTAAGTGTAGAAGGTGCCCTGGGTTTCAGTGGGTCCTAGAGAGAAGCCAGATATGTTTGGTTCCTGTCCCCAGGGTTCCCACCAGACCAAGTGGTCAGGCAGCCAGTGGGGCAGCACTGCCCACCAATCCCCTGATGGCAGTGCTGTGCAATGCCAGATCGATCAGAAATAAGACTGCAATTATAGCAGATCTGGTTTTGTCAGTCAATCTGGCATGCACTACGGAGATCTGGGTGGGTGAAGATGCTGGCCCGGTTTTAGAGGCTGCCATCCCCCCCCCCCCCGGTACTCAGTTGTGCACTGCCCCAGAGTGGAATGCAGGGGCAGGGGTGTGGCCATCTGTTTTAGATCTGAGCTAGGCTTCACTGTGCACCCAGTGAGAACACAGAGTTCATTTGAATGTATGGCCGTCCATGGTGGTCCGGGCACAGGTTGCAGGATACTCCTGATTTACCGCCCCCCTGGGGCAGCAAGAGAGTTCCTGCAGGAGGTAGCCGACTTTGTCATCGATGAAACATTGGAGACCCCCAGGTGTTTAGTTCTGGGGGCTTCACTGTTTGGGCCAATGATGAATCATTCAGGGTGGGTTACCACCTCCTCCAGATGATGTAATCTCTGGGCCTGTCACAAGAAGTTTCTACTGTGACTCACCAGGGCGGTCACATGTTGGACTTGGTCCTCTCACTGGGGTTTGAGATTGATAATCTTAAGACTGATCAGGTCATTTGGTCCGATCATTGCACGGTGGAGTTGTTGCTCAGGGCCCTCCCCCCATGAGCTCTCCCCCTGCAGAGATGGTAAGCTACTGCCCTTTGAGGGGTTTGACCCCAGAGGGTTTTCTGATGGTAGCTGACCTATCTAGTGTAAGCAGTGCATGCACAGGGGTATGGGTGAAGCAGTGGCCGCCTATAATAAAGGCGATGTCTGAGGCACTCTACTCCCTTGCACCGGTTTGTGTACAACCCAGATACTCTCACTTGAGGTCCCCTTGGTTTGATGGGGAGCTCAAGGTGCTGAAGATCATGGGTCAGAGGTTAGAGTGCTGCTGGCAGAAGACCGGGCTGGAGGCAAACCGAGTGGCCCTCCGTACACACTATGTTGTGTACCAGGGGGCAATCGACCGTAAGAGGGCAGTGTTTCTGTCCAGGGAGATACTGGGAAGAACCGACCAACTATGCTTTTTTGAACTGTGGACAGGCTGTTACATCCAGCTTGTCTACAGTCGAAAAAAACCTTTTCAGATGCTTTTTGCAATGAGTTTGCTTGGTTCTTCTCGGACAGAGTGTCTCCTATAAGACAGGGAATTCAGCCAGTGAGCCACAGTGCCGAGTAGGGCCCTGACTGTCTGAGGAGCACTCCACCTGGTTGGGGAGTTCAAACCAGTGGAAGTGGCCAAGGTAATTGAGGTTGGTTCTAGGCTGAAGCACATATTACGAACTGGACCCAGTGCCAACTCGTTTCTTAATGGGATATGTTGGCTCTGTGGGTCCTGTGTTCACCTTGATTATCCGGTGCTCTTTGTCAGAGGAGTCTTCCCAGATGCCTTGAAGGAGGCACTGGTGAGACCCCTTCTGAAGAAAACATCTTTAGACCCTGACATCAAGGTGAATTCTTGTCCAGTCTCCAACCTTCCATTTCTGGGAAAGGTTGTAGAGAAGATTGTGGTGCAGCAGCTCAAGGAACACCTCGTGGCCTTTGATATCTACGAGCCTCTCCAGTCTGGGTTTTGTGCCGGGCGCAGTACAGAAACTGCTTTAGTTCAGGTACATAATGATCTCCTCAGGACAAGAGATTGAGGAGAGGGGACAATTCTCATTATCCTTGATCTCGCCTCAGCTTTTGACACAGTGGACCATTGTGTGTTGCTCGACTGCCTGAGGGAATTTTGTGGACTCGCTGGCACTGTCATCTGCTGGTTTGAGTCCTATCTCACAAACAGGAGGCAAAGGGTTGTGATGGGGAATTTCTCCTCCTCCTCCTCCCCTAGCCTTCTGTCTTGTGGAGTACCTCTGAGTTTGGTCTTGTCACCAATGTTGTTTGCTGTGTATATGCTGCCCCTGGGTGAGATCATTAGGAAGTACAGTCTGGATTTTCATTGCTATGCCTATCATACCCAGCTGTATCTGTCCTTTGCCCCGGACATGCAGTGCGGTGGATGTACTGAACAGCTGCCTGGTCGAGATCAGTGACTGGTTTGCCTCTAGTGATTGTGACTGAACCCTGATAAGATGGAGGTACTGGTGGTGGAGTTGAACAGGAGGCATGATAGGATGGCCTCTGGCGCAGAGACTGGACTGTTTCTGGGGTCTGTGCCATTGAAGGCCTCCTCTAGAGTGTGTGATCTTGGCATTATCCTCGACAGTGGACTGACACTTGAATCTCAGGTGTCGTCCATTGACCAACACCAGCTTTTACCATCTGGAGAAATATTGCTAGGATCTAACACCTAGTTCTGCCCATGGACCTCCCCACCTTGGTACATGCCTTCATGACATCAAGGCTTGACTACTGTAATACACTCTACCTCTGGGTCTCTGGAGGCACTCTCCACCAACTACAGCTTGTGCAGGATGCAGCTGTCAGGCTTTTGACGGGACAGCCGAAATACTGTCACATCACCCCGGTGCTGCGTGAACTGTACTGGCTGCTGGTTCGGTGGAGGGTTCTCTTTGAGGTGAGTTTGCTCACCTTAAGGACCACATGGACTGGGCCCTGGCTACCTGTCAGACCTTCTAATACTTGCTGCCTCAGTCTGCTCTCTCTGGTCCTCCTCTAGGGGCCTCCTTCGATTCCCAGGATGAGGTTAAAAACTGCTGGTGACAGAGCTTTTAGTGTCGCCAGCCCTGTCCTGTGGAATTCACTTTCTCAATCAGTAAGGGAGGCCCCTTCAGCTGAGGCATTCAGAGCCCACCTCAAGACCTTTTTATTCAGCCAAGCATTCCCAGACACTGTCTTTTAGTTACACTGTCTTTTAGATACTGCTTCCAAGACATTCTGAAAGAATGGCCCCTTCAGAAATCTGCTGCTAGGTCAGGCCTCCCATTTTGGGCGATCTGCTTTTAAGTATTCTTAATTGATATGTTTTGTATTTTTAATTACTGTGTTTTAACTGCTTTTTGATGTATTTTGATTGTATGTGAAAAATAAAATTTGTCTTGCCTTGCCTAGTGGTCCCCCTCCGCCAATCTCTGGCCTGATATTTAAATTGAAACTTCTCCTGGTGGTAGTGGTCTCCCCGCTGCTGATTGCTTGCCAGTGTAAACAATAAACATTCCCTGGTGCCAGTGGACCCCCCGCTGATCACCAGCCCGTTTTGTAAGGAAAGTATCCCTGGTGCTAGATGACCCCCCCACCACCAATCGCTGTCCTGTTTTGTAAAGGAAAGCATCCCTGGTGCTAGCGGTCCCCAGCCGACTCACTGGCCTGATGTTAATAATTTAATCTTTCCTTATTGCTAGTGCCTCCATGATCACCAGCCCGATGTTAATAATTATACTGTCCCTGGTGCTAGTGGTCCCCCCACTGTTCACTTGCCTGATGTTTAAAATGAAATTTACGCTAGTGTCCAGTGGTTCCTCCCCAAACCTGTACCCATGCCTGATGTTTTCTTCATATTCCTGGTGTCTAGTGGTCCCACCCCGATCCCTGTATAATAATGTAAACCCATTCCCTGGTGTCTAGCAGACCCCTCCCTATCCCAATCCCCTGTATCATACAATAACACCGTAGCCTAGTGTCTAGCAGATCAACCCCCCCGGAGGGTAGTGCCCCACCACCCCATCCTACCTCTCCCCATTCCGACCCCGAACCAGTGACAGGCACAGCTTTCCACTCTTCATCACAGCCAGCCACCAACTGAGCTGTCAGTTAGCATTTGCAGTTACAGCACGTACACATTGACAGCTCAGTCGGCTGCCAGCCATGGTGGAGAGCAGAGGGCAGTGCCAGTCACCGGCTCGGGGTCAGGATGGGGGTGGGGTGATGGGGCACTATGTAGGGGTTCCACTAGACACCAGAGTACGGCGTTACTTTATGATACAGTGGAGCGAGGTTGGGGAGAGAAGTCCACTAGACACCAGGGAATGGGTTTACATTATTATACAGGGGATCAGGTAAAGGGAGGGACCACTGGACACCAGGGAATATTATTGGAACATCTGGCATGGGTGAGGGTGGGGGGGGCCATTGGACACCAGGGAAAGTTTAATTTTAAACATCAGGCTGGTGATCGTCAGGGGTGAGGGGACCACTAGCATCAGGGATAGCAATCTGGTATCAGGCAATTGGAGGGCGGCGCCGTGCTAAATTGCCGGGCTACCCATACAAATGACCCCTTAGCGCCTTGTATGCCCAATGAGCTAATTTACATGGGTCCATTTGAATACTGGAAATTTAGCGAGGGTGCAGCCATTGTGGCACAGTATTTCAGAAGCCATGTCTGCCCAGCCCACCTCCTACCAGGTGTAACTACAGGACAGGGACATACACCCTTATTGACTGGATTCTGTCCAACCACCCTGAAAGAATCTCTATGGTGTCTGTTCTCCCTGACTCCTTAAGTGACCATTCGCCCGTCATCTGCACTTGGGCTAATAACTACATCAAGCCCCCCCCCCCCAAAATAATGCATGCCAGGGTACTCAAGAAGGGACACCTACAACTATTAAAATCCCATCTAAGCAGTTTAGATTGGTCAAAATTAGACTTATTCAAAGACGTAAACAAGGCGCTAGATCTGTTTATCAGCCGATTCACTGAGGCTTGTGATATCCATGCACTGCTAAAAAAAATGAAGGTTAAAAGTGGAGCTAACCCATGGATACACACTAAGCTTATCATGCAGCTTAAACAAAGGGACCACCTCTGGCACTGTGCTCGAGCACAGCTGCCCAAGCAGACATTCAAAATACAAACAAGCAAGAAATAGCTGCAATCTGCATATAACGGATGGCCAACAGCAAATACTTTGGAGAAGCGCTCCAACTCGTGGGGATGGGAAGAAATTCTGGAAAACCTTAAGGACCTCTCTGGCAAAGACACCAAGTCTCCACCCACCATGCTCAACATTGATGGCACTCCTACGTTGGACCTAGATACCATCACTAATACGGTCATCAGTGCATTCTCCAACCTGAGCAGTGTCCTCCCACCTGACTTCTTCGACGCTCCCACCACTGCCACATCATCCCAAGCACACTCAGCGCCGCAGTTCTTCTTCAAAAGGATCCCAATGCACTCAGCCAGAACCTATATTTGTAATGCTATCAGCAAAACTGGCTATAGTGGTGACTCATTTGACTTGAAGCTGCTCACACTAGTCCTTGACAAGATCCTTGAACCCCTGACAATGATCTTCAACCTCTCCCTAAGGTATGGCCAGTTCCCATCACTCTGGAAAAAGGCTACCATCTCACCAGTGCATAAGAGTGGAGACAAGTCACTGCACACCAATTATGGGCCCATCTCCATCCTCCTCCCACTATCCAAAGCACTTGAACATATAGTCTCTGACCAGCTTGTAGAGTTCCTGGAAAAACACAATATTCAGTGCCCCGAGCAACATGGCTTCTGAAAAGGGCACAGTACCAACATGGCATTGTTGGAATTCACCGGTTGTATCCATGACACCTTGGACCAAGGACTATGTGGAGGGGCCATATTCATTGACCTGACTAAGGCGTTTGATACAGTTAACCACCCCCTACTACTCAGACAACTGACTGATCTTGGGCTCTCCAATGATGCACTGCCCCGGTGTGCTAGCAACCTTGGGGAGAGAGTTCAAAGTGTTAAAATTGCTGGAGTCTCCTCAGCTGAAAAGCCAGTCCTCTTGGGTGTCCCTCAGGGGTCGATACTGGGCCCATTACTCTTTTCTTTCTTCCTAAACAACCTCCCTGGCATCTGCCAATGAACTACTCTATGCAGATGATGCGGCCCTCTTCTCTAGCAATCGGGACTTTAACCTACTTGAGAGCCAACTGCAACATGATTTCAGCCTGGTGGAAAAATGGTTTAGCTCTTACAAACTTGTCATGAACTATAGTAAAACTAAGGTTATGTCTTTCTGCAATGCACGTAGCAAGTATAAACCTCTACCCCTCACCATCAAGAATCAAGATGAGACCTCACTTGATCAGGTTAACAAGTTCAAATACCTCAGCATCACCCTGGACAGCTCACTGTCTTACTCCCAGCACATTGGGAAGGTTGCAAAGTCTGCCAACATACACCTTGACCTGCTCCACAAGTACAAACACTGCATGACTTCTGAAGCCCTTAGACTGGCTATCCACAGCTCTGTTACCTCCATTGTCGACTACGGTCTAGTTATCTATGGCTCTGCTTCTACTACTGCCCTTAGGAGGATATCAGTGACTCTTAACAAGACCTGTAGACTTCTCACCGGGGCTAAATGCCTAACGCATACCTGTGACCTTTACGCCAAGGCTGGATGGCTACCTCTGATAAGTAGAATACAATACCCTGTCTTATTGCAAAAAAAGTTCTTCTCGGACTTATACCTCCAGGTGTGGCAAGACTCCTTACTACCAACAGCTGCACCCTGCCAACAAGCAGTTCTCAATTCCAGACTTTTCAGGTCCCCTGGCACTGGACCTCGCTTGGTCAGAGATCCTTCATGCATAGGGCTCCTCAGTGGTTCAATACCCTTAACAAAGAAACACTTGCTGCTGCAACGCTAAGCCCCTTTAAAAGGCAACTGCGTCTATTCCTCCCCTCTACCTCACACTGTGACTGCCTCCCCTAAGCCGTGGTTATCACCCTCTACCCTAGTTGGAACTGTTATCAGCCATCGCAGCCCTGGTTTTGTGGCACCAGCCCCCTCCCCCTCTCACTTTGCCCCCCCTCATCCACTCATCCCCTCTCTATTGACTCACTCATACCATTGGCCACTGGCCCCTGTCCCCCTCACTCTTTTCATCCCTGTCTGACAATGGCACCTTCCAGCTGGCGTACCCTTGACTCCTTCCGACCAAGTATACCGTTTCACCTTGAATTCGTATATAAGCTAGCTAGTGTTGTTCTACTTAAACATGTTGGCCGAACTATTTATGTACAAGTAATCTGTATGTTATGACTGTTACCATTGTTTACCATTGTTGTATGTTACCCCCCATCCTCCGACGTGGAACCTTTGTAAACGAGCAGTTCCTGCTCAAAGGTACTTGTAATCCTAGAGTTTAATAAATAAATAAAAAGTGGCTTAGCACTGGGCTGACATGGCCCTTTATTCAGTAAACACTGCCGGTGCGCTGCTCCACTGAATACGGCATCTTTGGGCTCCCGGGCAAGCACAAGGAGCAGCACACATTTTTGCGCTGTGCTTTGTGCCTTTATGAATATCAGGCCCCAGGTCTCTTGACACCCAGTCATGGGACATGGTCTTTTCACAACAAGCAGTCCTTTTGTGGCAGAGGTAGGGAGCCCAAAATAACAAAAACTAGCTTCCCAGCTTCAGAAGAAAGCACTTAGTGCCACTATCTGAAGTTGTGGGGCCAGTCAACTGTCCAAGGCAGACCTCCTCTCCAGTGTGGTAAAGGGGATGCTGGACCTAGTTTTACTATCAGTAGTAGTCCCTCAGCTGGCCCGGTGGTGCTGAGGGTTGAGGTACAGGATGCCACATCTCGCACCATGCTGGCGACCTGGGTTCAGGAATGAGCATGGGCTGGCGGGGGTGGGAAAGGACTGAGCGTCTGGAGGACTGCTCTCCTTTCCTGGGGGAGTTAGGCTAGCCGCTGTTCTAGGGTCCCCTAGCATTAGCTGGGGTCACAGCAACTAGTGGCTCACAGTGCGGGAGGAGCTGCGTCAGATGTCTTATGAGGTGCATGAAGCACACACACTGCGTGCAGGATGTCATTGCACATCCAAGCTCTAGGGGAAATAAGCTAAGGAAAATCCCCTGATCCCTGGTAGACAAAGGTGTGGACAGGAGCACACCCAACGTTGAGTGCGTCGGCTGCCTCTGGTGCTCCCTCCACTCCTGGGACACCCACCCATATTTCAGAAAGGTCATCAGGAGAAGAATAGGGGTCCCACCCTGGGGGGCTCAATTCCGGGGGAACAGGCGTCAAGTGCAGTGGAAGCAGAGCTGGGGAAACTGGATGATAGGACTGAGCCTTCAGACTGGGTGAGATGGAGGTGAGTCAAGAGCCCCCCACTAGAGAGAGTCTGGGGATCGGAGTTAGGAGTGGTAAACGGAATCCACAAAAAAAAAAAAAAAAAAGAGCAAGAATCTCTCATGATGGACAAGTGGGTCCTCTGGATTAATCGAGAGGAATACTCCCTTGATTTCATAGACGACCCCCCCCCTCCGGATTATCTACCCAGAAGGTAATCTCCTTTATCAAATCACATGTCAGAGCTTCTGGTGCAGGACTACGCACCTTCTGAACAGCACTACAGTGGAAATAATGCCAGAGTCAGAACACGGGTTCTACTCCAGCAACTACTTACTGTAGTTCCAAAGAAATCAGGGGCTTGCTCCTATTCGTGACCTCAGAAATCTAAATAAATTTATGGACAGAGAAAATGCAAAATGATTTCTCCGGGCTGTCTGCTACCCTACCTGAAACCTCAGCACTGGCTAGCATCCCTGGATATAAAAGATGCATACCAGCACATACTGGTGCACCCTGCCCATCACAGATGCCTTCGTAGTGTAGTGCTGGGGCAGGATTACCAGTTAAGAGAATGCCCTGTGGTATTTCCTCTGTGCCATGAGTTTTTACAAAGCGCTTTGCAGTACTCACAGTGCACCTAACAAAACTGGGACTCACAAGTCTTCCTGTATTTGGATGACTGGCAATATCAAGCTTGTCCAAAGAGGAGACGGAACAGACAGTAGCCACTGCCTCTCAGTTTCTAACTTCTGTGGGAGTCTTGCTGAACCTCGACAAGTCTCAGCTCAAACCTTCCTAGCAACTGCCATTCACAGGAACTTCTTCTGGACACAACCCAGGCCTGAGATTTCTGGAAGAAAAGCAGACTGTGAGCACTTATGCAAATGGCATACTACATCATGGAACAAGACTGTGCAAGGCCACTCCCTGCAACCCATGCTGAGTCTGATAGCCTCCTCACTGTTCACAGGGTTCCTGGCATGACTACACATGAGGACAACTCATTGGATACTCAGTGCTCAATAGTGCTAAGCATCACATCCTAGAATTTCCCCACTCAGGTGACAAAACCCCTTATAAGGTCCGGAGATGGTGGTGATGTCGTTAGAGGAGAATCTCCACAGGGCTTCCCTTCCTCCCACTGGAGCCAGAAATGGTTCTTACCACAGATGCCTCCCTATTGGGATGGGGGCCCACTGCAGAGCCTTCAGACACAGGGTGTCTGTGTCTCAGAAGAGTCTTATCTCCACACCAGTGTGTTGGAAATGTGAGCAGATCTTCCAGGAATCAATCTTCACCATTGATTCACACCAGTAGGTTCTGAGCTGGAGGCACTAGGACCCTACAGGAGCCAGAACTTTTCAGGAGGGCCAGTGCCAAGGTAGGCTGTGCGCATGTGTGGCACCACTAGACTGGCTCATGCTGCATGGTTTACCTCAGCACTGGCCCTAAACCACCTCAGTTCCTTTTTTTCCTTGCCATCAAATGCACTTCACTGGTGATGTTGCTTACCCGCCAGGAATCAGAACTTCACATCTGTACAACAGCAGCATTCAGTTCGTCTCAGTTTAGTGATTTTATTCAATTATCTCTGTCTCTCTCAGCCCTTTCAAGCAGCAGTGGTTGACCATGGACAGTGACAGTAGAGAACCTCTTCAGGCATGCTGCTTCAGTGGTGGGGGCATGTCCAGTCAACTTTCCCCTTCAGTGGAGGTTCTGATGACAGGCAGTGCTGCATTCGAGAGGGAGGACAGCCCTACCACAAACACAAAAAGAAGTGGGCCCAACTTCTATCGCAGTCGGCGACTCACCATCACTTGGTCTGCAGTTCTTTCTCTTCCCGTTGGAAAGGAAAGAAAGTGTACTACTTGAGGTCGCCCTCTGTGAGGTCTGCTGCAAGGTTCTTGGCATCTTGAGGCAGAAGGCCTTCCCCGGCACCATTGGTATCACCAACAGATTTTACCTGAGTCAATCTTCACCATTCATAACTGGTGAGTCATAGCCGGAGGCACTGGACCCTTGTGGGAGCATTTAGCTTTAAGAATTTTGAGCTGGGGGAGCCAACATCTGGGATGGTGCCACCTATAAGTCTGACGTAATACGTGGCGCTTGCAAACTGGCCAGTAACCGACACCGGCTCCCCATAACCCTTAGTTCTGATTTTCCTGCCGTCAAAGCAGCACCTCGTGAGGAGCAGGCAGCAAAGAAAATAAATAAATTGTCAGTGTGCTCACCACCAAAAGTTGCTAGATGCCGTACCAGTTTGTCAGGTCGGACCTTTTCTTTTTTTCTTTGTTTCTTTTTCAGTGTGGTGTTGCATACTTTTCTATCATTTTGTTATCTGTTGTGGTCGTATCCGGTCCAGGGCCTACAAAGTTGTCAAAGGCGGGGTTCACCCCAGTGCGTCAGTGTCCCTGTGGCAAACTGATGACTGTCACTGACCAGCATGATCACTTTTTTCATGCCTGGGTCCACAGCACGATATGGATAGTTGTGACTCCTGTTTCTCCATGGATTTTCACACCCTCTGTGTCCATGTGGCAAAGTTGGGACGGGATCCCCCAACTTTTGGAGGGCAGCGTTGCTCCAGGGATGCCAAGGCCAGGTCCTTGGGCCCTTCCCCCATGCCTCTCCCCAGCATTATATGTACCGAGGGAGAGCAGGCTTCCATTTCAGATCTCACTGAGACTAGAGGTTGGGTGGACAGTCCGTCTCCTCTGGGGGGGGGGTCGACTAAGCACCCCTCACGGTCCAGTACCCCTTCAGGGGATCGGCCGCCCCTGGTGTCAAGGTCTCAGCTCTCGCTGGGCCTGTTCTGGTGGCTCCCTCAGGGGCACCGCCCAGCACCGCCTCAGTTCTCGATGCCACTCCCAGTGTCGGTGAGCAGTGCCGCCACGGTGCCACTGGATCCCTTCCAACACCACTGCGGGTGCCGGAGAGGAGGATCTCTGGAGTCACCTCTTAGAGATATCCTGATCTCATCCTCTGATTCGGATGAGGATCAGGATAATCTTGATTGGCATCCTGGCTCTCTGGTGCTCCTAGACTCTCCTAGGCCCAACCTGAGGCCTTCTCTGCGATCTGCTCTGCTGCCTGTTCTTGATGTGGTGCCACCTTTCCTGAGTTCACTGGTGCCATTCATGGTACTGAGGACTCCTCCAGTGCTGACCTTGGTGCCAAAATGGAGGGCAGCGCTGTGTCTGGCACTGAGCTGGGGGATGGCACTGGATTTGGTGCTGTGGTTGTTCCTGGTGTCAGGCCAGACATCAGTTTGGCTGGCGGCGTCATACCTGGCACCAAGGGAGTTCTCATTCCAACCCTGGTGCTAGATTATTCTCCCCACCTCTTCTGGCCATGGCCTTGAGAAGGCCTTTTTCAAGTGGTGGGTCTCTGATTGGAAAGGCAGAGGTCCTGAGGTTGCGATCTGCACCCCTCACCACTGTCCCTAGAGCTGATGGAGTCTCTGGGCAAAGTCTGAGTGCATATCCACACCCCCCAACCAACAGGGATCCACAGTTGGTGGGGACAGGGGCTGCCCTTGTGGACCAGAATGACTCCGATATCCTCACCAGGGGGCTCCTCCCCCCAGGGCAGCACTGCCTTCGCCCCACACCAGTTGGGCGTGAGCCAATGTACGGGCCATGCAGCCTCCCCCTTCCTCAGGAGGATTCTCATGCTTGCTCCTGAATCCCTGGCAGAGGGTCTTCAGTCTCTCATGGCCATTCTCCTCCTTCTCCTCCTCTGCCTCCCCCCTCCAGGTTTCTATGGCCCTAGGGGCCCAATGACCTGGGAGCAGTTCAGGGTTATGGCACATGCATTCCCTATCTACCTCAGTGCCATTGACAAAGTCATTTTTAGACCTCCATCCCATGCTACACTTCCCCCTGAATCCAGCTCCTCCACCTCTTCGGCTTCCTCCTCTGAGGGAAAGGATCTTGCTAGCCACATCGCCTCAGATGCTGAATACACTGCACAACAGCAGTTCTTTCAGAGATGTTGGAGGAGCTGCACCTTTCCCGATATTCTGGATGCAGCCCTGTACGCAAGGGACATGCTGTCATTCCTGGGGAATACAGCTCTGAATCCACTGTGGCCTCAGTCTTTCACAGTGGAGTCACACAGTGCCTGGCAGTACCCCTCCGCCTTTTCTCCAGCCCCAAGGGACTGCCAGTGCAGGTATTGCATGCCCCCCTCCTGGGTCTCCAGGAGCTATGCCCCATCCCACTTCAGGTCTGGAGTGTGGTTTTCTAGATACTCTCGTAATGAGCTTTGTTGCTGGCCCCTATATAGCATAATACCTTGGCGCACCCTGAGGTTGCTCAGGAGAGTTTGTTCTCTCTCCTGCTCATTACTCTTTTCCTTCCTGTCATCAAAGCACATGTCAGGAAGCATAGGAAAACCAGGCGCAGTTTCAAAATTCGCAAATAGCATTTCATTTTTCTCAATAACAGCAAAATAAAATAAAAATTATTCAGTATGACTATTTAGAAAGGCAGTACAAACAGAGAAAACTGAGTCCTTGTTCTGAGGTTATCTCTTAATTTCGAGTTTCAGTCTTTCAGTCTCTCACGCTCCTTGTCTCTCTAGCAAAAGCATTGCTGCTCTTTTTATAACTCTTTGTCTGGGAACTTGTTAAGAGAGCCTGCTTCTCACAGAATGTTCTTGTCAGTTTCAATGCAGGTGCAGCAAAAGAACATAGTGACCAGAGCTGATCTCTTGTTTACAGCTCTGTAAAGGATTGAAAACTGCATGCATCTCAGGTTAATCCTTGAGTTCCAAACAGCTTTGCAATCATTTCAACATTATGACGTTATACAGTTTTAAACAAAGGGACACAGTTTCAAATAAAGGGATCCCAGTATCACTTACAGTTTCACACAAAGATTCACATATATGTTTTATACCCACAGATATGCGGGGGAGACAGAAATAACAAGGGAAGGCAGAGAGATAGTGAGAGGCAGAGAATTTGCAAAACCGTCTGAGTGATCAGTTCCTAGGTCTCACAAGAAAATTTGGTTGCGCAAGTAGACAGAAGAGACAGGAAAGGAGAGGATACAACAGACCCTGCATTTAAACTCTTTCTGCACAACAAATGGGACAGGGCCTTATTCAACCCTGACACATACCCCCCTCTTTGAAGGGAACCTGTTTTACAAAACAGCTTTCCAAAACTTTCTATTAATTCTCTTATAATATTAGTTTATAACCTTTACAGTTCAGTGCATATGCGGCATAGCAAACAGAGAAGTTTCAACTCGCATTTTGTCAACCTTCGGAATTCTCAATTCCTGATCCATATCTTGACAGAAAATCAGCATTGACATTCTCGTTCCCAGATTTGTGCATCACTTTAAATTTAAATAGCTGTAGTGCCAGGTACCACCGTGTGGTTCTAGAATTTTTATCCTTCATTTGGTTAAGTCAACAGAGAGGATTGTGATCTGTTACAAGTACGAAGTCAGCTCCTAGTAAGTAAAACTTAAGGTATTCCATGGCCCGCTTCGACACAAGGCATTCCTTTTTAATGGTGGAGTGCCTTTTCTCTATGTTGTGCAATTTTCTACTTATGTTTAGAAAATGGTCGTTTTATTTCCTGGCATCTGATTGGCTAGTACCCTTGCCAGTGGGGTACATTAACTTTCAATAGATGCCCAGGAAATAAAAAGTACCAGTCTATAGAGCTCCTTCACCAACTTAAGTACCCTAGTGCCCAGCCTGCTTCCTAATTGGATAAAACACCTCATTTCAATTTAAAATCGCTGCCATTTTTTCTCCTCGCATAGCGAGACACACCCCATCGCCCAGACACTATATGCAGTAATGAAAAAAATCATTGCACTGTAAAGGAACTAGACACTCTGCCCACCACACATACAGAGACACAAGGCAATACAGCCCCTGGCACAATGGTAGATTTTTTGATTTGCCGTCATTGTACCTTATTTGAGGTATGCACCTGATGGCTTGCTGCTCCCAAAGGTCACCTGCTATATTAATACTCTTTCCTGCTCGCTCAGAGGCTGCACTCCGTGCTGTTCCCCAACAATCTGCTATTACTGTCCCAGAGGTCATAAAATAATGGGAAAAGAAAGTTTTCTTTTTAAATTACTAGCGCTAACACGTCGCGTGCCAGCGCCATTGTAGACAGCACTTCTTCCATTAAGTCTCTGCTTTCCTGGCTCACCCAGAGGCTGTGCTCCGGCTCCGTTCCCCCACAATCTCCCACTTCTGTCCCAGATGTCAAAAAATAATGAAAAAAAAATGTTATTTTTAAATTGCTAGTGCTAGCCATAAGCGCTAATAAGTCGCGATGCCAGCTACAGAAAACACTTCCTGTCACATCTTCTAACATGAAGGGAACAAACAAAAGTCTTGCAAAAGCTGCAGTGAACACGTTCTGAAGAAAAGTATACAAAATGCAGCAACACACTTCTGAGGAAAATTTAATAGAAATCTCATGTCTTCATCTGCAGGAGGTAGTGCGGGGGAATAAAAGGCTGGTGGGAGAAACAAGAGATGGAGCAGCATTGAAACAGAGGACTACTTTACCACAGCAATATTATTTTTAATTCTATTCATTTTGAAAGTCAGTTCTTCTGTAACTTATTACTTAATTAAAATTTACACTAATGCCCATTTTCTCAGCACAATAATACCCTCCAGGGTGGGTGGTATAGGCAATACGGACCTTCCAGGGCCTATAGGGCCTTCGCCTATGGGCCTTATTATGCCCTTGGGCGGTCTGGTAGTGCCCAATACCACCCACCCTGGAAGGTATTATTGCTTGCAAAGAATAAGATGTTCTTTCCCATCTATATGCTGACTCAATACTGCACCTAGGCCTACCTCTGATGCATCAGTCTGTAACAAAAATTGTTTCCTAAAGTCTGGGCTTCTTAAAACGGGCTGAACATAATGTAGCCTTAATGGCCCGAAAAGCCTCGTCACACTCTGGGGTCCATTTTACAGTATTCCGAAACCGTTTTTTTTTAGTTCAGTGAGGGGAGTAGCTAACTCTGCAAAGCTGGGAACAAATCTCCGATAATAACCAGCCAACCCTAAAAATGACCTAACATGTTTCTTGGTTTTGGAGACAGTTAGCTACAGCATCTACTTTGGAAACCTCTGGCTTGACTTCTCCATTTCCCAAAACATAGCCCAAATATCTGATTTCCTGCATGCCCAGTGCACACTTGGTAGGATTAATTGTCAGACCTGCCTTTTGATCGATTGGATAACTGCTCTAGGTGTTCCAGGTGGCTTTTCCAGTCTGGACTGTACACCACATCATCATCCAGGTACGCAGCACAATAACCAGTGTGATGGGATAAAATTACATCCATGTACCACTGGAATGTAGCGGGTGCGCCATGTAAACCAAACGGCATGGTGGTGAACTGATAGAAACCTATAGGAGTGGCAAATACAGTTTTGTCTCTGGATTCTTTAGCTAGGGGGATTTGACAGTAACCCTTGGTGAGATCAAGGTACTGATGTACTTGGCACTCCCCAGTCTATTCTCCAAATCATCTATTCTGGGTACAGGATAACTGTCAAATTCTGACACTTGATTAAGTTTCCTAAAATCAAGGCAGATTCTTACACCCCCTTCTTTTTTATTTACAATCACCATTTGTGATGACCAAGCACTTCTTGACTCTTCTATGATACACAATTCTTAAATTTTTTGTAGTTCCTTAACCACGTCTGCTCTTAACTGCTCTGGTAATCTGTATGTCTTTTTCCTAATAGGGCGATCATTCCTTGTCACTATTACGTGCTCAACCCCTTTTACTTGGCCAGGTACTGTAAAAGTACTGTTAAATGTCTTTAACAGGTTACAAATTTCTGCGGTTTGTTAGGAGGTTAAGGAAACATTCACCTTGACAGCATCAGCAGTTACAGTTTGTTCCAGTCTGTCATAAGCTACATCAGTGTCTTCTTTATCAGTTTCTGGTAAAACCAGCAAAACAGCTTTTGGTGTTTTCGCAACCCATTTCTTGAGGAGGTTAGCATGGTATGTCTTAGTAGGATTTTCCTATTATGGGTCTCAATCTTATAGTTAACTATGTCTTGCGTCTAAGCATTTTATAAGGCCCTTGCCACTTCATTAACAGTTTACTTTCTGTAGTGGGTAACAGTAGCAAGAACTTTTCACCTGGCTCAAAACCTTTTCTTTACCCCATGCTCATAATACACCTTCTGCTGGTTTTTGCCTCTTCCTGATTACTGTGGGCGATTTCAACATATTTTGCCAGCTTCTTTCTCAGGGCACACATATAAGATGTAATAGATTGTTTCTGATGGGGTTATCTTCCATATTTTTTAATTACATGTAGTGGCCCTCTAGGTTATCTACTGTACAGCATTTCATATGGTGAAAAGCCTGTTGATGCCTGTGGCACTTCTCTGTAAGCAAAAGCATGAGTAAGGTAAGTATTGGTGCCAGTCTTTCCTTCCCTTTTACAAACCTTTTTAACTTGCATGTTAGGGTTTGATTAAAATGCTCAACAAGACCATCTGTCTGAGGGTGATAAGGGAGGTTCTTATGGCAGTGATACCTTGTAGTCAATACAGCTCCTTCAGTAATTCAGCACCAAAATCACTACCCTGATCAGTAGTAATCTCTTTAGGTATGCCCACCCTGCTGAAAAGTTTGCCAAGCTCTGCTGCCACTTTTGGGGCTGTGACAGTACGCATTGGAACTGCCTCTGGGTATCGAGTAGTATAGTCACATACTACCAAAATGAATCCATTACCCTTTTTACTTTTGTCTAAGGGGCCAACCACATCCATTGCAATTCTCTCAAAAGGCACATCTATGAAGGGTAGGGGCACCAGGGGCACCTTGTCTTTTTACGTTCGCTTGTGTGCATGCGCAAGGAACGTTTTGGGAGAGTAGCACACTTTAGAGGTGTGCCTCTCCCTTGCAATCCAGTGCTCCGTTGAGTAGGCGTGGTGGTCCTGCACCAATGGGTGCGGGAGCTCTGTATGACAGTGGTGGTCTTCTGTTTCAAAGAAAACCACCGCTGTCATACCGAGCACTGTGTCACGCCGCCCCCCTCGCGTCACGCGCTCCCCCCCAGTGTCACGCCGCCCCCCCCCAAAGCTTTGGTGCCACGCTGAGAGCCCACCCCAGCGTGGCAACGTTATTTGCCGACGGGGTGCCCAACTTCGCCGGCTTCACGGCCCCCAAGCCATCCTTCTGCTATGCTGGGAGCCCACCCCAGTGTGGCAAACGCCCCGTTTTTGACAGGGTGCCCAATCCCCGCCGGCCTCGGCCCCGGCGAGTTGCCGAGCGGGGTGCCCAATCCCCTCGGCTCCTCGGCCCCCCAGCCATCTTCTGCCACGCTGAGCCCACCCCAGCATGGCAAACATCCCACGTAGTCCTTTTTTTGTTTTAAACCTGTAAAGAAAGCGGTCCCACGTAGTCTCCAGTTCCCCCTCCCACAACCCGCACCCACCCACTGCACCCAGCCTCCCCACACCCCCACCCCATACTTACCTCCAGACTCGGCGACAATCTTCGATGGACCGGGAACATGTCTGCACTCTTCAAAGCCGACCGCGAACTGAGGAAATGCCGGTAGCTGTATAATGGGCTAGATAGGGGTTTCAACTTTATGCATATCTCAGGCATTTTGGAATTTTGCCCAAATTTTCAACATGGGTTTTGGGACCCCTTCTCATGAATGATGTCACTGTCATGGGCGTTATTCGGGCCCGAAGGTGATTTGCAGTCACGCAAAATCACCCGCCGAACCTAATCTTCATGACAATACATCACTCATGAAGAATCACTATGATTAATTATGGTCATCCTATGTTTGTTTCTGGCGTCGTTCGCGCGGTTCTCATGGGCGCTCGTAAGTTCGCAATTTTCAATATTTTCCTCCAGATTTTCCAACATTGCCATTTACCACATCTCCTTATAGGCGGTACAGCTGTCATTTTCACATCCTGCCCAAAATGTGTTTCCGCCCATATAGCGCACAATGGCGCGGTCGATTGTCTTGAAAATCAATGTATGGGATGCATTAAGAAAATCATAGTGACACTGTTCATGAGCAGAGGTCTTAAAATGGCTGTGTTGAAAATTTGGTGAAAAATTCCTAAAATGACTGTTTTCTGAGTGTTCATTCGCAGTTCCTTATGCACGCTTGTAAGTTTGCGAATTTCAATATTTTCACTCCACATTTTCAACATTGCCATTTTACCACACCTCCTATGAGCAGTGCAGCTGTCATTTTACATCTTGCCCAAAAGCGTGTTTCTGCCCATATAGCGCACAATGGCAGAGTCGCTGTGTGAACTCAGTGTATGGGACACATTAAGAAAATCACAGTGTCACTGTTCATGAGCAGAGATCTTAAAATGGCTATGTTGAAAATTTGGTAAACAAATTTGTATAAATAACTGTTTTATGAGCATGCATTGTGCAGTTTCTACACACGCTCGTAAGTTTGCGAATTTTCAATATTTTCACTCCAGATTTTCAACATTGCCATTTTACCACACCTCCTTATGAGCAGTACAGCTGTCATTTTTCACATCCTGCCCAAAACATGTTTCCGCCCATGTAGTGCACAATGGCACAGTCGGTGTGCAAAATCAATGTATGGCACACAGTAAGACAATTATAGTGACACTGTTCATTAGCAGAGGTTTTAAAATGCCAATGTTGACATTTTGGTGAAAAAATCCCTGACAATGACTGTTTTACGAGCGTGCATTGCACAGTTCCCACGCACGCTCGTAGGTTTGCGAATTTTCAATATTTCCACTCCAGATTTTCAACATTGCCATTTTACCACACTTCCTTATGAGCAGTACAGCTGTCATTTTTCACATCCTGCCCAAAACGTGTTTCCGCCTATGTAGCGCACAATGGGGGGTAACAAAAAGGTCATGCTGAAAATTTATTGTGCAAATACCAGCAATCGCACAGGGCATTAGGGTAAAGCACCATACATGCCAAACACCACTGCAAATACCTGCAAGCGAACGTTCGGCATTGACAAATGCTTGTTTAGTCACTGGGGCTACTTTCTGACACCAGCACAAGAACTGCAATAGGTAGCAACATCTTCATGAATTCCAAGCCAGTTAAATCTGCACAGCAATCTGGCAAGGGTGTGATCCTCCCAGTGACCAGCCATAGGACTGTCCTGAGTTATCTGTAACAATTCAGATTTATACTTCTTTTGTGGTATAACCAATTGTTCTGTCTGGTCCTGTGTCTGAGGTTTAACCCAAACTCTGTACAGTAGCCCATTACATTTTTTAAACATAGATTCACCCTGTTTTAGTTTCACCCCCAGATACTTAAAATAACCCTGGAGAGAAACATTGTTAGCTTGTTCTGAAAGAAAATCATAATCAGTGATCAGTTTAGTTTCAGCATTTTCATATGTTAACACTTTATGTCCATCGGTCTTTTGTTGCCAGTGTTTCTTCAAGCGTCCTCTTTCTTTCCTGGACTTTCGGATCTTGGAGCTGTGCTCAAACAAGTCTGAATCAAAATCAGCGAAAGGAAGAGTCCCCACCATCTGAGATTTTCTTTGCCTGAGCTCTTGTCACCACAGCTGCTGAAACATCAGGATTTACTCTCTCTTTGATTAACTCAGTAAATCCTGGAAAGTCATTTCCAATAATCACAAGTACAGGTAACTTGGGTACTACCCCCATTTTCATTTGGTGCAACACACTCTTAATTTTCAGATTCACTTGACTGATGGGACAGTTTTGAGTGTCCCCGTGGATACAGATGACACCAGTACCTGATCCTTTTGGACATTTTTTTTCCCCAGCATTTCAATATGCACTAGAGTCTGTCTGCTTCCCGAATTGATAAGTCCCTTCACAGTCTTATCTCCCACCTTAACATCTGTTAAGTACTTGCCCCAGTTTGCTAAGGACAAATCTGCTCCAGTGTCATTCTTCTTACTACGGCAATTTCTTGCACTATGACCTGGCTTATTACAGTTATAGTAAATAAAGTCTTTGGGTGCACATTTGTTACCCCCACCAGAGTTCTTATCAGATTTGGAGTTTAAATGGGGAAAAAGTGTCTTACCAGTGCTTGGCTGTTACCTTGCTGGTGTGGCGTCTGGCCATTTGGTAGACTTCAGCCAAAGAAACAGCCTTTTCACCACTTCCTGGTCAGTGTTCTTTTACCCAAAGCTGCACGTCTGTAGGGAGGATGTTGATGAACTGCTCCATTACAAATGTTTCGATGATCTGTGGGAGTGTTTTGCCCTCTGGTTGGAGCCATTTTATAAGGAGTTCTCTGAGTCGGGTGAAGGATTCTTGAGGATTGTCGACTGAGTTCTACTTCAGAGACCAAAATCTCTGCCTGTAGATCTCTCCTGAGATATCATATCTTTTAAGGACCTCTCTTTTCAACAGGTCATAGTTTTCAGACTGTGTAGTGTCCATATTGCTGTAAGCACGTTGGGCTTTACCTGTCAGGTAAGGTACCAGTCTGATTGCCCATTGCTGCTTTGGCAAGTGGTAGGCTGTGGCAGCCCTCGCAAAAGTTGTCAGGTATGCTTCAATATCATCTGAGGGACACAACTTTGTAAGTTTAAGGTCTCTTAAGCTGTTGGTGTATTGTTGCTCTGCTGGACGTGTGCTAGAACCGCCAGCTTTGATATCTTGCAAGGCATCCAGCCATCGCTGCTCCAGTCACTGTATCTCTTCTCTTCTCTGCTGCTTCTGTCACTGTGTCTTCTCTTTTTCTGTGTTTCTTGTTGTTGTATAGCCCACCATTTGAATAAGGCAGACAGGCTTTCAGGTTCTGTCACTGCCTGCTTTTTTTTTCCGTGACTGCTGCTGGCCATACAGTCTCAGTTTGGACTTTTGTTTCTGCTTCTAGTTTGGCTGCCATTCTCCTGGTAACCACTCCTGGGCTTGCTGCTGCAGAATCCATACCTTTCGTCTATGCTTCTCTGGTACCAGGTCTAGTACCCACGCACAAAACTCCTGGCTTAGAGTATGCGCGGTGTAAATCCCACTTTGTCTGACACCACCTGTCATCGAGACACAGGTCACGAAGCTCAGAAAACCAAACCAGGAGCAGTTTCAAAATTTGCAAACAATGTTTTATTTTTCCCAATAACAGTGAAATAAAAATAATTATTCAGTATAACTATTTACAAAGGCAATACAAACAGAGAAAACGGAGTCATTCTGAGGGGATCTCTTAATTCCAAGTTTCAGTCTCTCTCTCTCTCTCTCTCTCTCTCTCTTAGCAAACGAATTGCTGCTATTTTTATAAGTCTTTGTCTGGGAACTCTTTAAGACAGCCTGCTTCTCACAGAATGTTCTTGTACGTTTTGATGCAGGTGCAGCAAAAAGAACATAGTGACCCAGAACTAACCTCTTGTTTACAACTCTGCAAAAGGCTTAAAAACTGCATCTCAGGTTAATCCCTTGAGTTCCAATAACTTTGCAACCGTTTCAACATTATAACGATATACAGTTTTAAACAAGGGATTCAGTTTCAAATAAAGGGATCCCAGTATCACTTACAGTTTCACACAAAGATTCACATTTATTTTTATACCCGCAGATATGCAAGGGGAAGAAAAGACAGAAAAGGAATGCAGAGAGATAGCGAGGCAGAGAACTGTGAAACCCTGGGGGTGATCAGTTCCTAGGTCTCACAAGAAAATGTAGTTGCACAACCAGGCAGAGAAGAGACAGAAAAGGAGAGGATGGAACAGTCCCTTGCGTTTAAACTCTTTCTGCATAACAAATGGGGCAGGGCCTTATTCAACCCTGTTGCACGTCCATTCGTCTTTCCTTTATAAAAAAGGGATACCCTGCCGCCTCAAGGAGGGAGGCTACAGACACATTTTCCTTCTTTGTCAGGGAGCGAGTGAGACACAGTTCATATATTTACTTTATTTGTTCTTTGTGGTAACTGACTAGGGGCCATTTGGCAGAGTTGCTTGGTGGTTGGGGTGACCCGAGAGCACTGGGGACCTCGTGTGGCTTGCTCACAGTCACAGGAGGCAGTGGGAAGTTGTGGAGTTGGGCCTGGGTCTGCTGGATGTGCCAAGCCCTTTCACAGCTCATCTCTCCTATTCTCCCACCCCCACCACCATTTGGTTATCCTCCTGAAAAAAAAAAAAAAACTGGGGGCAGAGTCAACAGAGGAACAAAGTGGGGTGCACAGCCATTCTTCAGTCTACCCATGGTACATGAGACTCATCTAGGGGTCTCCACTTCGCTCCTTACTGCCCCATTTTCTGCCACCCTCTTAAGTCCCTTAGGATCAAGTAGCTCTCCTTACCAGGTCTCCGAGGAGACTCGGGTGTCTCTGTCTCTCTCTACCATCTTCTCCCCTATCTTTCCTTCCTCTTTTACCTACTTTGTCCTCTAGGTCTCCCAGATACTCTGGTCTCCCATCACCAGCCGAACCCTCCAGTGACACCCCTCCTCTCTCTTTCTCTCTTCTTTGTCCTTCTTTTGGCTTTTGTTATTTTCTTCACTTCCTTTTCCTTGTTCTATCCCTTTGGCTTTTGCCCCCCTCCTTTCATTTTCCTCTTCTTTTTTTTTTTTTCCTCCATAAGCGCAGAACTGAAAGTTAGGGAGAGCCAGTGTCAGTTACTGGCCAGTCCACGAGTACCATGTAATAAGTCAGCCTCGTGGATGGCACCGTCCCCGATGTCGGCTCCTCTGGCTCAAAATTCTTAAAGCTGAATGTTCTTGTGAGGATCTGGCACCTCCAGCTGTGACCCACCAGTTATGACCAACCAGTTATGAATGGTGAAGATACTCAGGAAGTTCTACAGTTATGGTGAGTACGTAATTTTGCTCTGCTGCTTATGAGAGATCAGGGTCTCAGGACCAGAGTCCGTCCCAGGCTCCCTGTGGGGACTCTGGTGGGCAGTTTCACCACTGGGCAGCTCCTGTGGAGCAGTGGGTACAGCGTTTGGCTGGTTTTCCCCTTCCTGTGGAGTTGATCCCAGGTCCTTCAGAGCTAGGGGCATTAGAACCACAGCTGGACCTTCTAGTTGGGTATAGCATTTGACTCCATCAACAGCCTCCAGGTCCTTGCCAGTGACCATGCCACTGACTCCCATTCTACTGGATGCACCCCTAATTCAGTGTCAATGCTTTGGGATCGGCACTGGTACCTCTGTCAGTCACTTGAGTACCAGCTGGACCCTCAATGCCATGGGCAGTGCCAGGCTTGTTGCCATGTTCGGATCTCTTGGGTCTGGCTTGGCACCACCCTGGTGCAGAGAGGCCCTCGGTGTTAGACCCTTTTTCTACCCACTGGCGCCACCTCCAGCGACAGCTGCTGTTCTGCATATGCTGGTATCGCCAGTGTTGCCTACTCCTAGGCCTGGGTTAGGGAAGCTATGGTCCACCCTCTTTCAGACCCTCCCAGGGAGGACCTGGAAGGGAAGAGTCTAATCCCAAACTCATATTTTCTGAGGTCAGTGACTGCAACTCTTTTATAGCCTGGACACTTCAAATCCAGGCTTTCTCCCTCTCCCCATGAAGACCTTACTTTTCAGGCTGTTCTCCTAATGTGTACTGTGCTAGCTTTTGAGCCTTCAGCTGTTGATCAGGTAGCGTCTCTCTCTCTGGAGCGGCTCAGCATTTCCACCATACCAATCAGTGTCATACCTCCTGTTCCCTTCCATTTGAGACTCTTTCTGATGCAATATTGAATAGGCCTGTGTCTGTTCCTCTGTCTGTAGAGAGAGACCATAAGTACACTGCCCCTAAGGACAGACCTATCCTTGCTTCTCAGCTTATTGCTGATAATATTGTCATTTTAGATGAGAACCACAGAGCCATTCTTCCTCAGAAAGTGGCTGTGCACTCTGATAAGGAGTTGTGCAAAATAGACACTATAGGGAAAAGGGCTTTCACTGCTGCTACACTTAGCATAAGGATACCTGTTAGGGACATTTTTCTGAGTATGCCCTTTGGACCTCTCTTAAGTCTCTAGTAGAATCCTTGCCTGAATCCAAGACCAAACAGAAGATTCTCCAGATTGTTACTCTCGGTATTCAGTCTAACAGTCGTCAGCTCAAGGCGGGTATGGATGCCTTTAATACTGCCCAGTGCTCTGTTGCTGCAGGAATTTGTATTTGAATACATTCCTGGTTTTGGACATGTCTTCTCCAACAGTGTCCAAAAACAGGTTATGAATGTTCTCTTTGATGGTTCTTACCTGTTTGGACAACAGGTAGAACAGTCTCTTGTGGCCTGTCAGAAAACTAGAATGGCCATCAAGGTCTCCAGGCCTGCCCCCTCCTATTTCCAAAGGGGGAAGGGGTGAGGCTTCTATCTTAATAAGCAGTCCTTTCAAGGCAAATGCAAGGGAGCTCAGATCAAGTCTCAGCCTCTCCAGCTGCAGAAGAAAGTGCAGCTGAAGGCACAGGTCCCAAAAGTGCCAAGTACCACTGTATGAAGTCCCAGCCCTGGTCCTGCCTCAATTGCCCGAGGCAGACCTCTTCTCTCCAGTAGGGGGGCACCTGATTCAGTTTTTATCATCAATGGGAATCTATTATGACTCGTAAGTGGGTGCTCAAAATTATCTGAGAGTGGTATTCTCTGAATTTTACAGAAGTCCCTTCAGATTATCCACCAGAAAGCACTCCTTCTTAACTCACTTATCAGAACTTCTGGTGAAGGAGATTGCGGGCCTTCTGAACAACAGGGCAGTGGAAGTGGTGCCAGAGGCAGAGCGCAACACAGGCTTCTACTCCCATTACTTCCTTGTTCCGAAGAAGTCAGGGGTCACGTGCCACATTCTCAATCTCAGGCATCTGAACATGTTTTTGGAATGAGAAAAGTTCACAATGATCTCTCTGGGAACCTTGCTGCCACTCCTCAAGCCTCAGGATTGGTTAGCCTCTCCGAATATGCAGGTGCTTACCAACACATCCTAGTCCACCCAGTCACCACAGATTCCTCCGTTTCTTGGTAGTGGGTCAGCCTCATCAGTTTTGAGTCCTGCCCTTTGGGCTGTCCTCAGAATCTGGAGTCTTTACAAAATGCTTTGCCATCCTTGTGGCTCATCCAAGAAAATTTGGGCTCCGAGTCTTCCCTTAACTAGATGACTGGCTTCTGGCCAGTCTGTCCCAGCAGAAGGTGGAATAAGCAGTGGCCACATTCTCTCAGTTACTTATCTCCATGGGAGGTCTATTGAATATAAAGAAGTTGTGGACTATTCCCACTCAGCAGCTCCTCTTTATTGGGGTCCTTCTAAATACCACCACAGCCAAGGTCTTCCTTTCAGAGGAAAGAAGGAAAGCAATCCTTCGAATGGCACATTACATCATGGAGCACAAGCTGGTTCAGGCACATCCATGCAGTGCATGCTAGGGCCTTATAGCACTTCTCAGTGCTCATGGTGACTCTGGTATGACTGCACATTAGGACTACCCAGTGGATGCCCAGCACACAGTGGTCACCAACATTGCACCATCAAGTCTTACCCCATTAAGGTGATGAAGCCTCTGCTTCGCTGTCTTGCGTGGTGGACACAGGAGGACAACCTCCTCCAGGTTCTCCCTCTTCTCTCAGTCAGAGCCTCAGGTAGCTCTCACCACAGATGTGTCTGCTGGGATGGGGGCCCACTGTCAGGGACACCACATTCAAGGAGTTTGAAGCCCTTTAGAGCCCCATCTCCACATTAGTGTGTTGGAAATGAGAGCAGTTCTCCATACCCTGTGAGCAGGGATGTAGTCCTGCAGGGTCACGTGGGAGCACCAACCCCTTACTTCATATTGAGAGGGAGCACCACTGCCATACCTCTTAAAGTCTGCGGTATTTTTTTTTTAAATGTGAAATACAGTTCTCAGAGTTGGTGCATGGGCATTTAATGCCAATTCCTCCAGACTCCTGTCTGTCCATCTCCCACCATGCCACCAGTCACTGATTTTGACACGCTCATGGAGGGAATGGAATGGAACATTCTGTGGTCTGCTGAGTGTGGCATCACACACACAGTGTATGCCCGGTGGACTGGCTCGTTTTGTTTTGGAAGGCAAGAAAAGCAGTCTCCTCTCCAGTCTCACCTGTGTGGGTGGCAGATGGCACAGTCATCCCCTAATCCCCAATTAGCCAGAAAAAGAGCTTCTTTGCTTGCCTGGAGGTGCTGCTGTCAGTCTGAACAAGGATTTTGGGGGGAACCACTCAAGAAAGAAGTGGGTAAGAGCACAAGCTGTGATGCTGCTGTCAGGCTTGTGGTGATTGAAAACACCAGTGGGGACTGAAGGAGGCCTGCCCCCCCAAAAAACTGACTCACACGACACCAACCTCCCCCCCCCCATTCCTATCAAACCCAGGTCTTCAGTAGCAGGGATGTACACAGGGGCAGAGTGAGAAACATGGTTCCCTCTCCGCCATCTTGCCCAGGGTTTGGGGAATCATGGCGAAATGAAGTCTGGTTCTGCAGTCACTGCAGCCAGCAGTGGGAAGCAGCACAGCCAAGAACCCGGCTACCACTACCACCACCACCACAGCCGAACAGAGATGGTAGCAGTAACAAGAAAGTTCAGCCGAGAGAAGGCAGAAGACAAAGGGACTCGACAAGTAGAAAGGAGAGAGCAGGTTGACATTAAAACAGACTCATTTAATCCCCATGGTTTACTCTTATTTTATTTGCAAAAAAATGTTGTTCTAGTCATTCATTCGGCAGCATTGGGGGGTAGGTACAGGTCATTCATGATCATAATACACAATGTATGGCCCACCAGCTCAGCGGTTGGATTTCGCTTGTGATGCAGATGACCCGAGTTCGGATGCGAGCTCAGGGTGGAGGGGCCAGCCAGGGGAAGAGGATCGAGCGTCCGATGGACTGGGGGGGTAGGGTGGTGAAGCACTTGGTCTGCGACTGACTCCTAGCAGAGGCTGGGGGCCAGTGCAGATGAGGCTTAGTAGTCCCGGCAGGTGTGCTAGACATGGGCGCATGAACCCCTGTGTCATTGCATGCCACATCTCCCATCACAGGGGGACAAAATGGACACAGAGGCCACTAGCCAAAACCCCACGAAGCCAAGCCTAAGGACCCACACAGCCGCCGGCCTACACAGTGCGGCACCGCTCAGAGGGGACCTTCCCATTGGCCCTGCCCTGGGGGGGTAATCCGAGGTGAATGCCGGCGGTGGTGGCAGCAGTCCCAGGGGATGGGGAGAGGTGAACAGGACAAGGCAAGTCCAAACAAAAAAAAATACTCAATGTATGAGAGTGACATTTAAGGCAGTTACTGGATTAATAAAGGTTATTAAAGTGAACTAATGTGGCAGACTGAAATGATGAGATGCATGTCAAATTAGATCCTGTAGTCACAGCAGGTGCTGTCAAGTACATGCGCATTTCCAGTGGCTTAGCTGAACCACCATCCTGGCATCCAGTCTCAAGTTCATATTTTCGTTCCTCCCACACACACACACCTACTGTTCAGCTCGGTATCCAGGATCTTTGTAATGACATGTTTTGCAGTTAGATTGGAGGAAAGGAATCCATTCAGGCCACATATGCCTAAATGTGTCATTTTAGGGCACTTTACAGTAGGGTCATGTGACATGGCTCTCTGCAAGCAATGGGGCAACACTTCTTACTGTATATACACAGAGGCATAGATTATGTACACATGTTCTGTAAAAATGAATTTGAAAAAGCAAGATAAAACCAGCACTTAAAATGAGGAGGATGTCTGCAGCCACAGTTCCCATTTTTATGGCGGCATAGTGTTGGCATATAATAGCCATGCACCAGAATGCATCTAAAGCCTGATAGTTTCTGGGGGCCTAGGTGTGGGGGGTTGGGGGGGGGTCATGGCTCATGGAGACACCACACTTCTAAATTTAGCACTACACCACTGCCTGCAAGCTCTTGTGGACCTCATCAGCCACAAGGTAGTACTCCTTCAGATGGACAAGTCTGTCGTACTACATCAACAAGCAATGGTGATCACACTCTTACCCTCTCTGCAGGGAAGCAGTGTGAGTGTGGGAGTGGTGTCTGGAGCAGGATGTTCTGATCCAGGCAGTCTTACTTTCCAGGAGCTCAGAACATTGTGGTGGACAAGCTCAGTTGAACAGAGGCCAATCCTCATGAGTGGTCATTAGCACCAGACATCGTGTAATCACTGTTCGACCAGTGGGGAACCCCAGATGTGGACCTTTTTGCATCCTCACTCAACATCAAACTGCCTGATTCTGCTCCAGAAATCCAGGACATGCCAGCCCAGTAGCGTGGAGGCCTGAGGCAGCGATGTCTTACCTCCTGCTATGCTGGCAATCCGTGCTCACAGTGTGAGCGGGTTATTGGGGGTCGACCAGGGTGGGAGAGGATCGAGTGTCTGGAGGACAGCTCTCCTCTTCTAGGAAAGGTTGGGGAACAGAGACCGGCACCTGCCTGACACCTAGCGGAGGCTAGGTGTTGGCACACCAGATCATATGCAGTGGGGCATGGAGGCGGAGAAGCCGACCAGCGTACAGATGCGCACGTGGTTCGGCCATTGTCTGCTTGCACACTCCCCTCTGCAGAAAAGTGGAAAACAGCAGTCCAGGTCGAGCAGCATGATGGCCATCCACTGCAGGTGCCACCCCTGTGGAGGCACCTCCAGACACTGGATCCGGTCCTGGTGGGTTGAGTTGGGAGCTCCCCACCACCCTGCCATGGAGGGTAACCCATGCGAGTTCAAGGTAGGTGTCTGAAGGTCGGGGGGATGGGGCTGGGTGGATGGCAGGAGGAAGGGCTGACCCGGACTGGGGTGAGAAAATACCAGTTTAAAAAACAAAATCCAGGACATGGCGCTTTTCTGTCAGTATGCATTTAGGCTGCAGTGGACAAATCTTTTCTGTGCACATTTCCTTAATCCTCTAGTTCAGAGGTACTGCTGAAGCTGGAGGCAAGATGATTCTGGTCACCCAGTGCTGGCCCCGACAGATACGGTTTCCTCTGCTCAACTGACTGTCAGCACTCCGAAGACTGTTCCTTTCAGGATGGACCTTCTGATGCTGGGGACTCTGGTCCATCTCAACCCTTCACCTCCAGGTGTGGCTCCTGAAGAGGCAGAGGTGAACAGGTATAAGGTATCTCAGAGGGTCTCTGAGATTCTTTTGGCTACTTGCAAACCTTCCACCAGGAAGACCTACACAGCTAAGTGGAAATGTTTTTCCATGTGGTGTTCCAAAACTCGAATGGACCCTTTTTGGTGTCCACCAGACAAGGTTTTGGAGTCTTTGTTGGACCTCTCTGATGTAGGCTTGCTTGCAGCACTGTACAGTTAAGGTTCACTTTTGCACTGTTTGTGTACCATGAGCCCGTAGGGAACCTATCTCTCTAGCCCAGCAGCCTCTTTTTAAAAGGTTCTTGAAAGCATTTTGCACACAAGGCCTCCAGTCAAGAAACCTGTAGCTACCTGGGATATTAACTTTGTGCTGGACATGCTCACTCGTAAGCCCTTTGAGCCCATGGCTTCATGTGACCTGAAGTTCCTAACCTGGAAAATGGCTTTTCTGTTGGCCATCGCCTCTGCCCGCAGACTTTCAGAAATTCATGCTTTGGTCACAGATCCTCCGTATACTGTTTTCTACAGAGACAAAGTGGTCCTCCACACATATCAAGTTTTTACCCAAGATGGTGTTGGAGTTTCACTTATGTAACCCCTAGATGGCGCTATCCCAGGGGCTACTACCCCTGCCTGATTTGCCACTAACAGGTTGAGGGGCCTGGATCCGATGGCGGGTGTCTCCACCCAGAGGTCAGGGTTTGCAGTAGTTAAACTAACTTGGTCACAGCCCTCTGGGACACTGCAACCCCCCTTTCTTCCCACTAGTGGCCCACACAATATATCAGAATTACCTTCACGGTATACACTTACCCCCAGGACTGGTTCAGGCACTGGGACCTCCTGTAAAATAAGATACAGTGCAACAATCACAGTACAATACTTTAACATAGACAAATACCTCAGGCAGTATAACTTTGCTGAAACAAGCAGCTCTGATTTATTTAGGGGATATAACAAGGACAGGGGGAAATCAGGTTAATTAGCTTATCACTTTACTCATCTACCTATGGCTCTGTGCACAGGCCTATCCCTACCAGTTACTGTCCCTGGGTACCCAAGCCCTAGTGGCTAGTCCAAACCGTGGCAGCTGGTAGGGGCCCTTTCACATAGAGAAAGAAAAATTAGTTAAACAGTCAGCAGTACAGTAATTCCATTTGAATTCAATGTGGCAATTCAACAGGAGCGACCCTGAATTAGTACTCACGACCTCCAAACAAGATAGGGTCCTTCAATGTCAGCAGGGCTACTCTTGAGCTCCAGAGACTCCTCACACATTTATATGGCAAACTGCAACAGGCAAAAGTCCTTTAATGGCAGCAGGATTCACTTGAGCTACACAAGCCTCCTCACACATTTATATGGTGAACAGTAACAGGCAAAAGTCCTTTAATGGCAGCAGGATTCACTTGAGCTACACAAGCCTCTTCACACATTTGTATGGTAAAAGAAAGTATTATACCAGGCAGGCTGCTTCTCTATCCGATCGCAATTACTGCACAATACCGGGAGAACACACAGCAGATTCAGTTCCTGACAGACCGAGTGCAATTCAGCAATTTCTCCAGTCTTCTACAGGGTGAGCCTGGTTTCTACTCTCAGATATCCTTTGATTCTCTTCACAGGACGGATTCAGTCCTAACAAGCAGTTACACAAGCTGCAGACCGGAACTCAGGGCCTTCACACGCTTCCGGACTAAACTGCACCAAAAGCACAGGGCTCCTTCCTCTTCACTGCCAGAGCTCAACTGAAACTCCAGCAGACAAACCGGCACTTCCTTTGAGTTCCTCCCAGTTCTTGGCTGGATTGGCTGTCACTCACAATGGACTGCTCCTGTTGGTCCAAAAAGGCCCAAGTCCAAACTACATCTCCCAGAGTCACTGCCCATACAATCCTCTTGTGGCTGGCTCAGATTACGAGTCCAAGTTCTGATTCGCCCAAGGCACCATTTTAGAGCTACCTTAACCCACACTGATTGGTCCAGTTCAGCAGTTCAAAACTAGAATGGGGAACTAGGCAAACACAGTTCTGACTGCAAAGAAAGCAGGTTAGACAAACTGTATTTTCATTATTACTCTAAATGATTTCTGGCAAACAGTTACATCTTTCAGATAGGTTCCTTTTGCACTCCTAGTGACTGCAAAAATGGAGTGAATTGGCAGCAGCTCGAGTGGTACTCAAGCAGAGAAGCACACAGTCCCCCCATACAAACTAATTATGTCTGCAAGCAGACAGCTCTTAAAGAGACAGTACCAGAGGCTCTAAAAACACTCACTGATAAATGGCTTAAACGCCAAACACCATTCAGGCTTGGAGCATTCAAGCAAGCTCCTGGAAGTCTTTTGGGAACCCCCATTTGCAGGGGGGTTACACCCTTCCTGGCCTGGGAAAGCTTGGCGTCGCGTCAAGCAAGTACTATAAGTTTAACTGCAACCATATACATTTGCATTAGGCTCACACATGTAATCATCAGTCAATATATAATTTTACCAAGAACACATTTCTGAAACATTGCAGTACGTCACTCTTTACACAGTATTACACACATTGTACCATAACTCAAGCATTATTCTTGTACAAGGAACCTGAAGAGAGGGCCCTTCCTATCAGTTACCTTGGGGCTGGACGGGCAAGGGCACCATACTTAGAGGCAACACAAGTAACTTGAGTTAGCACTGACGCTCAGTTTGGGCAATGAGCTCGGGGACACATACACTCCTTTATGGACAACATTGAGAGGCAGGTCCACTGGCGGCCCAGGGAATCATAACTGAGGTGCACCACAGGCTTTACAGCTCGACCAGTCTTTCTAGGGGAACTGTTACAGGCTCTGCACTCTGAGCCTCATTTTCAGCATTGTCCTCACTTGTCAGGAGTCTCCATGGGGTAGAGAGGCTAGAACTTGGGGCACTTTCAGCTCCAGGAGTTACAGTTTCTGAGTCCACAACATTTGGCTCGCATGGAGAGCTTTCGGACACTGGCAGTGGACTGTCAGGGCACTCAAAATACTCTTCTTGTTCTGGTGTATCACCAGTCTGCCCCAATCCATCATTTTCCTCCCTTGAAAGCTCAAACAGTTCAACCATGCACAATGATTCCATTTCATCTGATCTGATGCTTTGCACTTCACTTTCTGGGAGCATTGGCTCCAGGGACGAAGCTGGGGGCTTAGACAGTCCAGAAGGCCCAGCTTCGTCTCCAGTATTGACTAGGGGATTGCCCCGAAACAATTGACTCAGTTCATAAGAAGGATAGTATTCAAAGTCACTCTCACGTTCTTCTGATATGGACTGACAGTCATGCTCAACTGGGACTTGTGGAGGGGAACACTTTAACTTTGCTTCTGTAGGTGCAGACTTTCTTGATCTTTTCTTAGCAGCAGCTCTAGTCACTGGTCCAGAGGGGGCATCTTCTGGGGGCTCAGACTCAATCAAGATTTGTCCAATGGGCAGTAAATGATTTCTATGCATTGTTTTACATCTTTGAATTATTCTCAGGCCTTACTTTGTACACTGGCAGATCATCTAGTTTGCCCACTACAATGTGAGGGAGATGGTGCCATCTGTCAGCAATCTTGTGTTTGCCATGCAGTCCCAGATTTCTTAGCAATACCCGATCTCCCTCCTGAGTTCCTGTGCTTTCACCTTTTATCATACCTTCGTTGTTGGCCAGATTTCTTTTGGCAGCCATGGTTTGAGCCAGTTGATAGCATGAGTTAGCTGGGCCTTTAACTTTGCACATACTGTAAATAGTTGTCAGCTTGAACCCCATCAGAGAGACCCCAAACACACATCTACGGCAGTCAAGCTTCTCTTCCAAACATCAGGCGGTAGGGGGAGAACCCAGTGGCATCACTTTTGGTGCAGTTATAAGCATGTACCAGGGTGCTAATTTGTTGGCTCCATCTAGGCTTGTCCTTTGGGTGTAGGGTGCCTAGCATATCTAGCAAAGTGCGGTTGAAACGTTCAGGCTGTGGGTCCCCCTGGGGGTGGTAAGGAGTGGTTCTGGACTTTCGCACTCCCCACAGAGAAAGCATCTCTTTGATGGGACGACTCAAAGTCTCTCCCTTGATCAGAATGGATTCTTTGTGGAGCCCCATAGTGAACAAAAAGTTTTCTACAAGTACTTTGGCCACATGGATGCTTTCTGGTCTTTGGTGGGGAAAGCTTGGGCATATCTCGTGAAATGGTCAGTGACCACCAGCACATTACTGATTTTCTTTGATCTGACTCCAAACTCAGAAAATCAATACAGACCAACTCCATGGGTGCACTGGTGGTGATGTTAACAAGGGGCAGCCCTCTGGGTCAAAGCTTTCCTCTGTAAGCAGCGACTACAAGTTCGAATGTGTTGCTCCACATCAGCCCCCATCTTAGGCCAATAGAATCTAGATCTCACCAAGTCAAGTGTTCTGTCTATACCAAGGTGCCCCATGTGGTTGTGCAAGGATCTCAGTACTGAGTCTCGAAAGGCAGTGGGCAGCACTAGTTGTTGTTTGTCTACTTGTTCCCCTCTGTCTACTGTTTCTCTGTACAACAGTTTATTGATCAATTTCAACTAGGACCTTCTTTGTATAACAGTGCAGTTCTCAAATCAGTGAGCGTAATTTGGACACATCTTTTCCTGCATAGAGGGCTTCTAAAGCTGATTTGATCATGGGATGTGAGTTGAGCCCGCGAATACTGTCATTGTCCAGCTGAGGCAGTGCACCAATGTCTGATTGCAGAAAAGTGGCAATAAGCAGCAGGTATGCAATTCTCAGAGGTCCCAAGCAATCCATCATGCAGTCCACTGCGTCCGTGGACATTTGTTCCTCCCTGTCAAACTTCCGACAGAGTGCCCGAATGTCAGGTTCTGCCAATCTGACCCAATCATTCTGGGGAACAGGCCTCCGGAGAGAGCATCAGCATCTATGTGGTTCAGACCTGCTCGGTATTCGAGAGCATAGTCATATGTAGATAATGCAGAAAGCCACCTATGGCCAGTGGCATCCAACTTAGCTGAGGTCTGCACATAGGTCAAAGGATTATTGTCAGTTTTACTAGTATTTTAGCCCCATACAAGTACTCATGGAATTGGTCAACAATAGCCCACTTCAAAGCTAGGAACTCTAACTTATGTACAGGATAGTTCTTTTCGGATGGGGTCAGGGTTCTACTGGCAAGGCCACTGGTCTCAGGCCATTCTCGTGCTCTTGGTACAACAGCCCCAACCCTTGCAAGCTAGCATCAGTGTGCAGGACGTAAGGTTTTCTTGGATCGGCATAGGCCAGCACTGGAGCATGGGTAAGTTGATATATGATCTCATGAAAAGCAGTCTCACAATCAGGAGTCCAGCGGGCCCCAAATACTTCACTCGGACGAAAATACACTCTTTCAGTCTTGAGGGACGCTGACTTTTGGTATTTTTTGTGGGTTGGGGATACCCTTGAGTAAGGTTAAGTAAAGGCGGATCACTCTTGAATAGTCCTTGATGAAACGCCGATAATAACCACAGAATCCCAGGAATCTTTGCAGTTCTTTTAGATTTTTGGGCTGTGGCCAGGTGGTCAAGGCCTCAACTTTACTTGGGTTGGTCTCTATTCCCTCGGTGGATACTATGTGTCCCACATACTTTACTGATGTTTGAAAGAATTGACACTTATCAATGGACAGTTTAAGGCCAAAGTCCTCCAGTCGGTCCAATACCTTAAATAATCTGCTCTCATGTTCCTCCAGTGAGCTGCCAAACACAATAACATCATCTAGGTATACCAGGCACTCTAGTAAGTTCATGTCCCCCACTGCACGCTCCATCAATCGTTGAAAAGTGGCTGGGCACCTGAAATCCTTGAGGCATCCTCATGAATTCATAGAAGCCAAGCGGACAGATAAAGGCTGTCTTCTCACGGTCCTCTGGGGCCATCGGATCTGGTAGTACCCATCATGGAGATCCAACACAGAGAACCACTTGCTCCCGCTTAGGCAGTCCAAAGCATCCTGAATGCGGGCATTGTGTACTGATCAGGGATAGTCCGCCGGTTTAAGGTGCGATAATCCACACACATCCTTACTGTCCCATTCTTTTTCCTCACTACCACAATGGGGGAAGCATAAGGGCTTCTGGATTCTTGTATTGCACCAGCAGCTAACATCTCTTGCAGATGCCGTCTCACGTCATCTATGTCAGCAGGTGCCAGGCGTCGAGACCTCTCACGAAATGGTCTTTCGTCATGCAGCCAGATATTGTGCTCAGCTCCTTGCACGCATCCTACATCCCATTCCTTTAAGAAACACCTGGTCTCTCTGGGCAAGCTTCTCACTGATCCTCACTTTCCATTCAGCTGGCAGCGGGAGTCGCGAAATCAAACAAGTCAGGCGTTACTCTGTCATTCTTCCTTGAACTCTTGCTGCTAGAGCATGCAGTGTCTGCACAATGCACATTAGCCAGGATGCATCCTCTATTTACTCAAATGTCTCTTTCAGACACATTATGAACTTGGACCATTACCCTTCTGGCATAAGCATGGGCTCTAGCGGGCAAAATACTAGGCTTGACCAGCAGTCCCTCTGGCAATTTTCCATCGCCTGGTGCATCCAACATTAATATTTTATTCTTAACATCCTTTCTGATATGGACCTCTCCCTGTAAGGTACACTGGCATTTGGCGCCAGGATCAGAGACTCAGGATCCTTCTTCCATACAATTCCGACCGGTTCCTCTGGTTCTATTTTTTCAGCATCTCTCTGTGCCTCATAGGCCTTCTTAATTTAAGCCAGAACTCTTAAAGCTCTACTAGTCTTTGACCCCTGTTTTTCATAACACAACTGTGCCAGCCTTCCAAACATATGAGCATTTGTTCCAATCAACAAAGGGACACCATCATACAGTCCAGTGGGGACACACTAAGGCTAGGGTCTCTACTTGTTCGCCACCCAGCCACGGAGGTGGGAAGACAGCCAAATTCGGATGTACCGGAATAGGGTAGGCCTTCTACTTAACCCCCATACATGCAGTCCTTCTAATGGTTGTAAGGAGTACGTCTGACAAATGCTTCTGATACCAATCTTGGAACATAATTGTCACTTGGGAGCCACTGTCTAATACAGCTCTTGTAGGCACTCCATTCACCTTTACAGTGGTCTCCATGGAGGGACCCACTATTCTGGACCAGTCTGGAGAGGCGGTAGTGGGGGCCTGGGCAACTGACCTTGCCACAAGGGACGTGAGTTAGCATTTTGGTGCCCTCACTGGGATCATTTCGTGCACCTCTTAACCACTGATTTGTTCTCCAAGCTCTCCTTGTAGCCTATACTAACTTTGTCAGTGTCTTTTGGGAACCGCATTCAATTTTCATGTGCCCATCCTTCCCACAATTATAGCAAAACATACTTTCTGGAGTTTGAGCTGGCTGAGGCGCCACACTGGGAGCCAGGGCGGGGTTTTACTAACTGGAAACCTTGGTGCCATCTCTGTCTGCGTGATAAGCATTTGGAGACATCTCGTCAGTTTCTCCACTTCCATGGTCAAGGAATCGAGTTTGGAGCTGTTATCAGCAGGAGATACATGGGTGGGTACCCCCACCCCCATAAGCAGATGCAGTCAGATATAGGTCAGGCCCGTGCTGCAGGCATGCCTTCATAAAGGACTGTTTTGAATTCCCAGATCTCTCTCAACAGTTCGCCCCATTGTGGCATATCTTTTCCTTGTCAGAGCACTCATTGACTGCCAACCTCTGCCCCTGAACTTCACTTGATGGGTGACCTCAGTCACTGGTGGTAACCGCAGCTGTTGGTGCAGGTCCCTCCCGAGTCGCCTTTTCTCAACTCCTCGAATTTCTCTCATTTAACTCATCATAGGAGGTGGGGATTCCAGTCGATTTGCCAGGCGAACTGAAGCAACAGCAGTTCTGAGAAGGGGGCAGACTTAAGATCCTGTCCAGCCTGGTTCGGTCCAGTTCAATCGCTGGCAAACTACCCTTTCTGAGGCATTCTTGCAACAATTTTTCCAGCCGAGATACACATACACAGACAACAACTCCCTTGGTACTGTTGTGCATTTCTTACTCTCCACCATAGGTCCTCATCAGAATCTGGGCTCCCATACACATTCTCCAAGGCCTCAAGATAGGCCTGTGCAGTCGCTTCAGGGTTACTGGCCCGTTTAGCACGGATGGTAGCCAGGGCCGGGACCTTGGGTCTCTCGCTAACCCTCTTTCGCTTTTCAGCTTCCGAGCATTGCCATTCTAGCACTTGGGGGCAACATAGTCTATCCAGGTCTCCCAGTCATCCTCCCTTGGGGGTGGGAGGGTGCCAGAGAGACCCTCAACCTTGGTGAAGTCGTGACTAATGGCAGGTGCAGAAATAGGAGTCTGCATTGGTTCAGCCACCATTACGGGTACTGGAGCGGGAGAGGGTGTTGGGGAGAACACCCAGGTGGCAAGAATAGTTTCTTCAAGTCTTCACAGTTTTCCCTTCCCCAGCAACCATTTGCAATTTCTCCTCAAAGTTTCAGACAGTGGTGGGGCTCATTCCCCTGGTCTTTACTGTCCTTAGTTATCACTCTCCAGGCAGTGAGGGCTCCCTCTGGGGTAATGGTCTGTGACACTTTGGAGCTATCTATGGGATCCTTAAACTCTACTAGGGCCAGGAAAGTGTGGGTGAGCAGATTAGCATGCCGACCCACCACCACAGGGTTTTGTAAACCTTCCACCTTGGAAAGTACTCCCTGTACAGTGTCCGTATTGATACCCAGGGGCATGTCCAGGATAAGCATAGCATTTTGGGGGTCAATCTCCTCCCCAGTACACCACTCCACCAGCCGGTGCACAGCCACTTCTGTCGGGGTACCCATTTATTTATTTTTTCTTAACAGTGGTTTGTAAATATGGCCACTAGAGGACACACAATCCCAGCGGTGAGCCTCCAAGATGTAACCCCTAGATGGCGCTATCCCAGGGGCTACTACCCCTGCCTGATTTGCCACTAACAGGTTGAGGGGCCTGGATCCGATGGCGGGTGCCTCCACCCAGAGGTCAGGGTTTGCAATAGTTAAACTAACTTGGTCACAGCCCTCTGGGACACTGCAACCCCCTTCTTCCCACTAGTGGCCCACACAATATATCAAATTACCTTACAGTATACACTTACCCCAGGACTGGTTCAGGCACTGGGACCCCCTGTAAAATAAGATACAGTGCAACAATCACAGTACAATACTTTAACATAGACAAATACCTCAGGCAGTATAACTTTGCTGAAACAGGCAGCTCTGATTTATTTAGGGGGATATAACAAGGACAGGGGAATCAGGTTAATTAGCTTATCACTTTACTCATCTACCTATGGCTCTGTGCACAGGCCTATCCCTACCAGTTACTGTCCCTGGGTACCCAAGCCCTAGTGGCTAGTCCAAACCGTAGCAGCTGGCAGGGGCCCTTTCACACAGAGAAAAGAAAAAATAGTTAAACAGTCAGCAGTACAGTAATTCCATTTGGATTCAATGTGGCAATTCAACAGGGAGCGACCCTGAATTAGTACTCACGACCTCCAAACAAGATAGGGTCCTTCAATGTCAGCAGGGCTACTCTTGAGCTCCACGAGACTCCTCACATTTATATGGCAAACTGCAACAGGCAAAAGTCCTTTAATGGCAACAGGATTCACTCGATCTACACAAGCCTCCTCACACATTTATATGGTAAAAAGAAAGTACTATACCAGGCAGGCTGCTTCTCTATCCCGATCGCAATTACTGCACAATACCCGGGAGAACACACAGCAGATTCAGTTCCTGACAGACCGAGTGCAATTCAGCAATTTCTCCAGTCTTCTACAGGGTGAGCCTGGTTTCTACTCTTCAGATATCCTTTGATTCTCTTCACAGGGCAGTTTAGTCCTAACAAGCAGTTACACAGCTGCAGACCAGAACTCAGGGCCTTACACACGTTTCCCGACTAAAACTGCACACCGAAAAAGCACAGGGCTCCTTCCTCTTCACTGCCAGAGCTCAACTGAAACTCCAGCAGACAAAACCGGGCACTTCCTTTGAGTTCCTCCCAGTTCTTGGCTGGATTGGCTGTCACTCACAATAGACTGCTCCTGTTGGTCCAAAAAGGCGCCGAAGTCCAAACTACATCTCCCAGAGTCACTGCCCATACAATCCTCTTGTGGCTGGCTCAGATTACGAGTCCAAGTTCTGATTCGTCCAAGGCACCATTTTAGAGCTACCTTAACCCACACTGATTGGTCCAGTTCAGCAGTTCAAAACTAGAATGGGGAACTAGGCAAACACAGTTCTGACTGCAAAGAAAGCAGGTTAGACAAACTGTATTTTCATTATTACTCTAAATGATTTCTGGCAAACAGTTACATCTTTCAGATAGGTTCCCTTTGCACTCCTAGTGACTGCAAAAATGGAGTGAATTGGCAGCAGCTCGAGTGGTACTCAAGCAGAGAAGCACACAGTCCCCCCATACAAACTAATTATGTCTGCAAGCAGACAGCTCTTAAAGAGACAGTACCAGAGGCTCTAAAAACACTCACTGATAAATGGCTTAAACGCCAAACACCATTCAGGCTTGGAGCATTCAAGCAAGCTCCTGAAGTCTTTTGGAACCCCCATTTGCAGGGGGTTACACTTAAATTAGCATCTTGTGCACTTACATACTCTCCTAACTTCTAGAATGAATGGGATCACATTCTTCATTCTCTGGAGGTTAGAAGAGCCCTAAAGTTCTACCCAGGCAGAACTACGGACTGCCAGCAGTCTAACAGCACTCTCATCTCCCTTTGGCCCACATTTTCAAAAGAGATGGGTGGTGCATCTCCACAAAAAATGGAGCTGAGGCACCCATCTCAAAAGTTGCTCCAAACTGCTATATTCAAAAGGGGCAGATGGGCTGCCCAAATCGAGATGGGCCATGGCCCAAAATTAATGTATGCGGCCCAAGCAGAGGGGGCGTGCCCATGAATATTCTGCCCAATGGAATATTCAGAAAAGATGGGCTGCACAAGTGCAGGAGATGAGCCACGCAAAGGTAGGCATGAAAAAAGCATGACTAACTTGGCTGGCCACCCACAGGCAGGGAGCAGTACTGCAGACAGCAGCATGACAGCCTGCCATCCCTGGTAGTCCAGTGGCAACCCCCACACCGTTCCCCAATGCCCATGTATGGATACAAATCCTTCTTTTTCCATAGTTTAGGAACCCCACTCCCTGCCCAGTATCCGTCACCATAATGTAATGAGACCCCCCTCCCCATTTCCATGAGTGGTGTAACCCATCCCTGCCCAGTCCTGACCGATCCCTGACCGTTATCCACAGACCCCAAAGCCCCTGTCCTGTAGTGAAGTATCCCCACTCTGATTCCCTTCACACAACAATCCCACCCGTATCTGCTCCAAAGTGTAGATTCCCCATCCCATACCCATCCTGCACCTTCTATCTCTCAGCTTCCCTGGCATCCACCTTCCAACCCGTCGAGGAGTCTGCCCCTAGAGTACATGCTGCCTCAATTCTACTTTCAAGCCCCAGTTTTACCCCCCAGGCGGGGCAAGGAAGGCCTCCCTAGCTTCCTCGGGCATCTGGGATCATGTGCACACAGCGGAGTCTGCCCTTCTAGCATCATGGGAGCAGAGTGGAGGATCGTCGCCAGGACCGTCTGGGGGATTTTTCCTTCTTTCTGGTTCCCTTGATGCCAGTGTGCAATGAGGACCAACAAGCCAACGCACACTGAGACATGCATCTGCTCCTGTCCTCTGCTGGCGTCAAATTCTTTGTTGTCCTTAACCGCGCCGGCACCACCTGAGATACCCAGGTGAAGGCAGTAGAGCAGCGGGGCTAACTCCCCATCCCTCCCCGGAGAGCAGGCCGTTTGGTGCTCGATCCTTTTCCCCCCCAGCCAGCCCCCAGTGGCCCGAGTCCATTCCTGGGCTCGGGTCACCGGCGTGGAGCGAAGTGTTGCATCCAGCGCCTCAGCCCTCAGCGCCACCAGGCCGGCTGTTTTGTTGCAATTTTGACCTCAGATTTTCAACATAGTATGACCCCACTTTATGATCAAGAGATGATATTTTATAAATCCCGACCAAAATGTTTTTTCGCAGAGCGATTGTGAAAACATATTTTGGGGGCATGGGATTTGAAAAGTTTCACCTACCTGGTTCATGAAGTGGGTTTAAAAAAAGGCCATATTGACAATTTGGGGCAAAAATATTAATAAATGGCAAAGTTATGAGTAAAAGTTCAAAACAAATTAAGCCATTACCTAAACTTACCTTGTTTTCAGTCATTTCCCTGTTGAGCTCAAAAGAAGCGGGACATTCGAGGAGGAGCAGTGCTAGACTGGATAGGTAAGTATGGGGCCGGGAGGTGGGGTCATGGAAGGAGAAGTCATCGTTGGACTGTTTTCTTTTCTTTTTTTTTTAACATGTTTATGAACAGGGCATGGGGGAAGGATCAGTAGGTGGGTAGGATACTTGGCAGTGAGAAGGTATTATCTTCCAAGAATCAATCGTTACCATTTATTCCCACCTCTGGGTCTGTGCCAGAGGCACTAGGACCCCACGGGAGCCAAATCTTTTGCAGTCTACAGCTTTGGGGACCAACGTCAGTGCCGGCACTGCCCATGAGGCAGACAAAATGATGTAACACTCTTGGACTGGCCAGTAACTGATGCCGGCCCCCAACTTCCTCAGTTCTGTTTTTCCTGCTGTCTCATGTACTTGGTGGGAGTGCTAGTAGTTGTAATTTGTAACTGCGTCATACTCCTTCCTTGGTTCGTTGCCATCCATTCAATGCTCTCTCGTTTTTATTTTCTCCCCTCAGTGCAGCGCCAAGCTTTTTCTATACTAATTTTTATTTTCCTTGCAGCGCCATGTCCAGTTCTAAGGAACGTAAGAAGTCCTCCAAGTAGAAGAAACGAAGGACAGCCCCAGTGCATCAGTGCTCCTGTAGGGGACACACTGCCATCTGGGACTGGCACAGTACCTGTTGGATGGACAGTGGCCCATTAGCCTGCCAACTTCCTCTCCCAGTCGCATGCCTGCAATACTAACTGCCTATGGTGCCTCTTTCTTATTGTTACTGCAGCCAGCTGCCTACCAAGCTGCTCGCTTTATGAATATTATCTCAAAGTATGTTATAACTGAGTATCTTTATTTTTTCTTTAGTTGTTTTGGTTGTTTATTGTGCATTCTTTTACTACCTCTGTATGTATGTTGACCCTCATCCTTTGACGTGGAACCTTTGTAAACGAGCAGTTTCTGCTCAAAGGTATTTGTAATCTGAGAATTTAATAAATAAATAAATAAATAAATAATTATTCATTATTCAGCCCCTGGAACTGGCTGTGAAACTACAAGATCTCCTGAGACTTTCTGTCCAATCACAGGCCACCTTGGAAGCTCACTGAAGGCAGGTCATGTGACCTAACACTCTCAGACACTTCAGGCAGGAGAGATTGAGGACTTCAGCTGCTGCAGAAAAATAATCTACTTCCATCCACTCGTTAATAGGGTTGCCACCTATCCAATTTTTGACCCGATAATCCGGTTTTAAGGGTCCTTACCTGGTCATCCGGTTCTGGTTCCATGCAGTCCGGTTTTTGGGCCATTTTGAGTGCTCATATACTCTTAAAACTGAAGTATCAAATCATTCACTGTTTTGGCTGCATTACATGTCCAGGTTACAAAGAAGTTCTGCTGTCACAGTCATTCAGACCTGCCTTTGTTTGTAAAACCAGACTGTCTGAGAGTTGTAAGGTATGGCCATTAAGATCATTAGCAGTAAATTAACCTATTCTTTTCCACTCTGAATTTTAAGTATGGTCTTTTACTGCTATGACAGGAAACCGTTTTTACTCCTTTATGTGCTCTCGTGTGTTTTCTTTTTGTTTGTTCTATATTATGGTAAGTTTTAAACCCATTTTTGTTAAATTAATAATTTAACTTTTATTGCTTTTATCACTATATTTGCTCTAATTTTTTGTTTTACCTGAACATTCCATGATATTAGCTACACTTTGACAGGTCATTCAGATAAACAGCATGGAATGGTGTATCTGAAATTGTGGAATGTTTGAGAAATATGAAAAGAAACAGCAGTAGCTGCTTGAGGTAAAGGGGACACAGTGCAGTATTAAGGGTACCTGGCACTGATAATTAAGTTATCAAAAGTTGGTCAAAGAATCAGAATACATGGCTGACATGGAAAGGAAATGGGAGAGTGTTTAACAGAGGGCTGAGCAATAAGCTGTGGATGACTTGGCACATCCAGCAGACCTGAGTTTGATTCCCACAACCTCCACTTAAATACTGTGTGACCCTGAGCAAGTCACTTAACCTTCCTGTGCTCCTGGGGTCACACATGTAAATGGGTTATGTGGCCTATGGGAGGTAACCTGGTTGCCAAAGAATAAAAGTAAATAACTGAATAAATAAATCAAATAAATAACAGTGTAAAAATAATTTACTATCACTAGTAATGTCTATTCCAACATTACAAATGGCTTTGGAGGAGGAGTGATATACTCGTCAGTCATAAAAAAGGGTGGAGCCAGAGGCGGACTTTGGGGTGTGGTTTCGGATCCAGTTTTTACCTCATCCAAAGGTGGTAACCCTACTTGCTAAAACTGGAAAAAACTCTGAAATCTTGACATTTTTGTTTCCCCTCTCTAAATCCCATGCTAGAGAGGGTAATTTATATCATGTTTGTGTGGTAAATAATTTTCAGTGTTTCTCATGAGAACTGATAGTATTTTCCCTAAACACTATGCCTGCTTCTGCTCTGTAAGCAAAAGCAATCAGACAATCACAGCCTGGCCGATAGGACTTAAGAGAGGCCACTCACTCAGCAGCTGCAATTTGCAAAAAGACCCCCCCCTAAAAAAAACACATTTCCAATATCAAGTTGTTACATTTTTTCCATTAAAACCACTTATAACATGGGATAGGAGCTGGTAGAGACATGATTGGTACAGGGCGATCACCTGAGCATGGGTTAATTGCCATACACGCACAGCAAGTTGTGATTAGTCCTTAAAAAGTAATCATTGAGCCCTCTGGGTCTTGTTATCCCATGGGGAAATCAGTATTACAGGTGGCAATTGTTTTTCTCGCTAACCGAGCGTTCCTTGACCATGCTCTGCACCAATCATGTCTGTACCTGCTGCTCTCCCATGTTATAAGAGTAGACAATACCCCTGGGCGCTCTGTGACTCTGCGCCCACCCACCCGCGGACCTCCGAGGACCGAGTGGCAAGAGATATCTTGCCGTTTGGTAATCTGTACTGGCAGTCAGCACTGTATTGTATGGATCCATTTGTCACTGTCCCCCACAACCCTGCATCAGTTCCCACCCACCCACTCAGCGGATCTTTGGTTCCCAGGCAGCACACAGAAGCCTCCAGCGTTGTGTGTGCCTGCTGCTTGGGCCGCCCCCCCCCACCCTGATAAAACTAGCCCCACAAACCTCCGGGACCATGCACACAGTGACAAGCAGCACAGACAGTGACAGCGGGTGCAAGAAGTAACCGGGGGGGACAGCGAATGCTCGTAAGTGCTGCACTCTTGTCTGTAGCTGTGTCAATCTATATTTCTCTCTCTGTCTGTCTGTGGATTGCCCGGCTTCAAGGAAGTGCCAGTGTGCCACATTTACCCAGTCAGAGCAACAGAGAGAGAGAGAATTAGTGAAGGCGGGCGCAATATCCCCCACTGGGTTACTCTTGCCAGCCAGACAGAGAGAGAAGCAGTGAGCACGTGCTGCTTCAGTGACACTGAGGCCGTCTAGCAGGACACAGTTGTGTTTTAATTTCTCTCTCTTTCTCTCCCCCCGTCCCATTCCCGGTGACACTTTGTTCCACAAGGGAGAGCAGTGAGAGGGGCGATATGCGACAGGGGTCCTGTAATCATGGCACACATTCTCTCAGAGCATGCAGCGGTTGTAGTGCTCAGCACAATGGTAGGTCAGCATCACCAGCCAGAGAGATAGTGAGCAACGTGAGTGTGAAATTTCTCTCTCGCTTTTTCTCCCACATTTGCTGCAGCAAAGCCTGCAAAACCTTGTCCCTGTCATGTCTGCAGAGATCAGTATGTCTATAGTGCTGCACAACAGACCACACATAATCAGAAGTGTGAGCAGTGCATATTGTGCTAACTTCATCACTCTCAGCACAGCAGTACTTGTGGTGGTGGCAAAACACATAAAAAAGTTCTTGCCTTTTCAACAATGAATCATGCTTTTCTCATATTTTTTGAAGGTCTGGTGACATCTCATGTTATAAACACAATAACCCACTCCGGGGTGTGCAGTTATTGAGGATTAATCAACACACTGGGCGCTGTGAGGACACTGACCTGCAGCCTGCGTGCTCACAACGCACCTGGGTGTTGATTAATCCTCATAACTGCACACCCTGTCGTGGGTTATTAAGCTACTTATTACCTGCAATGTTTCACGACATCGGCATGTTTATTGGAGAGCTTTTACTGTTGTCATTTTGCTATCCCTTTTTGACTTGTAATAATTTATTTATCACACAAATGAAAGGCTGCCTCTTGTTACGGCTTTTTTTGTTTGTTTGTTTACTATTATTACATCATTTCATTTCCAAGGAGAGCCCAAAGGCAAGGCCTCACAGAACATGTTTTTCTAAAGTGCCATGTTGGTCTTCTTCATACCTCTCAACCTCCTGCCTCATAAACCAGGGACAAGGCTTAAAAAAATCAGGGACAAAGGACCAAAATCAGGGACACATCTTCAAAATTAGAGATATCCACCCAGAAAGCTGGTAGAATATAGGGCTTAGTGCAAAATGCATTTTCTAAAGAAGAACAAGTCTGTAACTTTAATGCTTGACATTGTTTTGTGCTTACAGTCCCCACTATTTAGCCACAAAAACACAAATTTTAGGGGGGACAGAGTAAAATTTTGAGGCAAAATCAGGGACGTCCCTGAAAATCAGGGACACTTGAGAGCTATGGTCTTTTTGCAGGCATCCCCAGCACACTAGGAGACCAACATGACGCAGTCAAAATGTTTTGGTTGTGTGGCCGCCCTGATGGGCCAGGTTCAGGAGGAGCACAGCTGGGCAGGTATCGTGTGGTGTAATGGGTCCCTGACTGAAAAAAAGCTCCCTGCTGTCTCAGTGATGGCTCATAGGGCAGGAACAAGGAATATCACATTCCCTGTCTGCTTACAGGGCAGGGTATATCCCCATCTGTTTTGGAGGTACATCTCTTTCTGATTTACAGGGCATATCCCTGGTGGACAACAGAAGGGGAAAATAAAGAAAAACAATGTTTTGGTTTCTGAAATGAAAAGCGTGAACCAGCCCCGCAATACTACAGTACCATTAGTGCTGCTACCTACTTGGGCAGACTTTCTGAATGGACCTTGGTCACTCAGGGGCCAGCAGAGCATCCCATGGATCTCTTTTCTCTCGGTAGGTGGAGGCACAGACATGTCCCCCTGCATGACTGTCGCAGTGCCCTAGTGTTACGCTGGGTGCTGGGTGGTGGCAGTAGCTGATCACAGTGGATGCGTGATAATAAAATTAAATGAAAGGATTTTAAAAGCGCAGTAAAAGCAGGCAGCCTTTTTTTGTTTGTGAGATGATAATAACAGCAAGCAAGAAAGGGATAGTTAAATGATGAAAGCAGCAAAACCAGCCCCCTAAACAAGCTGTATTTGCAAAGTTGGGGTGGCATGGGAACTGGGGAGCAGGAAGATTTGGGGAATGTTGTTTCTGTAGGCTTTGTTCAAAAGCGGAGTGGTGAGTGCTGGCACACTGTGCAGTGTACCCAGTTTCACACCCTCATTATTCTGAAGTCATAACATGAAGCACATTATTACCACTCACTGGCTTTTGATTTACCTTGGGGCTATTACAGGTGTGACTTGTTCAGCATCCTTGCCGTTTGTGAGATACATGATAACAGCATGCATTAAAACAGCAAGAAGAGAAGCTATATCTGGTTCAAAAGAGTTAATATATTTAATTATATTATAATGAAGGTACATGCATTAAACACTGCAGGAAGGAAGCATAAGGGGAAATATATGTAGGGTAACTTAATGATGAAAAACGATCAGCAAAAGCACGCTTGAAAAACTAGATTTCTATTTTTATTGGGTAACTCATATTTGTATCCAGGTAATGGCAAGTTAAGCTTGATGAAAACATGCTGTTGGACATGTTCAGGGTCTAGTGTTGAACGACGTGGCTCAGCAGTATCACCAGCTGTGCTAAACATCTTCTCGAATGGCACACTGGTAGGGGGGCAACTGATAGTTGCACCAAGTGAGGGGATGAATACATCTGCTGTGCCAGTAGCCTAATGGATCAACCTGAAATGGCTCAAGAGACGCCGCAAAATAGTTGTTCAAGATATTTTCTGCAGAAAACGGCTGTGATTCTGTCCTCTGTTGCTATTGACATAGGGACGTGCTAAGCAGTGCCCACTCACTCCCATCAGTGCTACTTTCAGTAACAGGTATTTCTTCCCCATCTCCACCAATGGAACCAGACCTGCCACATGAATTCCCTCTCCATGACCTTCTCCTCCAGCTGCCAGTGTCACCAGTCTCTACATGCAATCAGTTAGCTCATCAGACAGCTCTTGTTGAACATGAATCACTCTTTGGCCATCCACAGCCATGTGAAGGGTCTCACATTTGAACCGAGGAGCCAGCATGGTTGCAAACACGTGTCTGCAACCATCCAGCATTTTTGCAAACTTTGCATCCAGTTCAGCTGCCCCATCTGGAATCTCTTCCTTTTTCCCTCTCCATCTCTCTCCATGGATGCATTCAGTATTTGCACTGTTGGGATTACCTGACTCAGAGTTGCAGTCGGCACACTTAGATCATGGTTGCCCCTCTCAAATGGCTCAAGTACTCTCACCGTGGCATCAGCCACTGACCACTCATGGTGGCCTAGGACTCTCCAATGTCACACTCCATTGCCATGTCATGGAGGGCGCACTTCTGTTCTAGTAGTATAGACAGCATCAGGTATGATGCATGCCATCTAGAACTGACATCCTGTATCAGCGATGTTGAGACAGAGCAAGGCATTGGTGCACTTCTCTCGCTGGTTAGTCACCTTAACTGAACAATGAACATGAACACAGATGGGCGTGCTGTGGAGACTGTCTTGCTAGCCTCAGTACTGTGGCGTAGTGCAGATGGGACTGCTAGATTCAAGGTGTGGGCAAAGCAATGAGCGCTGACAAAATTTTGCAGCTGTTTTCACCATATTTGCCCCCATTATCTGTGACAAAAGATAGATCGGTACTAACTGTCCATGAGTGCAGCATGTCTTGAATGAATGCCAGGATGTTCGGTGACGGTGATCTTTCTCCATTAGCCCAGCATTTGAGCAGCAGACCTGGAGTGACTGCCAGATTGGGAAGGGATGAAGGAGAGCCAATGACACAGGCAGAGAAGGAGGAGGAATCCACAACAGGAGACACAGGGTTTTGCACATACCAGTGTGTGGCCAAGGAAAGTTATGCATATATGGAGTCTGTACTGCTCCAGGTATTTCAGCTGCAGTGGAAAACTCCACCCACAGCTCAGAGAGAGTAGTGTGCCAGTTGCCATGTTCCCACCTTCATATATCTTTGTCATCGTAGTGCAAGAAAATGTGAAACATGATGGGAGCGGGTATCATTACTGCAAGTGCTGAAGAAGACTGTGAAAGCCAGTGTCTTCGCAAGTGAAAGTTACAGATCCCACCATAATTTCACCTATGAGCTGTGTGATGTGTTGAGCTGTTGGATGGAATGACTGCTACTTAGTTCTGGCCTGGGCAGCTTCAACTGTTGGCACTGACCCGTGAAGGATGGGGAGATAGATGTTGCGCTTGCAAGATGGTGTGCAAATAGCAGGAGACTGGTGCCTGTCTGAAGTGCCTAGGGTGCATGAAGGACTCTTTGGTGTTGAGGAGATGAAGTGGTAGCAGCAGCAGGCAGCAGCATTTTTTCAGAGGCAGAATGTTCACGTGGCATTGCCAGGGCCACCAGCACCACTGCCTGCATTATCACCAAAATATGGGCCTGACAGAACCACAGGCACAGACCCAGACACTTTAAGAACTTGAGAATGTTTCACCTGTAAGTGGTTCATTTAGGAGATGGTTGTTAAATTTTCAGAGATTTCCCCCTGCTGATAGTGGTACTGCACAGTGTGCACACTGCCCCCTGCTGGTAGTGGTACTGCACAGTGTGCACACTGCTGGTAGTCGTGCTGTGCAGTGTGCACAGTGTCCCCTGCTGGTAGTGGTACTGCACAGTGTACACTGCCCCCTGCTGGTAGTGGTACTGCACAGTGTGCACACTTCCCCTGCTGGTAGTGGTACTGCGCGGTGTGCACTGCCCCTGCTGGTAGTGGTACTGCGGTGTGCACTGCCCCCTGCTGGTAGTGGTACTGCGCGAGTGTGCACACTGCCCCTGCTGGTAGTCGTACTGTGCAGTGTGCACAGTGTCCCCTGCTGGTAGTGGTACTGCGCGGTGTGCACACTGCCCCCTGCTGGTAGTGGTACTGCATGGTGTACACCTCCCCTGCTGGTAGTGGTACTGCGCGGTGTGCACACTGCCCCTGCTGAGTAGTGGTACTGCACAGTGTGCACACTGCCCCTGCTGGTAGTCGCACTGTGCAGTGTGCACAGTGTCCCCTGCTGGTAGTGGTACTGCACAGTGTGCACACTGCCCCCTGCTGGTAGTGGTACTGCACAGTGTGCACACTGCCCCCTGCTGGTAGTTGTACTGTACAGTGTGCACACTGCCTTTCTGTTATCTTCTTTCAGTAACGTTAAATGCAACCATATCATGCTCTTACTGCTCCTGACAGCATTCATGGGGCTAAAGTCACAAGTACCGCACCACTCTTTTGGCCTCAACTAGTCTTTCTTGTTTGATCCTGCGAAGGCGGGTTTCCTGTGTCACCACTGATGCCCCTGCACCTGCTCTGCTTGGCTGTTCAGGCTGAGATTAAGCCAGTTTAACAAAATGCTGAAGGGTAATTTGCCGAGATTTTTTTTGGGTGGAGAGCATATTCTTCTTTCTCTTGCCACTGCAGCCTCGAGAGGCTGAAGAGGTCATTTGGCACCTGACTTTTTTGCTTTACAGATCTCATGGTACTCCCGGTACTCTGCCTCATTATCATAGCTGCTTAGATTAGCCTCCTCAGATGAAATCTCTTGGTGGAAAGTACTTAGCCCCGAATGGGTGTGCCTCCTCCTCATCTGCACTGACAAGTTCGACAGCAGAAGATACAGGCGAGAAACATGGAGTGTCACAGTAGGGTGGACACAGTACTAGAAACTGTTGTGCAGTTGGCTGGGGCTACAGTGCTAGTAGTAGCCAGTGTCACCATAACAGTACTGGTCATTGCCATGGTTACAGTGGCTGGGCGGTCCTGAGTCACAGTGTCAGGAGTGGTCTTGGTCACAGTGGCAGCAGTGACTGGCAGGACCACTGTTGTAGCAGAAGATGGGATGCCAGTAGTCTCAGTGGATGGACGGTAGATCAGAGCACTGGTGGTTATTAGAAGGATGTCCTTGTCCTGGTGGTACTGGTGGCAGTGGCAAGGGATGAACAGGGCACATTCACATTAGCAGCATCAGTGGCAGTTAATGACAGAATGTCTCCTAGCACTACTAGTGCTTTACTTTCCCGCTGGTGTCAGCTGATGCCACACTGATGCTGATGGAGACTGCAAGCTTTGATGGGTAAAACATCATTTTGTATGGCCGATGCGCCTGAGCATCGGTTTGCAATATGCTCACCATCTCCTGCTGTTTGCTACTCATGCATCTTGTGCAGCTTTTCTGGGGCTGCTGGCCCAGCTATGTTTTCTGGTACTATGTCCTCTATCTGCCGTGGTTGTATTCCCATCTCCTGCTGCTTGCTACCCATACATCTTGTGCAGCTTTTCTGGGGCTGCTGGCCCAGCTATGTTTTCTGGTACTATGCCCTCTATCTGCCGTGGTTGTATTCTCGTCGCAGGAAGTTGTATTAAATTTAAATTATATTATTACGAAATATAGTTACTCAAGTCACTGCAACAATGCTGAGCTGACAAGTCTCACTGAGTGTCAACTAATAACAGTCAAGCCTGATTTTTCTCAGGAGAAAAAAATTTAATCTCTTCTCGGGCAAAAGTCAAGTCACAAACGACAGAAAAAATGTCCCTAAGCTGCTTGCGTGGTTCTTTGTTTCAGACAACAACTAAGTTACAAAAACCTTACATTTCTAATAAAAAAAAACTTCTATAAAACCTTCCTCTCTCAAGCTGTTAGTCTTCACTACACTGCAGGTTTCAATCTTAAATGAAGTCCAGGGCCACTACACCAGCGTGTGGTGCCAACAGTAAAACTGAACCAAGTGAAAGCAAGCCAACTGCTGCACGCACTCCCACTCCAATCATGAATCAAAGCACCCAACAAAGTCATGTACAGTGCGAGTATTCTTTATTATTAAAGATTCAGCTTCAACATGCTCCGGACCGGGAGCCGACTCAGCGGGTAGCCCTCAACGTTTCACACATGCACGCGCCAAGAGGATAACGAGCCAAGCACCCTGAAGGCTTTTATACAATATATTAGTCACATGAACAATTAGTGACAATGCAAAACACGAGCTAAAATTGAAATACAAAATAAAGTGCAAATGAGTGCAAAACAATGATTAAAACAGACTTAATATTGCCATGAATAATAGTATAAATAACACCCAATACTTGGCAATAAAAGGCAACTCAGACCTCTCCCAGTTCAGGGGACTCAAATATATTGTCTACAGAATTGTGTGTATGTCAAGTCCACTTACCTCAACTAACTCCATTGTATTACTAATGTATGAATGTGTAATCCACACTGTGTACTAAGACTCGAACTCTGCACTGTGCAGACCAGATTGTAACCTGAAATAATCAATGCACCTACTTGCTCTGTAAATTCTCTGTATGAGAAATGCTCTTTTTGTGTAACTAAATCTGTGTCGCCCCTGAAAAAGGGACCTTCGGGGCTCAGTGGGCCTACCCGGTTACAAAAATTGAATAAATAAATAAATAAATAAATAAATAATACAGAAACCAGGAAACATCACAGAATATGATCAATTCTTTTAAATAGGGTATGACTGGAGTGGGAGTGTGTACAGCAGTCGGTTTGCTTTCACTACATTTAAATCTCATTTGTTTAGCGTGCATACACACACACACACACACACACACACAGCGCACGTGTGCGTGCTTTGTTGTGGCCTGCCTGCTTTCTCTCTCTCTCTCTCTCTCTCTCTCAGCAAGCACTAAACAGCCCTAGTATTTTCCCTTTCTTAAAAGCCTCATTTTTCACACTACAGTATTTACAAAGAAACCAAAAATGTACTCTCTAGCTTGGGATTTAAGAGAGGAAACAAAAAAGTCAAGATTTCAGATTTTTGTCTAGTTTTAACAAGTGGGTGGAAGTAGATTCTCTCTCTCTCTCTGCAGTTGCTCAAGTTATTTGTCACTCCTGCGAATGACATGACCTGCTTTCAGTAAGCTTCCAAAGTGGTCTCTGATTGGACAAGAAGTCTCTGGATATCTTAAACTCCTACCAAATAGCAAAACACCAAATAGCTACTAATAGTGCTGATTATTCATTTTTCTTCCAAAGTAACGAATATCCTATTATTCATGGTATTCAGGAAATGCTGTTCGCTACTTGCACCCCCTAGCTGTCAGCATATCATAAGGGTTTGATATTTAAGCAATAAACCACGAGAGAGTGTGGGTTATGGGAGGATTTACCATGGCTGGCATAGTTTGGCCACGAGACTGCAGGCCGAGTGGTCAACATCGCCAGCCATGGTAAACTTCCTATAACCACACCTCGTGGGTTATTACATTATGCCATGGCCCCATTTTTTAAATATAGAAAAAAAGTTGTTTTTTTTACATTTTAAATAGCTTTTCTTTACTATATTGCTGCACGAGACAAAATATCCTGGATTGCATTTCCGGGTTTTGCGATGGGGGTGAGGGGTACTTCCAGGTATGAGTTTGCAGGCACAATGCAGTCACGGTGGTGTTCGGGGGAATTTCTTTTCAACTGCTGTTTTTTATTTTTCAATTTAATTTATGGACTACTGAGAGAGAGGGAATGAGTTGAGCAGCAGCAAAGAAGACTCAGACCGGGATGGAGCGGAGCTGGAGAGCAAGCGGGAACCATCTGAAACGGACAGCAACAAGTGAGGTGGGTGCAGCGGTACAGAACTGTTTACTGAGGAAGAATTTTAAAATTAATACTGAGTGCTTCACGTTACGATATGGTTTTGGAACACTTTATTTACTTTGAATTGAGGAGCGCAGATGACAGTGTTTACCAGGAATCCAACATGGTGAATTTCCCTTCTGTGTTCGGGGGTCGGAGTGTTTGTTGTGTAGATGTGGCTGGCTGGCACCCTTTGCATGGGTTATCGTAGGATTTACCACGGTAGAAAAGGTGCCAGCCAGCCAATCACAATACAGGATTTTGCCTTTTTGTTTAGAGTCCATAGTATAATAGCTAATACCCTGGGAAAGTCATTACTATAACACTACTTACTAAAGAGAAGTGGGGCCCATGACTGAGCTCTGAGGACCTCCTATATTAACCTTAATGACTGAAGAAAAGGCATTATCCAATCTCATGCATGGCTCCCTGTTACTTAAATATTTAGAAAATAGTTAATTAGATTTATTGATAACTGAGATGCCCCTGCTTGGAAAGCAGGCCACAGTGGTTTGCAAAATCAAAAGCTTCAGTAAGGTCTAATAACATCATTGCTGGCGGCCTCTCAAGTCTAAGGCCTTGTCCAAGCAATCAGTAAGAATTGCTAAGGCTGAGAGAGGTTTATAATTAGCTCTAAAACTGTGCTGAACCGATGTCAAAAATTTAATTTTTCGATGTACAATCAATTGGTCATAGACATGCTTTCTAGAACAAGAGGGCAAAGGAAGAGTATTACAAATCCGCATAATGAGCACATCCCAGTTTCGTTAGTTTTAAAACTGTGTTTGTTTATATAATGCAGGGTCTCTTTAACTGTGAGCCTTTTAATATAAAACTCTGGAAAGAACAGAACAAGAATGTCAGGCTCTTCAGGTTCAACTTCAGCAAGAAGCAACAGAGTGGCACTAGGCAAAACTCTTCACGCTTCCCAAAGACACACATTATTTTTTATTTTATTCTTTGGTAACCAGGTATGGCCCAATAGGTACACAGCCCGTTTTTAGGGACAATCTGGGAGCACTGGGGAGGTTAAGTGATTTGCTCAGGGTCACACAGTATGAAAGTCGAGGTTGTAGGAATCATACCGAGGTCTGCTAGATGTACCAAGTTCATTCACAGCTCATTACTCTAACCTCTAGGTTATACTGCTGACCTTAAAATAAGACACTTATTCGGTGGTGGAGGAGGAGGGCAGTAAGATTTTATTTTTATTTTATTTATACATAATCGGAATTACAACCTTTGTGTCATAGACTCCTTTGCAAAGGCTCCACGTCAACAATACAGAGGTAAAGAGTACCTGTTGTCTACCATTACATGTCTTTAGCGGCCTAGTCATAGGGGCTACAGTTCATTTTAAAAGATTGTTGTTTTCTAGGAATCCCTGGTATTTGTAAAATTGATATTTTGCTAATTAAAATAAGAATCAGCATTACACTAACATTTCTTACACTTATTATGGAGATCCTTGAACCTAGTCAATGGATCGTGATACTTTGTTCATTTACATTTCCCAAACGTTATCTCTCATTTGCATTGCAGGATGAGAGGCAAAATATACCACTAGTCGTTGCCCTTTATTCTAAGTTTACGTTTGGAGACATATTTATTATACAGCTACCAAATTCAGATCAATTGGCACATAGGCAGTCCTTCATGACAATGATGCCGGGGGTCCTCTGGGACCCTGCGTTACTGCTCCCATGAAAGGGCCATGTGTGCCCTTCTGTAATGGGATCCCTGGGCCAGTCATGCAGCTATGCACACAGCCAGTCCAGGGTGTGCCCCTACTCCATGCCATTCACAAAGGCACGGAGTGCTGGGTGAGAGGGGTGCAGGATATGGTAGCAGGCACCCTGCTGTATCCTCTTTGTGCCCTTCACAGATCGCACCCATTGGCCACAGCAGAAATGTATTTATTAATTTCAGTTTGGGATTAAATGTCTTTGAGCCATAGGGTCGTTTATAAAGGTTCCAGGTCAGACAATAATAATAATAATAATAATGAATCTTTATTTTATTTATTTATTTATTTATTTATTAAGCATCAGTTTACAACCTTTGAGCCAGAGGCTCGTTTACAAAGGTACCTCGTCACAGAGAAGACAATACAGTGATAACAACTTAGTACAGAGAAACAGTGTACAGTTTTTTTGAGGATACAGGAGGACAAATGAGATCAACAGTTTACCATATACAGGGTTGGTGAAGTTAACATTGTTCAGGAAATAACTAGAACATCAGAAAAACATAGGATATCAATACAGTGTGTTTTAGCTGGAGTCAACAGGGAGGTAACAGGAACCAAGGGTAGAGAAGGTAGAGGATTTGAGCAGCCAACAGGGGCTTTGTCAGAGAGTGAGCAAGATAACTTAGAAACAGCAACAGCTGCGAGTGGTGAAAAGGTGGTTCCGGAGGGTAGTTTTAAAGCAAGAGATTGTGGGGGTGTCTGAGATACTGGCAGGGAGGGAATTGTACCAAGAAGGGGCATGGTAGTGGAAGGCCCATTGTCCATGAGAGGTCCTTGCCCTAGGTACCTTCAACTTGGTTTTACAGGAGGACCGTGTTGAAGCTAGTGAGTTAACACGGTGGATAACAGCAGTCAAACCAGGAGGAGAGAGCCCAGGGAGAGTTTTTTTGTAAGGATGCAGGTTTGATACCTAAGACATTTGTCAAGATTGAGCAGATTAGCCTGGGAGTAAAGATGGCAGGTATGTGTAAGTCTGGGAGCACCTAAGATTAGTCGACAGGCCTTATTTAAGATGAGGCAGATTTTGTTTAGCGAGGTCTGGTCAGCAGCCCTGAACTGGTAAGCCATAGTCAACAAGTGACAGAATGGAAGACATAACTGCGAGTCGGAGGGCATCGAGGGAGACAGTGTTTGTGGCGGTAAAGGATTCCCAACCTAATATTGGTGGTGGAGGCTAAGGCGGAGATATGGGCATGGAACGTGAGGGCAGGGTCAAGGTTATCCCAAGGTATTTGTATGTGTAAACTTGTTCGAGTGGAACATAGAGCTGGCAAAGACTTGAAGTTGGAAATTACTAGCTTTGTTTGGGGGTGGGAGAAGATCATAGATTTGGTCTTTTCAGATTAATAACCAGTCTATGTTCTTTAACCAGGCTTCCATGCCTTTATAGGATAATTGCAGGGAATCTTGGAGGGTGGTGGGTTACGTCAGAAGCTTAAGATAACAGCATCATCATGTATGAACGCAGGGGTCCGGTGAGGACCCCTGCACATCATTGTCATGAAGGACTGCCTATGTGCCACTGAATCTTTATTTAATTGAGTGCCTTTCAAATTATCAAGGCGCTTCACAACAGTCTCAGATAATTCATAAAAACACAATTAAAATCACAATATAACAGGAAATGCTTTAGACCATAAAAACGTTTTCAGTGCCTACTTAAAGCTCCCCTCAGTCCTGCACTCCTGAAGCTGACGGGGTAGAGAATTCCAGAGGGTTGGGGCAGCAAACAAAAGCGCGAGCCCCAGAAGAATTCAAGGTAACCCTCGGAATCTCCAGCAACCCCTCATCAGCTGAGTGGAGCTGATGCACTGGGGTATAAGGAATCAGAAGCTCTTTCAAGTAGTCAGGACCAAGTCCATGTAGGGCTTTGTAGGTTAACAAACATACCTTAAAGGTGATCCGCCACTGAATTGGCAGCCAGTGCAGACCGCGCAGCACTGGGGCAATATGAGATCTCCTAGATACCCCAGTCAATAAGCGAGCAGCAGCGAACAAAACAGATAAGACAGGCAACAGGTATAATACATTGGTAATACAGATTCAAGTAAAAAAAAACAATGAATTCGTAATTGGTAGAGTAGCACTGGTTACTTCATAGATTAAATTCACTATGAGGAAGATTATAATTTTAGGTTCCCAGACAGCTTAGAAATTCGCAGGAGATTTCAGCATCGTTCCATCTAGAATGGAAGTAGTATATGCCCGCAGGCTGGAACAGGCAGCAACAGTGTTGAGAGAGGGTGGGGGTTCAAGAGCCCGAGCAACAGTGGGGGAGTGGCAGCCAGAGCGGGGCTAGGGATTGGAGTGAGAGTAGCAGCCGGGGTAGGCACTGTCAAGGGAGGTGAGGGGATCAAGATGGGGGAGGGGTTAATAGGAAGGAAAAAGAAAAAAAGGGGTAGAAAGTGAGGAGATGGAAGGTGGGGAGAGGAAACGGGTGATGGGCGAGTGTGGGGTAGAGGGAGTAATGAGGGGGTAGGGTAGTATGTGAGGAATTGGGGGAAACATGGAGAAAGAGAAGAGGGAGGAAAGAAAGGCAATGAAATACAGGGGATGAGTAGGGAGGGAGGGAGGGAGAGGTGGGAGGAGACGTGGGTGGGGTGGGGGATAGTGGGAATAGAGAAGGTAAGAGGGGGGGTGGGGGCTGCATGGGGCGAGGAAGAGCCAGAGCTAGTCAATTAGGGGTAGGGCAGGGAGTGTGTGGTAATGGAGATACTAAGGTCTAAGATTTCAGGAACTGAAGAGTGCTGAGAACGGGTCAGGGAGTGCAGGGCACTCACAAATACATGATGGGGTTAGGTGTCATAGAGACCAGCTTTGAATTTTCCTATCTTATTGCATTTGAGGAGGTCAGGGGAAAGTCGTTTATCCACTTGGGACCCCTGATGGAGAGGGACCTTGAACTATTGAGGCACGCTTGAAGGGTACCAGAAGTGCACCCTGGAGGTCCTCCTTGTGCTGATTGATGGTTGGTCTTTTTTAAATAGACACAAGGTGGAATTAGGAGCAAACCCAAGGGTGACTTTCTTTCCCAAAAGGCAACTCTGGTATTGGGCCCTGAGGTGAGGGGGTAGCCAACCAGTTGCTTCATAGAGGTCACAGGTATGAATCAAGTGATCTACACCCAGGGCCACGCTTTGTTGAGGAGAGTTCTTACCCTTTTCAGGATGGTGTCCGTGGCTGCACTGTAAATTGCAAGGCCGTAGTCAATGGAGGATAGCACTGAACTGTACGTGACAAGCATTAGTGCCTCGGGGGCGTGTATTGAAGGTGTTTATACAGAACACCTAGTTTTGCATTGGCTGATTTGATTAGCTTGTCAACGTGTGTCGAGAAAGAAAGGGAGCTATTCAAGTGTATACCAAGACATTTGATGGCGCGACCTACTCCAGTGAGTCCCTTTAGAGCTCTGAATCTGAAGTTTCCCAAGGTTCTTCCTCCTCTGTGGTAGGAAGAAGAGCATGCTCTTGGTTTTCTTGTAGTTGAGCAAAAGTTTATCACTGAACCATTCCTCAAGACTGTGGAGTTAGCTTCGAGTTCATGGGTAATGGTGGGTAGGTTTGACCCACTTACAGAGATGACCACATCATCCGCAAAAAGCACAATATGTGCTTGGCAGACTGTTAGCAGTTGGTTGATGAATAATCTGAACAGAAGCGGTCCCAGAACTGACCCTTGTGGGACTCCAAGAGTCACAGCCGTGGGTTCTGATAGTATGCCACTAACTTTGACTTGCTGTATCCTGCCAGATAGGTAGCTCTTGAACCATGCAACTGTATCCAAAGACAAGCCCACTGAGTGAAGGTTTTGCAGGAGGAGTTGATGGTTGACTGTGTCGAATGCCTTTGTGAGGTCTATGAAGATAGACCCCACTGCTAAACCATCATCAAATGCCTCGTATATCTGGGTGGTATAGGTGATAAAGGTGGTTATGTTGGAGTGATGTTTCCGGAACCCATGTTGTTGAATACAGAGTAGGTTGTGCCACGTTAAGTGCTCAGTAAGCTGGCCTGAGACCATTAGTTCCAATGCCTTGGACGGGGGTGGGGGATTGAGATGGGCCTGTAGTTGGTTATGTATGTAACATCACCTGATTTAAGGACAGGGTGACAACCGCCTTCTTCCAATTATCTGGGAACACTCCTGACCTTAATGAGGCATTGAAAACTTTGGTAGGGATCCGCCAGCTCGTTGATGGTGAGTGTCACCAACTTCATGTCTACAAGGTCACTCCCTTGTCTAGTCTTATTTAGGACAGCTTTAACGTATTTAATGGTATCCTGTTGGTTCATCTGTTTGAAGTAGAAAGGGGGGCATTGACCTGGGGTACAGGCGGCGGGCATTAGAGTGGGGTGGGTTGATCGTGGAGTAGGACAGGTATTCCTTGGGAAGAACAGAACTTAGGTCAGAGAAGGCTTGGTTGAAGGCATTAGCAATGTCTGCAAGTTTCTGTAGTGTCCCCTCAGTAGTGACTATTAACCCTGGTTGTGCTTTGGAGGCTTTGCTGGTGAGGGTTTTAGCTGAGTACCAGAATGCCTTGCCTGTACCACAGCTCTTTTTCAGTAGGTCATGGTAGTAGCTTGCCTTTGCTTGTCAGATGATCCTAGTACAACTGTTTCTTGCAGAACTATATTTGATGTAGTCAGCCTCTTTACCAGTAGCTTTGGCCCTATGCCACAAGTTGTCCCTTTCCTGCATGCACTGTAGTATGGGGCCTGAAAGCCAGGGGTTGGTAGTTCCTCATGTTTTTTTGGTTCTGTGGGGGCAAAGATGTCACAGGCCTTGGTAAAAATGATGATAAAGAAGTTGAGGGCTTGGTTCCCATCCATGGCTCTGTCCAGTGGTGACCAGTCGACCAAACTCAGACATTTCCTGAAGGAGTCTATCTGCCCCGGTCTCAGAAATACATATACAGTGGCAATGCCACCCCAGCCCTTCAGTCAGGAAGGGAGGCGGGGGGGGGGTGGACATTTGGGCACTCGCCCGTACATTACAATCTTGCTGCTCCCACATCACCCAGAATCCCCTGCTCTTGCACAGCACGGGATCCACTATGGGACCCTGCCTGTGACCCTTGATCGTATGTTCGGGGGGAGTGTGGCCACAGACAGGCACCCTACAGAGATGTGCAGTGTGCATACTGCACACCTTGTGCCTGTCCTTGTGTGTGTAGCTATGTAGGCTGGGTACATGCAAATTGCACGTACCCAGCATTCCTTCATGTATAGCCCCTATATGAGACTATTGGATGTCTTCCCATCGAAGACCATAAGAATGTTAAACTAGCCACATTTGCACATAAGCTAGCTCTGGGTATAAATCCACAGAGTATTGTTGAGCTTTCTACACCCCTCAAGAAGTTTAGAGACACGTTCTACTAAGGCTCAGCCTTTTTCATTCGTGGTCCCTTTTAGGAATACGCATGTAACCCCTAGATGGCGCTATCCCAGGGGCTACTACCCCTGCCTGATTTGCCACTAACAGGTTGAGGGGCCTGATCCAATGGCGGGTGCCTCCACCCAGAGGTCAGGGTTTGCAATAGTTAAACTTACTTGGTCACAGCCCTCTGGGACACTGCAACCCCTTTCTTCCCACTAGTGGCCCACACAATATAGCAGAATTACCTTCACAGTATACACTTGCCCCCAAGGCTGGTTCAGGCACGGGACATCCTGTAAAATAAGATACAGTGCAACAATCCTAGTACAGTACTTTAACATGAACCAAATACCTCAGGCAGTATAACTTTGTTGAAACAAACAGCTCTGATTTATTTAGGGGATATAACAAGGACAGGGGAAATCAGGTTAATTAGCTTATCACTTTACTATTCATTTATGGCTCTGTGCACAGGCCTATCCTACCAGTTACTGTCCCTGGGTACCCAGGCCCCAGTGGCTAGTCCAAACCGTGGCAGCTGGTAGGGGCCTTTCACACAGAGAAAAGGAAAATTAAACAGTCAGCAGTACAGTAATTCCATTTGGATTTAATGGCAATTCAACAGGGAGCTACTCAATTAGTACTCACGACCTCCAAAGAAGATATGGTCCTTCAATGTCAGCAGGGCTACTTTGATCTCAAGAGACTACACATTTAATGGTAAAAAAGAAAGCACGATACCAGGCAGGCTGCATCTGTATCCCAATCGCAATTACTGCACAATAACCAGGAGAACACACAGCAGATTCAGTTCCTGACAGACCGAGTGTAATTCAACAATTTCTTCAGTCTTCTACAGGGTGAGCTGGTTTCTACTCTTCAGAGATCCTTTGATTCTTTTCACAGGACGGATTCAGTCCTAACAAGCAGTTACACAAGTTGTAGACTGGAACTCTGGGCCTTGCACGTTTTTTTTGACTGAAACTGTACTGAAGGAGCACAGGTTTCTTTTCCCTTCACTTTCAGATCTCAAACTGAAACTCCCAACAGACAAAACTGGCACTTCCTTTGAGTTCCTCCCAGTTCTTGACTGGATTGGCTGTCATCACAATAGACTGCTGCTGTTGGTCCAAAAGGCACCGGAAGTCTCAAACTACATCTCCCAGAGTCACTGCCCATACAATCCTCTTGTGGCTGGCTCAGATTATGAGTCCCAAGTTCTGATTCGTCCAAGGTATCATTTTAGAGCTAGTTTACCCACACTGATTGGTCCAGTTCAGCAGTTCAAACCAGAATGGGAACTAGGCAGACAGTTCTGACTGCAAAGAAAGCAGGTTAGACAAACTGTAATTTTATTATTACTGTAAATGATTTCTGGCAATCAGTTACATCTTCAGACAGGTTCCTTTGCACTCCTAGTGACTGCAAAAATGGGGTGAATTGGCAGCAGCTTGAGTGGTACTCAATCAAAGAAACACACAGTCCCCCATACAAACTAATTATGTCTGCAAGCAGACAGCTCTTAAAGAGACAGTACCAGAGGTTCTAAAAACACTCACTGATAAATGGCTTAAACCTAAATCACTATTCAGGCTTGGAGCATTAAGCAAGCTCCTGAAGTCTTTTGGGAACCCCTCATTTGCAGGGGTTACACCTTCCTGGTTTGGGAAAAGCTTGACGTCCGCGTCAGCAAGTACCCATAAGTTTCAACTGCAACCATATACATTGCATTAGGCTCACATGTAATCACTATCAGTCAATACATCATTTTACCAAGAACCATTTCTGAAACATTGCAGTACGTCACTCTTTACACAGTATACACACATTGTACCATAACTCACGTATACCTCTTGTACATGAAACCTGAAGAGAGGGGACCTTCCCCATCAGTTACCTTTGGGCTGACGGGCAAGGGCACCATACTTAGAGGGCAACACAGGTAACTTGGAGTTAGCACTAACGTCAGTTTGGGCAATGAGCCTCGGGACACATACACTCCTTTATGGACAACATTGAGAGGCAGGTCCACTGGCCGCCTAGGAATCATAACTGAGGTGCACCACAGGCTTTACAGCTCACCTAGTCTTTCTAGGGGAGCTGTTACAGTCTCTGCACTCTGAGCCTCATTTTCAGCATTGTTCTCACTTGTCAGGGAGTCTCCATGGGGGTAGAGGGCTAGAACTTGGGGAACTTTCAGCTCCAGGAGTTACAGTTTCTGGAGTCCACAACATTTGGCTCGCATGGAGAGCTTTCAGACACTGGCAGATCATCTAGTTTGTCCACTACAATGTGAGGGAGATGGCATCTGTCAGCAATCTTGTGCTTGCCATGCAGTCCCAGATTTCTTAGCAATACCCGATCTCCCTCCTGGAGTTCTGTGCTTTCACCTTTTATCATACCTTTCTTTTGTTGGCCAGATTTCTTTTGGCAGCCATGGTTTGAGCCAGTTGATATGCATGAGTTAGCTGGGCTTTAACTTTTGCACATACTGTAAATAGTTGTCAGCTTGAACCCCATCAGGAGAGACCCCAAACACACATCTACGGTGTAGTCGAGCTTCTCTTCCAAACATCAGGCGGGTAGGGGGAGAACCCAGGCATCACTTTTGGTGCAGTTATAAGCATGTACCAGTTGGTGCTAATTTGTTGGCTCCATCTAGGCTTGTCCTTTGGGTGCAGGGTGCCTTAGCATATCTAGCAAAGTGCGTTGAAATGCGTTCAGGCTGTGGGTCCCCTGGGGTGGTAAGGAGTGTTCTGGATTTCTCACTCCCACAGAGAAAGCATCTCTTTGATCAGACGACTCTCAAAGTCTCTCCTTGATCAGAATGGATTCTTTGTGGAGCCCCATAGTGAACAAAAAGTTTTCTCGCAGTACTTTGGCTACAGTGGATGCTTTCACGTCTTTGGTGGGAAAGCTTGGGCATATCTCGTGAAATGGTCAGTGACCACCAGCACATTACTGATATTTCTTTGATCTGACTCCAAACTCAGAAAATCACACAGACCAGCTCCATGGTGCACTATGGTTACAAGGGGGGCAGCCCTCTGGGGGCAAAGCTCCTCTGTAAGCAGCGACTACAAGTTCGTCAGTGTAAAGGTTCCACATCAGCCCCCATCTTAGGCCAATAGAATCTGGATCTCACCAAGTCAAGTGTTCTGTCTATACCAAGGTGCCCATGTGGTTGTGCAAGGACCTCAATACTGAGTCTCGAAGGCATGGGCAGCACCAGTTGTTGTTTGTCTACTTGTCCCCTCTGTCTACTGTTTCTCTATATAACAGTTTATTGATCAGTTTCAACTTAGGACCTTCTTTGTATAACAGTGCAGTTCTCAAATCAGTGGGAGTAATTTGGACACATCTTTTCCTGCATAGAGGGTTTCTAAAGCTGATTTGATCATAGGATCGTGAGATTGAGCCCCGTGAATACTGTCATTGTCCAGCTGAGGCAGTGCACCAGTGTCTAGTGCAGAAAAGTGGCAATCTAGCAGCAGGTATGCAATTCTCAGAGGGGTCCCAAGCATCCACCATGCAGTCCACTGCGTCCGTGGACATTTGTTCCTCCCTGTCAACTTTGATACAGTGCCCGAATGTCAGGTTCTGCCAATCGGACCCAATCATTCTGGGGGAATAGGCTCCTGGAGAGAGCATCAGATCTATGTGGGTTCAGACCTGCTCGGTATTCGAGAGCATAGTCACATGTAGATAATGCAGAAAGCCACCTATGGCAGTGGCATCCAACTTAGCTGGAGGTCTGCACATAGGTCAAAGGATTATTGTCAGTTTTACTAGTATTTTAGCCCCATACAAGTACTCATGGAATTGGTCAACAATAGCCCACTTCAAAGCTAGAACTCTAACTTATGTACCCAGGATAGTTCTTTTCGGATGGGGTCAGGCTTACTGGCAAGGCCACTGGTCTCGGAGCCATTCTCGTGCTCTTGAGTACAACACAGCCCCAACCTTGCAAGCAATAGCATCAGTGTGCAGGAATGGGTTTTTCTTGGATCGGCATAGGCCAGCACTGGAGCATGGGTAAGTTGATATATTGATCTCATGAAAGCAGTCTCACACACCGAGAGTCCAGCTGTAGTCTCAAATAGCCTCATGGCACTGGATGAAAATACACTCTTTTCAGTCTTGAGGGACGCTGACTTTGGTATTTTTTGTGGGTTGGAGGATACCTTGAGTAAGGTTAAGTAAAGGGCGGATCACCTTGAATAGTCCTTGATGAAGCGCCGATAATAACCACAGAATCCCAGGAATCTTTGCAGTTCTTTTAGATTTTGGGCTGTGGCCTAGTGGTCAAGGCCTCAACTTTACTTGGGTCGGTCTCTATTCCGCTGTGATACTAGAAGCCCACATACTTTACTGATGTTTGAAAGAATTGACACTTATCAATGGACAGTTTAAGGCCAAAGTCCTCCAGTCGATGTCCAATACCTTAAATAATCTGCTCTCATGTTCCTCCAGTGAGCTGCCAAACACAATAACATCATCTAGGTATACCAGGCACTCTAGTAAGTTCATGTCCCCACTGCACGCTCCATCAATCGTTGAAAAGTGGCTGGGGCACCTGAAATCCCTTGAGGCATCCTCATGAATCATGAAGCCAAGCGGACAGATAAAGGCCGCCTTCTCACGGGTCCCTCTGGGGCCATCGGGATCTAGTGGTACCCACGCGGAGATCCGGCACAGAGAACCACTTGCCCCGCTTAGGCAGTCCAAAGCATCCTGAATGCGGGGCATAGTGTACTGATCAGGAGTAGTCCACGGTTTAAGGTGCGATAATCCACACACATCCTTACTGTTCCATTCTTTTTCCTCACTACCACAATGGGGGAAGCATAAGGGCTTCTGATTCTTGTATTACACCAGCAGCTAACATCTCTTGCAGATGCGCGCCTCACATCATCTATGTCAGCAGGTGCCAGGCGTCGAGACCTCTCACGAAATGGTCTTCGTCAGCAGTTTGATATTGTGCTCAGCCTCTGCACGATCCTACATCCCATTTCCTTTAAAGAAAAACACCTGGTCTCTGGGCAAGCTTCTCACTGATCCTCACTTTCCATTCAGCTGGCAGCGGGAGTCGCAAATCAAACAAGTCAGGCGTTACTCTGTCATTCTTCCTTGAACTCTTGCTGCTGGGTAGCACTGCAGTGTCTTGCACAATGCACATTAGCCAGGATGCAACCTCTGTTTACTCGAATGTCTCTTTCAGACACATTATGAACTTGGACCATTACCCTTCTGGCATAAGCATGGGCTTTAGCGGGCAAAATACTAGGCTTGACCAGCAGTCCCTCTGGCAATTTTCCATCGCCTGGTGCATCCAACATTAATATTTTATTCTTAACATCCTTTCTGATACGGACCTCTCCCTGTAAGGTACACTGGGCATTTAGGCGCCAGGATCAGAGACTCAGGATCCTTCTTCCATACAATTCGGATCCGTTCCTCTGGTTCTGTTTTTCAGTATCCTCTGTGCCCCCTATAGGCCTTCTTAATTAAAGCCGAACCTTTAAAGCTCTACTAGGGGTCTTTGACCCTGTTTTTCATAACACAACTGTGCCAGCCTTCCGAACATGTGAGCATTTGTTCCAATCAACAAAGGACACCATCATACAGTCAGTGGGGGGACACACTAAGGCTAGGGTCTCTACTTGTTCGCCACTCCAGCCACGGAGGTGGGGGAAAGACAGCCAAATCTTGATATACCCGAATAGGGTAGGCCTTCTCACTTAACCCCCATACATGCAGTCCTTCTAATGGTTAGTAAGGGTACGTCTGACAAATGCTTCTGATACCAATCCTGGAACATAATTGTCACTTGGGAGCCACTGTCTAATACAGCTCTTGTAGACACTCCATTCACCTTTACAGTGGTCTCCATGGAGGACCCACTATTCTGGACCAGTCTGAGAGGCGGTAGTGGGGGCCTGGGCAATTGACCCACAAAGGACGTGAATTAGCATTTTGGTGCCCTCACTGGGATCATGTCGCACCTCTTAACCACTGATTCTTCTCCGAAGTCTCCTTGTAGCCTATATGCAACTTTGTCAGTGTCCTTTGGGGACTGGCATTTCCCTTTTCATGTGCCCATCTTCCCACAATTATAGCAAAACATACTTTCTGGAGTTTGAGCTGGCGAGGCGCCACACTGGGAGCCAGGGCGGGGTGTATTACTAACTGGAAACCTGGGTGCCATCTCTGTCTCGTGGGCATGATAAGCATTTGGAGACATCTGTCAGTTTCTCCACTCCATGGTCAAGGAATTGAGTTTGGAGCTGTTATCAGCAGGAGATACATGGGTGGTACCCCACCCCATAGCAGATGCAGTCGGATATAGGTCAGGGCCCGTACTTGCAGGCGTGGCCTTCATAAAGGACTGTTTTTGAATTCTGGATCTCTCTCAACAGTTTGCCCCATTGTGGCATATCTTTTCCTTGTCAGAGCACTCATTGACTGTCAACACTCTGCCCCTGAACTTCACTTGATGGTCACCCTCAGTCACTGGTCGTAGCCACAGCTGTTGGTGTTCCTCCAGTCGCCTTTTCTCAACTCCTCGAATTTCTCTCATTAACTCACATCATAGGAGGGGGATTCAGTCGATTTGCCAGGCGTGAACTGGAAGCAACAGCAGTTCTGAGAAGGGCAGACTTAAGGATTCTGTCCAGTCTGGTTCGGTCCAGTTCAATCGCTGGCAAACTACCCTTTCTGGAGGCATTCTTGCAACAATTTTTCCAGCCGAGACATACACAGACAACAACTCCCCTTGGTACTGTTGTGCATTTCTTACTCTCCACCATAGGTCCTCATCAGAATCTGGGCTCCATACACATTCTCCAAGGCCTCAAGATAGGCCTGTGCAGTCGCTTCAGGGTTACTGGCCCGTTTAGCACGGATGGTAGCCAGGGCAGGACAACCTTCTTCGCCTCCCTCCCGAGCATTGCCATTTCTAGCATTGGGGGCAACATAGTCTATCCAGGTCTCCCAGTCATCCTCCCTTGGGGGGTGGGAGTGCTAGAGAAGATCCTCAACCTTCGTAAGAGTCGTGACTAATGGCAGGTGCAGAAATAGGAGTCTGCATTGGTTCAGCCACCATTACGGGCACTGGAGCAGGAGAGGGTGTTGGGGAGGAAATACCCCAGGTGGCAAGAATAGTTTCTTCAAGTCCTCCACAGTTTTCCCTCCCAGCAAACCATTCAGCAAATTTCTCCTCAAAAGTTTCAGATAGTGGTGGGGCTGATTCCCCGGGTCTTTACTGTCCTTAGTTATCACTCTCAAGCAGTGAGGGCTCCTCTGGGGTAATGGTCTGTGGCACTTTGGAGCTATCTATGGGATCCTTAAACTCTACTAGGGCCAGGAAAGTGTGGGTGAGCAGATTAGCATGCCGACCCACCACCACAGGGTTTTGTAAACCTTCCACCTTGAAAGTACTCCCTGCACAGTGTCCGTATTGATACCCAGGGGATGTCCAGGATAAGCATAGCATATTTGGGGGTTGATCTCTCCCAGTACACCACTCCACCAGCCGGGTGCACAGCCACTTCTGTCGGGGTACCCATTTTTTCTTAACAGTGGTTCGTGAACATGGCCACCAGAGGACACACAATCCCAGCGCGGTGAGCCTCCAAGATGTAACCCCTAGATGGCGCTATCCCAGGGCTACTACCCTGCCTGATTTGCCACTAACAGGTTGAGGGGCTGGATCCAATGGCGGGTGCCTCCACCCAGAGGTCAGGGTTTGCAATAATAAACTTACTTGGTCAGCCCTCTGGGACACTGTAACCCCCTTTCTTCCACTAGTGGCCCACACAATATAGTGGAATTACCTCACAGTATACACTTACCCCTCAAGGCTGGTTCAGGCACCGGACATCCTGTAAAATAAGATACAGTGCAACAATCACAGTACAGTGCTTTAACATAGACAAATACCTCAGGCAGTATAACTTTGTTGAAACAAACAGCTCTGATTTATTTAGGGGATATAACAAGGACAGGGGAAATCAGGTTAATTAGCTATCACTTTACTATCTACCTATGGCTCTGTGCACGACCTATCTCACCAGTTACTGTCCCTGGGTACCCAGGCCCTAGTAGCTAGTCCAAACCGTGGCAGCTGGTAGGGCCCTTCACACAGCAGAAAAGGAAAATTAAACAGTCAGCAGTACAGTAATTCCATTTGGATTTAATGTGGCAATTCAACAGGGAGCGACCAATTAGTACTCACGACTTCTCCAAAGAAGATATGGTCCTTCAATGTCAGCAGGGCTACTTTTGATCTCCAAGAGACTCCTCACACATTTATATGGTAAAAAGAAAGAAACACGATACCAGGCAGGCTGCATCTGTATCCCAATCGCAATTACTGCACAATAACCAGGAGAACACACAGCAGATTCAGTTCCTGACAGACCGAAGTGTAATTCAACAATTTCTTCAGTCTTCTACAGGGTGAGCCTGGTTTCTACTCTTCAGAGATCCTTTGATTCTTTTCACAGGACGGATTCAGTCCTAACAAGCAGTTACACAAGTTGTAGACCGGAACTCTGGGCCTTGCACGTTTTTGACTGAAACTGTGCACTGAAGGAGCACAGGGTTTCTTTCCCTTCACTTTCAGATCTCAAACTGAAACTCCCAACAGACAAAAACCGGCACTTCCTTTGAGTTCCTCCCAGTTCTTGACTGGATTGGCTGTCACTCACATAGACTGCTGCTGTTGGTCCAAAAGGCACTGAAGTCTAAACTACATCTCCCAGAGTCACTGCCCATACAATCCTCTTGTGGCTGGCTCAGATTATGAGTCCCAAGTTCTGATTCGTCCAAGGCATCATTTTAGAGCTAGTTTACCCCACACTGATTGGTCCAGTTCAGCAGTTCAAAACCAGAATGGGGAACTAGGCAGACAGTTCTGACTGCAAAGAAAGCAGGTTAGACAAACTGTAATTTTATTATTACTGTAAATGATTTCTGGCAATCAGTTACATCTTTCAGACAGGTTCCTTGCACTCTAGTGACTGCAAAAATGGGGTGAATTGGCAGCAGCTTGAGTGGTACTCAATCAAGAAACACACAGTCCCCATACAAACTAATTATGTCTGCAAGCAGACAGCTCTTAAAGAGACAGTACCAGAGGTTCTAAACACTCACTGATAAATGGCTTAAACGCCAAACACCATTCAGGCTTGGAGCATTCAAGCAAGCTCCTGGAAGTCTTTTGGGAACCCCCATTTGCAGGGGGGTTACACGCAACAGGGTCAAATAACTATCTTTTTTTGTTTTGTTTGTTTGTAAACTTTATTTAAGAAACTTTTCAGGTTCCATTAATTGCAAAACCAAATATTGACAAGAATCTTCCATGATCTGTAACTCTGTGCAATTATTTTTCCACATTCAGGCTACATCTCAATTGTTTGTATAAATCAACACTGTCATGTCAATGTAACGATCAAATGTAATATGTGTTGTATTGCTTATTAATGTGATCAAACGTAATATGTGTTGTATCGCATGCTAATGTGATGATCAAATGTAGTGTGTATTGTATTGCATGTTAATGTGATGATCAAATGTAATTTCTGTTGTTTATTGTTTCTGTAATTTGTTTAATGAATTATACATTCTTTTGGTTGCTTGTGAAAATGGGCATTTTTTATGCTAAGCTAACCAGTATAATCAATAAAAACAAACAAGTGTGAGGGGGCAAGATGATCATGGCCCCCATATTCAAAAGGATAACACAGCGCCTACCACGTTAGCACTGCACTAAATGAGAATAGCACACTCTGACGAGGTGGGGGCCATATTCAAAGGCCCCCGGTATGCAGCACGGACTGGATTGCATGATCACATGAAATACACTGCTATGCCCATGTAAGTGAGGGATCCACCCTGCAAACATGGTGCGGTACTGTAGTCAAAGACTTTGGCAGTGCTAAATAGCTTCTGTCACAGCACTGTTTAATGCTGCCAAAACCTTACCTCTGTTCACGCTGTGCAGCCCCACCCTGTCCAAGTGCTGGGTCATGGAAGCTGAAGCTGTCCCTTGCAGCATCACCCCTACCCCCCGACACGATCCAGGCATCCTGTTAATGTAAAATGCCCCACTGTTGGTCAGCGTTACCCCACCCTGGTCACTAAATCCTGAAAGAATGACCACCCACTTGGGACCTTCCAGTCCCCATTCACTGATGCTCTGCCACTTATCACCAGGAGATTGCCACCGGCACAGCCAGTCTGCTCACCACCTTGCTCGGCTACCATCTGACTAACAGGGAGCTAGTGCACAACTACTGTATTATTACTAACTGTCCAGCCCCCCCACCCCCACCGGTATCCTGTCAATTCAAAATTCCTTTTATTGGTTGTCAGTGTTCCCTCCACCTGAGATTGCCGAAATGGGCCCATTGGTCATCAGTGTACCCCCAACCCGATCCCTACCCCTGAAAGATTGACCTAACTGTCTGAATATGGGGCTGTATCAGCAAAACCCTAGCATGCCAATGAGTCCATAGGGCTGCATGCAAGCAAGCACAAAGGGATATTTGCGTGCCCGTTAAGGGCTTATTAGCATCTTGCTACACACGACAGAATGTTCCAGTGCCGTATGTTTATCTCGAATAATTTAAACACACATTGTATAAGTAAAACACATATAATAGTGTCTGGAATGTTTAGGCATTATCCTGTTTGTATAAAAAATGTCACGATTTGTAATTTGTGCAATATCACTCTCATAATAATTAAAATAACACAAGTAAAGACTCACAAGTCCCCCCACCACCACCACCAGTCTACGCAGGCACACACCCACCTACTCAACTTGTTGGCCTTTAACCCTCTCTCCAAGATTCAGGATGTATTTTCTGTTCTCGCCATTATATTTGTTTTAATTGGTGGAGAGAAAATCCTGCAGGAAGATTACGAATTAGGTGGGAAAAAATCTAGCAACCTGATAGGCTGGGGATCATGGAACCCAGGTCTGATATTTTATTTATTTATTTGAGAAAATCAGAATTACAACCCTTTGAGTTGTAGACTCGTTTCCAAATGCTCCACGTCAGATATGTCAGCACACTCACACCATAACAAGTCTGGTGACCTGTCCTGACCTCCTTACATGCCAGAACCATCCACCTTACATCCAGGGCTAAAATGCCCACAAATAAAATGGATGCCTTGCCATCACTTACACAGGCCATTTTAATTGGAAAAAAAAAAAAAACACAATTGTTAAACTCCTCTCATCCAATAAACACAGACACACAGCCTCTAGGATCCATGCTGTTTTCATTTCCCTAAACATCCATGCCCCACCTACCTTAAAAATGCCACCTGCATTTCTGTGTCCATCGCGCTCCGCGCTCTTCCACTTAGTTTCTTCGGCAGCCACACTGCAAGGCTTTGCTAGCTTTGCTGATCACAGTTCCCAATTTAAACAAAAAACAAAGCAAAACAAAAAAAGTACCACACTGCCACCAAAATCAAAAAGCATCACACTGCTGCAGATTGCGACTCTTTTCCTCAACTACAGCTGCAGTTAATCACGGCTTTATAAACACGATGCACATAAAATCGTCTGCAGGCTCCACAAACTCACTAAATGCTACCAGATGAGGCAGTTGTTTAAACGTTGCAAGTTGGCTCAGGAAAGTGCTGCAGATAGCAGCTGTATGTTAAAGGCTGTGAAGGGGCTCACAACACCGCACAGGTTTCGCAAGGATTATTTACCTCCGATGCTTGATGCTGATTTCATGCTATCTGTCCTCTTCTCACAGTGCCTTACCTTTTCTTTAAAAAAAAAAACAACTTACATGCAGCATTGATGCCACCTACTGGCCAAGCACCAGCACTGCACCTAGGAAATAGGACTACTTTTGGAGGTTTTCAAGGTTTTTGTTTCCTTTTTTCCTTTTCAACCAAATGAAAGTAAAAATAAAAATGCTGTTTTTTTTAAAAGTTAGTTTCTTTACTTATATCTGTGTGCCCATTTTATGATCGCGATAACGTACTCCTGGGTGTGCTTTGCATGCGATAAATGGCCCACCCAAGGCATGCCATTATCTCAACACAACACACACCCTGTCATGCCTTATTGTGTAAAAAGGAGTTGCTTACTCATTGAGTTGGGTTGTGCATGTGTTATAAGAAAAGTGCCATCCATATTTAAAGCAGCAGTTCACGTCACAGTGAAAATGATGACCTATGCCTTCCTTTTCCATTATAAGTTGCCCCAGTTCTTTCCTGTCTTACAAAATCCCCATATGAGACTACTATAGCAAATTGTCGAGCTTTGAAATAAAAGCAAGCTCCATTAAGTGTACCAGGTTTTCATCAATATTATCAGCAGTATTTGAATTGTTTACCACCACTTTCCCTGTGGTTAAGATGTACTAGCATGCAACAAACATTGCCCCCTGACCTTATGTGATACTGGGGGTGGATGCATGAGGGTCGATGCCAAGACACAAAACTTAAAGCTAAGCAACAAGGATCAAGAGGAGATAAATAAGTAAGGGACAACACATGACATGGTGTGTGGTTACATGGGAATAATGTATGCCTTGGGTTCTCAAAGGCATGAGATGTAGCCAAGTGCTGCAACTACATGAGAAGGGCATTATTCCCTTATGACTGCTCACCCTGGAGTAGGTTATCTGGCTTATAAAATGGGCTTTTATTTGTAAAAAAAAAAAATAATATAGTTCAGGAGAGGTGTGCCATGGTCAGAAAATATTCAACAGTCATGTGATGTGTTTCAACCAATGAGGTTACTGAATTTTCATGCTGCATTTTATAATAAGATATATAAACATTTTAAAACATAAACTTTAGATAATCATGTGCATTATATAATATGTTCAAATGTGTTTTTTTCCTTCTAGATTTCCTACAGCAAGTTTGATTTAAATGAAAAGGAAAGCCACACTAAGAAATTGTTTAACCAGGAAAGGCACACTAAGCCGGAACTTGTTTCCAGGTGTGACCTGGGAGCACAAGGAAGTTAAGTGACTTACTCAGGGTCACACAGTATGTAAGTGGGATTCAAACCCAGGTATCCAGGTTTGTAGCTCAGTGCCCTTAACCACTATGCTTTACTGCATCCCATGAGGCAAAAATGTGCATTGGCCATGCCTAAATGAAGGATGTAAATGAAGATAATTAATTTGCCTTAGCAGCACCTATCTGTGACAAACACCAACAACTCACCCATCCCAGTGGTGGCACTCTCTGTTGAAATCTGGGTGACCAGACTTCATGAACATACTACGGTGTCCCACCCTGGGGATGGGGTGAGCTGGAGGGGGGGGCATTATATAAGTGGGGCACCTAACTCCCAGGGTATGAGGGGAAAATGTAGGCTACTGGCCATGCACATACCCGCTGCCAGCCATCCAACCAGAAAGTGCCACTGGTGCTGACTGTGTTCGACTGCTTCCTCATCCTACCAACCAGAGGCTCAGGTGTGGCCAAAACAATCCTGCAATGTCAGCCTGCTGGCACAGCGAGAGCGCCCCTGTTTTCTAAACCAGGGACATGGGTTCGAAACAGACTCAGATCGCCAAGAACTGGCTGGTTGAAGAAGGATAGAGCATTCTATGGACAGGGGAACAGCATGTTCCGCTACTCATCCTATGACCTTGATGGTACAGCAGAGGTTCTGCATTTAGAGAGTTGTGATGCAGACACCAATAGTGTGGGCGGGCATCACCACGTGTGTCAACTGCACGTGGTCCAGACTTTGAGAAAAGGTGAGAAAAATGGAGGAAATACCCTCTGACTGGTGGGACGGTGATGCTGCCCCTGCAGGCTCCACACTACTCGATTGCAGCACCTACCCACAGCATAGTGGTCCTGGGTAGAAGGTGGGCAAAGTCCCAGAGAAGGTAAGTGATGGGTGTGGGCCTGGTTAGCGTAGTCAGGAGAAGAAACAGATGAAAAAAAGCAACCCTGCTAATTGGGGTGGGGGATGGGGAATTGTGCTCCCCCCCAAAATAACTTCAGATCTCACATTCATATATCCACCCCAGTTCCCTCTAATGAAGGTTTTTTCAACAAGCCCTCACAATGACACTGAAGCGGCAACAGAAGAATCTGCTTTTATATAGTACCTTTCATACACACTGTATTTCAAAGTGATTTACCAATCGATGGGCTGTATACTGGTAGTGCAAAGACTGCAGACATAAGTTTCTCAATAGCATCCACATACAGTTGCAGAATCTGTCTTACTGAGAAAGTGGATGCTGACAATGACAGGGGGATAAAACTCTGCTGAAGAATGCCATGGGATTTTCAACTTCCCGGGACGATTACCAGAAACAGGCAAATGGTACTATGTCCTAACATCTCACCTGCATGTTACTAAACTCGAGACCACTTCTACAGTTGTAAGAGGAGTATCTCGCCCACTGTTAGGTATGAGGGCGAGTGGGTCTGATATCGAAGAATGTGAGACCACTCTTAACTGTAAGAGTGTTCTCCAGGACATAACAATACAGCCTTAAGTATCATTAATAATAAATTATAAAATGGGTTTTACTAATTGTGAAATCTGGCAGCACAGTGGCAAGAGGACTGAGGCACTCTGTGCCCTACCTTTTCCCCATGCTGGTGACCCGGGTTCAGAAGCAAGCTCGGGTCACCGAGGGTTGGCCGGGAAGGGAGAGGATTGACAGCTGTCCTCTCCCAGGGTCGGGTGGCTTGCCATCTTGGTCATTGGCTACCCCCAGGTGGAGGCCTGGGGATAGTAGCCGGCAGCTTCGAGTGACACAAAAGAAGGGGCTGCAGTTCCGTAGGTGTGTGCACCTCCATGTACACACCTACATGCTGCTGTGGCAAGGGCACTATGGGAGAAAAGTGGAAAAGGGTTGGTGTGGGCTATATGAGTCCTGCCTACCTACCTCTGCCCCACACTGTCGACCGCTCACCTGCCCCATCTGGATGTGTATCACTAGGTGGGGGGAGGAAAATCCTCCCCTTCCTGGCCCCACCCCCACAAGGGGAAATCTGTGGGAATCTTCGGGCATGGCGGCCTGATGCAATGGGTGCCAGGTGAGAGGAGACAGGGACAGGGCGGAGAGCCTACCCACAGCAACCCTGGAGAGAAAAACCCTATGGCAAAAAATCCTGAAATCTGATTGGCTGAGGGCTATCTTTATCTGTGCTGTTATCTCAGCCTCAACAGCACTGGATAAAGATCCAGTAGCCTCTTCACAGTAAAATCAATACAACCACACATTCCTGATTGCCATCACAAACATGTCTGCCACCTTTACTCACTAAAAACCTTCGAATCAGGCCCTAAAAATAAAAGTGCCTTAAATTTAAACAGAATAAATAATTAAATGCTATTTGCCCTCATGTTTCTTTTCTTACACAAACACATACATAACTTTAAAAAATGAAGTGCTACAATACTTACAATTCCAATTTCTAGGGCCAGATTTCCAAAGATCAGAGATTTAAAAAACAAAAGAAGAGATGCAGAGAGCGAGCTGTGTCAAAACTTGTGCTAATTCTGATTTTATGATGGTGCTTGCTTCAAAAACGGGTCTGCATGTGCCAGAATGGTTTGCGCCGTGCTTGTGGCAAAACAAAGGCTGCATCATGTCGGAAAGGGGGCCTACATCTACAAAATGATGCACCATCCCTTTATTTGGCATGTTCAAACCATGAAGGTCCTGTCAGTGATCAGAGCAGCCAGAGTTGGTCTAACAGACACTAGAGCCTATAAAGAGGCCCACAGCAGGTGGGCAGACCTGAATGTGTTACTATGCATGGCATTCTGCTGCAAGAGTCCAGCACTGCATACATCATAATGCCGTCTCATTTACCGTAGCATGTAAACTATTGCTCCCAGAGACATGCTCACATAGTATCCGTCAGTATTGTCTAGCATTGCCTGTAAAGTGCTTTGGGATACATTGTGTATGAAAAGTGCCATATAAATTCTTCTTCTACTGTCATATGAGTGCTATGACTCGAATGGAAAGGGTGAATTATGTAGATGTTTGGTTATAGAGCCACTATTCCCCCGCGGGACTAGTTTAGAGCATTTGGGGGACTTAAAATGCCATTGTCTAGGCTTTTTCTTCAACCGTATTTTTGATGCAGCTGCCTGTCATTTTCACTGCATGTGCTATATTTCTGATGCAGCAGACCTCTTGCATCATTTTGGGAGACTTTGCCACAGTGAACACTTTCATTGTGCAATATGGCGACTGTATTGACATAACTGGATTTGATGCGAGCTGGATGTTTGCCCTCATCTGCGTCTAAGAGCCCTTTGAAATTCCGGCCCTGGAGCTTCTTTGCTGACCATAAAAAAATGTCCCTCTTATCCTCAGCTGCTTACCAGGGATCTTTTTGCTGTTTAACCTGCTACAGATAAAACAGAAGCCCTGATTCCATCTGAGGCCTTCTGTGGTGTGAGTGTGCAGTGAGCATTCCGCCAGTAGAACTGAGCAGAGATTTGAATTATTGTATTCCATCCATAGTAAACACTCCATCTCTTGAATGTAGGAAAGACAGAAAAGAAACAAGTTGGGGAAAAGGTGTGCAATAGTACAAAGGAGAAAGAAATGTGAGGAAACCAGTAAATGGGGGTGAGTTCGGGGAAAAATAGAGGGTTTAAGGGCTAATTAAAAATAAATGTATTTTGCTGTACATGATATTTGAACCTGAGAAGGCATGTATAGCTTGGAGGCAGTATAGCGTAGAGGTGAAGAGCACTGAGCTGCAAACCAAGATACTTGGGTTTGAATCCTACAGCCCCCACTTGCTTACTGTGCGACCCTGAGCAAGTCACTTAACTTCCTTGTGCTCCCTGGTCACACCTGTAAACAAGTTTTGGCTTAGTGTGCCTTTCTTGGTTAAACAATTTCCCCATTCCCTGTCAATGTTGGGACAGTTTTGCTGGGGTGGATGTTTAAAAAAAAAGTCACTTCTCAGGGGTGTAAGGACACTCGGCCTTCAGCCTTGTGCCTTACTACACCCTTGGGGCGTGCATTAAAAATTCTATAATGACACCCTGTTGTGGCTTACTACTTGTGTATGCTATGGAATTTGGAATAATATTCTAACGATTATGTAATATGGTGAATATTTTCCATTGTTTATGGCAAACAAATCCAGAGTTTATGCCAACAGTGGATTATTATCCACATTTATTTAAACTGTGGATTGCTAGTCTCACAGTCTCACAAGCACTCACATACTGAGGTTTTAGACTTTTAGAAGGAGGATTTTGGTAGAATGATGGACCTGATTAGGAGAAACTGGCAGGGTGGCAGCGGAGGTGGACCATACAAGGGGATTGATTAAACTGAGGTTTTGGAAGCACTGAGCCTCTTTGTTACTGCAGTAGCAAAACACAGGCGGGGAAGGAAACCAATCTGATACATAAAGCAGGTGGTGGCAGCAGTGAGGGAGAAAAGGAAGACCTTTCAGAAAGTACCAGATTAAGATGAGAGACACTAGCAAGAGCGTTAGGTGGGCAAAGTCAGAAACAGAGGTGAGGATAATGGAGGAGGTGATAAGGTGTTCTTCTGTTACATTGGTGAGAAGCACAAATAAGGGGGAACGATGGCTGGAGTGGAGGAGGATAAGAGTGAAGCAGAAATACTAAATGAGTATTTTTGTTTGGTATTCATGGTAGCAGACAAGGGGCCACTACCAGAATGTGGTCTCTAGGCCAAAAGGGCAGGGGGTCAAATTAAACATGGAGTTGATCATGGAGGAGAAGTTACTGAAGGGTGCAAGCACTCTAGAGCCCCCTACAGGGAGTGGTGTAGTTTCTGCAGGTGGCAAAAAATAGCAGACAAGATTTCATAGTGGACGAGATTTCATATCTCAGGCGCTGACATGAATGGAGACGATTGGGGGGGTTGCCCCCCCCCACACACACATACAGTGGAATGGTTAGTTTCAGGGGTAAATCCCCCTTGAGCCCCCCCTTGCCACTTCTCCTACCACAACTGTACTACTACTAATAGTTGCAGTCCCTACGAGATCAGACATCAGACGTGAGTTTGTTATGACGCTGCAGTCTCATCAGATGATGTCATAATCTTGGCCATCTGGAAGAAACTACACCCAAACACCCCAGAATGCTAAAAGAAGTGCACAGGAGCTGGATTCTCCACTGTTAGAACTCTATAATGGTTTACTGGAAACTGGAGTAGTGCCAGTGGGTATGAGGGCATCTGAAGTGGTACCCCTACACAACAGCAGAAGCAGGGATGAAGCAGAAGAACTATAGACCTGTCAGTCTGATGTTTATAGTGGGCAAATAATTTGAGGCCATTATTAGGGAGAGGATAGTAGAGTTTCTGGATACCAGTGGATTACAGGACCAAAAACAGCAGGGGATTCACCATGGGGAGGTCGTGTCAGACAAATCTAATCAAGTTTTTGGACTGGGTCATGAAAGCAATGGACACAAAGGACAAAGCAGTAGACATGGAGTATCTAGACTTTAACAAAGCCTTTGCCTCTGTCCAACATGGGAGAATGGTTAAGAAGAAAAAATTACTCACCTTAGTAATGCTGTTTCTTCTAATGGAGTCCTGTATATTATGACATATGCAGTGAGTCCCAACCTTCTAATTGCTCGAGGTGAAAGAGTTAACTTTCCATGCCAGGCATGGAACCTTGTGCGAGAGCTTGGTTGAAAACTCTGTCTGTTGTTCTTCAAACTCAAACTGTCAGATCTTTACAAGCAAAACTCACTAAGGTTCTGTGTGGAAGCCGTAAACGTAAGAACACATTTTTCTTGGTCCCAAAACAAAGACTCAAGTCAGGGATCCAGAAAAATAAAACATAACACCCAAACACCCCAAAAGGAGGGTGAAAATAAGGTGGGCATCTACCAAGTGAACACTACACTGCCCACCCACATCCAAAAAGTAGAGGTTCTGAGAGGGGCAGGCCAGGGGAGGTCATAATATGGCAAGACTCCATTAGAAGAAACAACATTACTAAGGTGAGTAATTTTTCTTCAAACAACATGAAGTCTTGCTATATTAATGACTGAGACTACACAGCAGTACCTCCATGGAGGAGGGACAGAACCTACTTAGGAAATAGGCTCTTGAAGCACAGCTGTGTTAAACCGAGCATCACTCTAGCCTGGATATCCAGGAAGTAATGCTTGGTAAGTGTGAACTGTTTTCCAGGTAGCTGCTTGACATATCTCTAGGATAGGATGTCCTGGCAGCAGCCAGAGCCGTAGCTTACCCTCTGGTAGAGTGAGCCTCAGGCCTGAGGGAGGAACCTTACCCAATTTCTCTAGCAAAATCGGATACAAGAGACAATCCACCTGCAATGGATCTTTAGTGGCAGGTTTCCTTTACCAACCTCACCATAAGTGAGAACAGTTGGGGAGTCAAACCTGTGACCCTTGGTATGTTCTATGTAGTAACTAAGGGCTCTTTGACATCTAAACTGTGCAGTCTCCTCTCGCCAGAGGAGGAATGGTCAGTGAAGTACACAGGAAGAGAAATAGATTGATTAAGGTGGAAGTCTGAAACCACCTTAGGCAAGAACTTCCTGTAGTCCTGAGGACCACCTTATCTCTATGAAAGGAGATAAAATCAGGTTCCACTGACAATGCCTGCAATTCACTTATGTGCCTGGCAGAAGTGATGGCTACCAAAAATACAGTTTTCCAAGTCAAGTACTTAAGCTCTGCTGAAGACAAGGGCTCAAAAGGGGGTTGCATAAGCTGAGCAATGCAAATATTAAGATCCCAGGCAGGGGCAGGGTCCCTGAAAGAGGGGTTGTGTGAAGCAACCCCTTGAAAACTTGGAGAAAACCGGATGAGCTGAAAGAGAAGAGGGTTTACCTGCTGATAAAGCAGACACGGCTTCCAGGTGCACTTTAGGTAGCTGGTCTCAGCCCCAACGATCCAAATGCACCATGTAATCCAGGATTGTGGGTAAGTCAGCAGATTCTGGGGAAATATGCCTCAGAACACCAAATAGAAAATCTCTTCCATTTGGAATTATAAGTAGCTCTCTGGTGTAAGGCTTCCTAGAAGCCTTCAAGATATCAATACACCCTGGGAGAGGTGGTCAGCAAACTCTAACTCTTCAAGAGCCAGGCCTTGAGATTGAGAGATTTGAGGTTCGGTATCAAACTCTCCCTGGGCACAGGTTAGCAGGTTGTGATTCCTGGGAAGACACAGGGAAGGTGGACTGCTAAGGACATAAGAAGTGGGTACCAGGGCTGCCTGGCCCAATCTGGAGCAATCAGGATCATCTTGCAGGGTTGAGATATGATTTTGACTAGCACCTTGAAAAGAAGAGGGAAGGGGGGAAAAGCATAGAGAAACTTCCCTTCCCAACTGAGACGGAAGGCATTGAGGGGGACTGAGCCCAACACTGGGGGCCTGCAGCAAAAAAGGGGAAGTTGGTGATTGTCTGGGGCTGCAAAAAGATCTATCTGCGGAGTGCCCCATCTGGCAAATACTACTTCCAGTACTAGGGGATCCAGTGACCATTCGTGATGGCCCTGGGAAATCCTGCTAAGAGCATCTGCCAGGACATTGTCCTTGCCTGGGAGATGAACTGCCGTAAGGGAGGTGTTCAGGAATAAGCTCAGGGACCACAACATCATTGTTTATGTGCACAAAGTCAGAGACCGAGTGCCTTGTTTGTTGATGTACCACATTGTAGTGGTGTTGTCTGTTCTGACCTGTACGACTTTGTTCTGAACAGATGTGGAGAAAACTTGAAGTGCTAGAAAAACTGCTCTGAGTTCCAACAGATTGATGTGGAGCAGAGATTCCTGTGGGGGCAAAATCCCTGGGTAGTGAGATCGCCCATGTGAGCTCCCACCCCAAGAGAGATGCATCTGTAGTAAGGATTAAGGAGTGAGACTGAGGGTGAAGGGACCCCTGTCTCAGATTGCTCTGGTCCTGCCACCACTGAAGGGCTTGGATCAGGGTTGAGTCACTGGGATCAATTTGGTTAAGGTCTCTCCTTTGAGACCAAAAGGCTCTCAAATGGAACTGGATGTCCCTCATCTGAAATCTTGCTCCCTGCACCACTGCTGTAGAAGCAGCCATGTGCCCCAGGAGCTGCAGAAAATGCCTTGCTGGTCGAGAGACTTGCAGGGTGAAAGGCCAGAGAGACCAGGGTCCTTGCTCTTTCCAGAGGGAGGAAGGCTCTGGCCTCTTTTGTGTTCAGTTCTGCACCTATGAAGCTGAGGAGCTGGACAGGCTCTAGAACTGACTTTTGAAGATTGAGAAGGAAACCTAGAGATGTGAGCAGTTGCTGAGTTACCTGAAGGTGAAGTTTGGCTTGTTCTGGAGACTGGCATACTATAAGCCAATCGTCCAGGTAAGGAAAGATGGCAATCTTTTGCCTTCTTAAGTGGGCAACTGCTACTGCCAGGCATTTTGTGAATACCCTCGGGGCAGAGGTGAGGCCGAAGGGCATTGCTCTGAACTGGTAATGGCTGAGGGCAGTTCGAATCTGAGGTACTTTCAATGGGAGCTTCCGATGAGAACATGGAAATAGGCATCCTTGAGGTCCAGGGACGCTAGCCAGTCCCCTGGCCTTAAAGAAGGTAAAATAATTCCTAGAGTCACCATTTTGAATTTTGGTTTTAAAAGGTGCTTGTTTAGGTATCTGAGGTCCAGGATGGGCGCCATTCTCCTGTCTTTTTGGGGTAAGGAAGTACCTGGAGTACAACCCTTTGCCCTGGCATAGGGTGGAACCTTTCCACAGCTCTGAGAGCCAGGAGGGTAGAAACTTCTGTTTCTAGGGCAAGTGCCTCTGATGGATTTGCGGTGGGAAGGACCTGGTTCTCATCTTGGAAATTTTTGAAGCTGAGAACCAGTCCCTGGCTTACTACTTCAGGACCCACTTGTCTGATGTTAAAGACTTCCAGTCCTGGACAAAGTAAGCCAGCCTGCCCCCTACAGGTAGAAGAGAATCGGCCCTGGCCACCCCATCAGGGTGCCTGCTTGGCAGGGGCTTTGGGCTGAGGGGTGGAAGCAGGCTTGCTTGCACCCCGTCTGCCTCTCCCTCTAAAGAACCCTCTCTGGGCATAAGCAGAAGAGGAGGCCTGGACTTGGTAAAAAGGCCTATGAAAAGGCCTGCCCCTGCCCCTGGAAGCTGCCTTTGAGGAGTGGCCTGCCTTTCCTTGGCCTGTGCACTCCTATAGGTGGTCCTATATTCATCCATTTTTTCATGTAATTCTCTGTCTGCTCCCCAAACAGAGAATTCCCTACAACAGGAAAATCCATGGCCTTAGACTGGGTATCCTGTGACAGGGTAGTACATCTGAGCAAAGCCATTCTGCGAGTGCCACAGATTTAGCATGACCCTGATGACACATCATTAGAGTCTACTGCAGCATGAAATTGCACCTGAATGCCTCAATACCATCCGCAGCCACCTGTTCCAGCTCCCTGGCAAGCTGGTCAGGGACCTGTTTTGCCAGGACCAGCACAGTATCCCATCTGGATTTCTGGTACCTAGCAGCATAAGCCATATAATTTGCCTGTCTGAGTCCCAAAGATGTTGCCATGTACTGTTTCTTTGCCATGGCATCAATCCTCCTGGAGTCCTTTTCAGGGGGGTGGGAAGCTAGAGGAACATTTGCCTTGTCACAGACTGCAGCCTGCACTACCCCCACATGGCTGCATTGCTGTGTGAGGAACTCCATATCAGAGCCTGATAATGTATACCTCTTGTCCATCCTTTTATCAACAGGAGGTATAGGGTGAGGAGTTTTTAGAATTTTTACTGTCTGTTTCCGAAAAGATTTATGCAAAGGAATAGACAGTCTCCTAGACTCTGGAATATCCATCATTTCTACATAATCAGGCTGCTCTTGGTCATCAACAGGGAGCTGGAGAGTTTCAGCAACTTTCTTATAGAACATAAAATGAGAAGGGGACTCAGATAGCCTGGGGGGAGAAACCCCTGACGGTCTGTCTGGAGAGATGTCTGGTTCAATGGGCACATCCAGACTTTCAAAACCACATTCACTCTCCTCATAGTCCTCTTCCCCCTCCTCCGGTTCATAAAAATCCTCAAAATCATAATCTTGAACCGGTGGAACCGTAGACAGCGCTTCCTGATGGTTCGGTTAAGCTCGGAACGGGAAAGTGACTGGACAATTTGAATTGCTTTAGCTATTTCCTCAGCGGTTGGAGAAAGAACTTTTGGCTCCCACTAGCTGACTTCCTAGTCCTTTTAGTTGGAACCAGCTCCTCAGAGCTGGCTCTTCGTTTGCCCGAGGAAGTATCGCCCTGGTCAGAGGGCACTCCCTCCGGTTCGGCTGGAACCGAACCGAGCTGGCCATCCGGGTCAGCGGACTTTTTGGCCTCCCTTTCCCTGAGCCTACCAACTCTCTTTTCTATGGTGGCAGCAGGAACATTCTTGCACATCTGGCAGTCTGCACTGAGGTGGTCAAACCCCAGACAATATACACAGGTGGTGTGTGGTCAGCCTTCAGCAAAGGCTTCCCACAAACACCACAGTGCTGAAACCCAGTGGGCCCGGTTTTTTTTGGGTTTCTCAGACATAGTGCCAGCCTAACCAAACTTGCCTGTTTATGGCAATCCGCCAAGCAAGACTCTTTATCGGGTTCCCAACCGTGTCACGGTCGTGGAAAAACGTAATGAAATCCGCTTTTATAGAACTGATAAGAACCGGAACCGCACTCTAATGAAGGACTAGTGAAGTTTGAAAATAAACTGATCGGTTCAAACCGAACAGCGCTTACAAGTTCCACACAGAATAAAATAAATCTAAGCCTATCTATTACTTACAATACCACAGACAGAGCTTGAACCGACTGGTTGCGGCTTAATTTCGTCAAAAACGATAAATTAATACTTTTAACCGACAAAGGAACCAAGCAGAAGGAGAAATCTCCGAGCGACAGTTCAGTGAGGCGGAGTAAAGAATCTGACAGTTTGAGTTTGAAGAACAACAGACAGAGTTTCAACCAAGTCAAGATTCGCTGTTCCATGCCTGGCATGGAAAGTTAACTCTTTCACCTCCGGAGCAGTTTGAAGGTTGGGACTCACTGCATATGTCATAATATAGCAAGACTTCATGTTGTTTGAAACAAGAGGACGTGTGGTGGTGGACAGGACTACAAGATGAGTCAGGAACTGGCTGGGTGGGAGAACCCAGAGAGTAGTCTTAAAGGGGAACTTCTGGGAGGTAAGGAAAGTCAACAGTGGGGCTCCCAAGGGATCAATCTTAGGCCCAGTACTTTAAAAAATGTTTTATCTGCTTATCGTCTTTTGGATGAGACGTTAAACTGAGGTCCCATCTGCCTGTTCTAGTAGTTCAGGTGGATGATCAATCCCTTGGCACTTCTCAAAAAAAGTAGGGAATTTTTTATTCAGAACTTCAAATAAACCATAACACATCACAGGTGTAACAGAAAGCAAAATATTAAAACAAGTATGTATTGATGCATACTTAAAATATTAATGCATGTTCTACTATAAAATAACATAACACAAAAACCTGCATACTAAAGTAACACGACATTCATACAACTCATATACCCCCCTTCCCCCACCTTTAAGAGTAGGAGAATTTTTTTATTATATCTTCAAAATCAAATAGGTACAAATAGTATTGATTCACACAAAACATAATATACAAATATAAAATGAGGAAAGCAAATAAGTATTTCAATACTCCTGTCAGGATTTCTTCAAAAAAATATTTAACACGATAAGGAAATTATAAAAACGAAACAATATCCCTCTCCCCCACAAAAGAGCAGGGGGATTTCCTCGGTGTCCTGGCCAAATTTCCCCCATTCACTAAAAAAAAATACCACCAACAGCTTACTCTGATTCAAGGTCAGTTGACATTCATCTGTATCCCGCCCGCCCCGGTCATGCCTGAAAATAGGCAGAATTTGTCTAGTGCACTTACCCAGTCAACAAAAACTAAATAAATAAATAAATGTTGGGGACGGGATCCAAGGGGAAGATGTGGCTATTTGCAGGTGACACACAATCTGGGGCAGAGTGGAAAGTAATGAAGGGGTCAGGACATAGAGGGAAGATCTAAAGCAACTGGAGAAAATATCACAGGTCTGGCAACTAAAATTCAATGCAAAAAGTGCAACATTTTGTGTATTTATTTAATTTATTTCAAACGTTTTATCAGGAAAGTCATACTAGGTTGGTATCATCTTGTTTCCAGATGCATCCTGGGGGGAGGGGGGAAGAGAACAGCACAGATCCATGGTACAGTGTACAAAAATAATACAATAATATTTATTTATTTTATTTAAAAGTTTGATAACCGAGGCTTGTTTCCAGGTGTGACCCAGGGAAAGGGGAACTAAATAAGTGTCAGTTACAATCAACTGAAGTGCAAGAAACAGCATTACTAAAGTGCAATACAGTGGCAGCAAAAATCGTGGAAGGAATACATAGAGGTAAAAAAAAAAGCAGCATTACTGTACATTGGCGTCAGTTAAAGATTTACAAAGGTGTGCGGGGGGGGATCAGACAGGTGTAAATTCAAGTGAGGCAAAGCCCTCAGATGAGAGAGAGAGGGTGAGGGGAGTGTGAGAGCACATAGGTATAGGGTAGGGTGGCTGGGGGAGAGAGAAGGGGAAGGGGAGGGTTGAGGAGGAGACAGGAGCAAGTAGGGGGAGGTTGGCTTAGCAACCGCTTTGGGATAGTAGGGATGAGACATGGTGAACAAGAGGAGGGAGCTGGATCCATTGGGAGGGAAGACAGTAAGAGAAGGCAACCTGACCAGTGCTAGGGTGAGGGATCAAGAAGGAACAGGAATCTCTAGAGTGAAGAGGATAGGAGGAGAGTAGAGAGGATACGAAGAAGGGGAGGGAGGCAAACCAGAATTTTCCAATAAGGGAAGAGCAGTGGGAAAGGAAGCATGAGGGTAAGTGGCAATAGAAAGAGTGGAATAAAGGGAGCAGTGAGGAGTGCAGGACGGAGAGTTAGTAGCAAAGTGATGGAAGGCATCATAGAGGGTGTCCAGCCTAGTGAGAGTGGAGGGAGGGGGGTGCTGCACTGTAAACTATGTCCGCATAGTCAAAAATTGGAAGGAACATTTTGACAAGCCTTGTTACAGTAAAGGATGCCTAGTTTGGGCCGAAGCTTTGGGCGTATACTGTAGCACTGATGTGTGCTGAGAAGTCTAGTTTACTGTCGAGCCACACACTGAGGTATTTATAAGTGTGTACTACCTCCAGTTGGGTACCATCAAGGGTGGAGAAGACGGGAAGAGGGAATTGCTTTGCTAGCTTTTGGCTGGTGCTAAAGGTCATGGACACCATCCTCTTGGTATTTACTTTGAGCTGGTTGCCTTAAAACCAGCACAGTACATTATGCATCGTGGTTGTAGTAAGGATGCAACCACAGACATGAAGAGACCTGATACATAGATGACAGTGTCATTGGCATACATATGAATATGGAGGAGACACAGATGGAAGGGAGGTCATTTAGAAAGATAAAGAATAGTATGAGGCCCAGGATAGGGCCCTAGGGAACTCCATCAAGAATGGGGAAGGGGATAAAGCACCACCCACCTGCAGATTGCTGGCAGTTAGTCTGGTAGGAGGGACCACTGACCTGCTGGAGTAGAGAGACCAGATGAGGCCAACTCAATTAAATTTTTATTCAGCCAGCTTGTTTAAAAGAGGAGGTTGGGATACTGAATCAAACACTTTAGCAATATCTATAAAAATGGCCACAGTGATGCGACCATTGTCCATCCCTGTAAAGATAGAGTCAGTCACATGGAGAAGGGAGGTGATTGTGGAGTATTTGTTTTTTTTCTGAAACCAGACTGGAAAGGGGATAAGAAGGAAGAGGAGTCAAGAAAGTTGACCAATCTGGAGTGGACTAGCTACTGCAGTTTACCAAGCGAAGGAAGGAGAGATAGGTCTGTAGTTTCTGGGATGATGGATCATCCCTTTGTATTACCTTTGGTAGTTTTCCAGGTGATGGGGATGGCACAGAGAGAGAAGAGAGGTTCAAAAGGTGGGTGAGCAGGAGGAGAATAGCAGGGGCTGATATGTGGAGGAGTTTGGGGTCTAGACATCAGGGCTGTATTTTGAGGGGCTGAGAGATTTGAGGGCAACTAAAACTTCCTGAAGATCGATGAGAGGGAAGTGAAACCAGCAGACAAGGTGGGTTGTGGTAGGGGAGGGGTGACTGAGGACTGAGAGGGAGCAGTGCATGTTGTAAATAAATTGTTGAAAAGGGAGGCAACAGCAAGGTGATCGGAGACCAGTGAGCCATCTACTTGGGGGGCAGGCTGGGTGGTGGCTCAAAGAGGGAGGATTACTTCCAGAAGTTGAAAGGGAGGATAACAAAATATACAAATTTATATAGGAAAATGCTTCAGAATAAAATTGCCATACAGTAGATTAAGGCACAGGGTCATAATTGGTGACCAAAAACGTAGCAAACAATGCTGCAGTCAAAATGTCATGCTCGACATAACATCGGGCTAAACAGTGACCACACAAGAACACACACACCCCATTGAAACAATGGGACTTTTTGTGAGGGGTTCACCCCACACCCCTGACATGGGGCTTTGCCTCCACACCCCGGACTTTAAATAATCAACTCGGTGGGGGGGACTTTGGAGATGGGGAGAACCTCAGGAGGAGGGACATTTGTTTTTTTATTAAAAAAAAGCTGCAACACTGGGAGACCTGGGGGGAACCAAACTGTGGTCCCAGGTCTCCATCACTGCTGTGTCCTGGTGCCTTAGCCACTCCACCATGGGAGCAGCTCATCCAGGCTCAGCAGCACAGGCTTCTTCACTCTTTCCTTCACTTCATGGTCAGGGACAGGAGTAGTGGTAATTCCCTACCGCTCTTACACCCCTGTCGCTGTAAATGCTTTCGCACTTCACACAGCACGGTTCTTGCCGCACTGTTTGTGAAGCGCTATATTGACCCGGTACCATAAATTAACCTACAGTAAATTATGAAACAGGCATACAAATATTAACATAGGAGAAATAACAATAATATGAGGAATTGGCAGTACTGACTTATGAACTGAGGGAGAAGGGCTAAGCTAGTGTTAGTGTAAGGAGGAGGGCTGACAACAGAAGACCACCCCAGTATCATGTAGGAGTGGGTAGCGACATCATGATGGAGAGACTTCAGAGTGAGAATGGAAGGAGCAGAATGAATGGAAAGGGGAGAAAGCCCCAAATTTGATTGAAGTGGTACGAGAAGACAACTTGGTCGGCAGTATATTTCATTGGTGGGAGAACAAGAGAGTGAATGCCATCGTTGTGAAGGGAGTAAGAGGTAGAAGGGGAAAGAGAGAGGAGAGAGATGCAAGATACAAGGGGAGGAGCACCTAACCAAAATTTGAGATAAAGTAGGCACACTGGGCACACACAGTGGTCAGGAACATGAAGACAATATAGAATTGGAAAAGTATATAAAAAAACAGAAGAGAGGGATCTTGCATTCTTACCAGCAGACAAAGCAGCCAGCACAGTGCAAAAGAGAAGTGGGGAAGACGAATAGGATACTGGGATGTAAGATAAGATCATTAAAAGGACACAGACGTGAGTAAACATGATATCATGGGGGAAATGTGTAAGGTGCAAAAGTTAAAAAAGTACACATATAGAAACTGGCCAAAGAAAACCTGTATAGAGTTGTGGGTGCCCAGAAATGGGGAGCTGAGGAACAAATGGACTGTGGGGTAGGGAAGGTATAGGATAAGAAGTAGGGGGCAAAAGGGCAAAAGGTGGGAGTGGCGGGGGGTATGCAGCAAAAGAAACTAGAGGGAAAAAAGAGGAGGATGACAAGTTACAGGGTTCTTATGCTCGTTAGGTTCTTAGAAAGTTGGAGATGTTCTCCATTACTCATCAGTATTCTAACATGGACTACAGTGAACTTGGAAGATGAACCAAGACCAGTACAGGAAGATTCAGGTTAAAGGCCCCACTGACTAGCAGTAGGACAAGGACTAGGATAGGAGGTGGTATAGCACAGTGGTTTAAGGCTCTGAACTGCAAACCTGAGACCTGGGTTTGAATCCCACAGCCCCACTTGCATACTGTGTGACCCTAAGCAAGTCACTTAACTTCCTTGTGCTCCCAGGTCACACTGTAAACAAGCTTCAGCTTAGTGTGTCTTTTCTGATTAAAAAAAAGACTACTGACACTGCCCCACATTACATCATGCCCATTCTAAACCTTTGAATGCTGGAAAGCCCATTACAACTTGCTTACTGTTTAACGTGATGGCCTGCATCTGTTTAGCAGACATCAACATGCAACATCCCTCCCTCCCTGTAAAGCAATCCCCGATATACAAAAAAGTATACAGATCCCTGGATAACACCCCACGAACACTCATTATAATCTACTGTTTTTTTTTTATGATTCTTAGCTGACATACACCTCAGTAACATGCAGACATGGCTCATCTACCCAGACGATGCTCAGATGCAAGCTACACTGCAATTCTATTCACTGGAGATGGGCGTGCCACATGCCTGGTCCTTCAGAAGTGAAAGGCATGTGCAGTAATCCATCATGCTCCCCTCCCCCCTCTCTTCCCCCCCTCCCTGTGTGTGTGTGGGGGGGACCACAGAAAGCATATCAGTTTTCAAATGGTCTTCTATCCCACAGAAGCAGTGTCAGCCATTTCAGTGTTCTGCCAATCTGTCACCCCCAATGGTTTCCTGGAGGTGTTTAGTCAGACAATTGTTTCAGATATAATGAAGTATCACATGGGGGAATATTAATCTGCAATACAGCACATCATTCTAAAATCAAATAGAATATGCAGGGAATAAAGAAAAGTAGAGCTTCATTCTATGAATTAATTCTGTAGTCCTGTAAAGAATGATGAACCACACTTTAGAGGTGTAGTCAGACAATATAAATGTGTATACACCGTGACCATGTTTGTTACCCCATCTGACACAACACACACACACATTTTGTACACCACTATACTGCTTGTTGGTCCCACCCATGCACTGATAAATACGGTTGTTATACATTGCTCTGTCAACACTGATGCTGCTGATGATGCAGTACTCTTTCAATCCCACCCTGACCCCCACTCCCTTCAAGCCACTCTCCAGAAATCTTTCAGCCAGGCTGAATCATGGTTCATTGACCACAGACTCATTCTCAACCACAAAAAGACAAAGTCTATGCTTTTCTCCCACAACCAGAGTAGGCACTGTGGCTCCCCCCTGAACATTATGACTAGCAAACTGCTCCCAATAGATCAGGTTCTTAGCTTTAAATATCTCGGCATTACCTTTGACATGGCACTATCCTTCCATGAGCATGTCCATCTCCTTTGCACCAATATAAATACTCGTGTTGGCCTACTTTTACCACAGAGGGACTGCCTCCCCCAATGCTCCAAGGCTCGCTTTCACCTCCTCTGTTCTCTCTCTTGTGGACTATGGACTCAGTCTATGGGGCAGTAGCAAACTCTACCCTCCTAAGAATCAAAGTCTCACTAAATAAAGCATGCCACCTACTTACAGGCTGTGACAAACTCACCCACACCTGCACCCTATACGACCTAGCCAAGCTTCTCAAGTTTGAGAAGCGCCTTCAGTACCAGTCCTATCTCTTCACCAAAAAAATTATGGTTGGACTGGCCACACCTAGACTCTCCACCTTACTACAACCTACCCCACTAGACCCCCACTGCAGCACTGCCTGGACCATCCTACATGTGCCCAGAGTTAGGACTTCACTGGCCCAAATGTCCTTTCCTACAAAGCTCCTGCTTGGATAAACTCCCTCCCACTTCCATCTCCAATGAAAACAGACTCAGCCCTTCAAGACCTCACTCCAACACAATCTCCGCTCCTTGCACACCTGCAACTGCACATAGCCTACTCAGAATGCTCAGCTCCCATCCACCCCCTTCTCTGCCTTTGACAACGGACCTATGTCCCGTCTCACCCCCACCCCGGATGTATGCCTGCTGCTATCTTATGCCCTGTGCTCAATGAATATATCCTGCACTGTATATATGCTGCACTGTTTGTATTTTTTTGTACTGCACTAGTTAACCCTTCTGTTTGCACTGTATGTATTTATTACACTGTATCATGACTACCTCTGTCTGCACATCTCTGTATTCCCTGTACCACACTGTCTATTGTACCTTGTCTAACCTGACATGGAGCTCTTTGAAAAGGAGTCTATGACTCAAGGAATTGTAATTCTGATACTAAAACAAAATAAATGAAAATAAAGACACCACATACTGCCCCAGTGCCTATACTCTACTGTTCCGGGATGCAAAGACAGTTTCAGTGGCAAACCCTTGTAGATGTGTCTCTTAGGTATTAGTTTACAAAAAGGATTGTCCGGCCATGTGCTGCACTGCATTATTTAATGCCCCAATGCAGAGTCGTGTTGCCTCCTTAAAATAAAAATATACACCATGGAGTACTTCTTCCTACATCCTGGCCCCACTCCTAAAACTGCAATTATTTGTTCATCCTGAAGCCACACAACTGGAGTCAGTGAAGCCTACATTACATTTAGATACATTCCAAACTGATCCAAATGGCAGCCCTGCATCATCCAGTTTTCTTTGAAAGCTAATGAAAAATATCCAGGTTGGATATAAAAAAAAAAGCCGTATGTCTTCAGCCATTCTCACTTGCACATGCATGCATTCCAGCCAGATCTCATTTCTAATTTAGCAGGAAATGCTTGAGACCGCACCCTTATAAACTGTGCACAAATTACTATGGGACCCTGTACACACTGCATTATTGTGTTCATTTTTTAACTTTCCCCATATACAAGAGTGGAATTATTTTTTCTACAACAGCCCAACAGCTACCTTCTCAGAAACAAAAGGTGCAAATACACCCTTGTCAGTAACAGTATCACATATTGCAGTCCCCACATGGTGTAGGGCTAGTGTTCCCATTAGATAAATGTAGACTGGGGCACCAAAATAATTTTACATACAGACTAAAGGTGGAATTCGTAAAATAATACTCTCCCCCCCCCCTCCAGCAGAGAGAGAGAGAACACACACACACACACACACTTGATATATGTAATAAACATTTGACTTAAAGTGCACTATAAAATTATAGAAATTCAGTGTTGAACATTACTTTAACCTCCTGACACCTTCTATTAATTCTGTTCCTGTCAGCTCCGGTGCCTACCACCGAGCTCCTGTATGGGTCTCCACCTCTGTAGTGGATTCATTCATAAACTGATATTGGGTCTAGCATGCTAATGTCACCAATTCACAGGCACGGAGCAAGGTGCAGAAGGGAAGCACTTTGGCAGAAAACGGAAACCAGTCACGGAGAAAGAAATTCACCCCTCCCCAAATAAATCCCCTATGCTTAATATAAATACACAGGCACATTACCCCCTTTAGGATTACCCCTGCATTACCCCCTCCCACCCACTCACCCACTACCACCACCCTATCTCCCCATCCCACGCAGGCATACTAGGGCAGCTTTCTCTCTGTATTAGCCAAACTAATACACGATAATTGTGTTAGAGAGAAATTGGCGTCTTTGGGATCCTGTTATTATGCTTGTATAAGGAAAATTATTCCATATGTCACTGAGATTTTGACATTACCAAACCAGAAACGGCAAGCCAATACTACAGTTTTAATCTAGGAAGGGTGTTTAATTCTGTACTTAGAAAAAAACAGTTGCAATAGGAGAAATGGGGTGGGGGCTCTTTCTGAACTGCTAAAACATTAAAAATGGTTACATTTTTATTTAGATGGACTATAGGGAAGGGGTCGTCCACGCCTCTGTGTGTAGCTACCGTCAGCGTCCATTTGCACATACAGAGCCAATGTGTATGGGATTTGTGAATGAAGATGTGTGTATGTGCCTGGTGCTGGTGGGATGGGAGGGAGGTCATATTTCGCAAGCAGATAATCATTCACGATTTCTTGAATCAAACTGCCTGGACTGAAAATACAGGAGAACTGAAAGCCACTCAGCGTATATGTTAGGGAACCACCGTAAAAAAACGCTCGGAAAGCTTGATTTTGTACAACTAGAAATTAGACATTAGCAAGGCAGTGTCAGTGACTCGGCTGTGAAAGATTCACACGGGTGTAATATCGTATAGTCTCATTATTGATATGGACAGGCTCTCTCAAAGCACCTTGGCCAATAGAACTATTAACCGCAAAGGGGGTGGAAGAAGTCCACGTCCATGCAGTAGGCTCCGCTAAAGGATGCTGGCCATATGTTGCTATACCCCTCCTGAAAAATCGTGTGCCCGGTCCCCACACAAAATCAATACCCTAGCTAGTACACACCCACCCTCCACGCACCGGGTCACCTACAACGGAGTATTCAAGTGAGCATTAAAATCACAATTGACATATTCAACTACGGTACAAACTACTAGCCAGCGCCAAGTAGAACAGAAAACCTATAGGCAAACACATCCAGATTTATCTGTAGAAGAGGGCTGAAAACCCAGCGATTGCAACCGGTCTGCACGAAGGTCCTCCCCCTCCCAAGCGTGTTGTATTAGATACTCTTTCAGTCCTTTACAATGATCACTATTGCAGAAAAAACACGGTGCACAACTAATAGGCTGTGAAACTTCCACTGACAGCAAATTGTGTGTGTGTAAAAGATTCGGTAGCCTGGTGTTAGCATTTTCTCCCTAGGGCACCGGGACTGCAGATTACCCTAACCTGTCACTCTCGGTGTGTGCAGATCCCTTCATCCCCTGGATTAGAACGAGTCTTAATCTCCCTTCAATGGAAAGCGAAGGACTAAATCATTAAATACTTCTGCCTCAAAGGTAGTCCCCGTCAAGGTTCTCTAGCAGCCATGGCAGCGTGGGCCAGAGGTTTGAGAATGGGCTTGAGAGCCCATGACCCGGGTTCAATCCCGCCAGACGCACTTACTGCGACCAGTGCTTCAATTGTCTTAGGTGCAAAAAATATATATGAATTGGTAAGAGTAAGATCCTCAGGTAAAGGAAAAGACGCGTCCAAGTTAGGCTATCCCAGATATATATCATGTTAAATGAAAAGAAAAAAAAAAAAGCTTCAGCCTGGATTTTCTGTTACATATAAATGAGCTGTTTCTGCTACAACCGAGAAATAATTTAGCTGATGCTCTTAGTGCTGCGTTTACTTGCAAGGACTTTTATTGCATTGATCAGAAGCAGTGAGATGCCGAACATGAGCACGGAACAGCAAACACTGCCAGAGCCAACCTACAAAAAAGCTACTATGAGAGTTGCCTTACCTCCAACACACAGAAGAGACATGGTTTCTGCTCCGTCTGGGTCCCCAACGACTGCAGATTGCTCCCGCACTTGGTCTCAGCTGGGGGTTTGCTGCTGAAAGGCTATGTGGCTGCTGGAAAATTGCATACTTGAGGCTGGACTGGGGGCTCTGTTCTCTCACTTACTAGCAGCCAGCCATTTTGTTTCAGCACCACGGCCCTTGGACAGCTCCTGACGTCACGCTGTCACAAGTGATGAGAGCCAGGAGGTGGGGGAAGTGGAAACACCTGATCCAGCTCGGTCTGTCTCTGTTGTACGAAAAAACCCTCGAATTGAATCTACCGTATGACTAATGCAAAAAATATAAACCCCGTCGTTTCTAAGAAACGAACAACCCAATCCTGGCTCGGAGCTATACTCCAGGGCTGCGTGAGCCGCAAGCCTCAGGCTGTCATCATCACATAAATTGGCCTAGGACGGGTCGACAGTGACTGACGTTACCCAGATGAGCTTAGCGCCCCCAAAAGCAGTATACATCCGTGAAATCTTGTAATGATGGTCTGTAGCTGGGATCTTCAGGCTGTGGAGTTGACTAGTCCCATGTCCCAGGAACAAACTGAACTGGGAACAGGTTATTTTGGGTCCGGAGAGGAGGGATACTGCTTGCAGGGCTCATGTCCCATTTTCCTAAGGTTTCCTCTGTAAACTGTTGAGAGCCCCACACTCTTACCTATAGTTAAATCACATTTCCCCGTAAAAGTTAGTACCCAAGCTGGTACCCAACCAGTGCCAGTGGTAAAACAATCAGCAGTCTATCGATAAAACAGAATACAAACTCAGCTGGGATGATTTAAAACGTCATGCAGACTAAACCGGTTAAAATGAAGGGCCAGAAACCCTGCGCAAATAAACATGTGGTCCAAAATTCAATTCAGTTCGTTATCAGATAGTTTGATAAAGGATACCCGACTCCGTTGATTGGGGGTCTGGCCTTTTGCAGAAAGGTAATGGGTTAAAGAGGGAGTCCGGCCACAACTTCTCCCATCAATAAATTCAGAATTTAAGATCAGCATATTCCAATCCCAAAGGTAAACTATCTCCAAGTTACATTGCTTAAAAGTTGCAAGTCATTTTGCAACCCTAATTTCACTGCCTGTTCAAAATGCCAGTTTCAGTGAAGAACTACTCATGGTGTCATAACCAGAACTCCCAGTTTAGTCCTCCCTGCAAGCTACTTTAGAGACTTATTTCTTCCAGGTTACATAAAACTGTAGTTGTAGTAAACACTGGAAAAAGAAAAGCATACACTGGGTGGGTACATGGCAGGCATCTTCATAATGTGCAGATGCAAGGTGCTTAAGAATGTTTGTTTATTTTTATTTCGTTTTTGTTGACATGGTAAGTGCACTAGACAAATTCTGCTTGTTTTCAGGCACCACCCGGGGGAGGAGGATACAGATGAATGCCAACTGACCTTGAACCAGATTAAGCTGTTTGTGGTATTTTCAGTGGGTGGAATGCAGGGACAAAGGTGCAGTTTTCAGAATACTGCAAGGATGAGATTTAGAAATGCAACCAGGCTGCAACTGTGGAATGCAGTAATGACAGCAATCTTGGAAAGTAACTGGGACACACAATTTTGGAATGTAGCAGAGATGCTGAAATTCATAATGTAGTGGTGTCTAAGTTTACAGAATGTGGCAGAGATATGCACTTTCAAAATGCAGGAGACAGTTGTAATATATGGCAGTGATAGTCAGTTTCGTAATGTGTCATAGATACATAATTTTGGCATGCCACGGTGATGCACAATATCAGAATGTGGTTGGGATGCTTGATTTCGGATCATAGCGGCAACATGCAGTTTCACAATGTGGCATGGGTACAATCTCAGAATGTGGTGGGATGCACAGTTTCAGAAGGTGATGCTCACATGCAAATTCAAAATGTTGTAGGGATGCAAATTTTGGAAATGTGGTGGGACGCATCATTTTGGAACGTAGCAAGGAAAGGTATTTTGGGAATGTGATGAGCAAGCACAACTTTGGAAAGTGTCTGGAGAGCATAATTTCAGAATGTGAAAGAAATGCATAATTTTGGAATGTGGTGAGGACAAGCATTTTCTGAATGTGACAGGAAGGGAGACTTTTGAAATGTAGTGGTGACATTTTCAGAATGCAGCAGGGATGCACAATATTGGAATGTGTCTAGGACATATCATTTCAGAATGTGACAGGGACATGCAATTTCAGAACTTGGTGGGGATGCACAATTTCAGAATGTGGTGATGACAGTTTTGGAATGTGGTGGTGATGCAGTTTTAGAATGTGGTATTGAAACAAAACTTTGGAATGTTTCAGGATGTGCAATTTTGGAATGTGGCAGGACGTGCACTTTTGAAATGTGGCCAGGACAGACAATTTCAGAATGTGTGGAGACATGGCATCTTGAATGTGGCAGTGATGCAATTTCAGAATGTGGTTGAGTTGCACAATTTTGAAATGTGACAGAGATGTGCAGTTTTGGAATGTAGTGGTGACAAAACTTCAGAATGTGGCAGGGATGCATAGTTTCGGAATGTGGTCGGGACACAATTTCAGAATGTGGTGGGAAGTACAATTTTGTAATGTGGCAGTGATGTTCAATTTAAGAATTTGGCAGGGACGTACAATTTCAGAATGTGGTGGTGACAATTTTTTTTTTTTTTGTAATTAACATTTTACTGATTTTAGGAAAGTAAAAAAATATCAGAACAATCTGGATTCCTGGCCAGGGAAAGTCCTATGGATTGTGGTGACACAATTTCAGAATGTGGCATTGAAGTAAAACTTCACAATGTGGTGGGGACGTGCACTTTTGAAATGTAGCAGGAACGCACAATGTCAGAATGTTGCCAGGACACACAGTGTGGGAATGTGATGGTAATGTGATGCACAATTTTGACGTGTGGTGTTTGCTTACAATTCTGGAATGTGGCAAGGACAAGCAATTTCATAATAAAATGGCATGTCCTGTCACATTCTGACAGAGTGCATTCCCACTATATATTCCGAAATTGCCAGTCCCCACCAAATTCCTAGATGTGTGTCCATCACATTCCAAGATTGTGTGTCCCTACCACATTTTGAGATATTAAATCCATGCCACATTCTGGAATTGCATATCTCCCTCCCCAGCATTCTGAATTGTGCATAACCTTGACATTTCATTGGTATATCCAGTGCTGCTTTCCCAGACCACCTCCTGCCACATTCTAAAGTACAGTAACATGCATCTGAATATTCTGGAAACACATGCACTGCAGCCAACCCTGTGTCAGGTTTAAAGTAATAGGTCTGATAAGGTTGCTGACAGGGAGGACTAGGCTGTGAGTTCTGGTTATGACATCATTGGATCTTTACTGATAAGCTTTTGTTAAACAGGGAATGGAATCAGGGTTACAAAATGGCTCATAACATTTAAGCAAAGTAAAATAGAGCCCTACTTTCTGGTAGGCTTTTTGGAGGTATGCTAATTGTAATTCTGCAATGTCACACTTTTGGCCAGACTCCCTCTTTAAGTCCTGTACAATGGGCTACTATCCAAAATCTAGAACTGCAGTTTTAAGTGAATCCACCTTTTGAAGGACAGACTTTGATTTATTTGGGGTCTTCCCATAAGGTGGAAGTAACCAGCCAGCTTTCCAGTATTCATTAGGATTCCCTTATCAGGGACATTGGGGTCAGACATAGCAGAAATCTCAGCCAAGATTCACACAACAGATTAGAATGTCCGCACAAACAGATGGAGTTTACCGCAGGGTAGTTTAATTTTCAAGTCAAGTCACATACTGTATTCATCCAAATTCACGTCTTTCTGCAACTAATCCTCCATAGCACTGTTCCCCACCTTCTTCTTCCAAACACTGGGCCAGATCACATTCTGTAGCATAAAGTCTGGCAGGTACATTGGCCCCTGCAGAAGCTGGGCATCCTTCATGGCTCTAAACTAACACACAGTCTGGGAATACATCTCCCGATGCAGGGATTATGGTGTCTGCAAACAGGGCATGTCAAGTTTGTGGACCACAGTCCATACCGGGCAGTCTCAGGGCTCTTTACTAGCACCTGAGCTTGGATGCCATGGTCAGTGATAGGTCATACTTCCAGTGCAATAAGCATTGGGTTTCATTTGACCAGCATGCAGCCTCTATACCTTAGTAGACATAGTATCTCTTGGATCCTGGTGCCCTTCCTCTTTATTGTTTCTCCCTCTTAACCTTCTGCCTCTTACTTCTCCTCCATTCTGAATCTCTGCAGATTACAGCCTCTGCAACTTCAGTTGGTATCTTGATCGTTTCTCCTCATGCACCCAAGGGATGTTTGTTACTTAGATAGATTTTGGAAGGTTCTGTGAACAGTGTCAGGCATTCCCTCTTCTCCTCCTCCTCCAGTTACTGATTAAGCAATGATGCATGACAGAGTATTGTGCTGAGACAACATCATACCTTAGGTGGGTGGGCATGATGCTGTAGGCCGAGTGCATCCAACACCCGAGAAGTGACGCTATCCCCACAACACAAGCCCTGGAGTGCATTACTGCAACTATAAAATGGCTTGCTTGTAAAAGAAAAAATGGAAAACAATGTTTAAAATACATTTTTAGTTGTGTTTTGAATAGGCGTGATGTTGTGCTAGGATAACATCATAGTTGAAGATCAGCATACACCAATCAGAGTCAAGGAATTTTTCTTACCATTTTATAATTAAGCCTTGACCATGCCAACCATACACCCTCAGAGCATGATCAACCTGACAAGTCCAGCTTTAACCTTCTCACTACCAAAGCAGTTACTGGACTCTAACTCAAGGGAACCCTTGGGTACCTTGGGGCTACACTTCCCCAATTTAGATTCCTGTTGTCTGCAGCAAGGGCTTTGGAACAGTTGACTTACCCCCTCAGAGTTTCTCTGAAAGAAGTTACACAACTTGTGACCTGCACAGGCAGAAACCCAAAGGAATGCTAACAGTTATTAAATGACATCCTGCCTAGATAGGAAATGTGTCAATGAAAGGGATCCTGTGAAAGAAACTGTATAGGGAATATTGTTATCTTGCACTGAGATCTTCACACTCCCACTTTGGATCTTAGCCAAGGTTCCCACATCCAGGGCCTATTGGGCATCACTTCCCTAACCACAGACCTATAACCCCTCCCACATCACATTACTTATAATTCAGTGCAGCCAAATATCTTACACATTTCACAGTTCTCCAAAACCTTGCAGAAACAGAAAAGGGTTAGTTCTTCAAACCCTTATCTTGGAACTTCTCTTCAAGGCACCTATAAGGAATTATGCAAACTGCAGGTGAAACTCCTCCCCCAGACCTCTTATAAGTATAATGACGAAAGGAGGCCCTAATTGTCCATCTAATGAGGAAGAAAAACAGTAATCATGGAGGCAAGTCCTCATCCTGATTTGGAATCTGCATTAGCAGGGGGGTAACAAAACTGTCTTTGGTAATCAGCAGGTGCTCCACACTGCTGGGCAAACAAAAGAAACCCTTCTCCTACGAGAATGAGTGGCAATAGCTCTTTGTCTTGACTGTAGCACCATCCATTTGATTCAATGGAGGGGAGATACTTCTCCCACCTGGAAATTAGTGTCACTCACCTTCTTCATGCACCTGGGCAACAGATGTTCACCATCCTCCTCCTGGAGAGGAAAAAGTACAGTATATTTTTTTTCTGCACCCCTCCCCCAGTTAAAATAAAAAGTAAGATGATGCTGTCTCTACTATCAATTTATTGTCAATAAAATTACAGTAATGATGTCACTTCTGTCATTTTAGTGAGGATAACATGACACTTGCGAGTTTGCTGTAGCATAAACCATTAGTGGCCTGGCCTTCTGATAGGGAACTGCAGTATGTTAACCCAGTCATAAAAATGATACCCACTTCTGTCTCCCTCCCAACCCCCTTAATCTGGTTTATACTGCTTTTGACTGGTGATGTTGAGATAAACCCTGGCCCTCTATCTCAAGACAATGCCCTACAAAGGCATGTTTGGCAGTCAGGTGGGCTTAAACTTGCTCACTTAAATGTACAGAGCTTTGTATCAAAGAAACATGAGACTGAGGCCTGCATAGCCCAGCATGACCTAGACATACTTAGTTTAGCAGAGTTATGGTTAAAACTTACAATAAAAGATAACCTTTAAGCCATGGAAAGATATACGCTGCTTCAAAAGGATAGGGTTGGGAAAAGAAAGGTAGGGGGATTCTGGTCTATTATAAGGATGAACTAGAATTAACTTTTAAATTCAAACTACAATCCTAGTACTGAGTGTGAATGGTTACTTCTTGAGCTGAAGTTGGGAGGATGTTACAAGCTGAAGTTTTGTACAGTGTATAATCCTCCAAAAATGGGTCGAAATGGGTTGAAAGATATTTTGCAATTTTTAAGCTCTCTGCAATCGAGAAGTGATATCTTGGTGATGGGTGACTTTAATATACATGGGGACCCTGAAATTGAACCTGAAACTGAGTCTCATTACTAATGCTGGATTATGTCAATTTATAACTTCATATACTCGCATGCATATGAAAAATAATAAACATACTATCCTCGCTTGGTTACTTACCAAGAACCCAACTAATGCAAAAAGTAAAGGCACATTTCCAGATGCAGTCAGTGATGATCTGGCAATTTACTGCACCTGGAAATGTGAAAGGATTAAGCCACCTCCAATATTTATTTCCTTTAGAAATTCACCAATGTAATCAGTGGTGGGTTGCTATGGGACTTAGATTAGATTGATTGGTCTTATTTTGATGCAATTCCCAAGGTGGATGCTCCAGCTGATTATTTTACCACATCCCTTTTTGAACTGCAAAACAAGTACTTCCCTAAGATCTCCAGGAGGGTTAGAGGGGTTGTTAACAAGTGTATTACCCCAAATCTGTTTCACGTGATGAAACTGAGGGACAATGCATGGAAACTTTTTAAACCCACAGATAGTGACATTGATTTTAACAATTATCGTAGGTTAAGAAACAAGTGTAAGATCAAACTCAGACAAAGTAAATCTGATTATCATCAAAACCAACAGAATAATGACTTAAAAAATCCTAACAAATTCTGGTCATCAATAAAGTCTCTCATGAATCTAACAATTAAGCGACAGACTGAAGTGTTTTACAATAATGGAAAAGAATTAACAAACATGCAGGAAATCAGTGAAGTTTTTCTTAACAAGTTCATGTTCTTAACCAGATATACTAAGGACTTTGACCCAATTGATAACATAGAGGATAATTACTGGAAATCGGTGGTTAACCACAATATAATCAGCTCAAATTGTTGCCAGGACAATCAAGTAAACATCGAGAGCACAGCTTGAAATGTTTACAGTTGTCATAGCAACCGCGAGAGCTGATTACATTCATGGTTAACCACCGATTTCTGGTCATTGTGTTTTATAGTGTATGGACACACCTCGTACATCTGTCACATATAATGTATCTGCAACTCTGTTAGCAAAAAAAAAACCTTACCATGCTAGAGGTTTGAAGATAGTAAAACTCTAACGTTTATTTGAGTACATCCACTCTTGATGGGGTGTCGAGTGATATTCAAAACAGCTATAGTAATACAGCAACATCTTTTTAAATAGGTACTGTGAATACAGTCGTACGATGGTTTCAAGAACAAAACAGTGTTTAACTAACTAGTTAACTAAAAATTCAAAAATAAACTCAGCTTCATCCTGCATGTTTCTGGTTGGTTGGTGTTGGTCATATGACTCTGCGACAGCATATGCGTCTGCATCTTCACCCCTGGGCAGCGTGATGTGTCATATAAGCATGGAGTTGGGAGAGCAGCACGGGTGAAAGGTAACCTGCCAAAATAAGAAAAAAAGAATATTTTTGGCTGTATTAAAATAAATATTTTACAACACACTTAAGATAGAAGAATTCGGGCCAGAAAATAACAAGTTACTCAATCTTCATTGAAGGAGGAGTCGATCACTACAATTCTTCTCTTTTTTGTTGCCCTTAGTAATTGTTGTTGACAATTATGGAGATTCCTTCTCCAAGCAGATTAAAGTTTACACCAGCTACGCTCAGTGGGTTTCTTTGTTGTGTAGATGCAGGGGTCATTACTTTTTCTGGTTGTGCAACGGCACTGCTGGTGGAGGGCTGCATGATGTCATTGTTGCTCTGATGACCAACAATGGCTGAATTTCTCTTTGGTTTTTCATCACTCAGAAGAGAATACTTATTAACGGATTGGAGTGAATGGTGCCACGACACTTGTTGGACTTCTGTCAGGGGTACGTCACTGTCAATAAGACACTGAATCGATGTTTTCCTCATTGAGTGATTTGTGATACGTTTCTCACTCGGGAGGTCAGCAGAAGTTTTTATTACGTTCATAATGTTCCTCATCTTGTTCTCCTCTAGTGACATGCATCTAAACCAGAGGGACAGCACAGGTTTGAAATTTATGTTATGTCAAGTAAAAGGGGCATCTGGCTTAAGCATGTCAAGTGGTCTGTGATTTGTACAGCTTGTAAACTCTTATGGGGCACCTGTCAGGCATTGTTTTATTGGCTTACGTTCTGGGTTTAACTGACCTTATGTCACTGGGACTCTCGCCAGTGTGAGTCTTTGTCTGGTGCTCTGAGTATTCAAGATATTCCTGCTCATCACTATCCTGTAAGAGGCTTAGGTCAGACCACCAGAGGGAGTATTGCCCGGCTGTGTGTAGGGCATAATATAGCCTGTTATTAAAGAATACCATGTGGATCAATGCAGTGGGGCTATGCAGGCCAAGAGTGCAGGTCTCATAAAGTTTATCAATGTCACTAGGAGACAATGTCTCAGCCCTGTTCGGTTTGCCTCCATTCCTCTGCTTGTTTAGATATTTTTTTTTAGCCAACAATGTTTTAAGTGTCTCTAAAGTCTCCGGTGTTCCTGTGGAACACAGAATGCCCATAACTGTGCTTTGCCAAATATCTCTTGACACTGTCAAGAATGCCTCTGTGTTCCTGGTTCATATTCAGAACCGTCATTTCTTTTAATTTTATACAGGATCTCAGCCAGATGGAGATCAAGCTCATCTACCAGAATGAAGGCGATAGTATGAATTTCCTGGACATCTGCCAGGTCGGAGTGTAACAAATGAATGTCTGATGCTGTTTTCTTTAATCTCCTTTTGTTCTCCTGGTCTGCTATGAAGGTCTCTCTGTTTGATTGTGGGGAAATGGAACTGTTAGAGTTTGCCAGCGTGATGTGTACTGCGGCAGGTCTGTGCCTGACTGAATGAAATTGATAATAGTTTGAATGCAAACAGATTGGCATTCCATGGCTAGAATTGTGACCGTGTGTGGCATTCTGCCCTGTAATCCCATCAATATCACGTGCCAATGCAAGGTTTACAGCATGCTGACATCATAAGGATGGGATTATCACTTTATAAAACTATAGAAAACACAGGTTAATTACCACTCTCCATATAGTATAATGATGTTTCTTTTATAGTAAGTGTTAAAACAAATTCTACTTTTTACTTTCATGTAATAAAACCCAAACAGATGCTTAGATTATTAAATCAGATATCTGTTAATAAGAGTTCTGACGCATGTGGACACGAACCAAGGTTTTTAAAATTAATAGCTGCTCACATATACTATCCCCTGACAAAAATATTTAATCTGTCTTTAATTACTGGACAGTTTCCTAGCCAATGGAAGCAAACAATAATTAAACTGATTTTTAAAAGTAAGTGGGTTAAGGACATAGACAACTGTTGACCCATTTCACTGTTGCCACCATTGGGAAAACTACTGTAGAAAATTGTTAACAAACAACTCACCAGGTATCTTCACTCTGGTGGCCTTCGGACTCCTGAGCAGCATGGTTTTTGTAAGTACCATGGTATGGGTGCAGCCATGGCCAGGTTCACCCACCACATCAATGGGGCTATGGCAGGTGGTGGAAGCTCACTGGTGCTGTGTTTGTGGACCTGTCCAAGGCTTCTGATTTGGTCAGCAATCGCCTGCTGCTTGGGAGGTTGGAGGGCATTGGACTGGCTGATTCTCCTTGTGAACGGTTTGATGGTTATTTAACAGGACGTCCTCTGAAGGTGGATTGTGGTGGAATTTTGTCCAGCAGTAAAATAATGGAACAGGGCATGCCCCAGGGATCAGTCCTGGGGCCCCTCCTGTTTACCTTGTTTATCAACATATTACCTTCATTATTAAAGAATATGAATACAATAATGTACGCTGATGACATAATATTGTATGGCAGTTCACCCTCAGTGGAAGTACTAAACCAAACATTAAACAAAGATTTTCTTGTACTTGACCATTGGTTGAAGAAATATCACTTGCAATTGAATTGTAAAAAAACAAAAAACATGCTATTTGGTTCAAGACCTAGACTTGCCAAATGCATCACACTTGAAATAACAGATTCTTCTGGCGGCAGGTTGGAACAAGATATCCAGTTTAAATACTTGGGCATTTTATTAGACTCAAACTTAACTTTTTCCCATCACATTAAATTAATTAGTAGGCAAGTCAACCAGAAATTAGGTGTTCTGTTTAAATTACAAAACTCCTTGACTCTACAGGCAAGAATGGCGGTGGCCAAAGTGTACTTTTATCCACTTTGAACTATAATTCATTTCTTTATTCAGATTTATCAAAACTTGACTTATCTCTACTGACTTCCACTTTTCATGGAGTCTGTAGGTTTGTACTTAAACTCCCATATCACACTCATCACTGCACGCTATACTAGCATACTGGTTGGCTTCCACCAAAATTGAGTTGTTTGTACAACTTAGACTGTCTGACAGTTAACGTTCTAAGACAAAGGACTGACTCTCCTCTTTATACACTTTATTACATTAAAAAAAAGAAAGGGTATTATGCTCAAATGGAATTAAAAAATTAGTAATCCCCAATACAAAAACAAATATCGGAGAGCGAGCATTTGCAAGTGGAGCAGCAAAAAGTTGAAATAATCTTCCAGGGTCATTATAGGGTGAGATGGGACATGACGTTTTAAAATAAATTTGAGAAACTATCTTTTTAGACAATTACAATGTGAATGTTTTATATAAAATCATGTTTATTGTATTGTAATGACTCGAACTTCTGTGATGTTGTTTATACTGTCCTGTGTTTACTGTATTAGTCTTGTTAAATTTATTTAATATCATGGCTGTATTTATATGGTCCCAGGTCATGCATGAAAAGGGCCTTGACTCATTGCATTTACCTGATTAACAAAAGTTTAAATAAATAAAGTGGAGGAGAGGTCCACATGTACCAGTATTCAAAATAACATAAGTTAATCCTAAAGAGTAAGTTATACATCCTTTATAACGTGGACCAACTTCTTCAATTCTTCATTATTTTTATTATTCATTTATTTATTGCAATCAGGCATAATATGAGACTGAAACTAATACAGCACCATACGTGACCAAGCTGAAAGAAGATACGGGGCTTGTCTTGGTAAGTTGTAACACCACAAGAAATGTCAAAGACACTGCTCACAAATTAGATTTTATTTTTCCCACAAGCCACAGTAACTGGCCGACACAGTAGTATGGCCTTATAGCTACTGTGTGCTACACTGGTGACCTGGGTTCAAGAATGGACTCAGGCTACTTGGGGGGGCTGGCCAGGGGAGGGAGGACTGAGTATCCCTTAGGCAGTTCTCCCTCCCTTGAAGAGGGAGGTTAATGTGTACAACAATGAAAGACAGTTGGTGCTGTGCTGTCTGGTGCAAGACTGGGGCAGTATCTGGGGGTGGCTAAGCCCCATGAAGTTATCCAACATAAGACAAAAAGTGATGTTGTACTCCTTTGGTTCAGGCCCCTCAGAAGCACCACTGAGCAAAGCATCAGGGCACCATCACTGAGGTGGGAGTTTTCAAAACAGCAAGTAGCAATATGTGGAATCTTTGTTTGCACTGTCTTTACTTTGGTTTATTAAAATATTGAAATCAATTGGACATTTGGACAATTGGTTCATTATTGTATTCAGTGCACTGCCACAGAACCAAACCAGATGAGTGCAGCATCACTTTGTCTTTTGGGGTTAATGTGTCCCAGTGGTCAGCTGCCACCTGAGGGCATCTAGATGACAGCACAGCATGGCCACATGGGAAGGGATTCCACCTCTGATACCGGGGCATTCCATGGAGGCAGAACCTGTTTATCTTGTCTTTGCATGCATGTCGCTCCAGGGGAGATGATGTAGAAAAAACTCCAACTGTGGCTGGAGGATGGCCCGGTCCCTACAGGACCTGCCCCAGTGACTGATACCTTCTACTATGTCTCGTGGCAATGGACAACTGGAGTGAAGGTATGCCCCAGATTGGCAGGTAATGGGGCTTGGGGAGGGAGACCAGTCTAGATGGGGCAGATCGACTGAGATCCATCCCCAATGATGCAGTAGTGAACAGTGCAAGATATTTGTGGATGCTGTGATTTTAAAAAATTATTAAGCTTTGTGTGGTGAGTTGAGTGAATTTCCTGTGCTATGTATTTGACTTGTTTTGTCCTTGGGTGGACAGACTCCTCTTGCTATCATTTAATTTGAGTGGCTGTATTGAGTGGTGTGCCTGTGGATGTGTTTGTGCTGGACAGTGGGGCTATCTGAGACGCTGTGCTCCATTTGGTGGTGCTACTAAACAGCTGTTTAAGTGCCCAGTCTGCTGTCTGCCTAAGTACTCATTGCTCATTAGAGTTTACTGAGCCTGGTCCACCTGAAAGCAACTGTACTCCACTTCCCTAAATTCCTTGCTGCACCCCCTCCCTCCCGATTGGTGGTGGCAGCCTGATTGGCTGTGGAGGGTAGTTTAAAATCTTGTACTGCATAGACGCTGCAGCGTCTCTGGCGTCTTGTGGTGGGGAAGTGAGGAAAGTGATCCTGTAAAGGGAGTCAGTGGGAGGTGGCAGACCCGCTGTGCTCCCCTAAAAGGAAGAAGTTTGTTCTGCACTAACCCCCGTGGCATGGTTTGAAGCCCCCTGCTGTACCATCTATTCTGTGGGGAACTGTGTTGCTCCAGCTAAGTATATTGCCTGCAAGGAACTGTGGCTGCTTTATATGACTGAGTCCTGTGTACTTGAAATGTTTTATATGACTGTGAGCATCGAGCTCTGTCAAGTGACACTTATGAAACTGTTTTTTGTCGGCTGGATGTATCCTCTGTTTTAACTGAAGTGGTGTGTCCTGTGAATGTGTTCGTGCTGGACAGTGGTGCTATCTGAGACACTGTGTTCTGTTTGATGGTGCTGCTAAACAGCTGTTTAAGTGCCCAGTCTGTTGTCTGCCTAAGTATTCATTGCTCATTAGAGTTTACTGAGCCTGGTCCACCTGAAAGAGCAAGAAAACCATGCTGGTTGAACAGCGAGGTAGTGGAGGTGGTGAGAGCAAAACGAGAGGCACACCAGAGATATAGAAGGACAGAGAAGGAAGTGGACAGGGAGGAGTATGCAAGATGGTCCAGGGAGGTGACCAGAAAAGTGAGAGAAGCCAGGGCCCAGAGGGAGCTGAGATTAGTGCAGAGAATTAATGGGGGGGGGAGACTTTTTCAGATACATCAGGGAGAAAAGGAAGTGCAAGGAGACGATAGTGAGCATAAAAAGGGGTGGGGAGTGGACGGAAAAAGGTGAGGAGCAGGCAGAAGCACTGAATGAATACTTTTGCTCAGTGTTCATGGAAGAGAAAGGGGAACCGCTACCACTATGGGCTGGGAGGGTGGTGACAGGGAAGAGGAGGCAACAGATGGAAGAATTGAGGCAAGAGAGTCCTAGAGGGACTGAGGGCACTGAAGGTAGATAAGGCACCAGGGCCAGATGGTATCTACCCCTGGGTGCTGAGGAAGATGGCAGAGGTATTGGCGGAGCTGCTGGTGGATCTGTATAGCACCTCACTGGAGTCGGGATGTGTGCCACTGGACTGGAGGATGGCACATGTAGTACCATACACAAGAAGCGGCTAAAGAGTGAACTGGGTAATTATTGCCCGTAAGTCTCACCTCTATAGTGTGCAAACTCATGGAGACAATACCAAAGGAAAGACTGGTGTCGTACCTGGAGGACAATGGCCTCCAGGATGTGAGACAGCATGGGTTTATTTCAGGGAAGTCTTGTCAAACCGACCTGATACAATATTGATTATTGACATCAGCAAGATGGTGGCGGTATGCGTGAGCTGCCTGAGCTCTGTTTAGTATGTGTATTTCTGAGCTCCAACTCTGTTTTATTTTTAATAGTTTTTCAATACGTTTAGTGATTTGTTTATTTTATCTCGTGTTTTTCTTGTTTGCCATGTTTTGCTCGGTTGCATCTATGTCCAAGTTTGAGTACGCGAGTGAACACTGAGTTGCCGTCTGGTAAATACTGAGGTGAAGTGCTTCTCGGTCAGGATTCAACTGGCCTGATTTCAGTGTGAGCACGGGCGTTTAGTGTTTCTTCAAACCCACAGAGAGATAACAGTGTTGCGGGTGGTCCTGGCCCTTAATAGACCTGAACGCAGAACTTTGTGGCTTAGTTTCCGGCTGGCACGTTCAGAAAAGCTGCTGAGAATTGGAGCTGATGAATCTCTGAGGAGTCTAAGATCCTGGATCTTTGTATTCACTGGATTGGGTCTCAATCGCTGCTGGCATACTTTTTGGCATTTTGCATACTTTCCACGAGTTTTTTGGAATAATTCCTAGAACCCTGAAGAGGAGTTCTATTGGTCTCGGAGCTTAATGAATTGGACAGCATTTCCTGGGACTGTGATTGGGATCGTGAGTTCGTGAGTGGAAACCCCCTTTTTTACATTTCATCTTCAATTTTGTGGTGGGAGTGCTTGAGGTGCTGTTATTAAAGGTGGATTTTGCTGGTCATTGACTGCCTCTAAATATTGTTCTGGGTGGTGACAGCACCTGGAGCTTGGGGCAGCAGACAAAGTCCTCTCCCTGTTTGGAATCAGGTGACATTTTCACTGAGTACTGTGGTCATAGAGAAATATTCCTTCTTAGACTGTTTAGGTGGATGCTCCCCCTCCCCTGGTGTGGGTGACTCATAAGGGTTTTTGGGCCGTTTGGGGAGGAAGCACAGGGATTTTGGTCGGAGGGCCGCTCTCTCCTGTGGTGGTTGGTTGGGGGATCCCGGCAGCTGGTGGGCGGCCAGGATTATAGGTTCCCCTCCTAGAGCGGCCTGTTCTTTCTGTGGGTTTCCACTCCTGTGGAGGTGGGGATTTGCATTCTCCTTTTGGGCCTTGGCTCCTGGGTGTGGGATTGTGGCTGTGTTTGGGTTGTTCTGAGGGAACTCTGGGGGTTAATGGTGGTGTGGATATCCCTTGGAGTTCCTATGGTATCTCTGTGGTGGGAGCTACTGCTGCCATTTCAGGGCCCTATTTCAGATTACAGCCCTTTGGCCTGATCTTAGCTTCGGTGTCTAGGCCTGGGTCCTGAGAGTACAGCTTACTGGAGAAGATTTGTTTTTTCCAAAGGAACTTTTCGGTGATCGGATTAAGAGGGGGTGAGAGCCTCTCATACTGTTTGCCCGAATTTTATCTGGAGGAACGTTTGGTATTTGGACTAAGAGGGGGTGAGAGCCCCTCTTACTGTCATCTGGATTCTATGTTTCTCTGTGGAAAGTTGCAATTTGCCCTCTGATACTGACTCATAGAGATTATTATGTGATTCATATTTATGATTTGTTTTAGAATTTAAGGAGGGTGAGAGCCTCTGGATTTTTGGTTTTGGATTTATTTATTTGGATAAGTTTATTTTGATTGATTTTATTTTGGTTATTGTTTTGGGTCTGGTTTTATTATGTGTAGAGGGTCTGCCACCACGGTCATGCGCCATTCGTCCTCCACTGTCCGTGCCCTCCGCCCTTTCTCATCTGCGCCATTACAGTTGTCAACTACCAGCACTGTAGAGCTCTGGGGATTGTACAGAAGGGGAGGAGGGGTTTTGGGGGGTTCAGACAGTGGAGGTCGAATGAGCGGGAACATCAGATTGGGGTTGTAGGGACCAGAAGACTCCCTGGGGCAAAATGGATTCTAGAGCGAGGTTTTCCTTGTCTGGTTCCCATACCCAAGGGCACCTCTACTATTAATGGTATTTGGCAAGTGTTTTTTTCCACTTCAGTGACCCGTCCAACCCGAGTGGTGTTGTGCAATGCCAGATCCATTAGAAACAAGACTGCAGTTATTGTGGTGTCCATGGATCTGGCTTGCATTACCGAGATCTGGCTGGATGGCAATGCTGGTCCAGTTTTGGAGGCAGCAATTCCAGCTGGATACTCGGTGTTACACCGCCCGAGGTTGGACCGAGGGGTGGGGGGTTGCAGTCTGTTTCAAGACCGAACTGGGACTCACAAATGTACCAGTTGAGAAGGCTGAGTCCTTGAGGTACTGTTGTGGCAGGTGTGGGTTGTAGAAGTGTTCTCATCTCACCGTCCACCAGGGATGAGAAATGTTTTCTACAGGAAGTAGCCGACTTCATCATTGACATGGCATTTGAGTGTCCCAGGCTGATGGTCCTGGGTGACTTCAATGCCTGGATCGATGATGAACATTCTCAGTTTGTACAACACTTCCTCCAATTAATGACATCTTTGGTCTCACACAAGTGGTTACTTCCACGCATAAGAGTGGCCACCCTTGACTTAGTTTTCCTCCTGGGGATTGAGGCCACTGATGTGGGGTGGAACTCGTCAGTTGGTCCGATCACTACACTGTGGGCTTCAGTTTTTGCACCCCACCTTGTAGGCCTGCCCCTGTGGAGATGGTTAAGTACTGCTCTTTATGAGATATTAGCTCTTCGGGCCTGACAGCGGCGCTTAACCTATCGGAGTTTTCTGAAGTCAGCAATGATCTTGATGCCTTGGTGCTGGCCTATAATAGGGCCATATCCCTGACTCTGGATCAAATTGCTTCTGTCTGTGTTCATCCTCTCCCCCTTTGACCTCGGTCTCCATGGTTTGATGAGACCTTGAGGGAGATGCGGCGACAAGGACGAAGATTAGAGCATTGTTCGGGGAGAACTGCCCTTGATGCCGACCATCTTAGATTGATGGAACACTATCAACTCTATCACTCAACAATCTCTCGTAAGAAGGCAGAGTTCCTGTCCAGAGAGATTGCAGCTGCTCAGAACCAACCATCTCAGCTTTTTCGAACTGTTGACAGACTGTGCAGCCCAGCCTGTCTCCAGGTTTGGAAAGCTTTTTTGCAATTAGAGTGTGATGAGCTTGCTCGCTTCTTTGCGGATAAGGTGGCCGACATCAGGGCAGCACTCCAACCTGCTCCCTCTAAGGGAGATGCTTTTGATTGGCATTTGGTTGCTCCCTCCGGTCTCTCCTGGAATTCCTTCGACTGGCCTGAGTTCATCTATGTCATGAGGATTGTCCATAGTATGCACCCTACATACTGTAGTTTAGACCCGGGCCTGACTTCCCTGATAAAGGGTTGTCTTGAAACTATCAGCCTGGTTCTAGCACAGATAGTCTGGTGCTCCTTGGATATGGGTGAGTTTCCTAGCTCCCTGAAGGCGGCGGTGGTGACACCCCTCCTGAAGAAAGCTACCTTGGACCCTGACTGCCATGCTAACTACAGGCCGATCTCTAATCTTCCCTTTGCTGGGAAGATTATTGAGAAAGTGGTGGCTGCACAATTGGAGAACCATCTAACCATCCATGACATCTATGAACCCTTCCAGTCTGGTTTTCGAAAGAGGCATAGTACTGAGACAGCACTGGTTCGGGTGCTCAATGATCTCCTGATGGCTAGAGATCAGAAGAATCGTTCCATTCTCGTTCTTCTTGATCTCATCAACTTTTGACACTGTGGACCATGGGGTACTTCTCGTGCACCTGGAGTTCATCTGTGGCCTGTCAGGGACAGTCCTCAGTTGGTTTAGATCTTTTCTCACTGACAGAACTCAGAGAGCGGTGTCTGGATTAAATTCTTCCTGACCACTCTCTCTGTCATGTGGGGTACCCCAGGGTTCGGTGTTGTCCCCCATGTTGTTCGCAGTGTATATGCTGCCCCTCGGAGACATTGTAAGAAGGTATGGGCTGAAGTTTCACTGCTATGCAGATGATACCCAGCTCTACCTGTCTTTTGCACCCGACCAGGATAGAGATCTCTCAGTTATTAATAGCTGCCTCACCAAAATCCAATGCTGGATGAGTTCAAGCTGGCTGAAGTTGAACTCGGAGAAGACGGAGGTGTTGGTTGTGTGCCCAGGGCATAGGGTAGAGGGGATGGGAGCTGGTTTATCCTCAGGTTTATTTCTGGGAGATATCCAGCTCCCTACCTCTGAATGGGTGCGGAACCTGGGGGTGATTTTTGACAATGAACTGACACTGCATTCGCAAGTGTTGGCAGTTGTCAAACTTTCCTTTTACCATCTTAGGAACATCGCCAGGATTAAGCACCTTGTTCTGCCCGCTGACCTTCCTACATTGGTCCATGCTTTTGTGACCTCATGCCTGGATTATTGCAACTCCATTTATCTAGGGCTTTTTGGGGTTGATATCCGCTGCTTGCAACTGGTGCAGAACGCTGCGGCCCGATTATTGACGGGTACGTCTCGTACCTGCCATATTTCGCCGGTATTACGCGATCTGCACTGGCTGCCAATTCAGTGGCAGATCACCTTTAAAGTTGGTCTTTTGACCTACAAAGCTCTACACGGACTGGGTCTGGACTACTTGAAAGAGCTTTTGGTTCCCTACTGCCCCGGGCGATCTCTCCACTTGGCGGACGAGAGGTCGCTAGAGATTCTGAGGGTTTCTTTAAAATCATCAGGTGCTCGTGCCTTTATGTTTGCTGCTCCAACCCTCTGGAATTCTCTACCCCATCCGCTTCGTCAGTGTGCGACCGTGAGGAGTTTAAAGGCCCTAAAGACCTATTTATGGTCGAAGATCAATTTAATTAATGATTGTGAACTGGGGCTCAGATTTAGAGTTGTATACATTATTTATGGATTTGCACTTATTTATTGTATATTGTTTTAAATTTGTAAGGTGCCTCGGTTTGAGAAAGGCGCCATGCCGCCATATAAATAAAGTTTAATTTCATTATGATGGGGTGACAGGTGAGCTGGATAAGGGACTTACGGTGGATGTTCTTTACTTGGACTTCAGCAAGGCCTTTGATTCTGTGCCTCATGGGTGGCTTAGGGGAAAGCTAACTGGTGTAGGGGTAGGGGCAAAAATTATGAACTGGATTACAAGCTGGCTGAGTGGGAGGCTGCAACGGGTGGTGGTGAGAGGGGAGCTCTCAACTCCAATGCCGGTGATGAGTGGGGTGCCTCAATGCTCTGTGTTGGGGCCAGTATTGTTCGGGCTCTTCATATCAGACATTGCCATTGCACATGAGGTGGTGAGCAAGATAAGTCTGTTCGCTGATGACACCAAAACCGGAGCAGTGGTTAATGGAGAGGAGGGATGGAAGCAGCTACAGGGGGACCTAAGCAAGCTAGAGGAGTGGTCAGAGAGGTGGCAGCTGGGGTTCAATGCAAAGAAGTGTAAAGTTACACACTTTTGGGTGAAGAACCCTAGGAGAGAATACTGGCTGGGAGGGGTTAAGCTGCAGATCACTGAGGAGGAGGAGAAGGACCTTGGGGTAATGATAACAGGGACCATGGACAACACTGGCCAGTGCAGGACAGCAGCTGCAAAAGTGAACAAAATGCTGGGGTGCATAGCGAGGGTTTTTTCATCCAGGTGAAGAGAGGTGATCTTGCCCCTCTACAGGTCACTGGTAAGGCCGCACTTAGAGTATTGTGTGCAGTTTTGAAGGCCATACCTAAAGCGTGATATCAGGCTACTGGAGGGGGTGCAGAGGAGGGCAACAAAGATGATATGTGGAATGGAAGGGACAGACTATGACAGCAGGCTGAGAGACCTGAATATGTACACCCTGGAGGATAGAAGGGACAGAGGGACATGATAGAGACATTCAAGTATCTGAGGGGAATCAATAAGGATGGGGCAAGATGGGGTCTTTAAGTTAAGGAGGGGGTGGATCACCAGGGAGCATGTGCTAAGAATAGAGGGGGGAAGATTTAGGAAGGAAATGAGGAGACACTATTTCACAGAGAGGGTGGTAGCAAATGGAACGCCCTACGAGAATGAGTGGTATCATGTAAATCTGTGAACAGTTTCAAAAGGGCATGAGACAGGGAACGGGAGAGTGAAGGTGGGGAGGTGGGGTGACAGTGGATGGCAAATGGGAGGGGTGGGGCAGCTGCAAACTAGGGGTACTAGCTGCACACTTGAGCAGACTTACATAGACCGGGTGGTCTGTTTCTGCTGGCACATTCATATGTTCATATGAAAGCAACTGTGCTCCACTTCCCTAAATTCCTTGCCACACCCCCTCCCTCCTGATTGGTGGAGGCAGCCTGATTGGCTGTGGAGGGTTGTTTAAAATCTTGTACTGCATAGACGTGGCAGCGTCTACATGGCTGCTTGTGGCGGGAAGTGTGGGAAAATGCTCCTGTAAAGGGAGTCAGTGGGAGTCGGTGGAGCTCTGGCAGGTTGCTTCTAGGACGGCTGAGTTACTGGTAGGCTTTTAAAAATGGAGGTTAAGTATGTAGACCTTGTATGAGCTGTAATGTTAATGGGGATGTTGCATGCATGTGATGGGGTGCAGTTATTAGTTAGCACACAGGATGATGTTAGGAGTTATGGTCCAAAGGCCTTCGTTATGTTGTGTCGTTTAGTGTATGATCAGGAAATTAATGACACTGGTTTGTTATTATACAATCAAAGGTATGTTGTTTATGTATGTGGCGGGAAGTGGTATTTGCTTTGTGTAGTTATAGTTCTATATTTTTCAAAAAATGTTCCCAAGGAATTAGGTTGGCCATGTTGCTGTTACAAGCTGGGGATGTAGAGAGTAATCCACGGCCGGATGATGCCAGTGTCTCAGATGTAGTTCCTGGGCCTGATCCAGTATATGTGTGTGTTAATTCTCATGGGTTTAGGATTCTGCATATTAATACTAGGAGTCTTTTTCCTAAGTTACCAGAATTGGAGTATATTGTTTCCATTTATCAACCGCATTTGCTAGCTATGATGGAATCATGGCTTTAACCAGAAATTCACGATAATTCTTGTGCTATTACTTGGTATCTTATGTTGAGAGCTGATAGGAAAGAAAAAGGGAGGGGGGGTTGCAATTTATTATAGGAATTTTTTGCATGTAACTGTTATTAATTCTAGTACTTGCATCTCTTCTGAAACTGAATGGTTGCTCATTTGTATTTTGTTGGTGGTCTTAAGCGTTTAAATGTTGGCTGTTTGTATAATCTGCCAAGCTGTGGTCAGTCTGGGTTGAAGGCATTTTGGGATGTAAATGCAACTTATTATCAACAACATAATTTTGTTTCAGTGGGGGATATGAGCTTAAATTGGAATTTAAAATTGGATATGGGATTTGAATCCTTGTTGGCCTCTTATGGCTTATATTGCATGTTGAGGAACCTACTCGCTTAAATGCTCTGTCTCTAAACCACTCCGTTTTAGATTGGATAGTGACAAATAACAAGGATCACTCGTCCGCATCTGGTGTTTTACCTGATGCAGTGAGTGATCACTTGACTACTTTTGTTGTACTTAATTTCTGTTTTAAAAAAGTACTTTCGTGTTTGATTCAGGCCCGTTCCTTTAAAAATGTTAATTTTGATTATCTTTATTCTTTGCTGTCCCAGATTGATTGGTCTTATATAGATTGTATTCCGGATGTTGATTCTGATTTAGATTATTTTTATTGTCAGTTGCTTCCAGTTCAAGAATGTTTATTTCCTTTGAGGAAGTTGGAAGTTAGAGGTGCCCCTTGCCAGTGGTTTACTTTTTCTATTAATGCTTTGATTAAAAAACGAAATGCTCTATGGGAACTATACAAGAGGGATCCATCAGTTCATTTGTTGAATCAATATTGTTGTATTAGGAACAACGTTTTGAACTTGTGAGGAAAACAAAAAATGATTTTTTTTTGGAATAAAATACAGCTTAATTGGGCTGATTCAAAAATTTTTGGATAGTATAAATACCCTGTATGCCCCTAAATCTGGTTCTACAATTGGGAGTTTATTAGTTGATAATGTTACTGTTACAAATCCTGTTGATATAGCAAATTTGTTTAACCAGAAATTTTCTGATTTATCTAAATTTTGAAGAGTGGGTAATTGTTTTGGGGGGATTTCAGAGGGATCCTAAGTTGATTGGTCAGCCTTTTTAATTTTAAGAAGATAAATGAGGAGGATATGTTGCAGTTGTTAAATGGTCTCCTTAATAAATATAGTGATTATGGTGGGGGAGGTTGGATGGTAGATTTTACATTTAGTTGTTCCTTTGTTGGTTAAACCTCTTTGTTTTCTTTAATTTTTCTTTACAGTAGTGTCAATTTCAACAGATTGGAAGCTGGCAAGGGTGGTGCCTGTCTCCCAAAAATCATGCAACTTCACTGGATGATTTTAGGCCAATTTCAATTTTGAACCCACTGAGCAAGATGTTAGAAAGAGTTGTTGCAAATCAGATTAATGATTATTTAAACTTGAATGGGTTGTTTTCGTCATATCAGCATGGCTTTTGGAAAAACTATGGGGCTGGTGCTGCCTTGGTCTGGTTCACAAACCCCGCCCTGAGGGGCTTTGATAAAGGCCTTATGACTGGGGTGGTGTTTGGACCGGCCAAGGCTTTGATCTGTTGGAGCATGATTTAATTTGTCAAAGGTTAGGGATTTTTGGTTTCTCTGGTTCTGCTGTGGCTTGGTTAAGGGATTATTTGTCTAATCGTGTACAGTTTGTTAGTGTTAGGTCTAATTTTTCTAAGGTGTCCGTGATTGAGTGTGGGGTCCCTCAGGGGTTCATTTTGGGCCCTTTGTTGTTCTCTTTGTTTGTTAATGAGCTTCCTAATATTAGTTTGAAGTGTCAGTCTATTGTGTATGCTGATGATTTGATTATATATTGTCAGGGAAACCTATTGAACAATTTCTATGGGTTTAAGTTGTGATTTTGGGAGGGTCTGTTCTTGGTTTTTGGAAAATTCTTTGGTTCTTAATTCGGTTAAAATGAAATCCATGTTTTTGTGACTGAGGGTATGTTAAGCTCAAATCCAATGTTAAACTTATTTGATCAAATGGGCTTGGTATTGAACAGGTTTTTCTTTTTAAATACATTGGTGTTTTGTTAGATCCAAATTGTTTTTCCTCTCATGTTAGATCTGTTACTCGCACTATAAATCAAATATTGGGTCTGTTTCATAAGTATAAGGATTATTTTTCTTTGAAGTTAGGAAGTCTATTGCTGTTGGTTCTCTGTAACCTCTTTTTGATTATGTTGCCCATATTTATTTGGGGTTGGGTAATAGGAATTGCAACTATTGAAGGTGTCCTATAATAATATTTGTCATTTTGTTTTGTTAGGATCTCCTCGTTACATCATCATTTATTGTATTTTAAATTGGGTTGGTTGTCTCCATTAGCTAGAACTGAATATTTATTTTGTTGTTTGGTCTTTAAGAGTGTGTTTTTGGGGCCAGAATTTCCTCTTGGTGTTTTAATTAATGATAGAAATGTTCCTTCTAGCTTGCGTTCATCTGTTGGGGTTTCAATATTGACTGAACTGTCTAAATTGAAATTAGCCTCTCGTGTTTTTTCCATCTCTGCCCCCATTTATTGGTACGCCCTTCTTCTGTTTATTCGACAGGCTTCATCAATTGCTGTATTTAAAAAAAAACTTATGGTATTTCTTTTGGCAAAGTATCAATGTGTATGTAATTAGTTAATGTTTACTGTTTGTGTATTGTTCTTTTATCTGTTGTTGTATGTATTTTTGTGTATTGGTTGCTCGGTCTGGCCTGAAAAGGGCCTTTGGTCCAGTGTCATTTACTCGGTTAACAAATAAATAAATAAATATAAATAATTTGCAGAGTCTAGAGAATTGGATTTTGGATTGTTGATGTCTAGTCTTTTATATTAGTTTTATTCTGTTGTGATATTTTTATCAGCTCTGTGTTATCCAACTTTTGCTTATGATCCCTTCCCCAGGACACACCAGAAAATGAACTAGTTCAATTCAAAACATTTTTACCTGGGCAAAAACATTTTAATAATTAAACTGAATAAAAAACTGTGATTTTTTAGAATCCTGTTTCATGCACAATAGAATGCTGTGGAATGTGAAACTCCACCAGCTGATTTCTTGCAAATTGGTGACTTAGCTTCTGAAATGTTTTTTTCATAGACTTTCATTTTTACATCAGCAGAATTGCGAAAATAATTTCTATGTAGCCCATGGAATAGTATTCTGCAGATTACATAATCCACAGAATAGTATTCCTTACTTGGTGGAAAAAATGACTCCTTAGTTTATGTAAACCACTGAATACTATTTCACACTTCATGTAAATAACGCATTATAATGTATGGAGAGTGGTAATTAACCTGTGTTTTTTAACAGTTTTATAACATGATAATCCCATTGTTATGACATCAACATGCTGTAAACCTTGCATTGGCATGTCATATTGATGGGATTACAGGTTAGAATGCCACACATGGTCACAATTCTAGCCATGGAATGCCAGTCTGTTTGCATTCAAACTGTAATAAATTCATTCAGTCAGGCACAGACCCACCGCAATACACGTCGCAATGGCAAACTCTAACAGTTCCATTTCCCCACAATCAAACAGAGAGGCCTTCATAACTGACCAGGAGAACAAAAGAACATTAAAGAAAACAGCATCGGACATTTATTTGTTACAATCCTATTTGGCAGATGTCCAGGAAAGAAATGACAGTTCTGAATACGAACCGGAAACACTGAGAGGCATTCTTGGCAGTGTCGACAGATATTTGGCAAAGCAAAATTACAGGCATTCCATGTTTTACTGGAACACCAGAGACTTTAAAGAAACACTTAAAACATTGTCAGCTAAACAAAAATATTTAAAGAAGCAGAGGAAAGAAGGCAAGCTGAACAGGACTGAGGTACTTTTTCCTAGTGACATTTATAAACTTTATGAAACCCATACTCTTAGCCTGCATAGCCCCACTGCATTGATTCACATGGTATTCTTTAATAACAGGCTTTATTATACCCTATGCACAGTCGAGCAATATTCCCTCTGGTGGACTGACCTAAGCCTCTTACAGGATAGTGATGGGCAGGAATATTTCGAATACTCAGAGTGCCAGATGAAGACTCGCACTGGCGAGAATCCCAGTGACATAAGGTCAGTTAAACCCAGAATGTACTCCAATAAAACAACACCTGACAGGTGCCCCGTAAGAGCTTGCAAGCTATACAAATCTCAACATGCTTAAGTCAGATAGCCCTTTTTACTTGACACCTAACATAAATTTCAAACCTGTGCTGTCCCTCTAGTTTAGATGCATATTACTAGAGGAGAACAAGATGAGAAACATTATGCACATAATAAAAACTTCTGCTGGCCTCCCGAATTAGAAGCGTATCACAAATCACTTGATGAGGAAAACATTGATTCAGTGTCTTATTGACAGTGATGTGCCCTTGACAGAAGTCCAACAAGTGTTGAGGCACCGCTTCACGCCAATCCATTAATAATTACTCTCCTGAGTGATAAAAAAAGAGAAATTCAGCCATCTTTGGTCGTCAGAGCAACAATGACATCATGCAGCTTCCATCAGCAGTGCCATTGCACAACCAGAAAAGTAGAGGCCCTTCATCTACACAACAAAGAAACCCACTGAGCGAGCTGGTGTAAACTTTAATCTGTTTGAGAGGGAATCTCCATAATCGTCAACAACAATTACTAAGGACAGCAAAAGAAGAGAAGAATCACAGTGATCCACAACTCTTCCTCCGATGAAGATTAGTGAATAACTTGTTATTTTCTGGCCCCGTATTCTCCTAGCTTAAGTGTAGTAAAATATTTTTTAATTCAGCTAAAAATATTCTTTTTCTCTTATTTTGGCAGGTTACCTTTCACTCTGTGCTACTGTCCCACTCCATGCTTATACAACAGAGGTGAAAACACAGGCGCATACAGTGCCGCAGAGTCATATGACCAACACGGACCAACCAGAAACATGCAAGATGAAGGTGAGTTTGTTTTTGAACTTTTAGTTAGTTAAATACTGTTTTTTTTTCTTGAAACCATCGTACGATTGTATTCACAGTACTTATTTAAAAAGATGTTGCTTTATTACAATATCTGCTTTGAATATCACTAGACACCCTATCAAGAGTGGATGTAGTCAAATAAATATTAGAGTTTTACTATCTCCAAACCTCTAGCATGGTAAGTTTTTTTTTTTTTTTTTTGTTAACAGAGTTGCAGATACGTTATATGTGACAGATGTATGGGGTGTGTCCATACACTATAAAACACAATGACTGGGAATCGGTGGTTAACCATGAATGTAATCGACTCTTGCAGTTGCCATGACAACCATACACATCTTGAGCGGGTGCTCTCGATGGTTTACTTGGTTATCCTGGCAGCAACAAACTGATTACATCGTCCGTTCTAGTCATTATCCTCTATACGAATCTGCTATAAAAAACACATTTTGTTTTGGCAGAATTTGTATAATTAGGTAGAATTTCTGAAATTCCATGGAATTCCAAAGAAGCAAAAATTCCACACAGCCCTAATGTACAATCAGACACTTCACAGATGTGTAATTATGACAATATTGCAGTCTTAGGATGCATTTAAAGGGGATGGGAAACTGCAGCATTCCAAATTCATATATGCTGAACCCATTTTCCCCTGTACATATCGCTCTCTTCTTTCATTTTCTGTCTCCCTGATCTTTTAAATCAGGTCTATATGTACCGTAACTCCCTTAGGGCATCATTATAGATACTCTAGTCGTGACGTCATTGGCTGCAGTTAGTATCTCCTGATTACAGCTGTGCCGAATGTGGAATTTTGTCAGTGGCATTTATGAGGAATGGCAATTGTGTCTCCAAAATGCTTTCTGGATTTTTTTTTTTCAGTTACATTTTTATCTGCCCAGCTTGATCTCCCACCACCCTTGGTGGACCCAGCCCCATCAGCCAGAATCCCTGCCACTTACCCGCAAGGGTCTTCCAACTGCAGGAGCTTCCCTCTAATGTTTGGGAAGCAGCCAAGCTGGCACCAACCCTCTGCCTCCTCCAGTGCCACAGAGGTGGAAATTTCCTGTTTGTCCCTGCAGAGGAAAGTGGCAGGGGTCAGGCCTAAGTGTTCCGGGGGGGGGGGATCATGGTGTATGAGCCTTTTTTCCTTTGTAAGCCCAGCCCACAGGATGTCAGCATATTAGGAGGCCTTAGTGAATGCATGCAGTCCTTGCCTCCATGAGCCTCAGCCGATGTCCCCGCCTCCTCCTCCCCATGTCCACTGCTGATTTGTATTGCTACCCAGGTGGCAGTCTCACAGTGGCAGCCCTCCTTCCCCAAAGAAAAAGAGCATGCTCAAAGACACTCAGTGTCCCCCCCCCCCAACCTGCAGTGGCTCAAGCTCATTTCTGAGCGCAGGTCACTGGCGTCATGAGCGGTAGTGCTACTGCTGCACCAATAGGCTGGCTTGAAATTTGTTTTTGTGTTCTTCAGAATTGTGAAAATCATTTCTATGTAAACAACTGAATAACATTCCACAGAAAAATTCACACAGCCCCACTCACAATGCAGATACCACTACTTACAGCACCGATGAAAATTAAGCACACTGATGAGTGACTCCATTTTCATGAATGTAGCAGCCCAGGCTTGTGGTAGCATCAGCATGATTGGCTGACTGATTTTGTACCTGATGATGTCACTCGTCAGAACATTCTAATTATGCAGTAGGGAGGTCTGCATACAGAAGCTGTTTTAAAGAGGGCATGAAATCATTTCTAATTGGCAGCTGCTCATAAACTTCTTATTTTAGAAATTATATTCATTCCCCTAAATTATCCATTTTAACTGCACCTGAATAAACAATGATATGAATAACTGTATTTTGTATTGTTTTGTTTTTACAAGCAGCATTCTGTTATAGCTGTCTTCACGGAACCTGTGATCTGGGGCCAGATTCACAAAACTTTGCCCGGAGTGAACTGGGCTTTGCCCAGAGTTGGTATCCACAAAGCCCAGTTTGCCCAGGCAAACTGTGTTTGCGCCCAGGCAAAGTTGGGAGGGCAGCCACAATGCAAAAGAAGGGGAGGGGACTGGCATATCCCTGCAGTACCATCCACAAAGTTTTTGCTCCACGTTTGCAAAGGCCCTTGCATGGAGAAATTACCGCTGACCAAAACCTGGTGCTAATTAGCACAACCCTAGTGGTTGATAGAGGTACTGCAGTCCCCCACCCCCCTCCCCAGTCCTGATTGCCAACTTGAAATGGTTTGATAAAGTTTCCATAGTGTAGTGTCCCTCCTCTGTCCCTGATCTCCCACCTGATATATTTAATCATCTTTTCCATAGTGTAGTGTCCCTCCGCAGTCCCCGATCTCCCACCTGATACATTTACTCATCTTTTCTATAGTGTAGTGTCCCTCCTTAGTCCTCAGTCACCGACCTGAAATGGTTTAATAAAGTTTCCATAGTATAGCATCCCTCCCCCCCCATCACCAGTCACCAATCACCATCCCCAAATGAGAAAACCCCATGCCCTGGTGGTCTAGGGTCCCACCATCAACCTGTCCAGTGTGACGCACCACCCCACTCCCCCCATCCCAACCAATGATCAGTGACCAGCACTGCCCTCCTCACACCTCCATGGCTGGCTTCCGACAGAGCCCTCATGAAGCGCACACTGTATACAATATGACTCCTTGACTGTAATTGACCAATCACAGGGGAGGGACACTACACTATGGAAACTTTATTAAACCATTTTGTGTGGGAGATCAGGAACCGGGAAGGGACCACTACACTACTGAAACTTAAAATGTACTTATTGGGTTGGCAGTCGGGGAGGGGGAGGGACCCTGGGCTACTGGAGTATATTCCTGTCATTGGGGATGGCGATCGGAGGATGGGGTGGGGGGGCACTACACTGGAGGACTGCAGCTGCATGGGCCATGGGCTACTGGGGGTGCTATGCTACACCAGACATGGGCCATGCAAATGAGCCCATAATGGGCATGCAAGTGGCCTATTGCACCTTGCATGCCCAATTGTCTCACTTGCATGGCCACCTTCATGAATAGGACCTTAGAGCATGTGCGCTATTGTTGCCAGCCCATTCTCCTGGCTGGCTGTGGAGGCAGCACCACTGGAGTTCCTGGTGGTTCTCCTGCGATGGCGCTGCCCGCGCCTGTCCCTATTCACAGTTGGATAGCGCACCATGCTATCTGAATGTGACTAGCAGGATTGCCCACCAGCGTAACTGCAAGGTGCAGCGCAAACTTTTCCACAGCACTTTTCCTTTTGTGTGATTCCTGGCCCTGGAGTTTTAACTATGTCATGGTTTGTGCACAGAACTCGGAGCAAGGTTCAGATAGATCAACAACTTATAATTAGCATTCTGTACACAGACCGTGACACAGTAAACATTCTAAACTACTAGTTCCATGAAAAGAACTGTGCAAAATGTTGCCCATAAAAAGAAAACAATTGAAAATACAGTTTTTTGCATCAGTGTTTATTCAAGTACAGTTAAATATGGATCATTTGGGGTATGCATTTCATTGCTGTAAACAGGAACATTACCAACTGCTGCCAATTAGCATAAATTTCCTATCCCCTTTAAGAAAAGGAAGACTGACAAAAAAAGAGAGAGGCATAAAGAAAGAGCACATGGTGGAAGCATATAGTAATTTGTTAATATTCGCACATACAGTAATTACATGCCCTGTCACGTCTTCTTGACTATTTTTTTTTTTACTCTCTTTATTCCCGTTTCTGTCTGGTTTGGCTCCTGTTGGAGTCCTCCAGCACCTCCCCCGCCTACCTTCCATGTCCGGTCCTGCTCAAATGGAGTTTTGGATTGCCACCTCCCCGGCTTGGTACAGGGTGGTGGGACATACCTCCAAGTGAGACATGAATTGGGCAGGAGACTGGATGGTGAATGCCAGCTGAGATATACCAGGGTCTCTCCTGGGAGCTGGAACCAGGGCTGTTATCCAGTGTTTCTGTTCCCTGGTCCCATAGAGACATAGAATCTGTTGGCAGACAAGAGCCAATAAGCCCACCCAGCCTACCCAGATGTTCCCTGCCTATTCCTTTTTTTTTCTTCATCTTCTGTTTTCTCCCTCTGGGCTGCAGGCAGGCAGGCTCTGGCCCTCTCATGAGAGAGCTCACATCTACCCTGACACCGTGTGTGTCTCCCGACCCCCATCCCAGCTCTTGGCGAATCCTCCCATGGATTTTCCCCCGTGGCAGGGCCAGAGAGGGGAGGGCCATCCTCCCCCCTCCCCAGTACACAGTCAAGCTTGCAGGGAGTTTGAGCCATGGATCAGGAGCATGGCCAGGCTTCATGCAGCCTACCAGCACCCCTCCATTTTCCATTTTCATCCCTCCACTTCCACGACTGTGAGCGAGTGTGCATGGAGGCTTACACACACCATGCTGCCACATTCTTGCTTCCCTACCTCTGGTGCTGCCACCTGATCTCTACAAGGAGGCAGCCAAGGAGTAGGACAGCATTCACTCCCTCCCTAGAAGAGGAGAGCCATCCATTGGACGCTTGACCCTCTCCCTCCCCTGCTGACCCCTGGCAACCCAAGCTTGGCTGGCTGGCTGGCTATTCTGTCTCTGCAGACCCTATTAGATTTTTGTCCACTCTCCCCCCTCCCTGTCTGTTTACCAATATTCCTTCATGTCTATCCCATGCATGCTTGAAGCCCCTCACTGTTTTTGCTTCCACAACCTCTGCTGGGAGACTATTCCAGGAGTCCATCACTCTGTCAGTGAAGTGGTACTTCCTCACATCCCTCCTAAACTTCTCATCCTCCAGCTTCATTGCATGCCCTCTGGTTCTGGTGCTCTTCCTCATTTGAAATAGATTCCTCTCCTGGTCCCTCTCTACCCCACTGAGGTGCTTGTATGTCTCTATCATGTCCCCCTCCTCTTTTCTAGGGTGTAGGTGTTGAGATCCCTCAGTCTCTCCTTGTGGGCTTCTGATCTAACCCCGTGCCCTTTCAGTTGCCCTCCTCTAGACTGCCTCTATCTGGAAGGCATCAGTATGTGAAGGGACTAACGCCATGTGCATATAATGCATGCAGAGTGTGGGTATCCAGCTAATACCTTCCTCCGGCATGGTGCCCTCAGTTGCACTGCCACCTGTGGTCACCCAGGTGGCAGTATTACAAGAGTGGCATCATCTGGGGTGCTCAGTCTCTTCCCATCAACTGGTACCAGATGACCTAGACTTGTTCTTGAACCCAGATCACCAGCGTCATGAGTGGGAACCCTACTACTGCACCAACAAACTGGCTCAGTCTCATTGCTTATTTAAGGGGACACTGTCAATCCCTTAAGTTTTAAAGTGTCCTAGTTAAAAGCAGATTTTATGATTGCCCACCTTTTGTAGAATTTGCTGATGTGATATTTTGATTTGCACTTTTATTTTCAATGAAACATTCTGTTGAGCTTTTGGGGCTAATGGAACCACTCAGTTTCATTTTGTGGTCCTCTTGCCCAAACATCATGACAGAACATTCAGATTCGTCTGAGACACCCTCTGTTCAAACATAAACCTATACAATGACGGTATTGAATAGGGACTTGATTACTTGTGGTTACCAATTGATTTTGGTTCCCTTTATACAAATACAACCCTCAAAATGGATCTACATACAGTACTTCACTCTCTTCTTTAATATACCATTGTTAATATCCAGGTCCAAGAATTTTTCTGAAGTCTTTGAAATGTGTATAAAAAAACAACTATGTTTAATGTTAAGTTTTATCTACAGTTAGAGGAACAGCAATGAGTGATACTGTAGCACCCACTTATGCCAACCTCTTGCCCGAATGGTGGAGAAAATATTGGGATTAAACATGACCAAAAATTTATTTTTGGATCAAATATCCACAGCCACCATTTGTATATTGACGATGTGCTTTGTATGTGGAAAGGGACCTGTGAGGAGGTTTGGAGTTTATAACATGGCTCAATACTAATGTTCTGTATCTAAAATTTACATATGCCTCTGATTAGACACAAATTAATTTATCTGGATATTTTTCTGTGGATTTAGCACTAACTGTAGAATGTAAACACTTTACTTTTGGGGATTTCCCCCTCTTATCAGATTAATGACATCAGATAACAGGTGAAGTTAAAACATTATTCACTGGCTTTTAGGAGTTAAGCCCACAGAATGTGCTATTCTTAATTTTTCCTGATTCAGTTACTTCCAAGGATCAAACATATCTTTTCAGTATTTTACTAATTAGAGAGCCTGCAAAGAATTGCTGCAGGCGGAGCTTTGTCTGTGGCCACTTCCCCTCCTGATACCTGAGCTGGCAGGTAGCCTTAACTAGTTAGATGCCCACTAGGGGTGAGAGTTAGGCAGGTAAGCAGGAGGTCCCTGGGGGCAGAAGGCTTGTGACTGGAGGGGAGGAGCAAAGGGCTATATAGGAAGAAGTATAGAAGACTTTCTTCCTCTTTCGCTCCTTTCTCTCCAGTTGGAACCCCCTCAAACCTACCCTGATAAAAGCAGTAGGTGGAACAGTAGGGCACAGGAAACCTGTTGTCCCACTATGTTGGCCTCCTTAGGTGTTGAGAGTGAATTTTCCATTTTTTTCCCCCAAGTGGTTTTCCAGTTTTTGCTTTCTCCAGCAGGGTTTAAAAATCAGATGTAGTTCAAGATAGTTTAACGATAGGTGGTCACAGTCATGTAACAGGTGACAGCACTGTAATCTTGCATGGTATGTACAGAGGGGTATCAGGGAGTCATGTGTCTTTGCAGGTGGTTCACCGTGAGGCTGGCAAGAGGTGAGGGCCCAGATGGCTGGAGTTTCTACTTTGAACATTTGTCCTACTGCTGTGAGACCGCCCGAGAGGTGAAGAGACAGATTAGGCAAGTGGTGGACATTAACTCAACTCTGCTCAGGGATACTGATATATACTGTAATATCATGTATTGTGGGCAGGAAGTACTTTGGGAGCTGTAGTTCTGAGCTGTACATGAACTATAGGACTTCGGGTGCTTCTATGGCCGTTCTTAAAATTTTTTAGCCACCTCTTAACATAGCTCAGACTGCAGACAGCACTTTCTAGTGCTTTTTAATCCCTGAATAAGGGTTGTACCATTTTAAACACTTGTATATAGCAGTATTTGGAGCGAGGAAGAAGATAGTCACATGACCTGAAGTTCCCGGGTCAAGGGCCATAAAAAGAGATGCCCTGTGTGAGCGGGCACTTTGAACACTTGACCTACTGCTAAGAGACCGCTCGAGAGGTAGTGAGACAGACTAGGCAAGTGGTGGACATTAACTCTTAACTCTGCTCAGGGATACTGAGTATATACTGTAATATCACGTATTGTGGGCCGGAAGTACCTTGGTAGTAGTTCTGAGCTGTACATTGAACTACAGGAATTCTGGGTGCTTCTGGGGCCATTCTTAAAACTTTTTTATAACCTCTTAAAGCTCATACTGCAGACAGCACTTCATAGTGCTTTTTAATACCGAGTAAGGGTTGTACCATCTGAAACACTTGTAAATAGCAGTATTTGGAGTGAGGAGGAAGGTAGTCACGTGACCCGACATTCCCGGGTCAAGAGTCATAAAAGGAATGCCCGTGTGAGTGTGTGTGTGAGATGCGAGTGGGGCAAGTGCGTGGCGACACACACGGAGACATGGCAGAGGCATGCACCAGTGTGTCTGCATGTGTCTGCCTTGTCCACGGGGCCACAGGGATATGGGCACAGAATTATCATCAACAAGACTAGTAGAGTGACTCATATGGAAGTGTAATAGGTAGGATCATTGTATATTGATAAACAGCCTAGCGTGTGTTTTATATATATATATATATATATATATATATATACAGTATATATATATATGTATATATATAGATATACAATGTATATATATATATATATATATGTGTATATATATATATATGTGTATATATATACACACACACACATACATATATGTTAGCAGTGTAAAACGATACTAACATGGCAGCCAAAAATATATTTGGGGAACCAAATGAGCATCTCTTAGACAAGCTTTGTGACACAGGCTCAGTTGTAAAGTGTGGGCTCTGTAACATGTATGCCTCAAAAGAGGTTGAAAATGTGTCACCAGATTTCAAATGCAGGAAATGTACTGAACTCGAACAGTTAAGATCAGAACTGTCAGCCTTAAATTCATTCTTGGAAGTTACCCAGTGACCCAATACAACACAAAGAGATAAAAGAAAAGCTACTAGAGATGATGGCAACATCATTATAAATAATAATGATAAACACAAAGATAGCCTTCAGGGATCAAATAGAAAAAAATGTAGGAGGACCCTAGGAAACACTGCATTGGTCAACTCAAATAAATTTTCCATTTTGACTAGTGAAGAGGATGACATAACTATAAATGATTCAATAAGTGGAAGTGGGACACATATGGACACAAATGAGCCAAGAACCAGGACTTAATAATAGGAGACTCCATTATAAGGAGGTGTGGCAGTTTGATTTGTGAAAAAGATAAAGTAAACAAGGAGGTAAACTGCCTTCCAGGAGTCAGAACAAAAACACATAAAGGAAATCCTAAGTACACTATTGAACAAGGGGGTAAACTATAAAACCATAGTAATTCATGGTAAAATAAATGATGTAGGCAAGGAACATGAAAAAGATCTAGCAGAAGAAATTATATATTTAGGAATGATGTTTAAAACCCCCCAGTGCCAAAGCAGGCATTTCTGGTATACTGCCCCTAATAAAATGCCAAACTCTGCCATTGAAAGAATTAATGCCAGGCTACAGTACAAATGTTCACAGTTTGACCTAACCTTCCTAGATACATGGGATGAATTCTATGGTAAAACTAACAACTATGCAAAGGATGGTCTACATCTTAATAAATCAGGCTAACACACTTTGGGGAGATGTATTGCAAGGGCCCTATAACCTAACACTGAACAAAATAAAAATACTAAGTAGGGGGTGGGGAAGCTAACCAAAACCAAAAGCTTAAAATATTATTACTCAGTGCAAGGAGTCTAAAAGAAAAAAAGGATGAGCTACAAAACATATTAGCAACTGAAATATTCATTTATGTGGGGTTAGTGAAACCTGGTAGCGCAATGATGTCTGGGACATAAATACACTGGGCTATAAGTCATATCATGTTCACAGACATGACAGATGAGGCGGGGATCTTTATATATTTCTAACAATCTAGACTCAAGTGAAGTTACAGCTATAAACACAAGACAAAACCAGGTCGAGCAGTTATGGGTGTCTGTATTCCCCCATAACAGGAAAAAAATTCTGGTAGGTATATTTTACAGAGCACCAAATCTTAATGCTGAAGAAAAAAAAATTTTCAAGATACTAGAAAATATTGATATGGGGTCAGACACTGTAGTAATGGATGATTTTAACCTCCCAGATGCAGACTGGGTCAACAGCTTCGCTACATCGTCAGTGGACAGGAGAATGCTGGACTATATGGCACTCAACAGTATGAAACAACTGGTCAGTGAGGCAACAAGGGGTCCAAATATTCTTGACCTAATAATTAGCAATGTTGACAATAGCAGAACTGACTGCATGGTGAGAGAACCACTCTGTAACAGAGACCATAATACGGTACAACTACAAATCAGTATCATCTGGGAACCCTTATTTGGTTCCACCAAAATAAGATGTTATGGAAAAGCAGATTATGACCAGATAAGCAAATACTGTACAGAATGGAACTGGAAGGAGGAGTTCAAGAGTACAGGTCTAAAAGCAAAGTGGCAGAAATCTAGAGACAGACTACATGACTGCATTGACCAATACAATCCCCTAAAAAAGAAATACAATAACAAGGGCAGAATTCCAAACTGGTTTAATAGCAACATCAGTAAACTTATCAAAAAATGAAGGAAAGCCTTTCACAAGCTTAAAAATAATCCTTCTACCAAAAATATAGATGATTATTAAAAAAAATGCAAAACTTGAAAATCAGTAATAAAAAAAATCAAAAAGGAAGTTTGAATTAAGTCTAGCAACCTCAATAAAAGACAATAAAAAGACATTTTATAGCTACTTAAATGGCGTGAAAAAGACAAATAATCTGTAGAACCACTGCTTGTTGAGAACAAGGAAATAAGAGATGAACCAAGTAAAGAAAAGTGTTCAACAACTACTTTGCGAGTGTCTACACACAAAAAAACAGACTTTACAAGTGATGAATGGTCTAATCTGTGTTCAGTGTTACCAAATAGAGTTCACACAGTTGACGAAAGTGTTGTGGCCAGTGAACTACAAAGCTTAAATACACACAAATCTCCAGGGCCAGACACTCTACATCCCATCTTATTAAATAAACTAGTGAATGTTATATCAGGACCACTGACTGACATCATAAATACATCACTTAGAGAAAGTTTGGTTGTACAAGACTGGAAAAATGCTATCATAACTCCGATCTACAAAACAGGGTCAAAACATAACCCTAGTAACTTACATCCAATTAGTTTAACCTCGATTATTAGTAAATTAATAGAAAGTGTTGTGAAAGATAAGATAAGATGAGCAAACAAATAATTAGTGCTGGACTAGTGGACATAAGCCAACATGGCTTTGAATTGGGATGGTCTTGCCAGACAAATTTGATACACATTTTAATCCTGTAAGCAGTGCATTAGATGTTGGCCTACCTGTTGATGTACTGTACCTGGACTTCTCCAAGGCATTTGACACCCTACCACATAAACAGCTGATTGCCAAACTTATAGAAAAAGGTCTTGACATTAATATAGTGAAATGAGTCAAATCTTGGCTAGAGGGAAGAAAACAAAAAGTAAGTCTTGCTGGTCATTCACCTCTGTAGGCTGATGTTACCAGTGGTGTCCTGCAGGGATATGTACTCGGACCCATCCTGTTTAGTATTTATGTAGCACCTCTGCAGACAACATCTGATTATTGGATTTCCAAGTTTGCAGATGACATTAAAATAGGCTATATAGTAAATGACACTCAATCTATAAATCAGCTCCAAGCTGAAATAAACCATATAGGTGACTGGCCACTAAAAAAACAATTAAAATTAAACCTAGAGAAATGTAAGGTTATGCACATGGGCCATAACAACAAAAAGGCCAAATACTACTTTTATGCAAAGACCCGTAAGGAGACAAGCATGGAAAGAGATCTAGGAGTTATGATTACTGACAGCTTGTCACCATCAGAGCAATGTAAAACAGTGGCTAGTAAAGCTAACAGAATAATGAGATGTATTTAGAGGAACTTTAAGAGTAGAGACAGCAGGGCTGTGGTCCTCTTGTACAGATCCCGTGTACGATCACACATGAAGTATTGTGTCCAAATGTGGGCTCCACATAAAATCTCGGGCATTGGAATGATAGAGGGAGTGCAGAGAAAAATTACCAGGATCATAAAACAACTGAATGAGGTAGAATATGAGGACAGGCTGAGACACCTGGGGGTGTATAGTCTGGCATACAGAAGACTGAAGGGGGGATCTGTGTTTGATATACAGAGCATTTACTGTTAAAGTCCTCTGGGAAGCTATAGGTTTAAATAGAAATGGAGAGAGATGTAGTAAATTGCATCAGTTTCAATTAAAAGGTGAACTATATAAAACAAATCTAAGGGGCCATTGGAGTAATCAAAGAGTTATTAACATCTGGAATAAACTGCCTAGTAATGTGGTCTCTAGTACATCCTTTGATGGTTTTAAGAAATCTTTGGACAACTAGAAGGATAATAAAAAATACTGCATAAGGTAGATTCTGCAAAATGGTCGAGTCTATATGGCGTCTGGCTGATGACTTGTACTGATTCTGTGTTCCCTCTTTGGGAGGCAGTTGGCGGGATAGCCTCTTTGGGCACTACCTGTGATTTTGCAATGCCCTCTGATGTGAGTGGGCACATTGGCACCCAGACCAGAGCCATCCCTCATGCCTCAGACACTGGAGTACCTTGTGAGGTTTGTACCCATTCTGTTTGCTCTCCTGGGGGGTAAGGGGATGACCATATTTTCATGATTTGAAGAATGACTTGCTACAACTACTGTGCTGTGCACTTCACACCGATTTGACTGTAACTAGTGTTACAGTTGTTTAATAAACACATGGCTGTGGCCATTTTCTCCAAAGCACAGTGTTTGTCTCAGTCTGTTCAGGTGGGGGAGGGGTAATGTGGCCTAATAAGATAACGGCAGCTAAAAAAACAATAACAAAACCCCAGTTGCAGCCTTTACTGCCTGCAATTACACAACAGGAAGATATAGTGATAAGGATCTATAGAACAGGAAAAATGACTCATAGTCTTAGGCAGTCGCTTCTTTTATTCAGCAGTAGATGGACAAGGTATATCATACACACTGTGACAAATTGAGGTGACTTCATTTCATAAAAAGGCATAGGTGCATGAGTGAGGTATTTATATGATTCAATAAGAATCAGTAGTTCACTCCATGGGATACAACAGGCAAGCATGGCGATATAGGTTGTAGGTTCGGAAATTTCGTCTGCTGTGGTATTCTGTAAGAATTACTTAGAGATATAGGTTGTAGGTTCTGAAGTGTCATCAGCCATGGTGTTCTGTAACACTTACTGACCTGAATATCTGTAAAAAGATAAATGCAGATATTGTGTCATCAATTAGCCACTCATGAAGTAGATTGCATATAGCATAATTATACCAAGTGGCCGTGATTCTGTGTATCCTTTGAAAACATTAATAAACTACAAGTTAAAAAAATCTTCACCATTTAGAAAATCCATTGCAGTGAATATTCTATTAGGAGTGAAAAGCTCACACCCACAAGTTAATTGAGAGCATTCCCTATTCTCAATCCCTGTGAATATGGAGGAATTATACAGATAATGTCATTTTTTTAATGAAGTATTACAATTGGTGGAACTCTTCAGACAGTGAAGCAATTTTTGTAAATTGTACTTTATTAATGTTTCTCAAGAAGGGTACAGAGACAGCTTATGCATGCATTATCAATGTTTACGATACAAGTTTTGGAAGGTAAAGAGAGAGAGGTTGACAATACAGAGCCATTACCATTTTAAGATATTTCTCAGTCCATACAATTATGGTAAAATCTACATAAACAGTTTTACCTGTGTTATCGCTTTTCAGAACTATAGAGCGCCTGGCCCTTTTTTAGCCTTTGAACATATGCAGACAGATCGTTAGTGCTACTCTTTCTATTAACCATCATTCCCTGTTATTGCCTTTCAGGTGTGTGCTGTCTGAGTCATCCCAGCAAGTGGTCCTCCCTCTATGGAACAAAATTGGCTCTTTTGCTTACTATGTGAAGCAGCCAAGTCATTCATCTATTTGGAAATGTTGTGCTTAAATTTCTTAGATTAAAAGTTATTCTTCCATTCTATATAAATTTATTAAACAGTCCTCCCATTGCTTGACCATTGGTGTTGTTGGCTGAAGACAATTTTGTGTAATGCATTTCTTCTCTGCCAATATCACTAAAGATAACAAGTATTTTTGTGTGGTTGTTATTTTTTTCTGGGTAGACAGTTAATAAAATTAATTGAGGTGTAAGCTGTTGCACTTCTGGCAGCGCTATAGTATGTTAATTCCAGTCTGAACATTTTTCCAAAAAGGGGAAAAATACCTGACAGTCCCAGAATACATCATAGGTATCATAGATTATACAGAGCAAAACGACCATGGTCCATAATGCTCGCCAGTATTAATTATACCCTACTATGCATTTTTGTTTCAAATAGGTGTCCAAGTAATTTTTAAAAGTATCAATATTATTACATGATACTATTTCCACAGGTAAACGATTCCAAATTTTACAAACTCTTATTGTGAACCAACTACTTCTTTTTTTTTGTTTTGCACTGTTCAGCTTTTAATTGCAGTGGGTGTGCCCTGGTTAAATATATTTTGTCCCTTAATTCAAGTCCTAATAACTCCCACAAGTTTTCGTCATGTGTTGCCTTAAATACCAGACATAAGTCGCCCCTCATTCTGCGATACTCCAATGTAAACAATCCAAGTTTATCAAGTCTAGCACGGTATTCCAAGTTTCTGACTTCAAAGATTTTTTTGGTTGCTCTCTGTTGGGTATGATTCGCCTGTTGGCAGCTGCAGTTTCACCAGCTTTCTATGGCTCTGGATGTGGCACATTTGATTATTACTGGTGTTTTAAAAAATCATATGACTGATTTCTAGGAATATTCATTCATGCCATATATGTGATGCAGCAGTTTTGTGCTGGGCCATGAGAGCCTGTTCCCATTCTGCTTCTATTCTAGCAATGTGAATTTCTGTCTCTCAGAGAGGTCTGTTTTTTCCCAAAGTCACCTTGGGAGCATTGTGAAGGGCATTATAGCACACAGAAGTAAAATGATCCAAATCGATGAAAAGACGGGGTGCAATTCAGTGGTATCCCTCTTCATACCCGTTGACTGAGTAAGAAAGTGTCATATCTGAAAATCTCGAAAAAAATCAGAGGTCTGTAGAGGGAACTCAGTTTTCAATTGTTCAAAGGATTTTAGTGTTCCTTGCTAGTAAAATTATAAGATGTACTGGAGTCCTAACTACCCCCATCACTTGACTCTGTCATCTAACCTCTGTGGGGAAAATTTACTGTTGTACATAGGTGCGATCCTGAGATGGGAGAACCTGCCTGTACAGCTGACCCCAAACTTTCAAGTATATCCGACAAAATCAACATCACTGACTCTTATTGGGGAGGGCAAGGGTCAAACAGCAAAGCTATTCTGATAAAACATTGAGCAGACATACCAGAGGGCCAGGCCTTCTCTTCAGAGGACATTTTTAATGCATAAAAATTGGTGTGCAGAAACAGTATATTGACATCCCTAATGGAATTTAATTCTGTGTCAGGCAAAGTGGGTACCATTGTATGGAAACATCTACCAATATTGAAAACGGACTCTATTTTTCAGAGATCAAGTGTAATAATAGCAAGAGTCACAGTCACAAAATCCAGAAGTATTTGTGATACATGGGTTCAAAGCCACTCTGTGGGGAACTGTAATGAAATATGGTTACCAGTAAAACCTAAGAATTATTTTAAATGTGGTTTGTACAACATTTGCTGCTGTGTATCTCCTGGACCCTCATTCAGGGATCCCATGACATAGAAAGAATACAAGAGTTGCTGGAATATAAATTGTAAATGTGACTACTGTTTACATGGTGCGGTGTAACTGACCTAACACAGAGCACATGATTTGAAATGCTACAACAGTGGCCCATCGGACACCCACTTTGGAAGGCTGGTACATGTCTACTCCTCCCTGCTCCATAGTGATAATAGGGTAAAACTATTACTTCAGAGTAAATCCTGGTGGATTTACCATTTGAAGTCCCTGAAAACTGGGGGACGGAATGATCACATGGATTAGGCTCCATTCTTTAAAAGCACTCCTCCCTCTCCATTTATTTTCCTTCATTTTAACCCTTGCTGTGCCATTGCTGTCTATACATGTCCTGAATTGCTATATGTTCTAAATCTACTGGCAGCCTTGGGTTAACTAGTTTTAAAGCTGCCATATATAATATATGTTTCCTCTGCTAAGATTTACAATCTGTTAAATGTCTCTTACCTGTTGGCATATGCTGTTGATGCCTGAAGAAGGCTTGTTTGGTATTATTTAATTCAATTTCTTTCAGTTAATCTTGCATATTTTACTGTGCACTGTTAAAAATATGCAGTAATTGTTTCTCACTTGTTTGTACCTGAACAGATCTTTATGAAATGCTAACAAGATAAGCTAGACTATTAAGGGCCCTTGGCCCTTTTTGTTTGCTTTCTGCCATACCAGCAGCTGAAATCCTTGAGAAATGTGCGTCTCTCTCCACTTGCTTTATCCGCAAATGAAATTTTCAGAAAATAACTGATCCAATTCTAGTAACAGTATTTGTTAGCAGAAAAAAATGTAATCTTATTATTTTTTGACTTGGGGTATTAACAGCAGAAGGAAGCAGATATTATTACCTCTCTGTAGACCACTGGTGAGGTCCCACCTGGAGTACTGTGCCCAGTTTTGGAGTCCTTACCTAAGAAAAGATAAGGACAGGCTGGAGACAATGCAAGGTATGATGACAAAAATGATTCAGGCCCAGCATGGCAGATCTTATGAGGACTGGCACAAGGAACTGAACACATACTCGCCTGCAGACCAGATGAGAGAGGGGAGATATGATAGAGACCTTCACATTTCTGAAATGAATGAACAAGGTAAACTTCAAGGAACTATTTAGCCTAAGCAGTGGATCAAGAAAACAAGGCATGAGTAGAAACTGACAGGGGGAGGTTTAAGAGGGAAGTGAGAACGTTTTATTTTACAGAAAGGGTGGTGGAGCCATGGAACAATCTGCCAGCTGATGTGGTGGGTGCCAGAACTATCAATGGTTTCAAACACAGCTGGGACAGAGTGAAGGGCTTAATGGTTGCTCAGGGTGACAGCGGTAGTGCGGGGAGTATGAGGGTGGATAACATGGGTAAGAAACTTGTATGGACACTAGGTCCTGGGTTTGTTACAGTTTTATGGGCAGACTGGATGGACAAATGGTCTTTTTCTGTCATTTTCTATGTTTCCATGTTTTAGTAGTATTGTGTTGATGACAAAAACATCACCACATCCATTTTTTTTTATTTTTATTGTGTTTCATTTCTGAGCTGAAACATGTGGTTTTGAAGTTTTTAAAAGTCCCTGCTCTCAGGCCACACCCACTATGAATAAAGTAAACATTTTGGTGAGGTGCTGCACTGTTTACCATCCAAAATGTGTGCCATCACCCTTCTACATCCACAGTGTGAATCTGGTATATAAAATCAAAGAAAGGAACCTCAGCAGAAGAGAGTTTTACAGATTGCTAGTGGTGGCCATTTTTAATGACATGAGTCATTAATCACAAAATTAGCAATGCTTTAAAAATCTCTTTGGGAAATAAAAAGGCATTGATGGTTAATTTAAGGCTGTTAGAAATACTCGCGAAGCCACTTAATCGGGACATGCTTAATGGGGACGTTCGCTTAAAAGGGACGATCCCCCGGGCACCAATTAAATGGCTATGCAATTCAATGGAACCCTCGCACCTTTAAAGGGGACATAGTAATCCTGTTATTGGGGATGATTTGTGGCTGGATATGCTCTGAAATATCACCTCAGTAATCAGTAATTTGGTGATCAGTAGCTGTTAAATGATTAGCAATTTAAAAATTAACACCTTCTGAGTAGGAACGCTTTTCAAACATTTAGCATATACTGTATTGGCTATTGAAGAGGGCGCTGCTGCAGTCCTTACTACTGATAATCCCCTTGCAGATGTTACCCTGCTGGAAAATCTGACCTCTGATGAATTCCTGTGCTTCGTCGACATCAAGACTCTAAACTCTCTAAACACACTTTAGCTCATGCTAGTTCTTGATTAGCCATCAGAACCAGTTTGGGAAGCTAATTGGACTTTTGATTCGGGTGAGTGCTCCTGCTTCTTTGGTCTCCCACTGTGAAAGATGAATACGGTTTCCCACAATTACTTCAGAGCACGGCTGCAGAATTTTAATCCAGCAGATCCAACTGTAGCAAAATAACCGATTTCTTCAAGTACGGACTTCTCCTGCTGTGAAAGACGAGTACAGTTTCCCCCATTTACTTTAGAGCGCGGCTGAAGATCCAGCAGCAGCAAAATAACTGATTTCTTCAAGTGCAGACTTTTCCAGACAGATAAATGTGCCACAGACAAATGGCAGAAAAGAACTGCAATCACTATATGTGCTATATATTTCAGTCTGTCTCTGTCGCTGAACATCTGTGTGTGTCTCTGTACCGTAGCGCCATTTGGTTTTGTCATTTTTGTTTTCTCCACGTCAATTTTTTGGCTCTTCTGTTATTGGAGATGGTCACTTAAAGGGGATGATTAGCCATCCACAGAGGCGTCCCCTTTAAGCAGCTTCTACTGTACTGTAAAATTAGTTATTTATTGCTTTAGTTATATATATAATAACTGGTCAGTAATTTTTTTCTATGGGCTGACCAAGTTGATATTTTCTGTCATAACCCATGGGTTATTACAGTATTCATGCACACTGTCCTTCAAAATGTGTGCTCCCTCATTGGCTCTTGTTCTGTGCATGGACGGGCATGAAACTTTCGTAAACATGGAGGCGCCATCTCTCACTTACCAAGGAGCCACCACAACAAGCCTCAACTCTAATTTTTTTTTTTTTTAACTCTATCTGGTTGATCCTACCTTCTACATTTTTCAAAACCTCTCTCTGGTTGATTCTGCTCTTTGTCCGCTTCAGGAACGGGGTTGCAGTTTGACTGGCAGTGCTAGAGTAATCGTGACAACAAAATGTAAGTAAAAAAGAAAAGGAAAAAAACAGTGAGTAAAAACAAAATAAAAAAGAAACAAAATTCTCAATGTGTAAAGGGAGAGAAGGACAGGGAGACAAAGACTCTTTCTACTGTGTGCGTGTGTGTGTCTGTGACACATGGTCACAGAAATCGGGCTGGAAAAAAGCTTGCTGGCCATCAATTCTATAAAATAAAAGGTGGGAAAGTGTGCATATGAGAATTTAATGCATACCCTCGGTGTGCTATAATAGATCCCTTGGGGTTTATGTAGCATCCCACACCTCGGATGTGTGTTAAATTCTCATATCATACACTTCCCCTTCCTTTATTCTATATTTAATGCATGGCACTATTTGGCCAAAATTGAGCAAATTTAATTTAGCACTAAATGATTAGTGCCTAATTCACTTCTATTAAAAATGTTCAGTTTTGGAAATTAGCACCATTTTATTTTAACATAATCATCACATTCAGTGAGTATAGTGAACATTTTCCTACAATGAAAATACCCAGTTTTACTCTGTATTATTGCTACAAAACTATAGGATGAAAAATATTGTGGACTAACAAATACTGCTGCTTTAGGCAATAATTCTTGCTTCCATTGCCCCCTGAGGGAGCCTGTAGAAAATAATGATAACGATGGAAAAGACACAAAGAAATTTGTTTGCGATAATGCACAAATATGACACTTTTCTGTTTGGATTTTTTAATGCTTTTTGCACAGTTTATTGTGTACACAGGTCTTTGTTTCTGTAGTGAAATCTTTTTAACTGTATATCTTAACTTTAAAAATAAAATAGATACTTCTGTTGTATTTTTGAATTATTTGGTTCATGATTAATTAACATATTAGTGGATAAAATTGAAAAGATATTTGCAATCCTTAATGTATATGTAAATATTTTTAGGCTGCTGAATCTTCTCTATATTTATTCTAATGTGCACATTGTTGTGGTTGGAATATGACCAAAAGCCTTGCCCACAGTAAAGAAAAATAAACTTTACCTTAGTACTGCAGTGCACTGTGGTAGTATGACAGGTATTTCATTAACTGACACAAGACAAAAAGTGATTATTTTATTAAAGGATGGGTATAAAGGGGACAGACTTGCATGTAGACACCACCCACTTGAAAAAGTGTTACTGTTCATGAAATGTCAGTGTCAACCTACCTTACCCTGGCAGTCTTTTTGTAAGTAGGTAGATTTCACTGAATAGACCACTAGATTGCACTGTAGACAGAATCCTGTTTTTTGTTGGGATAAATGAGTGCACTCTGATTTTTTATTTGATCAGAATGGTATACTGATGCTACCACAACATTTTTATATCACCCAACACTACAGCGACAACAGAGCCAGGTTGCTGTAGTGTTGGCACCGGACCCCAACACTGCTTTCTGAGGGTATTGCACTCCCTCCCCAAAACAACTCTGACTCAGAGTTGATTATTTTAGTAGCAGGGGGTGTGGGGGCAGAGCCCCCCACATAGGGGGTTCAGGAGGCAAAGCCCCCCAAAGAAAACAATGTTTTCTGTGACTCCCTTTATGCCAACTGCAAATGTGGTTGACATAAAGGAGTCACTGTAACATCGGTCGACAACTAAATTGTCGACCAACTGTCACAGATATGTTTAGAACAACAGACAAAGTAGGAACAGTCAGGAAAATAGCAGCAAAACCAAGACAGTAAAAGATGAGTGACACCAGCATAATGTTTAAGGCAGCAGGCCAATGAAAAAATGTATTTCCAAAAAGTTAGTTTCAGCTACAACTAGTAGAAGTTTTCACATACCTGTCAAATCTATGTTTCTAGCTACCTCCTATGCTGAACATCCCATGATTTTTTTATTTTTTATTTTCTTGATCGTAACCCTTGCCAGGTCTACAATGTTATTTCTCTATAAACTAAATGTGGCAGCCATCTTTTTTTCTTGAGAAAAAAATACATTAAAACATCTCTAAAATACTCACATTTTAGTGGAACTAGAAAATTTGACCATCAGATAAAACTGGAAGATGCCTGGAATCTTTTAGAGTGAAGAAAAGGTACTGTCAAAATGTTTTTCCCAATTTCACTGCACTGCTCCTTTAAGGTGATCAAGGAGGATACAGTGCTGAGAACCACAGTGAGATCCAGATGGACGAGAAAGGAGAGTGAACCTTTCTGAGATGAGACGAGGGAGATTATCACCATGAACAACAGTGGTTTCCATATTGTGGCCAGGATGGATGCTGTCTGAAAGGGATTAAGAATGTTATGCTGAGTAAGCTGGTCAGAGAGGGAGAGAGAGAGAGAAAAAGAAAAGGCCACCTTCTTAAGGACTTTGCTACAGAAGGGAGGTGAAGGAACGTAGGGCAGGAGGAGGAGGAGGAGGAAGAGAGGGGGAAGCCAGGTGTAAGGGGATCACAGAGGAATGAGGTAAATGGGATGCTGGAATGGATGCGATTGATCCTTGAATGGAAAAAGGAAGCAAAGCCTTCCTACTGGGAGGGCGAAAGGTGATTGGGTGGAGTGGGGGGGGGGCTGAAGGATAATACCAGCTATGCAGAAAAGAGTGTGGAGGTTGCAGATGCCTTTAGGAATGTTAGTGGTGAGGAAGGGGCTGGGGGGTGTGAGGGGCACTGCTCACTGGGAGAGTTCATGACATCCAGCAGAGCCATCACGCTGTCTGCAGACATCACACCCACCAGAGAGCTGTTTACCTGACGAAGGATAAACCAAGTAAATCTCCAGGGGTGGACAGGATACACAAACAGATTCTTGGAAAAATTACTCCTCTCCCCCGGTAAATTCTGATTCCAGCCATGTCGGACATTATTCAGATCTCAGTACTGCAAATATGTCCTTCTGTATCATCAAGATTGCTTAGTAATTCCTACTACTTCCACAGGATGCACAGAGATGAGACAAATTAATACAGACATTTCTATACAGCTTCAAATTCCTCTAGAACTTCACAGTATTGTATTCTCCTTCTTAAAGGGGAACTGGCAACAATAAGAGCCTCAGGCCCAAGTGTGAGGCTGATCCCAATTAGCCCTTTGCGTGCAGCAACACTTTTATATACTTGCTGATTACTGCAGTGTAATAAATTGTATCAGGCTAATTTCATTGACTTGTACAATGTCATTTCATGTAACCAGACATCCCAGAATCCCCTGCTGCTGATATCAGAGGAGGACTGCAGCAGTGGGAGATTCAATAGCCTGCAGTGAATGTTAGAGTTCTTACAAGCTGTAATCGTCTGTTTGCTGGTCTGCTGTTCTCCTAGGTACAGTCACAGAGGACTGTACTAAGCCCCATGAGCACAGCAGGACCAGCAAACAGCTGATTTTAGCTTACAAAATCTTTAACATGTATACTGCAGGCTATTGAAGGGTATTGACTGTCCTAGCTCTGCAGCCCTCCTCTGTTGTCAGCAGCAGAGGATTCTGGGATGTCTGGTTACAACAACTGGCATCTTAGAAGTCAGCAAAATTAGTCTAATGCATTCTACTAAGATGCAGTAAACAGGATGTAAAAAAAATGTTTTTGTACACAAAGTGCAAATTGGAATTAGACTCACACTTGGGTGTGAGGCTTTTATTGCCGACAGTTCCCCTTTAAAAAATTATTTTTTTCTTCTAGTGATAAATAGAAAGGGAGGGGGTGCCCCCACCAGAAAACTATATAGCACAAGCATCCTGTGCATTGTTTTTACAGATAAAATCAACATGGCATCATTTAAACCTTAATAACCCACTAACTTAATGAGCTAGCAGTCCCTGTAGTCTGTTCTCATCTCTCCCTCCTATATGTTCAACGATTTTTCCAGCCTCAAATTCTCAATGTACTAAATCATCCTTTTTAAAGCACAGTTTATTATAGCTAACATTTTCAGAGTTCCCAGTACTGTGCTGTTGAAATATTTACCTGTTAAAAGCAGCATATATCTTATGCCATATTTTGCTTCTTACATTGTACCAAATGAGTAGCTCATTTAGACATTCTTTTGCAATTAGTGGTTCTTTTGTTGCAGTTCCTCAGAACAGGGCCTGTTTGTTAAAGAGTTAGTGTACTGCCTGGAATTAAAAGTAACTTTTCAGATGAAGTCAGCTATTACTTCTTAAATGTGAAGTAGTTTTTTTTTCTTTTCTGTTAGGCTAAGTAGATTTTCTACCTGACAGTACTAGGTGTGATGTGATGCATAGTAAATCCCTTCTTACTTTCCTCACAGAGCAGGGGCAGGATTCACAAAGCTTTCTGAAGGTGCAAAACCTTCCATAAGTCCCCAAAACTTCCGTGGAATTCTGCACCTGCACAAGTTTTCTTTAACAATATCGCGCAACTGCATTTCTGCAGTGCTGCAGGCCTTTTCCCCGCAGCTGCGGGACTTTTGGCCTTCTTTGTGAATCATGCCCCAGGTGCCTACTAAGGATCTAGATCTCCTCATCTTAAGGATATAGGGAGGATCGTTTCCCCCTCCCTTGGGTTGCACCTGGAAATGAGCCTTGGCTCCGTGTGCCTTTCCTGGTTACCAATTTTTTAAATAAATAAATAAATACATACATAACATGTTAAAGAATGAAGCCCTGGGCCTTTAGATGGCTTAGTAATATTTTGCTTTATTTCTTTTTTTTTTATTTTCTCTTTATTTTGACAAATACTAGTGAAAAAAATAATCTGGCAGAATCCTTGTATTATGAAATCATAAAATCTGCATTAGCAACCAGGCTGGCAGTGTATTTTAATGAAAATCTGCAGATTTGTTTTCAAGCTTTTACAGAGAAATAAAGCTTTTCGTAACTAGAAAGTGAACAATTTAACACAAATATGTGATTCTTGGGGCAGGATTCACAAAGCTTTGCCCGAGGACAAACTGTTTTTTGTGAATAGCTGGTATTCACAAAGCCCAGTTTGCCCCCACAAACTAAGTTTGCACCCGGGCCAAGTAGTGAGGGGGGCCGCAATTCAAATGGGGGGGTGGGGCCATGCATATCGCTGCAATCCCATTCACAAAGGAATTGCTCCACACAAGGGCCTTTGTGAAGGTCCTTGCATGGAGCAAAGTACTGCTGAAAAAAACCTGGTGGTAACCCATGCAACCCTAATGATTTGTAGAGGTACTGCGGCCCCTTCCCCCACCCTGGTCACTGATCCCCTGAGGTCTCACCCATTACTATAAATACATCTTTTCCGTAGTGTAGTGGTCCCAACCCATCCCCAATCACCGAACACACTCCTGTTAATTACAGTATTTATGTTCCATGGTGTAGTGGTCCCACCCCATACCCAATCGCCCGATCAGCCACTCGTTCTTAAAATAAAATTGTTTCTATAGTGTAGTGGCCCTCCCCAGTCCCTGATCACCCAATTACCGCCCAGTAATAATTTCATACTTTTTCCATGGTGTGGTGGTCCTCCCGATCTCATTCGCGTTACCTCCCAGTAATAATCTCATACTTTTTCCATAGTGTAGTGCTCCCTCCCTGATCACCTGATTACCCACCCAGTAATAGCATAAAACTTTTTCCACAGTGCAGGATCCCACCCCATTGCTCAATCTTCCCCCAATATGATAATTCATATTTTTCCATAGTGTAGTGGTCACCCCAACCCCCCACCTATGGTAGTAATGACATCACACCCCGCTCCCCCCACTCCAACATAGCCCCCTGTCGGCGAGCAGCACAGCCCTCCACACACCTCCACAGCTGCCCACCGACTGAACTGTCAATGACAGCTTACAGTATACACTACAAGCCCATTGGTTTCATGTTATTACCAGATGGGTAATTGAGTGATCGGGGATCAGGGAGGGACCACTACACTGTGGAAAATGTTTTATGTTATTACCGGGTGGGTAATTGGGCGATTGGAGATCAGGGAGGGACCACTACACCGTGGAAAATGTTTTATGTTATTACTGGGTGTGGTAATGGCTATTGGAGATCAGGGAGGGACCACTACACCGTGGAAAATGTTTTATGTTATTACCGGGTGGGTAATTGGGCGATTGGAGATCAGGGAGGGACCACTACACTGTGGAAAATGTTTTATGTTATTACTGGGTGGGTAATTGGGCGATTGGAGATCAGGGAGGGACCACTACACTGTGGAAAATGTTTTATGTTATTACCGGGTGGGTAATTGGGCGATTGGAGATCAGGGAGGGACCACTACACTGTGGAAAATGTTTTATGTTATTACCGGGTGGGTAATTGGGCGATTGGAGATCAGGGAGGGACCACTACACTGTGGAAAATGTTTTATGTTATTACCGGGTGGGTATTCAGGCAATCGGGGATCAGGGAGGGACCACTACACTGTGGAAAATGTTTTATGTTATTACCGGGTGGGTAATTGGGCAATCGGGGATCAGGGAGGGACCCCTACACTGTGGAAAAGTTTTATGTTATTACCTGGTGGGTATTCAGGCAATCGGGGATCAGGAAGGGACCCCTACACTGTGGAAAATGTTTTATGTTATTACCGGGTGGGTAATTGGGCAATCGGGGATCAGGGAGGGACCCCTACACTGTGGAAAAGTTTTATGTTATTACCGGGTGGGTATTCGAGCAATCGGGGATTGGGGGTGGCACCACCACACTATGGAATATCTATGGAAAACATTTTATTTTATTACTGGGTGAGTACTCGGGTGATCGGCAATCGGGGAGGGACCCTACACTATGGAAATTATATTATTTTACTAATGGGTGGGAGAACAGGAGATCAGGGACTGGGAAGGGACCCTACACTATAGAAATATATTTTTTTGTTTACTGTCGGGTCCGCATTTGGGGTGGGGATGGGCACCTCTACACTATGGAGGAATGCGGCTGTGTGGGGCTTGGGCTAGTTGGGGGGGGCTGTGCACCGCCACACTAATGGCATGCAAATGAGCCCCAAATGGGCATGCTAATGGCCAATGGTGCCCTGCATGCCCAATGAGCTTATTTGCATGCCTTCATTGGTGAATAGCAGTTTAGTGCCTGAGCACTATTGGCTGCAGGGCCATTTTCCTGGCTGCCTGTGGGGGTAACACTACTAGATATTGCACTGCTTTTCCTGGGTTAGTGCTGCCCCCTGCTGACTCCTATTCACAGTCAGATAGCCCACCGGGCTATCTGGCTGTGAATAGTTCCATTGCCCACCATCGCAACCGGGAAGTGCAGCACAAACCTTTGCAGCCACATTATGCTCCCTTTGTGAAGCCTGGCCCTGATATTCTAATTGCTTTTGCTATGATTTAGTGGGGAATATTTTCTTACACTGATTTTAAGAAGCAGAAAACAGAAGCTGTTATAGCTACTGTTTTTATAAACTGTCAAATCATTCAGCTGGACTACAATATTATAAAAAGTACAATTTCTGGCTGAAAGAAGTCTTTATCTGTTTTGTAAATACACAAATAAATGTAAAGTCTCTTACAGAAATACATGAAACCATTAAGTGGTTGGCATTTTGCCATAATTCGATTAAACTCTTTTCCGAAATAATTTGAAAATTGAAAGTGAAAACATACTTGTTTCATAGTGAAAGCGAAGATTTTTATTATAAAAGCAGAAAGTAACTACTTACATATTAAAACACAATAAATTAAAAAGCCAGCTGTCTGCTGATTACAAGTGAACACCTGCTCTTAATTGAAAACTGCCTATATTTATTTAGTTAGTATTTAGTTATTTAGTAAGCAACGCTAGGCTGAGGGTGTATTTTCAGGTGTGACCCAGACAGAAGACACAATACAAACATACAGAAAATACAGCAAGCTGAAATAAACTTACATTAAATTATATACAAATTGACAAAATAAACAATATAGATCCTGAAAGACTGGTTCTGTAGATGCTGTTTGGTTCCAGCGTTGCTATTTTTCCATTCATATGTGCCTTGTAGGATAGACAGTGAGTGTTTCTGATTTGCATACTGCCTGCTGGAGAGGACCACTTTAGATCTGTAGTGAGGTTTATGCTCTTTTTAGGAGCACCTTTTCTTGTGCTCACTCCAGAAACCATGAAGGACCCTCACCTGCCCCCAATTTGAATGATGCATAAAGTTTAATTTTTATGTGCCTCTATTTAGGAAGGGAAGGGAAGGGATTGTTTTTTGGCTCTGTGAAGCTGAGCCAATGACCCATTCCACTTCCTTGTCCTTTGCACCCCCCTGCGCAAGCGCCTTATATGATGCAAGAATATGAAGAACACAGGGGTGTGCTCCATAGACAGTAATGGGGCAATTTTTTTAACTTATTTTTATGTTTGCTTGTGAACATGTGCAAGAAACATTATGTGGCAGCTTAGGAGAGAAGCGGGTTGTGGAGGTGTGGCACTGTGGTGGCCAATGCTGGCGCTGCATTGTTGGGCTTGGCAGAGCTCAACCAATGCAGACTCAGTGTCCTGATGACACTGGTTCTGCAGTGTGTCACCAACTTGTAACGATTTCGCTGCTGCAATTAGGGGCCACATTGTCATTGCAGCGTCAGCCATTCTGCTGCAGTGAGGGAGCGACCCATCACTGCAGGGCGGTACCTTGCTTGGTGTAACAGTTTCTCAATGAGGCGGTGCCTCTGAGCCCCATGAAAGCTGACAGGGATGCCCAATCCCCCTGTCGGCATGCCCCTGACCCAGTTCATTTGCCAACGGGGGAGCCCACTCCCCATCGGCATAATGTCCCCCCCATTTGTTGTTTGCTGAGGAGGGGTGCCCAATACCCTTCGGCATCATGCCCCCCCAAACAATCTTTCTTTTCTGATGGGGGGCCTGATCCCTGTTGGCTTCAGTTCCCCCTCTTCCAAAATGCAGGTGGCACACTGGGAGCCCACCCCAGTGTGCAAAAACCAAACCTGAAAAACAAAAACATTCCCATGACGTCTTTTTTTTCTCCCTGAAACCAAGAAAATGGTCCCTTGCAGTGTCTCGTGCCTCCTCCCCCAACCCACAGCCACCCTCTGCGCACTCTGCCTCCCCACACACCCCTCACCCCATACTTACCTCCTGAGCACGGCGTGATAATCTTCGTTGGACCAGGAACATGTCTGCACTCTTCAAAGCCAACCGTGAACTGAAGAAATGCCAGTAAGCTGTATAATAGCATAAATAGGTTTTCTTTCAACTTTGGTGCATATCTCTGGCATTTTGGGGAATTTTGGCACCAAATTTTCAACATGGGGTTATTGGGACCCCTCCTCATGAATTAAGTCACTGCATGGAATCACCTTTTGAGACCGAGTAACAAAACAACAGTGCCATTGTTCATGAGGTGGGCTCTCAAAAAGTCTATGTTGCAAATTTGGTGAAAAAATCCAAAAAATGACTGTTTTACGAGCATGCGATGTGCAGTTTCCACACACGCTCATAATTTCGCAAATTTGTAATATTTTTACTCTAGATTTTCAACATTGCCATTTTTCCACATCTCCTTATGAACAGTACAGCTGTCATTTTACACATCCTGGCCAAAATGTGTTTCACACTTCCGGCGCAGAATAGCACGGTCGCTATGGGATATCAGTTTTTGGGACAGATTAAGAAAATGACAGTGACACTGTTTATGAGCAGATGTCCTAAAATGCCTATGTTGAAAATTTGGTGACGAAAGTCCATAAAATGACGGTGTTACAAGCGTGCGTTGTGCAGTTTCCACGCACCCTTGTAACTTCGCAAATTTGTAATATTTTCATGCACGATGTTCAACACTGGCAATTTTTCACACCTCCATATGAACAGTACAGCTGTAATTTTTCACATCCTGGCCAAAATGTGTTTTTGCACTTCCGGCGCAGAATGGCACAGTCGCTGTCGGAAATCAGTGTTTAGGACAGATTAAGAACAAGCGAATGAGAGAGGGGGAGTGAGCAAGCTCAACGGAGCTCTGTCAGGATTGCTGTGGATCTCTTTGTGGGCAGAAAAAGGCCCCAACACAGGCAGGAGCCCAGTACAAATGGGCAGCCTGCAGCACTGGGAGAAACGGAATGAGCGAGTGAGAGAGGGTGAGTGAGCCAGCTCAACGGAGCTCTGTCGGGACTGCTGCAGATTTCTTTGTGGGCAGAAAAAGGCGTCAATGTAGGCAGGAGCCCAGTACAAAAGGGCAGCCTGCCGCGCTGGGAGAAAGGCAACGAGCGAGTGAGAGAGGGGGGGAGTGAGCGAGCTCAACGGAGCTCTGTCGGGGCTGCTGCGGATTTCTTTGTGGACAGAAAAAGGCACCAACACAGGCAGGAGCCCAGTACAAAAGGGCAGCCTGCAGCACTGGGAAAAACAGAATGAGTGAGTGAGAGCGGGGGAGTGAGCGAGCTCAACGGAGCTCTGTCGGGGCTGCTGCAGATTTCTTTGTGGACAAAAAGGCACCAATGCAGGCAGGAACCCAGTACAAAAGGGCAGCCTTCAGCGCGGGAGAAATAGAACAAGAGAGAGGGGGGAGGCGAGCTCAATGGAGCTCTGTCGGGACTTTAGAGTTTCCCACCTCCCGCCCAGGGTCCTGTTGTGGTCCTTCAGTATATTACAGCAGGGTTTCTGGGGTGGAGACAAAGCAATGATTGGATACTTTTAGGGTTGCTGTAATAATACAGATTTAGTTGTTCTGTTTATTTCTCTAACTGAGCTAAGTACTGAGCTATACTGTTAGGATTGCTGTAATAATACATATTTGTTCTGTTTATTTCTCTAACTGAGCAGAGTAATACTTGGAGTGCAATAGAATTTCTAACTGGACTAAGTGAAACTATATGAGGGCTGAGAACAAAAAGTATGGTAGCTGAGGGGTGTAAAATGGACATGGAAGCTTTAGGATTGCTACAGTAATACAGCATCTAATGGATGAGATATGAGACTGAATTAACCCAGTTGGCAAGGGGGGAGTAGAGGGACTAGTGTGGGGGGAACAGGAATTTGAGTAAATAGGGGCCTAACAGTTGTAGTAGGGTACAGAAACTGGGAGTAAGAGCCCGCAGCATAAGATGGGGCCAAAATGGAGCAGGTACACATGTCAATAGGGCAGGCATCTTTGGAAGGGTGGTGGGGTATACAGGGTGTGGGTCTGCCATGATCCTGGACTGGGCTTGGAGGATGGGGGGGTGGTGGTCTGTAGATCACTGGCTAGTTTGAGGGAGGAACTGTAGAGGTTAGGGAGGAGTCTAAGTGGCAGGGCGGATGAGTATGGTAGGCATCCTGGCTGGGGGGGTGGGAATAAGGGATGGCAAGGGGGAATGTGGGAAGAAAAACTAGGGACTGAAACCAACCCCCAGTATCAGAGACACTAGCAGAAAAGAGAGGAGAAGGAAGGGGGTACCCAAGGTGAGGGGAGGCCTCCTGATGGGGGAGGAAGAGACCATGAGGAGTACCAGAGGAGAGAGCAGATGGCTATGGGTAGGGAGGACCAGGGTGGGACCAGGGGGGCATGGAGGGAACAAGTAGGAGGCTGGAACCGATATGAAGAAAAGATGTAGGAGGGGTATCGACTAGGAATAGATTCAAGCCTCTGCTAGGGAGGGAGCAGGAACATACTGAAGGAGGGAGGACAAGTGGGGCATGACAGGGATGGCAACAGGTAGGGGAAGAGATACAGAGGATGAAAGGGGCATGGGGCTAGTAAGGAAGGAGGGGGAGACTGGAGGAGAGAAGGCTACGGGAAGGGGAAGGATGGGAGGGGCATCACTATCAGGGTCGAAGGGAATGGGGGCTGTAAATCGACAACAGCGGGGATAGGAGAGGGGTTGGAAATCAGCAGGGGAGGATTGGAGGTCAACATGGGAAGCCCAGTAGTAAGTAGGCTGTGAAGGGGTTCAAGGGGGGATGGGAGGAATAAGGCAGAGAAAAGGGGTGAGGCAGAAGTAGGGGGTGCAGATACAGAAGTCACAGAGGGTACAGCTGGCAGGGGTAGGGCAGGAAGAACGAATACTGGGGTGGTGGAAGGGGCATTAGAAGGGAAAGGGGGTAAGGGACAGGGGGTACTCATCCTGGGTTCTATACTGAAAGGGGTGAAATAGGGAAGAAGGGGGGGAAGGCACAGCTGTATTTGGGTTGAAGCTATCCCCGGGTTGACTGCAGGAGGGGCAGGGCAGGCACTGCTCATGTGTGCAGCGAGGGGGAGGAAGAAACCTAATTTAGTATTGCATGTGGGTACAAATGACTTTTCGGGGGAGACTGTGGAAGTAGTGAGGGGGAGGTTCGATGAGTTGGGCAGGCAGTGTGAGGGAGTGGGGAGTCGGTGGCATTTTCGGAGGTGCTCCCGGTACCCTGTGCAAGCATTGGGAGGAAAGGTTAGGATCGAGGAGTTCAACAAGTGGCTGAGGGATTGATACCACACCAAAAATTATGGGTTAGTGACTAACTGGGGTAGGGTCTGGGGGAATAGTGACTTGTACACAAGGGACAGGCTACACTTGAGCAGGAAGGGGAGGGGAGTATTAAAGGTGGGATTAGAGGGGTACATCTCTACTAAGGTGGATTTAAACTAGTGGGGGGGTGGCCAAAAGACTGAGGTTGGTGGAAAGGTCCGGACAGGGGAGCCTAATGAGCTCACCCCCCCCAGATGTAGGTAAAGGCAGAGGCGCAGTAACCCTGGGAGGGGGCGGGTAGAGTGGTCTGAGTGTAATACAGAAGGCACCACCACCTGGTAAGAATAAGGAGGAGAAAGGGTACGGACTACCAGGAGGAGGGACACAGGCCAAGGAGAAGAGTGTTGAGAAGGAGGGGTATGGGTGGAAGGTGGTCTCTCTTAATGCAAGAAGCCTGGGGAACAAAACTGCAGAGCTTCAGGTGCACCTTTCAGAGGGGAAGGTGGACATTGCTGTAGTGATAGAGATTTGGGCCACAGAGTACCATGATTGGGACCTGGCAATCCCGGGATACAAGATATACAGGAGGGACCGGGGGGGTTGGAAGGGGGGGGTTGCACTCTATGTGAGGGAAGGGATCAAATGCATAAGGGATGAGGGAGAAGAGGAGAGGACAGAGGAGCTTTGGGTGCAGCTCCTGGACTCCAAGGGCAGAAAATTGAGGCTGGAAGTGGTGTACAGACCACCAGCCCAATCCGGGGAACTGGATGGAGAGTTGGCAGAGAAGATAAGGAGGGTCTGTAGAAGGGGGAGTGTGGTGACAGTGGAAGATTTTAACCTACCAAGGGTTGACTGGAGCACCCCGGCCACTAGCAGTACCAGGGAGCAGGTGCTCCTTGATGCATTCCAGGATGGCCTTCTGACGCAATTGGTAAGTGGGCCTACAAGGCTTGGTAGCACTCTGGACCTAGTACTGGCAAATGGGGAGGCGGTGAGGGAGGTAAGGGTGGAGGACCCACTAGCAGGTAGCAACCACCGAACAGTGTGGCTCATTCTCGCGCTGAGCAGGGAGACAGGAGGCACGGGCACTAAAGTGGTGGACTTTAGTAGGGTGGACTTTGGGAGGATGGGAGCAATACTGCAAGGGAGACTCCAGGATATAAGGCCAGGGATGGATGCAGAACAAAAGTAGGGAGTCACAAAGACTGGGCTAACAGAGGCCACAGTAGCCTGCACCAGGGCCAGGAGTAAGAAGAGCAGAGCCAAGAAACCATGCTGGCTGAACAAGAAAGTGCTGCAAGGGGTGAGGGCAAAGAGGGCTGCATACCAGAAGTACAGGAGAACAGGGAAGGGAAAGGATAAGGAGGCTTACGAGAGTTGGTCAAGGGAGGTGACCAAGAAGGTGAAAAAAGCTAAGGCCTCCAGGGAGTTAAGGTTAGCACAGGGCATAAAGGGAGGGGAAAAGGACTTTTTTAGGTATGTCAGGGAAAAGAGGAAGTGCAAAGAACATATTGTGAGGATAAAGCGGGGAGGGAATTGGGTGGAAAAGGGGGAGGAGCAAGCGGAAATTCTAAATGAGTACTTCTGCTCCATTTTCACTAAGGAGAGGGATGGTACACTACCAGCATGGGCTGGGGGGTGGGGAAAGGGGGGAGGAGGTGACAGACAAAGTGATCATAGGGAGTACGGTGCTAGAGGGGCTGGGAGCAGTAAGGGTGGACAAGGCACCAGGTCCCAATGGCATCCACCCAGGGTGCTGAGGGAGATGGGGGAGCTGTTGGCTGAGCCGCTGGCAGATCTGTTCAACACCTCCCTGGAAACGGGGTGTGTGCCCCAGAACTGGAGGATGGCCCATGTGGTGCCCATACACAAGAGTGGGCCTAGGGAGGAGCCAGGAAATTATTGTCCGATCAGTCTCACGTCCATAGTGGGTAAGCTTATGGAGGCGATACTGAAGGAGAGGCTTGTGGCATTCCTGTAGAGTAATGGCCTCCAAGATGGGCGGCAACATGGGTTCATCTCAGGGAGGTCTTGTCAAACCAGCCTAATAGAGTATTATGACTGGGTGACAAGGGAGTTGGACAGGGGCCATGCGGTACATGTCCTGTACTTGGACTTCAGTAAAACCTTTGATACAGTGCATCAGTCATGGGAGACTTGGTGGGGGGGAGTTGATAGCCGTGGGGGTGGAAAAAAAGCGGACTAAATGGATCGAGAACTGATTACAGGGGAGGGTGAAGAGGGTGGTGCAAGGAGGGAGCTTTCGGCACCCAGAGCAGTGACAAGCAGGATGCCGAAGGGGTCAGTGCTGGGCCCGGTGCTATTTGGGCTCTTTATCTCTGATACAGCACACGGACTGGGGAGCAGGCTTAGTCTTTTCATAGATGATACCAAATTGGGGGCGGAGGTGGACGAAGAGGATGGATGGGAAAAGCTGCAGGGGGACCTAACCAAACTAGAGACATGGTTGGTGGAGTGGCAGCTAGGAGTCAACGCAAAGAAGTTTAAGGTGATGCACTTCGGGGCTAAGAACCAGAAGAGGGACTATTGGTTGGGGGGGGTGAGGTTGGGGATCACAGAGGAGGAGAGGGACCTAGGGGTGTTGGTAACTGGGAGCATGAACAATTCAGTCCAGTGCAGGAGAGCAGCAGCGAAGGTAAACAGGATGCTGGGGTGCATCGCAAGGGGATTCTCATCCAGACACAGGGATGTGATCCTACCTCTCTCCAGATCATTGGTCAGACCGCACCTGGAGTACTGTGTGCAATACTGGAGGCCATACCTGAGGAGAGATATAAAGTTACTGGAGGGGGTGCAAAGGAGGGCAACAAAAATGTTAAAGGCGATGGAAGGAAAAGAATATGAAGTTAGGCTGAAGGAGCTGAACATGTACACACTGGAGGAGAGGAGGGATGGGGGGATATGATTCAAGTGTTTAAATACCTGAGGGGGTGTTTAAACTGAGGAGTGGAAGAAAGATGAGGGGGCACAGACTAAGGCTAGAAGGGGGACATTTCAAGAGGGAAATGAGGAGGCACTACTTTAGTGAGAGGGTGGTATCTAGTTGGAATGCACTGCCAGAGGGGGTGGTAACATGTAGGACAGTCAATAGCTTTAAGAAGGAGTGGGATAAAGCAAGAGAAAGAGTCAGGGGGGCACAGGCTGGGACAAGCAGGGGAGGAACTGAGGGGGAAGAGGCTGGGGCAGCTGCAATCTAGGGTGCTAGCTGCACACTCGGGCACTTAGATAGACCGATTGGTCTGTTCTACTGGCGGATTCGTATGTTCGTATGTCTGTATGTATGTTCATATGTAAAATTACAGTGACTGTTCATGAGCAGAGGTCCTAAAATGCCTGTGTTGAATATTTGGTGACAAACGTCCATAAAATGACTGTGTTACAAGCGTGCATTGTGCAGTTTCCACGCACCCTCATAACTTCACAAATTTGTAGTATTTTCACTCCAGATTTTCAACATTGCCATTTTTCACACCTCCTTATGAACAGTACAGTTGTCATTTTTCACATCCTGCCCAAACATGCATTTCACATCTGGTGCAGAATAGTGCAGTTGCTGTGGAAATCAATGTTCGGGACAGATTAAGAAAATCATAGTGACAGTGTTCTTGAGCAGAGGTCACAAAATGCCTGTGTTAAAAATTTGGTGAAATAATTCCACTAAATGACTGTGTTACGCGCATGCGTTGTGCAGTTTCCATGTACGCCCGGAAGTTCAAACATTTTTAATATTTTCACTACAGATTTCAACATTGCCATCTCTTCACACCTCCCTATGAATGGTACAGCTGTCATTCTTCAAATCCTGCCTGATCTGTGTGTAACCCCTGGGTGGCGCTATCCCAAGGGTTACTACCCCTGCCTGCTTGGCTAGTAGCAGGTTATGGGGCCTGAGTTCTGAAATGGGTGCCTCCAGCCAGAGGTCAGGGTTGGTAGTGGTCAAGCTAACCTAGGCACAGCCCTCCGGGACACTGTAACCCCCCTCTTTCCTTACTAGTGGCCGGAACAATACACAATAATCACCTTCACAATACCTCGATACACCACACAAGTACCCACACTGTTTGCACTTACCACCAGGGCTGTCCTCCGGCCCAGCCCTGGGGACCCCCTGTAAAACAAGGTTATACACATCGAATAACAGCAGTACAGTACTCTTGCATAAACTGGAACCACAGTCAGGGTAAATGCAAAAAAGAGTTCAATCTGATTTATTTAAGGGGCTTGAACAAGGGAGGGGCGTAATCAGGTTAATTTGCTTAAAGGCTCCATTAATCAAACAGTTATACATGCACTTCAGGGTCCATAAACAATCACACACTCTGGGTACTCAGATGGAGAATGTTGGGCTAGCCAGGAACGCTGCAGCTGATTGGGGCCCTATGATGGAAGAAAACAACATGCACAACACACAATATTTGTAATCCAGAGCCGGAGGACTCAGTTCATGAAAAGAAAACAAGACAATCAGATGACACACTTTTAGATTAGGCTGTTGTTGCAGGGAGCTACCCTGATGATTACTCACGATACCCAAGACTGGACAAAGGCTGAACGAAAATCGAGACAGCAGGTGGTTAATCCGGAGTGCCAGGAGAAGCAGAGCCCACACGATTCGCCGAGGCGTCGTTCCTGTTCAAGCATGGAGCAGGGGGCTGATCCCCAGGCAGGTCTCTCGTCGGTGGCTTTCTCTGTGCAGTGGGGTAGTCTGGCAGGGCCAGCGTGGCATGGCCCAGGCCGAATGGAAATGAACATGGATTCAGTCCAATTAGGCTGGATAAAGCTTTCAGCAAGCAGAACACAGTTCACACAGTGGGGAACCAAATCACAACCCACTTTCAATACACAGCACATTTACATGTAAGGAAATTCTACTATACCAGGCAAACCGCTCTCCGGTCTTGATCGCAAAGTCTCTGCACAAACCGGGGATTCAAAAGCAGCTGGAAATCTTGACAGGCTGATCGCATTCAGCAAATCTTTGGTCTTCTTCAGGTTAAAGCCTGGTCACAGTCCAGTGGCTTAAATAGTCCTCACAACTCAGATTCAGTCCGAATAAACTCTAGTTTCCCTCTCAGGGACAGCAGGCAGACAGGCAGGCCAAAACTCAGCCCTTTCACAGTTCTCCCATGCAAAACTACACAGAACTGCTGCTCAAAAATCACTTGAGCTGTTACTTCTTCACTTCTCAGCTCAAAACTGAAACTAGCTGCAGCAGCCTGGGAAATTCCCCCAAGATCCAAAAAAGTTCGGTTGGCTGATCCTCCTGTCAGTCACAACAAAGGCTCCCCCTTCAGGTGCAAAAAAAGCACAAAAAGCTCAAAACTACAATTCCTACAGATTTTGACTCGAGACAGCTCCTGTAGTATGGCTCCATCTTAGGTCCCACCAGTACTGATTGGTCCAATTCGCAGTCCAGGACCAAGATAGCGGAGATAAACAAAGCAGTCCTTGCTGAAGGCAGGTTAGACAAACTACATTATCATTATCACTCTAAATCATTTTCAGCAAATAGTTACATCTTTCAACAGAGCTTCCTCTCAGATTACTTATGACTACAATCCAGGCAGCTCTTAAAGAGATAGTAAACAGAGGCTATACAGGCACTCTCTGGCAATCACATTTAAACTGCTAAAACACAGGACACCAGCCTGGCAGTGTGCATTTGGGCAAGCTCGAGGAAGACTACATAGAAACATAGAAGTTGACGGCAGATAAGGACCGCAAGGCCCATCCAGTCTGCCCATTTCTTTTTCTACCTTATAAATGTGCCATCGGCCTTTGCTCTGTCAGTGACCTATCTATTCATAGTCATTTGTATTGCTCCCTTATGCCTATCCTATGCCTGTTTGAAGCCCTGCACTGTATTCATAGCCACCACTTCTTGTGGTAAGCCATTCCATGCATCTACCACCCTTTCTGTGAAAAGAATTTCCACATTCCCCTTAATCGGCCTCCTCTAATCTCATGCTGTGTCCTCTTGTCCTGCTATTTTCTTATATTTAAACATGTTAGACTCTTTCACCTTGTTTATGCCCTTAAGGTGTTTAAATGTCTCGATCATATCACCTCTCTCCCTCCTTTGCTCAAGGGTATACATATTGAGCTCCGTTAATCTGTCCTCATATGTCTTCTGATGCAGTCCCTGCACCATTTTGGTTGCCCTTCTCTGGACTGCCTCAATTTGGTTAATGTCCTTGTGAAGGTGTGGCCTCCAATACTCGCAGTACTCCAGATGAGGGCCTAACCAATGTCTTGTACAGAGGATTATTACCTCCCTCTTACGACTTGTGATACCCCCACTAATACACCCTAACACCCCCTAGCCTTACCTACTGCTTTAGAGGTCTGCTTGGATGATTTTAGGTCATCAGTGATGATGATGCCCAAGTCTCTTTCTTCCTTTGTGACTGCTAGCAACTCCCCTCCCAGCCTATAGGTGGCTTCAGGGTTTCTCTTCCCTATGTGCATGATTTTGCACTTCTTTGCATTAAATCCCAGTTGCCACTCTTCTGACCATTCTGCTAGTTTATCCAGATCTCTTCTCATTCTGCCCACCCCATCTGGATCATCTACTCTGTTGCAGATCTTGGTGTCATCTGCAAACAGACAAGCCTTACCCTCTAGTCCATCCATGAGGTCACTAATGAAGATGTTGAATAGGACTGGCCCAGGACTGATCCCTGAGGTACCCCACTTGTGACTTGCATCTCTTCTGACTGTATACCATTTACCACCACTCTCTGTTTTCTGCCAGTCAACCAGTTTGCCACCCAGTTGACCAACTTCTGACCCACCCAGAGCCTACCTAGCTTATTTATCAATCTTCTGTGTGGAACAGTGTCAAAGCTTTGCTGAAGTCAAGGTAGGCGACATCAACTCTCCCCTTGGTCCACCACTCTGGTTACCCAGTCAAAGAAATCTATGAGATTAGTTTGACAGGACCTTCCTTTGTAAACCCATGCTGTCTTGGATCCTGTGCCCTATGGATTCCAGGTGTTGCACTATCCTTTCCTTAAGGAGTGCCTCCATAATCTTGCCCACTACTGAGGTAAGACTGACCGGTCTGTAGTTCCCCGCCTCCTCCCTGCTACCACTCTTGTGGAGTGGGATCACATAGCCCTTCTCCAGTCTTCTGGGACCTCTCCTGTGCTCAGAGACTCACTAAACAATTCTGCTAATGGCTCTGCTAGTTCCTCCTTTAGCTCCTTAAGTACCCTGGGATGTATGCCATCAGGTCCCATTGCCTTATCCACCCTGAGCTAGCAAGCTCTTGTAGGACCCTTTCTTTTGTGAAGGAGTAGTGCTCACCTCCCTGCCCCTGTGTCCATGATGCTGAGCTGTGGGCCCTGCCCTACCTTCTCTTCAGTAAATACTGAGCAAAAGTATCTATTTAGGATAGATGCCTTTACAGGGTCCTCCTCCTCACATGCTCCCTTTTCTCCATTAAGCTTAGCAATACCCCCTCTGGACTTTCTCCTTTCACTAATGTATCTATAGAAAGTCTTGTCACCTTCTTTTTCTGTTCGTGCTAGTGTTTCCTCAGTTTGGGACTTTGCCTGCCTTACTGCCTTACCTGCTTCCCTTAGGGCAGTTTGGTATGCCTCCTATCTTCATCCCGCTGTGTTCCCTTATATTTTCTAGGCCAGCCTTTTGGCTCTGACCTTTTCTGCTACTGTATTTGAGAACCAAAGTGGTTTCCTTCTTCTTTGCACTTCCTTTTCTGTCTAACACAATGGGATGTTGCTTCAAGTATTGTATCCTTAATGCTTGCCCACTTTGCCTGTACCTCCTCACCTGTGTTTCTTTTGCCAGGGCTAGCTTAACTCTGTTGGCCATCTTATCAAAGTCAGCTCCTCTGAAGTCCCATATTTTGCCTTGGAATGGGATGATTTAGATGTAGTAGCCAAATTGAACCATACCATGTGATGGTCACTGGCCCCAGGTGACCTTCTACCTGGAGATCTGTGATCCCTTCTTTGTTAGTCAGTACTAGATCTAGGATAGCCCTGTCTCTTGTGGGTTGCTGTACCAGTTGTTTGAGGCCCTCCCCTGCAGGGAATCCACTATGAGTCTAGTTCTGGCAGATGTTCCTGCTGGTATTGACCAATCTGTATCTGGCATGTTGAAGTCTCCATTATCAGAACCTCCCTTTAGCTGTCATGTTTTGTATATCTTCTAACAGTAATGTGTCTATGTCCTCCCTCTGGTCTGGGGCCTGTAGACAACCCCAGTTCTTATGGCTGTCCCATTTCCTGTTTCAGGGTGACCCACAGTTCTTCTGGCTCCTTATGTGTATTCTGAATTTCTGTAGCTTTGATATTTTCATTAACATACAGGCCACTCCTCCCCCTTTTGCACCTCGGTCTCTTCTGAACAATACATAGCCAGGTACTGAAGTCTCCAAGTGTGGTTACTGGTAAACCACGTCTCACTAATTGCTACTATGTCCAGTTTAGCCTCTGACATTATTGCCTGCAGGTCTGGGATCTTATTTCCCAGGCTGTGAGCATTTGTGTACATGATTTTCCATTGGCCAGATTTTGGTGTGTTAGTTGTTGGGTGAAGTTTGGCATCACCCTGTGCATCGTATGGGAGACAAACCTTTTTCTTACCTGGTGATGCAAATGAGCGGCAAACACGCTGAATTCCTGTTTGACCACTAGCTGAGGGGGAGGTGTTCTTCCCATTCGCCGATGGGGTGCTGCACCCTCTCCCATTTGCTAGTTTAAATATTCTGCAAAGACGTCAAACTTCTGCCCCAATGCACTGACTCCTTTAGTCAGATGCAGTCCATCAAATTTAAAGAACTTTCGCTCCCAGAACTGTTGCCAGTTCCTACAAATCTGTGTCCTTTTTCCTGGCACCAGTCCTTGAGCCACGTGTTTAGCTCCCCTATCTCCCCTTCTCTGACCTTCCGTCCATCTGCTCCCTTCTCCCAGACTGGCAGGATCTCAGAGAAGGAGATGCGACGAAATAGATGATAGTTTGTCACCCAGCCTAGTCAGGTGTTCCTTGGTCTCCACAACTGACCGGCTGGCGAGATCATAGTCCCTATGTGTACTAGGACATCAATGTTTTCTCCTGCTTTGTGAACAATTTTAGCAATGCGGTCAGTGTCTCTCCATGCTGATGTACCTGGAGACATCTGACCATCACCCTGGCTGGAGATGGGTATCAACTCCCCGAATCATGGAGTCTCCTATGATCAGAAGTTTTTGGATTTCCTTTGTGCTTGTTTAGTTTTGGTTCCTGATTTGGGTGAGTATTGTTGTGCTAGCTCCTGTGCTGCAGTGTCCTGCTCTGCAGTGTCTTCTGCCTCTTTATTTGATTTCGAGAGATAGAGGCAGATACCTGTTTGTAGTGTTTATATGGTTTTGGAGGTAATGTGTTGGAGAGCAGAGAGTGATGGGGCACCTGATTTTCCTCCTAACCACCTGCCAACCTCCTGGACCAACTACCCTCTGCGGTCGAGGTTTTTCTGTTGGATGCTGGGGAAATGGCTGGTGGTTCTTATAATGTATTTCCTCTTCAATATGAAATTTGAGGCGTGCAATCTCTGCCCATGCTGCCCGGAGCTGAGACCTAAGATCTCCAAAGGCCCAGCATGTAGGACAGTGTCCTAAATCCTGTAAGACTGTCCTTCTGAAAATTGTTCCACAGTACCTGCAGTTAATGAAATCCATTCCAAATAAGTTGCTGGGTTTGTAACCTAGTCAGAGTAATTAGAAGGAAAAAAAAATGCAAGTAATGGTTTAATTGTGCTTTGTTTAACTTGTTATAACAAGTTAAATTACTAGTGCCCTGTAAATGAGATCACCTTGTGGAGGCCCCACTGATCCGCCCCTTCCTGCTCTGCCACAGGAAATGTCACAACTGTGGTACCCTATAAAAGGAGTGTAGCGTGGGGTGGTTGGGGATGGGGGTGGGTGGCTGGGCCCTTCCCCTGCCTAAAAAGAAGAACCACGGACGAAAGAACAAGGAGGCAAGAGCAGAAACAATCAGTAAACAACAAATGCAGTAACCTGAAAGCTTATCCTAATGTTAGATAAAACTGTAAAACCTGTAAAGCACCACCTGTAATAATTTCAGAGAAGATATACCCTGTAAGAAACACTTTGCTCCAGAGAAAATAAAGCAGTAACAGAAGATATACCTTGCAAAAGACAATTTGAATCAGAAGATTACAGCAGTAATCTGTTAGCACACACCTGTAGGCACACCTTGTAATAATGCAGAAGAAGGTATACCAGCAACAACAATTTGAATCAGAGAAAAATAAAGCAATGAAATGTTAGCAACAAACAGTAGCAATCCCTGTGAGTAAAAAATAAAAACACCACCACACAGTAAATCTGCTTAGCCAAACTAAGTCTTAATCCTTCTCCCTTGCTCTGGTAAGTTTCTCTACTCTGCCTTTCAAGCAGTCTTAGAAGGAAAGAGCTCAGGTGAAGCTAGGTGCCTTGGCCAGCAAACCAAGTCTTCTACCTCTAGACTTTTCGGGAACCCCCATTTGTAGGGGGGGTTACACGTGTTTTCGTACATCTGACGCACAATGGCACCGTCGCTGTGGGAACTCAAAGTTCAGGACACATTGGCAAAATCACAGTGCCACTGCTCATGAGAAGAGGTCCGAAATGCTTTCATGATATGGGGGTCACAAAAAGGGCATGTTGAAAATTTGTACTGCAAATACCAACAAACGCCCAGGGCATTAGTGTTTCTAACCATAACGTCCCATCCTGTACAGACTGACAGGCATCAGGGGTGTGCCTTTGGATTGCTGACTGTAATGCTCATGCCATTCCACCCCACCCCACAGCCAGTCACAGGCATCGAAGTGTGCCTTAGACCCTTCGGCCCCAGAGTACATCCCATTCTCCTATATTGCACCCATTTCAGCATATGTCCTTATGGGGTGGGGTGACTGTAAAGCCAAACACCCCAAGGCACACCTCAGCACTTGTCAGTGTCTGCAGGATAGGGTGACGTGAAATGGCATGAATGTTATGGGCAACAACCCAAACGTATACCCCAATGCCTGTCCATCTCTGCAGGGTGGAGGTGGGGTTGGCGTGAAGTTCAATACTTCACTGCCATTCCTACTCTGCATCTGTCTAACCCCTGCATTTCCAATGCTAATACCAGCAAGCAAACATTCGGCACTGACAAATGCTGGTTTTATATTTTAGATGCCCACTCCGAAAAATTAAGGCAACCCCTTAACTAACAAGGCCTTGTTAGTTGAAGGTGGCCTTGACTTGTTCAGAATGGGCATCCAAAATCAATCAATCAATCAAACATTATTTAACCAGGCATAAACACCATTGAGCAAGCTCATTTTCAAAGTGGTCCTGGACAACCATAAAAGTCACAGTCACAAATAAGGTAGACAAAAAAAACAAAACATTGTACATGTGAAAGATAGTTCAAGCCTATACATACAGAGCTAACATAGGTAAACACAGTTACAATTCATATCAGGTAAACACGGGAGGTAACAAACTTAAATCCTAGGCAGTCACCAGTAAATAATGGCTAGTACCTTTATGAAAATATGTAAGACAGGGAAAGAAGAGAGAGTATATATGACGGGGTGGGGGGGATAGGATGTTGAGGACCGGGAAAAGAGAAGCGGGCTAATAAGTGCTGGGTACCTCCTACTGGGAATGGGAGTTGAGCGAGTCTCTGTGTCAGAGGATTCATGAGCGATACCAGAGGCTAAGGGCACATAGTCACCTAAAACAGCTGCAGGTTTCCTTCAGGTACTCAGCTATTAGTGCTTTGAATGTGAATGGACCTGGAAGGGATGAGAGCTTTAGTGAGCTTTGCATGGCGTTCCATAGGGATGGGAATGAGAAATTGATTGCAGCCGAGCCATGGGTTGTTTTTACTCTGGGAATCTGGAAGCAGAGTATGGGGAAGCATCTCAAACCATAAGGTCCCTTGGCATGTTCGAAGAAGCTCGAGATGTATGCAGGAAGTTTATCAGACAGCGCTCTAAAGAACCAGAGAAGAGCATTTCTTTTCCTCCTTGTTGAGAGTGAGGACCATCCCATCTCTTGGTACAGTAGGCAGTGGTGGGTGTGAGCAGGCAGATTAAGGATGAACCTTAAGGCCCGGTGGTAAAGAGTGTCGAGTTTGTTGAGCACTGCTGAGGGGCAATGGTTGTAGAGAAAGTCAGCATAGTCTAGTAAGGGTAGGAATGTGAGTTGTACTAGTCTCTTTCTAGTTTCTTTAGTGAGCAGATGCTTAATGCGGTAGAATAAGCCTAACCGCTGCCTTAGTTTTTTCGAGACCTCAGTCAGGTGGCACAGAAAGTTAAGCTTGTTATCCAGCCAGAACCCTAGGTATTTAAAGGTATCAACTATTTCAAGGGGTTCACCCAAAAGCGTTAGAATCTTGGGATTGTGTGTTGGTCCTGAGGCTGCCTTTGGTGAGAGGATCATGGCTTTGGTCTTTTTGGTGTTGGGTAGAAGCTTGTGTTTGATAAGGTTATATTGGAGAGAGATAAAGTCTCGTTGTAAGTCCTCATGGGCCAAGTCCAAGGATGCATTTGAGGTGTAGAGTACAGTATCATCAGCAAATAAGTGCACATTAGCTGTGCGCAGATGAGAGTCAAGGTTGTTGATATAGATTGCAAATAGGATTGAGCCCAAGATGGAGCCTTGGGGGACACCTCGTGGAAGTGATTTTAGCGGAGACAGTTCACCTGAAGCTTCAACTTGTTGTAACCTGTTAGTAAGGTAGCTGGTGAACCATTTGATGGCAGAACTATCGAGACCGATATTGCTTAGTGCAGTAAGCATGATGTTGTGATCCACAGTATCGAAAGCCTTACTAAGATCAAGGAAGAGGGCAAACACATGCTTCTTAGAATCCAAGGCAATCTGCCAATCAGTGGTTACTTTTGCAAGGGCAGATACTGTGCTATGTTTGGCTGTAAAGCCAGACTGTGCAGGGTTTAGCAGTTTCTGCAAATCCAAATGCTCTCTAACTTGGGTGTTGACAATTTTTTCCAGTAGTTTTGATAGGGTAGATAGTATGGAAATGTGCCGGTAATTGTTCAGGTCGCTCGGATCACCAGACTTGAACAAGGGTATGATGTGTGCAGTTTTCCACGACACAGGTAGCTCACCCTGCGTCAGAGAGGTGTTGAATAAATGGGTGATGGGGGTGGTCAAGTAGTAATGGCCTAATTTTAGGAAGTAGGGTTCAATATTGTCGGCACCAGCACTCTTTTTTGTATCCAGTGACAATAGGAGGTCCTCTACTTGTTTAAACGTGACTGTATGGAAGCTGAAGGAGGAGGAGGAATGAGGTTGGTTAAGGCTGAAGTTAGCATTAGAGTCAGCAGTGGAGTCCCCTAACGGGCTGAGCTTGTTGATAGGTGAAGTGTCAAAGGCCAGCCCTGCAGTGGCAAAGTGTTAGTTGAGCTGTTCTAATATAGCAGCTCTGTCCGTAAAGGTAGATCCATCGGACACTATTTGGCTGGAAGGGAGGCATCAGTAGTACGACCTTCAACCTCTTTGAGGATGCTCCAGAATTTGGCAGAGTTGTTTTTGTTGTCTTCTAGTGCTGCTTGAAAATATCTAGCTTTTTCAGACCTAATTAGTTTGGTGCCGGCATTTCTAGAGGTACGAAATGCTAGTCAATCAGCCTCCAGGTGAGATTTCCTTGCTCTTTTCCACCAGAAGTCTCTGTCCTTGAGCGCTTTTTCAGGATAGATGAGAACCAGCCAGGAGGTCTTTTTTTTTACTTGATCAGCCTTAGAGGGGCATGTTTGTCTATTAGACCCTCTAAGAAGCTATGAAAGATATTAAATGCCTCACTGAGGGAAGGGGCTAGGTAGACATCCTGCCATCTAATGTTACCCAGATGTTTCAGGAAGGCATTCTGGCAGAACTTTTTCAAACATTTTTTCAGTTTGAATTTAGAGGCCGACTTTATTTGGGGAGAATGTCTGATGCAGGTAGTGGCACAATGATCACTTAGGTAATTGAAGAACACTCCAGTATGCGAGATGTTGTGAGGTTTGTTTACTAACATGAGGTCCAGAAGGGAGCTTCGTTCAGGGTTTTTTCTGTTGGGTCTGGTGACTGCAGGTGTCATTTGTGCCAGCCCACTCGCATCACAGAAATCCTTAAGCTTCTTGGAGCTCTTATCGTTCCAGTTTTGGTTGAGCTCCCCCATTAGAATACATTCGATGTTAGCTGAGTCGATTAGGCTTTGGAGATGCGGTAGGAGGGCCATGCCACCAGGAGGCGGTTGGTAGCATGCAGCAATAAGGAGTGCCTTTTCATTGGAGAGGGATAATTTTAGTGCCAGGCATTCAAATTCTTTAGCCTTAGAGGTGCAATCAATGACTGTGACAGTGAATTTGCTCTCAACATATATTACGACTCCCCCCTCTGGTCGGTCTATCACATTGATAGGTGCTGTATCCTAGTATGTTGATAGTTTTGTCTGAGGTCAAGGGCGTAAGCCAGGATTCTGATATCATAAAGAAATCAGGGGATGCATGTAGAGCCCAAGTCTGTATTAGGTCAAGCTTCTTAAGTAAACTACAGACATTCACGTAAAGGAAGCTGATACCTTCGTATTGTGGGAGGTCTGCAGGGGTGTTCAGAGAAGCAGAAGGGCCTGGGTTAAGTTCAACATTTCCAGAACAAAGTAAGAGAAGCAGTAGTAGTTTCTTGAGGTAATATCTTAACCTGTTGAGTAGTCTCTTGTTGCTCCGTATGGCATGGGTAGTTTTAGTGGTGGCTGGTTTATGGGCACCAGCACAATTTGTTAGGACTAAGGCATAAATGACTGTTTTAGCCGACAGGTTCAGGGGCGCTCTCATGTATTCTCTGGTCAATGCCTGATGTGAGGATGGGCAAGACCATAGGGAAGTTGTCCACACTGTGTGTTGCCATGGTCTATTAGAAGAGGGCATAGTTTGGTAGTCGTCAAAGGAGAAACTTTGGCCTTGGTGCAGATTGGTAACCGGAATTCTGAATGGTGCGTAGGTTAGCAGGATGAGGCAGCTAAACAGCAGAATATCCTCACATGGCATTTTAGTTGGGAGTTATCTCCTAGTAAAGGTAGCATGTGCAAGGTTGACAGGACTGATCTGTAGGAATCTACTTTAAGAAGGCAGGGCTAGCTGGGGATGGGGGCTAGAACATAGGCATGACTAACAGTGCTTGGTCCATTAGGCATGTGAGGGGTTGGTCTAGCTCTCAGGAGAAGAGCATTTAATAGAGGCCAGGGTCGGGGCAGGTGATATGAGAAGAAAATTCAGAGGAGGCTTGTACAGAGTGAGTGGAGGTGCCCAGAGTGAGGGGGAAAAGTTAGAAAAAAGCCACGGAGAGCAGAATCTCCAGGCGACCAATCGCAGGAAAAGCCGTACAGCAGCAGCCAATCGGAAGGATTCCCAGTGAGTTGTTTGACCAATCGGGGCTCCAAAGCTATTCCCCAAGGCTGTGAGCTAGCTTACCCAGCTTGTAGGGCTCCCAGGCGGGCAGGTGAAGGGTGCACGGCTGACTTCTCCATCCGCGGCCGCAGGAGCATGTAGGCGGTAGCCCGATCAGGGGCTCTTGGAGCTGCAAGAGAAGAGTCGGGGGTTTAGTTATGGGCAGGCAGGACAATGGGACTGAGAAAGAACACAAAAAAAGTAAATCGGGGGCAGGGGTGTGAGTCTACACAAGAAAGGGGCAGACTAGGCGGGGGGGGGTGAATGGGCAAGGATCCAGACGGCTATGCTATTTGAAGCGGCGCGGCTTTAGCCCAGGGATATGCTAAATTGAAAGGAAATTAAGGGTTGAGTGGGAGGGAGACAGAGAGAGAGAGAGTATCTACGGGGAGGGTTTGAATGAGAGAAACAAGAGATGCAGTCTAGGTTAAGAACAATTTAAACAATATTGATGTCCCAAAAGTTTAACAGTTCTACAACACTGTACGTTCCCCCAATAAAATCAATCACAAAAAATTCAGAGGAGGCTTGTACAGAGTGAACGAAGGCGCCCAGAGTGAGAGAAAAGTTGGAAAAAAGCCACGGAGAGCAGAATCTCCAGGCGACCAATCACAGTAAAAGCCGTACAGCAGCAGCCAATATAAAAAACCAAGTTAAAAGACAGCCCCATTAGTGTCTATGGAGCACGCCCCTGTGCTCTCCCTATTCTTACATCACATAGAAACATAAAAACATAGAATTTGATGGCAGATAAGGACCGCTTGGCCCACCTAGTCTGCCCATTTCCCTACCTAATGGATAAGCTGCAGATCCTTGTTAACCAGCAGCCTACTTCCTCCTAACCCCCACTAGAATTGCTTTATGTCTGTCCCATGCATTCTTGAATTCCCCCATTGTTTTTGACTCCACAACTTCCTCAGAAAGGCTGTTCCGTGCATCCACAACCCTCCGTGAAAAAATACTTTCTCACATTACCTCTGAGATGTCCCCCCTCCATCTTCAAATTGTGTCCCCTTGTTCTTGCACATCTCTTTTTGTGAAAGATGCTATCCTCTTGGACTTTGTTGATTCCCTTGAAGTACTTGAAAGTTTCTTTCATGTCCCCCCCCTCCCTCCTTTCCTCGAGGGTATACATATTAAGCTCCTTTAGTCTCTCTTCGTATGTCTTCTGGTGCAGACCCTGCACCATTTTGGTTGCCCTCCTCTGGACAGCCTCCACCCTGTCTATGTCTTTGCAGAAATGGGGTCTCCAGAACTGCACGCAGTACTCCAGATGGGGGTCTCACCAACTAGCTGTACAGAGGGATAACAACTTCCTGTTTTCTACTGGTGATGCCTCTCCCTATGCATCCCAGTATCCCCCCAGTCCTCCTTACTGCCTTCTCACATTGCTTGCCCACATTTAGGTCATCTGACATAACTACCCCCAGGTCCCTTTCCATTTTTGTTGTTGTCAGTATCTCACCCCCCATTGTGTACTCTTCCCCTGGGTTTTTGTTTCCCAGGTGCATTACGTTGCAGTTCTTTGCGTTGAATCTAAGCTGCCATACATTTGTCCATTCCTCCAATCTTGCCAAGTCCCTTCTCCTCCTTTCCACCCCACCTTGTGTATCAACCCTGTTGCAGATCTTTGTGTCGTCTGCAAAGAGACATACTTTTCCTTCCAGTCCCTCTGCAATGTCACTTATAAAGACATTAAAAAGGACCCAACCCAGTACTGAACCCTGTGGTACTCCACTAGTAAACCCCCTTTTTTCACTGTGGACTCCGTTTACTATTACCCTCTGCATCATGTTGTCCAGCCAATGTTTTACCCAGGCTACCACCCCAGGGCCCACTCCCAGTCTAGCTAATTTGTTTATTAATCTTTTATGCGGGACTGTGTCAAATGCCTTGCTAAAGTCTAGGTAGGCCATGTCCACAGCCCCTCCCTGGTCTACTACTTTGGTCACCCAGTCAAAGAAATTGATTAGATTCGTCTGACATGACCTTTCTGCTGTGAATCCATGCTGCTTTGGGTCCTGTGTCCCACTGGCCTCTAGGTACTCAACAATTCTTTAACTTCAGAAGTGACTCCATCATTTTCCCTACCACTGAGGTCAAACTGACAGGTCTGTAGTTTCCTGCCTCTGTCTTGCTCCCACTTTTGTGAAGGGGAATCACACTGCAGTCCTCAGGTACCACACCATCTTCCCATGATTTGTTAAAAAGGGTAGTCAGTGGTGTTACTAGTTATCCCCTTAGTTCTTTTAGAATTCTGAGATGAATCCCATCAGGCCCCATTGCTTTTTCCACCTTCAGTTTTAGGAATTCTTTCAAAACCCTTTCTTCTGTGAAAGGACTGATATCGACCCCCCTATCCAGAATGCTTCTGTTGACTGGATTAGGTACCTCCCCGTCCTCTTCCTTTGTGAATACTGAGCAGAAGTATTCGTTTAATATCCCTGCTTTTTCACTGTCCCTCTCTGCCCCCCCACCCTCCTCTTTATTCAGCCTCAGTATCCCTGTCTTAGTCTTTCTTTGCTCCCTAATGTACCTGTAAAAGGTTTCATCCCCCTTCTTAACCGAGTTGGCTATCTTTTCATCGGTTTGGGCCTTTGCAATTTTGACTGCCTTCCCCACTTCCTTCTGCTTTAACTGGTACGGTTTTCTGTCCTGCTCCTTCTGTGTTTCCTTATACTTCCTGAATGCTATCTTTTTCTCCCTAACCTTTCCCACCACCTCTTTTGAGAACCATAGTGTTTTTTTATTTTATTTTGATTTGTTTATTTGCTTCACACAAAGGCTTGTTGCCTCTGTGATGGCAGTTTTGATGTTTCCCCATTGTTGCTCCACCCCTCCTTCTTGCCTGTTTGCTAGTGCTTTTCTGAGACACTCTCCCATTTTGACATAAACAGCCCTCCTGAAGTCCAGTACCTTCCCTTTTGTATGGCTTGACTCTACAGCTGAGTTTATTGTGAACCACACTGTTTGGTGGTCACTTGTTCCCAGATAGCTATCCTCTCTCCTTCCCCATTTGAGAGTACCAAGTCTAAGATTGCTCCCTCCCGAGTGGGTTCCAACACTAGCTGTCTGCGGCATGCCCCTTGTAGGGCATCGAGAATGGCTCTGTTCTTGGATGTGGCTGCAGCAAAGGTGCACCAGTTAACATCTGGCATATTCAGGTCCCTTTTCTCTGCCATCCTAAGTATGCCTTCTATCATTTCCTTGTCCATTTCTTCCCCCTGAGACGGGGTCTGTATACAACCCCTGTGCGTATTGTGGTGCCATTTCCAGTCTCCAGGGTGACCCACAGTGCCTCCTCTCCTCCTTTTTTGCCCTTTAATTCCGTTGCTTTGATTCCTTCCCTTAGATAGAGAGCTACTCCTCCTCCTGTTCTACTCTCTCTGTCCCTCCTGTAGATTGTGTACCCTGGTATGTTGACATGCCGGCATAGTTCTCTGTGTACCATGTTTCTGTGACTGCCATGATATCCAGGTATCCCTCTTCCTGTTTTCAAGGGATCTTGCACTGTCTTGGCGCCTGCCCTGCTCTTGGAGCGGGGCTGAAAACTGAAAAGCGCGCCTTTTAAAATTTGAAATTTGCTGTGTTTTCTGCGTTGCCTCTGTGAAGTGAACTTAATTAGTACAAGTTGTTGCTTTCAATTTATTGTTGCTGAGTCTGCTCCACCTCGAGTGGAATATTTCCTTCACTCGGCTCCTGTGTTAAAGTGATTACAGATCTTTTTATTGAACATTTTCACTGTGAAAGTTTTCTTTCAACGTAATGCCTACAGTTTAAGCCTGGCTAAGTTAAAGTACTAAGTCATCTTATTGTCTATGTTTTTTCCCTGTCTCTCATCTCTCTCTCTCTATCCTGCCCTATTTTTTTCTCTATCTCTCTCTGTCCTGCCCTACCAAATAACTCACCTAATCTACTCCCACTTTGTTTTACTTTAGGTGCCCAGTTCTTTTGTTTCTCTTCTGCTCCCTCCCACTGCCTGCTGATACTTAAATTATCTCCCTTCCTTTGCCCTCTAGGGCCCATCCAAGCCCTCAGGGGCTTCGGACCCACCGGCTTAACCTCCCCAGGGCTTCACCGTCTGCCGCTGCTCCTCCGAGGGTCTCCCTCATTGCAGGAGCCAGGACGCCCACGCCGCCAAGGAATCTCCCCAGTGCTCAGGATCATGTGCCCGGCTGCCTACTGTAGCAGTGGGTCGGGAAAGGCGTAAAGCCGTTTTTTCATCCCGGCCCCCCACCTCACCCACCCTGGGTGGGCCTTTACTTATATAGTGTTTCTCCTCATCATATGACTAACAGCCTGAATCTCCATTGGCTCCTTATCGTGCATTGCCGCTAGGGGGCTGACGAATAAACTTCCATATTTCTCACTATCCTGCACAACCTGAAGCAGCTCATTAGTGTTTTGATCCAGCATTCTTTGTCTTTGGGTGTTGCTCTTGTCTCTCTCCTACCTGGTCCCTATTATCATTCTATCCTGTTTCTTTCCCAGTTTTTATACCACTGTATAAACTCTCACCTGTCTTGAGTTTGGACTGAGTCTCAAATTCCTGAGTCTCTCCACTCTTTTAGACCCCAATCAGGCGCTATGACTTGCTACCAGCTGGTCAGAGGGGCCATTGGCCTTATCATTCTACTCTGCCTAAATGTCTCCTCTCTTTCCTTCTCCTGTGACTACCAAGGGGGGGGTTGGTGACCAAAGGAACTTTTGCTTCTCAAACCTTCTTATTGCCAAGCCATGACCAATGCCCTATTGGCATTTTATCCTGTACTCCAAAGGTCTTCCTTACAAAGTACTTGTGGCTCTTGTAAAATTGAAGCATGTGGTCATTTATAGTTCAGTCTTCCGCCCAGTTAGGCTCTATTTCCTCACTTTTTTACTGCTCCTTCTATCTGGTGATATTGAATCCAATCCGGGACCCCATGCTCACTTCACGGCAGTCGATGTATCAGGATTATGTAGTAAAGGTATCCTTATTGCACACATGAATATCAGAAGTCTAATGTGTCATAAGGATGAGCTAGAGGCTTGGATTAAGGACTATAATCCAGACATTCTCTGTCTGATGGAAACGTGGCTAAAACCTAAAGTACCGGACTCTCTCTCTGTGCTATAGCAACTACACCCGGATCTGCAGGGATAGGGTGGTGGCAAAACGTGGTGGTGGTGTTGCCATTTATTACAAAGACCACTTCTCCATAAAAACTGGCCATCACCCAGTCACGTCCACCTCGTGTGAACATATCCATGCCACTGCTGCATTAGGAGCAAAGAAACTCCACATTGTCTGTGTCTACAATCCCCCTGCTGAGGGTGTGGCTGGACTCCAGGACCTACTTGACAGGTCCCTAGCAAATATGAAAAATAATGAGGTTATAATCTTAGGGGACTTGAACCTGAATTGGCTGGGACCTAATCAGAGCTCCCTGGCATCAGTGGCAAGTAACCATAACCTACATCAGATAATAACTGAACCGACCAAGACAACAAATCCACTGGTTACAGGTACTCTATTAGACTGGATACTCACAAACCGTGTTGAGCATGTGTGTTCATCTGGGATCCTAGCTGATACTGTACCCGACCATGCTCCTATTTTCAATTTGTGGACCTCAAGTGCCCCTCCTTCCCAACCCCCCCCACCTTGGTATGTGATGTTCACAAACTTTGCAAACCTAGATGAAAATGCTTTTCTTCAGGATATATCCCTGTTGACTGGTCACAGATCTACCACACAAACTGTGTTAGTGAGGCATTGCAAATCTTCCTCAACAAATTCTTGTTTGTTCAAACTCAACATGCTCCCAAGGTCACCAGGAGAGTCAGAGGTAAACAAACCAGGTGGCTACATAAGGACCTGCTATGTGAGTTACGTAAAAGGGACAACTACTGGAGGTGCTTTAAACAGTCTGGGTTGAGGTTTGGTTTTAACACCTATAGGGCTCACAGAAACCTCTGCAAGAAAAAAATCAGAATTGCGAAAAGTAAATACTGCAAGGACCTGCTTACCAGCTCTACATCTGACTCTAGGAATTTCTGGGCGCATATCAAATCTTTTCTCAGCTCATCCCAACACAGCACACCACCAGATATGGTACTAAATCGATCTCATTGTAATGACCCTGTCACGATAGCGAATGCTTTTAATGTGATGTTCTCTGATCTGACTATGTATACCTCCTCTTTCAAACCCCAGGCAAGTCGTACTCAGCCCCAGGCCCCGGGCATGGCATCATACCCCAATACACCTCCCTCTATATCTCCACATACCTCGCCTTTCTATTTTAAGGCTATGACATCACTTGAGGTCCTCAAACTTCTTAAATCCATATCTGACAATACCAGTGTAGGGTCAGACCTCCTTGAGCCATGCCTTCTTAAGCTTGCTGCTCCATATACTGCCTCTCCTCTAGCAAAAATCTACACGCTGTCCCTGTCCCGCCACACTGTAGAGGACAAGAAGAATATAAACAATTACCGCCCAATTGCTATTCTATCGGTCCTGTCCAAATTGCTTGAAAAAGTTGTGGCAAATCAAACAATTGAATTCCTTACAAAACTTAAGGTGCTTTCTGATGCCCAACATGGTTTCAGAAAGAACCATAGCACCTCTACAGCCTTGCTAAAATTGACCTTACCGGTGCCGTCTTTATCAACCTAACTAAGGCTTTTGACCTGGTTGTCCACCCCTTACTCCTGGCTGGGCTGCTAAACATGGGTTTCTCCTCTCCAGCTGTAGACTGGTTTAGCAGCTACCTGTCTGGTAGATCTCAAATGGTGAAATTTCACTCTGCTGTATCTGACTGTGCGTCAATAAAGGTTGGGGTACCCCAAGGCTCTATACTGGGGCCGCTTCTTTTCTCATTATTTATTAACAATGTTCCTGGTGCCCTGACAAACTGCTCCTCCCTTTTATATGCTGATGATCTTGTCATATATACCAGGGATACCAAAATTGATAACCTAAATTCTGCCCTCTCCTCTGATTTCAAGAACATTCAAAACTGGCTCCACAACCATAAATTGGTTCGAAATGCCAAGAAAAAGAAAGGTCATGCTTCTAGGCTCAACTGCTAAACTCAGAATTGGTCCTTCATCCCTTACTGTACATGACCTAGAAGGAACCGTACTTGAATCCATGTCATCTTTCAATTATCTTGGGATTATGCTGGACCAATCCCTGGATTTTAACCTACACATCCAATCCACCTGCAAAGCAGTAAATAATAAGCTGTGAGCTGCCTACAAGACAAGCTACATGCTAACGCCATGTGCTAAACTCGCCATTACCAAGAGAATCCTACTTCCTTCCCTTACCTACTGTGCTCCTGTCCTTGTGGCTGCTCAGAAAACATCCCTCCTGAAATGGGGCGTTACTTACAATAACATATGCTGATACGCATCCTCGACCACGCTATTAAAGCATTGTTGTCAGTTATATGCTGACCTTGGGTGGCTCTCCCTTTCTGCATCTAGGCATTACTACCTGGGCTCCCTGATTGATTCTATCCTTAGGCTAAATGTACCAAAGTCCTTGGATGTGCTACTCACTCCTATAACCTCTGCTCATGGGCTTTGGTCAGTGGACAAGTCGCTCCTAAAAGTCCCTAGATGTCATACATAGTGCTTTTGGGCATATGGCACCTAAATTTTGGAATACTCTTCCCCTGGCGCTCAGGCAGACTGAGACCCATAATACATTTAAGAGTGAACTTAGGGGTTATCTACTGAGTACTGACTCTTGTGCTTGTTTTGACCCCACCTGATTTAGCACACGCTCTTGTCTGCTCCTTAGTTACGACACCTGCGCTTGCTGTTCTACTCGATTTCTGATTTGCACTTTTGCTTTCGATTTGTACTTATTTGTTTCTTAGAGCCTCTACTTCTCCTTTCTATTTTTTTCTTCTTAACTTTCCTCTTTTTACCACACTTGTGTCTCAGTTGTGTTTTCTTTTATCCACTCTCTACCTCTCTCCTGTTTTTCTGCCCCCGCCACCTCTACTCCTACCTTCCTCGTGTTCTTTATCCTTCTCCTACTATGTCTGGCTTAAATACCTCTCCTGGTCTCCATCCTGTTATTCTCCCTACCTACCTATGCTCATTTTTCTACAATGTTTAAATGCTATGCAACTATATTGCTTTCCGTATTGTTTATTGAATTGTACTTTTCTCCTCACTACTGTCTTGCTGCACATCACCTGCTTTATTTTTCAGCCACTACATGAAGATAAATTGCATTTGTATTACTGTTTGTCTCTATTACTGCACCTTTGTTAGCACTAATGTTTTGCACTTTCTGTACAATGATTGCTACCTTGAAATTGTATCTGCCTTATACTGTATCTGTATTTCTTTACTATGTCTCTGTACTCTCCCAGGTCATGCCCGAAAATAGTCAATTTTGGCTAGTGCACCTACCCGGTAAACAAAAACTAAATAAAAATCAAGGCCACCAGTTCAGGGAGCTTGTTACCTAGACTACAGGCATTGGTACTCATTACCCTCCATTTTATGATGGTCTTACCCCTTTTTGCCCTAACCCTGTCCTTACTGCCTTTGTCTTTTTCTCCATTTACTCCTGCCCTTCTCCCTATCGACTTCTCTATCTTGGTGTTTACCTCACTAACTAGCCTGATTTTTTTTTTGAGGTGGGGCTAGGATTTCCCTTCTCCTTTTCAGTGCCTCCCCTCTTGGCTAGTTTAAATGCTTGCCAATGAAGCATTTAAACTTATCACCCAGGATCCTGGTTCCCCTCCTGGACAGATGCAGACCATCACACCAGTATAAGCCTGCATACCTCCAGGTGGACCCCCAGTCCCCAGTGAAGCCAAAACCCTGAGCTCTGCACCAGTTTTTCAACCAGTGATTGAATCTCATGGTGCAGAGCACCCTAGCCTCACCCATACCATAGACAGGCAGCACCTCCGAGAAGGTTACCGTGCGTGCTACTTGTCTAAGGTTCCTCCCCAACTCCATAAACTCTTCCTGCACTGTTCTGATCCCTTTCCCAGCCAGGTCATTTGTCCCTAGGTGGACAATGACATCCAGCTCCCTCCCCCGTGCAGCTGCTCCCACGATCCTGAGAATTCGCTCCCTGTCCCTCCAAGCCATAGGGCCAGGCAGGAACCTTACCTACCTCTCCCCTCCCTCCCCCAGTTCTACCCTCCTAAGAATGGAGTCCCCCACCAGGAGTTGTTTCCTTCCCCTGTGGGGTCCCATGCCACCGTTCTGTGGGTCTCCTTTGTGGAGGTTCCCAGCATCCTCCTTGGTCTCCACTTCGGGTGTCCCCATAGAGTTACCACACTCTGCCAGGATAGCATATGAATTGTGGAGAGGTACAACTGCAGGGATGTGCCTCTGTTCCACCACCCTCACCCTCCCTGAGCCCACTGTGGTCCAACCGCTCCTCTTTCTTGGCAACCTCTGAGGCAGTGTCAGTGGCCCTGGTGGTCCCTGGTTGGGAAAGGAGGTCCCCCAAATCCTGGCCAACTCAGCCTGGAGATGAGCAACCTCCTCCCTCAGCCCAGAGAGGTACCTGCAGATGGGACAACACTGCATCCTCCAGAACATCTCCCAGAAGACTGCTGCTCCACAGCCTCTTCACTGCACCATTCCCATCATGTCTTATTTGTGTTCCCCTAACTGTTGTTTTGTATACTTACTCTTTCCTCACTCTCTTTATTTATTTATTTTTTTATTTGTATAATTTCTTTTTCTCCCTACTTTCCTACTGCCTCTGTGCCCTTGAAGCTCCTGATCTTCCTGTTCTGGGACAGTAAGTTCCTATATTCCTTGGTAGTCTCCTTCTTACCTGCTCAGAGTCAGACCTTCAGCAGCTAGGGGGAGATGGAGAGCTACTGTTTTCCTTCTAGCATGGTGAGTTTTTGGTGCCTCTTTGATCACTTCCTTCCTGATCCCAAACAGGAAGCTTCTGTTGTCAGTCAAATCCTGGCTGTGCCTATAAAAGTAGAACCAGCTAAGGATGGGGGGATGGGGGTAATATAGTCCCAGTAAAGTTCTAACAGCAGCTTCTTCCTCTTGCTGTTCTCCACCACAAGATATCTAGGTCAGTTTTTAAATGTAAACACCTGGTTTCCTTCTCTCTAAGCCACTCCCCCAATTCATGGTTTCTTTCTCACCTAGCTAACTGCACAGATAAAAATTCCTTCACCCAACTCAGACAAACTCTTTTTTTTGTTTGTTTTTACCTGAAACTGAAGTTCCCAGTAGTAGAGTTCTAGTTCTTTAGTCCAGTAGAGTAGTAAAGTTCTAACAGCAGCTCCTTCCTCTTGCTGTTCTCTGCCACAAGCAGTTTGAGGGTGGTGCTAGTTTGAGGGTGGTGCTTTGGAAAAGGAAGTGGAACAGATCGTTGGCTTGGCTCCACTGTGCCTCAATACAATCCCTTCCCTTCCTAAATAAAAGCACCTAACAATTAAACTTTATGTATAAATCAAATTGGGGACAGGTAAGGTTCCTTCACAGTTTCTGGGGCAATTTCAAAAAAGGCAGTACAAGTGCTCTTTAAGCTCTTGCTGTACATTGTTGTCACAATGTAGCCATGTCCTACTATAGAACTTCATTATACAGTTTTAAAATGGTATTGACCACCAGTGTGTAAATCATGGGCATACACACTGGTTACTAAAAGGCAAGTAAGAATGGAACAATAAAAGAATGGGAACAAGTATTTTAAAAAGAAAAACAGCTCCTACAAGAATAAGTAATTTACATGTACAGTATAGTTCCCCTTTAGGGGCTCAATTCACAAAACAAAAGTTGCCCTCTGAAGGTGCAGATGGGCTTGCTTGGCTGTGGAGTACACCCTACTCTTATATGAGGTGCTGCAGAACACATGAAAAGACTTGATTGTCCCCTCTGTACCCAATCCCGCTTTTCCTGTGCAGCTTCATGGGTGGTGGGTCAAGGGCTGGCACAGAGAGGGGACGTGCTGCCAATGAAAAGTTCTGTACTGGGAGAGGGTATGGAGGGAGGTGTCATTATGTGGGGGGGGGCCTGTAGTAACAGCCATCCCTCCTCTCTATATAAGTCCTCCTCTGCACTACCCAGTCCCTCCTGAGGCCCGATCTGTCCCAGCACCACCAGCCCACAGCCTTCTGTGCTGCCATGGAGGGCTAGGGGTAATGAGCAAGATATTTGGGCTGGCAGTATAGCCTAGAGGTTAGAGTAACAAGCTGTGAATGAGCTTGGTATATCCAGCAGACCAGACCTTGGTTTGATTCTCACAATCTCCACTTGCATACTGTGTGACTCTGAGCAAGTCATTTAACTGCCCAGTGCTCCCAGGTCGCCCCTGAAAACAGGTATGTGTGCCTAGTGAGCCTTACCCAGTTACCATAGAGCTGTTTCGCAGCCCAGTCATGTCTGGCAGCACCCCTTCAGTCTTGTCACTGACCTTCTCATGAACTTACAGGTTAGCTGTCACTTGCCCTGGGTCGTTGTGATGCTGTGTTGGGCATGCAAGAGCTTATGGGTGATTTTAGCTTATATGGCCATCATTTTCCTCCTGACCTCCTGTTTTTCTCTATGGGGTGCTAACTTGCAATGAAATAACCATGCATGCTTGTGTTGGCATGTCGCATGATGGGCATCTGGTGGCGGCCCCCTTCTTGTGCTCCCAGCTGTACTGCTGACTGGTCTCCACTAGGCTGCAGTTACATTTTGGAAGCTGTATTCTCCTTCCCCAAGGAAGGAGAGGTGTCCCTGGGATGCTCGATCCTTTCCTCCCCCAGCCAGCCCTTGATGATCCATGTTTGTTCCCGAATGTAGGTTGCCGGTGTCACACGTAGTACCCCTGCGCTAATGGGCCGGCTGTGCAGCATAGTTTTTACTTTTTAAAAGAGAACTGTGCTGAATCTGTAAGCTATTTGCCCCAGTAGCAGCTGTTTTAAGTACTGTTTGCAGTTCTGTTATTGTTCCCTCTATGCAGGCCCTTTAGTAAACACAAGGGGTGTTTCTGATTTACACTCTGATGCTACATACCATTTTGGAATTGCATAAGTAAGCATTAAGCCATGAAAAAGGAGGCTTCTGCTAGGGAACTAATGCATGGTTGGGGGTTGGTGCACAAGGCCAAAGGCAGAGTGCTCCAACCATGCATTAATTCCCTAGTAGAAGCCTCCTTTTGAGTGGCTTAATGTGCTTGTACCATGGCAAGCTAAGATTTTAATTAAAAATAAAAAAACAGACTGCTATTGTGGCACATGTATATTTGTTTTATGGGACAAAACAAGAAATACATGTTTTCACAGGAACCATATTTATTTATATGGTGGTTTGCACTTGTATAACAGAACATGTTTATTGGGTTCACACAACTGTGTGACTATATCAATAACATACTTAGAAATCTGTGAAATGTGGATTACACATCAAATTTGCACTCGAAAATTATTTGGTTTTACTCATTGCTATGCATTGTAGGATGCTATCATGGCACATATGCGTATCTCTTAACTACTGCGTTGACAGGAAAACCGATCAACTTCACAAAATAATGAATGACTTTTATGATTTGTAACTAATACGTTCAGTAAACATGTGCACGCTGCAGATTTGAACTAGTAGTAACATTCATTAAATGGTTTCAGAGGTCAACATAGCCACTAACATGCAGCCGATATATTTACTGCAGTATGTTTTACAGAGCGCTTAATGTTTTATTCTGTGCCTTTTTTAGTGCCAGAGTAATAATTCAATTGCAGAGGTACCTTTATTGTGAACTTTGACAGATTAAATCGATTACAGCTATTTGGAGAGGTGGCACAATGGGTTGAAGCAGGTACTGATTCTATAACTCCTTCTGTGTTGTGGTCTGTTGATGCTGGGCTGCGATCATGTGGTTGCTCTGTGGGGGAGCTGCTTGTGATTGGGAGTAGGCTGCTGTGGATCCACTACCCGAACCTGTAATACTGGGGGTGTATCTTAGCTTGTGATAGTGATTTTGTACATTTTCTTTATTTGCTTCCAGACAAATTTATCCATGGAGAAAGTAAGAGTTGAACTGGGTGTGTGGGAAACAAACGGTACTGTTAGGATTCTAGGATGTATATAGATTTTATTTATTTATTGAAATGTTTCACCAAGAAGGCACACAAAACAAGTTACTCATCTCCCAGTGCACCTGGGGGGGAGGGGGGTACACTTAGATGAAGAATTAGACATAGAGTTTATATTGTGAGATCGTCGTTATGTGGAATTTGGCAGTACTACAACACTGGGAATTATTGTGTGCGATCAGGGATTGCATATGGCAATGCCAGGTATTGCACTTGTGGGCATTACTAAGGTATTAATCCTCACTGACGTTTGGTTACATGCTGCATTTCTGCCAATGGCTTCCTGTTATTTTTATTAGCATTAATTGCCATGTTATAATGTACTTTATGTCCCAGTCAGCTATTGAATTCTATAATAGAGCACTGCTGTATTGTACCAACAATGGAAGAACTAAGCAAGGAACATAAACCTTGTACAGTTCTAAAATTCAACAATGATGCACAACAGGGTGTATTGTACAGATGTAACCCCCCTGCAAATGGGAGTTCCCAGAAGTCTTCCAGGAGCTTGCTTGAATGCTCCAAGCCTGAATGGTGTTGGGCGTTTAAGCTGTTTATCTGTGAGTGCTTTTAGAGCCTCTGGTACTGTCTCTTTAAGAGCTGTCTGCCTGCAGACATAATAAATTTGGATGGGGGTCTGTGTGTTTTCCTGCTTGAGTCCCGCTCGAGCTACTGCCAAATCGCTCCGTTTCTGCCATCGCTAAGTGGGCAGAAGGAGCACTCTCCAAAGATGTAATTGTTTGCTTGTAACCTGTTAGAGTAATAATGAAAATGCAGTTTGATTTAACCTGCTTTCTTGTAGCAAGGACAATGCAGAGTAGCTCCCTCATGTTGGTTCTGAACTGCTGAATTGGACCAATCATGGTGGGGACCCTTTAAAATGAAGCCTGCTCTGGGTGAATCAGAACTTGGACTCTACTCTGGAGCCTGCTGTAAGGCGACTATAAGGGCAGTGACTCTGGGAAATGTAGTTTTGACCTTGGCGCCTTTTTCCACCAACAAGGGGAGTTTACTGTGGGTGACAGCCAAACCAGCCAACTGAACTGGGAGGAACTCAAAGGAAATGCCCAGCTCTGTCTACTGGAAAGATCAGATCAATTTTGGCAGTGAAGAGACCAGGAGCCCTGTGCTTCTTCAGTGTAAAGTTTTAGCGCAGGAAGCGTGTGTAAGGCCCTGAGTTTTCGGTCTGCAGCCTGTGCCATCACCCGTTCGGACTGAATCCGACCTGTAGGAGAAGAAAGGAGATCTGAAGAGTAGAAACCAGGCTCACCCTGTAGAAGACTGGAGAAATTGCTGAATCGCGCTCGGTCTGTCAGGAACTGAATTTGCTGTGTGTTCTCCCAGGTATCGTGCAGTAATTGCGGTCGGGATTGAGAAGCAGCCTGCCTGGTATAGTACTTTCCTTTTACATATAGATGTGTGCAGTGCTTGTGGGGAATCACTTTGCAAATCCCCAGTACAGTGAATTGAGTGCATGAAGCTGGAAGTAAACCCCAGCTTAATCCAGACTACATCTATTTGCTCTAAACTGCAGTGGAGTCCAGTCACAAGGACCTTGTCCACATGGTCTGCTCCTCCTGGCAATCCAGGACAATCTGTCTTCCATCCAGTTCCCAGCATTGAGTTTGTGAGTACAAAGCAGGGTAGCGCCCTGCCATCTGTGTACCAAAGTGCAAGTGTGTCATCTAATTGTTGCTTTTTCATTTCTTTACGAACTGAGCCACCTGGCTCCGGACTACAACTGGGTATTGTGCAAGTGTTTTTTCCATCACAGGGCCCCCAATCAGCTGCACCAATCCTGGCTAGCCCCCCCCCTCATCCTGGGTACCCAGTGAAAGTGACAATTTGGGACTCTGAATATGTGCACAGTACTGTGATTATTAATGTGTTTAACCTAATTAACCTGATTTCCCCCTTCCTTGTTACAGCTCCTTAAATAAACCAGATCTGTTGGTTTCAGCAAAGTTGCACTGGCTGAGGTATTCATTTATGCCAAAGTATTGTACTGTGGTTTTTGCACTGTATCATCTTGTTTTACAGGGGTTCCCCAGAGTCCAGTCGACAGAGCCAGTCCTGGGGGTAAGTGTACATTGTGAAGATATTCCTAATGCATTGTGTGGGTCACTAGTGGGAAGAAAGAGGGGGGGGTTACAGTGTCCCAGAAGGCTGTGATCAAGTTAGTTTAACTACTGCAAATTCTGACCTCTGGGTGGAGGCACCCGCCATTGGACCTAGGCCCCTCAACCTGTTAATAGTTAAGCAGGCAGGGGTAGTAACCCTTGGGATAGCGCCCCCTGGGGGTTACATCTTGGAGGCACTGCTTGGATTAGCATCCTCTAGTGGCCACATTTATGAATTACTGTTAAAAGCAAATGGATACCCCAACAGAAGTGGCTGTACACCAGTTGGTGAAGTGGTGTACTGGGGAGGAGATCGACCCCCAAAATGCTATACTTATCTTGGATATCCCGCTGGGTACCAGTACAGACACTGTAGAGGGAGTACTTTCCAAGGTTGAATGTTTACAAGACCCTGTGGTAGAGGGGCGACAGGCTGACCTGCTCACCCAAACTTTCATGGCCCTAATAGAGTGTAAGGACCCTGTAGACAGTTCTAAGTGCCACAGACTGTTACCCCCAGGGAAACCCTCACTGTCTGGAGAGTGATAACCAAAGACAGTAAAGACCCCAGGGAGAATGAGCCTCCCCCATTATCTGAAACTTTTGAGGAGAAATTTGTTAAATTGTTGTTGGAGGAAGGGAAAACTGTGGAGGATTTAAAGTAACTATTATTGCCACCTGGGGGTGTTCCTCCACCAACACCCTCTCCTGCTCCAGTACCCATAATTGCGGCTGAACCAATGCAGACTCCTATTTCTGCACCTGCCATTAGTCACGACTCTTACCGAAGGTTGAGGATCTTCTCTGGCACCATCCCCACCCCCCAAGGGGAGGATGACTGGGAGACCTGGATAGACTATGTTGCCCCTCAAGTGCTAGAATGGCAATGCTCGGAAGCCGAAAAGTGAAAGAGGATTAGTGAGAGCCTCTGAGGTCCTGCCCTGGCTACCATCTGTGCTAAACGGGCCAGTAACCCTGAAGCGACTGCACAGGACTATCTTGAGGCCTTGGAGAATGTGCATGGGAGCCCAGATTCTGATGAGGACCTGTGGTGAAGGGTAAGAAATGCACAACAGTACCAAGGGGAGTTGCTGTTTGTGTATGTATCTCGGCTGGAAAAATTGTTGCAAGAATGCCTCAGAAAGGGTAGTTTGCCAGCGATTGAACTGGACCGAACCAGGCTGGACAGGATCCTTAAGTCTGCCCCCTTCTCAGAACTGCTGTTGCTTCAGTTACGCCTGGCAAATTGACTGGAATCCCCACACTCCTATGATAAGCTAATGAGAGAAATTTGAGGAGTTGAGAAAAGACAACCTCGGGAGGGATTTGCACCGATAGCTGCGGCTACGACCCGAGTGACTGAGGGTGACCCATCAAGTGAAGTTTGGGGCAGAGGTTGGCAGTTAATGAGTGCTCTGAGAAGGAAAAAGATATGCCACGATGGAACGAACTGTTGAGAGAGTTCAGGGAAATAAAAACAGTCTCTTTATGAAGGCCGCTCCTGTAAGTACAGGCACCGACCCTCACCCGACTGCATCTGCTATGGGGGTGGGAATACCTACCCAGGCACCTCATGTTGACGACAGTTCGAAATTTGATGCATTGACTATGGAAGTGAGGGAACTGAAGATATGTCTCCAAATGTCCAACCCACCGCTGGCTGAGGTGGCACCAAGGTTTTCTATTTATAGTACCAATGCCGCAGCCACCACGGTGATGCCTCGGTCACCCCAAACTTCAGCAGACATATTTTGCCACAATTGTGGGAAGGATGGGCACATGAAGAGGGAATGCCGGTCTCAGAAAGACTTAGAGAGAGTGGTGAGCTGGCTACAAGGAGAGCTTCGGAGAACAAGTCAGTGGTTAAGAGGTGCACAAAATGATCCCAAGGAGGATCCCAAAAATGCTAACTCACGTCCCTTTGTGGCCAGGTCAGTTGCCCAGGCCCCCACTACCGCCTCTCCAGACTGGTCCAGAATAGTGGGTCCCTCCATGGAGACCACTGTAAAGGTGACTGGAGTGTCTACAAGAGCTGTATTAGACAGTGGCTCCCAAGTGACAATTATGTTCCAAGACTGGTATCAGAAGCATTTGTCCGATGTACCCTTACAACCGATGGAGGGGCTGTATCTCGGGGGTTAAGTGAGAAGGCCTACCCCTACTCTGGATATATCTGAATTTGGCTCTTTTCCCACTTCTGTGGCTGGAGTGACCGAGCAAGTAGAGACCCTGGCCTTAGTGTGTCCCCCTACCGGACTGTATGATGGGGTTTCTCTACTAATTGGGACTAATGCACATATGTTTGGATGGCTGGCACAGTTGTGTTATGAAAAACAGGGGTCAAGGACTGGTAGAGCTTTAAGAATTCCGGCCTTGATTAAGAAGGCCTATGAGGCACAGAGAGATGTTGAAAAAGTAGAACCAGAGGAACCAGTTGGAATTGTCTGGAAGAAGGATCCTGAGTCTTTGATCCTGGCGCCAAATGCCCAGTGTACCTTACAGGGAGAGGTCCATATCAGAAAGGATGTCAAGAATAAAATATTAATGTTGGATGCACCAGGCAATGGAAAATTGCCAGAGGGACTGCTGGTCAAGCCTAGTATTTTGCCTGCTAGAGCCCATGCTTATGCCAGAAGGGTAATGGTTCAAGTTCATAATGTACCTGGCAGAGAGATTCGAATAAATAGAGGTTGCACCCTGGCTAATGTGCATTGTGCAGACACTGCAGTGCTACCCAGTAGCAAGAGTTCAGGGAAGAATGACAGAGTAACGCCTGACTTGTTTGATTTTGGTGACTCCCCGTTGCCAGCTGAATGGAAAGTGAGGATCAGTGAGAAGCTTGCCCAGAGACACCAGGTGTTTTCTTTAAAGGAATGGGATGTAGGATGTGTGCAAGGAGCTGAGCACCATATCCGGCTGCATGATGAAAGGCCATTTCGTGAGAGGTCTCGATGCCTGGCACCTGCTGACATAGATGATGTGAGACGGCATCTGCAAGAGATGCTAGCTGCTGGTGTAATACAAGAATCCAGAAGCCCTTATGCTTCCCCCATTGTGGTAGTGAGAAAAAAGAATGGGGCAGTAAGGATGTGCGTGGATTATCGCACTTTAAACCGGCGGACTATACCTGATCAGTACACTATGCCCTGCATTCAGGATGCTTTGGACTATCTAAACGGGAGCAAGTGGTTCTCTGTGCTGGATCTCCGCAGTGGGTACTACCAGATCCCGATGGCCCCAGAGGACCATGAGAAGACAGCCTTCATCTGTCCGCTTGGCTTCTATGAATTCATGAGGATGCCTCAAGGGATTTCAGGTGCCACAGCCACTTTTCAACGATTGGTGGAGCGTGCAGTGGGGGACATGAACTTACTAGAGTGCCTGGTATACCTAGATGATGTTATTGTATTTGGCAGCTCACTGGAGGAACATGAGAGCAGATTATTCAAGGTGTTGGACCAACTGGAAGACTTTGGCCTTAAACTGTCTATTGATAAGTGTCAATTCTTTCAAACATCAGTAAAGTATGTGGGACACACAGTATCCACCGAGGGAATAGAAACCGACCCAAGTAAAGTTGAGGCCTTGACCACCTGGCCACAGCCCAAAAATCTAAAAGAACTGCAAATATTTATGGGATTCTGTGGTTATTATCGACGTTTCATCAAGGAGTATTCAAGAGTGATCCGCCCTTTACTTAACCTTACTCACGGGTATCCCCCAACTCACAAAAGATACAAAAAGTTAGCATCCCTCAAGACTAAAAGAGTGAGTTTTCGTCCAAGTGAAGTATTTGGGGCCCGCTGGACTCCTGATTGTGAGACTGCTTTTCATGAGATCATATATCAACTTACCCACGCTCCAGTGTTGGCCTATGCCAATCCAACAAAACCTTATGTCCTGCACACTGATGCTAGCTTGCAAGGGTTGGGGACTGTGTTGTACCAAGAGCACGAGAATGGCCTGAGACCAGTGGCCTTTGCCAGTAGAAGCCTGACCCCATCCGAAAAGAACTATCCTGTACATCAGTTAGAGTTCCTAGCTTTGAAGTGAGCCATTGTTGACCAATTCCACGAGTACTTGTATGGGGCTAAGATACTGGTAAAAACTGACAATAATCCTTTGACCTAAGTGCAGACTTCAGCTAAATTGGATGCCACTGGCCACAGGTGGCTTTCCGCATTATCTACATATGACTATGCTGTTGAATACAGAGCAGGCCTGAACCACATAGATGCTGATGCTCTCTCCCGGAGGCCTGTTCCCCGGAATGACTGGGTCAGACTGTCAGAACCTAATATTCGAGCACTTTGCCAGAAGTTTGACAGGGAGGAACAAATGTCCACGGACGCAGTGGACTGTATGGTGGATTGTCTGGGACCTTCTGAGAACTGCATACCTGCTGCTTATTGCCACTTTTCTGCAATAGACATTGGTGCACTGCCTCAGCAGGACAATGACAGTATTCGGCAGGCTCAATCCCGAGATCCCATGATCAAATCAGCTTTAGAAGCCCTCTATGCAGGGAAAGATGTGTCCAAATTATGTTCCACTGATTTGAGAACTGCATTGTTATACAAAGAAGGTCCTAAGTTGAAACTGATCAATAGACTGTTATACAGAGAAACAGTAGACAAGGGGGACAAGTAGACAAACAACAGCTAGTGCTGCCCACTGCTTTTTGAGACTCAGTGCTGAGGTCCTTACACAACCACATGGGGCACCTTGGTATAGACAGAACACTTGACTTGGTGAGATCCAGATTCTATTGGCCTAAGATAGGGGCTGATATGGAGCAACACATTCAAACTTCTAGTCACTGCTTACAGAGGAAAGCTTTGCCCCAGAGGGCTGCCCCCCCTTGTTAACATCACCACCAGTGTACTCATGGAGCTGGTCTGTATTGATTTTCTGAGTCTGGAGTCAGATCAAAGAAATATTAGTAATGTGCTGGTGGTCACTGACCATTTTACGAGATATGCCCAAGCTTTCCCCACCAAGGGCCAGAAGGCATCCACTATGGCAAAAGTACTTGTAGAAAACTTTTTTGTTCACTATGGGGCTCCACAAAGAATCCATTCTGATCAAGAGAGAGACTTTGAGAGTCATCTGATCAAAGAGATGCTTTTTCTGTGGGGAGTGCGAAAGTCCAGAACCACCCCTTACCACCCCAAGGGGGACCCACAGCCTGAACGTTTCAACTGCACCTTGTTAGATATGCTAGGAACCCTCCACCCAAAGGACAAGCCTAGATGGAGTCAACAAATTAGCACCCTGGTACATGCCTACAACTGCACCAAAAGTGATACCGCCTGATGTTTGGAAGAGAAGCTCGACTGCCGGTAGATGTGTGCTTTGGGGTCTCTCCTGATGGGGTTCGAGCTGACAACTAGTTACAGTATGTGCAAAAGTTAAAGGCCCAGCTAAATCATGCGTACCAACTGGCTCAAACCATGGCTGCCAAAAGAAATCTGGGCAACAAAGAAAGGTATGATAAAAAGGTGAAAGCACAGGAACTCCAGGAGGGAGATCGGGTATTGTTAAGAAATATGGGACTGCATGGCAAACACAAGATTGCTGACAGATGGCACCATCTCCCTCACATTGTAGTGGGCAAACTAGATGATCTGCCTGTGTACAAAGTAAGGCCTAAGAATAATTCAAAAGATGTTAAAACAATGCATAGAAATCATTTACTGCCCATTGGACAAATCTTGATTGAGTCTGAGCCCCCAGAAAATGCCCCCTCTGGACCAGTGACTAAAGCTGTTGCTAAGAAAAAATCAAGAAAGTCTGCACCTACAGAAGCTGAGTTAAAGTGTTCCCCTCCACAAGTCCCAGTTGAACATGATTGTCAGTCCATGTAAGAGGAAAGTGAGTGTGGTTTTGAATACTACCCTTCTTACAAACTGAGTCAATTGTTTCGGGGCAATCCCCTAGTCAATTCTGGAGATGAAGCTGGGCCTTCTGGACTGTCTAAGCCCCCAGCTTTGTCCCTGGAGCCAATGCTCCCAGAAAGTGAAGTGCAAAGCATTAAGTCAGATGATATGGAATCATTGTGCATGGTTGAACTGTTTGAGCTTTCAGAGGAGGAATATGATGGACTGGAACAGACTGGTGACATACCAGAACAAGAAGAGTGTGTTGAGTGACCTGATAATTCACTGTCAGTGTCAGAAAGCTCTCCATGTGAGCCAAGTATTGTGGACTCAGAGATTGTAACTCCTGGAGCAGAAAGTGCCCCAAGTTCTAGCCTCTCTACCCCATTTGAGACTCCCCTGACAAGGGAGGACAATGCTGAAAATGAGGCTCAGAGTGCAGAGACTGTAACGGTTCCCCCTAGAAAGACTGGTTGAGCTGTAAAGCCTGTGGTGCACCTCAGTTATGATTCCCCTGTGAGGCCTGTGGACTTGCCTCTCAATGTTGTCCATAAAGGAGTGTATGTGTCCCCGAGCTCATTGCCCAAACTGAACATCAGTGCTAACTCCAAGCTACTTGTGTTACCCTCTAGGTATGGTGCCCCTGCCCCATCCAGCCCCAAGGTAGCTGATAGGGAAGGGCCCCCTCTCTTCAGGTTTCATGTACAAGAGGTAATAACCTGAGTTATGGTACAATGTGTGTGTAATACTGTGCAAAGAGTGACGTACTCGCAAAGTTTCAAATGTGTTTCTGGTAGCGTGATCTATTGACTGATGATTACATGTATAAGCCTAATGTGATACTAGTAAATGTATATGGTTGGAATGAAACTTATGAAAATTGCCTTGTGTGGACGTAAGCTTTCCTAGGCCAGGAAGGGTGTAACCTCCCTGAAAATGGGGGTTCCCAGAAGTCTTCTAGGAGCTTGCTTGAATGCTCCAAGCCTGAATTGTGTTTAGCGTTTAAGCCGTTTATCTGTGAGTGCTTTTAGAGCCTCTGGTACTGTCTCTTTAAGAGCTGTCTGCCTGCAGACATAATTAATTTGGATGGGGGTCTGTGTGTTTTTCTGCTTGAGTCCCGCTCGAGCTACTGCCAAATCGCTCTGTTTCTGCCATCACTAAGTGGCAGAAGGAGCACTCTCCAAAGATGTAATTGTTTGCTTGTAACCTGTTAGAGTAATAATGAAAGTGTAGTTTGATTTAACCTGCTTTCTTGTAGCAAGGACAGTGCAAAGTAGCTCCCTCATGTTGGTTCTGAACTGCTGAATTGGACCAATCATGGTGGGGATCCTTTAAAAAGGAGCCTGCTCTGGGAAAATCAGAACTTGGACTCTCCTCTGGAGCCTGCTGTAAGGCGACTGTAAGGGCAGTGACTCTGGGAATGTAGTTTTGACCTTGGCGCCTTTTTCCACTAACAGGGGGGAGTTTACTGTGAGTGACAGCCAAACCAGCCAACTGAACTGGGAGGAACTCAAAGGAAATGCCCGGCTCTGTCTACTGGAAAGATCAGATCAGTTTTGTCAGTGAAGAGACAAGGAGCCCTTTGCTTCTTTGGTGAAAAGTTTTAGTGTGGGAAGTGTGTGTAAGGCCCTGAGTTTTCATTCTGCAGCCTGTGCAAGCACCCGTTCGGACTGAACCCGACCTGTAGGAGAAGAAAGGAGATCTGAAGAGTAGAAACCAGGCTCACCCTGTAGAAGACTGGAGAAATTGCTGAATCGCGCCTGGTCTGTCAGGAACTGAATTTGCTGTGTGTTCTCCCGGGTATCGTGCAGTAATTGCGGTCGGGATTGAGAAGCAGCCTGCCTGGTATAGTACTTTCCTTTTTACATATAGATGTGTGCATTGCTTGTGGGGAATCGCGTTTCAAATCCCCAGTACAGTGAATTGAGTGCATGAAGCTGGAAGTAAACCCCAGTTTAATCCAGACTACATCTATTTGTTCTAAACTGCAGTGGGATCCAGTCACAAGGACCTTGTCCACATGGTCTGCTCCTCTTGGCAATCCAGGACAATCTACCTTCCATCTAGTTCCCAGCATTGAGTTTGTGAGTACAAAGCAGGGTAGCTCCCTGCCATCTGTGTACCGAATTGCAAGTGTGTCATCTAATTGTTGCTTTTACATTTCTTTACGAACTGAGCCATCCGGCTCCGGATTACAGTTGGGTATTGTTCAAGTGTTTTTACCATCACAGCGCCCCAACCAGCTGCACCGATCCAGGCTAGCCCCGCCCCCCCATCCTGGGTACCCAGTGAAAGTGACAATTTGGGACTCTGAATATGCGCACAGTACTGTGATTGATTAATGTGTTTAACCTAATTAACCTGATTTCCCCCTTCCTTGTTCCAGCTCCTTAAATAAATCAGATCTGTTGGTTTCAGCAAAGTTACACTGGCTGAGGTATTCGTTTATGCCAAAGTATTGTACTGTGGTTTTTGCACTGTATCATCTTGTTTTACAGGGGGTCCCCAGAGTCCAGTCGACAGAGCCAGTACTGGGGGAAGTGTACATTGTGAAGATATTCCTAATGCATTGTGTGGGTTACTAGTGGGAAGAAAGGGGGGTTACAGTGTCCCAGAGGGCTGTGATCAAGTTAGTTTAACTACTGCAAACCCTGACCTCTGGGTGGAGGCACCCGCCATTGGACCTAGGCCCCTCAACCTGTTAGTAGTTAAGCAGGCAGGGATAGTAGCCCTTGGGATAGCGCCCCCTGGCGGTTACACAGAGATAACCTCATACTTATCAGATAGTTGAACAAAAGACCAAAAACCAACTACTACAATTCAAACACATAATTATTCTCTCATAAACAATATTAAAGTGTGCATTATTTATTAATACTGTGGATACTAAAATGAACACATTTAGATGGCTATTAGGCAGAGAACAAGTGTTGGTACTTTTAGCGTGAGTTCGTTGTCAAGCACTATGCCCAGATTCCGCACCCGTTCAGAAGGTCTCAACTGGTTACCCCCTAACACAAGGCCAGACAGTTGCCCAGGAGTCAACTTCTTTACACGGTGACCTGAGTCCACCACCAACACCTCAGTCTTGTCCGGATTCATTTTGATTTTGTTGGCTGATGGCATGATCTACTTTCTGACTGGGATTATGTACAGAGATATCATCTGGACCGAATGTGGACTCGGTCAATCAGATTTGAGGATTTTGACCATCCTCAATTTCATAATTTTTTATTATAAAACTCATTTTAAGTATCCTCCTTCTGATTGGCTAGAACCCATGAAGTACCACACAGCAATCCTAGTGGTCATTCATATGTCTCACTATTATGGGATGCAAGGGTATAGAGAAGGTAGGGTGAGGTTTGTTTTGTAATCAGATAAGAAATCATTTAAATGTCTTACTGCATATCACAGTAGCAGTGAGGTGCTCTGGGAGGTGGGTACCCTTTAAGATATCCCCCACCATCCACCCCACTGACACAAATCTCATTTGACCTTCCCTCATGCCGTCTGTTGAACCTAGCGAAAAAGGGGGGCTTGAAAATACCTGATGGGCAGTCTCTCACTATTGCATTTCACAGTGTCTGTGACATTGTTGATAGCATTCATGTCTCAGGGCTGAGAAATTCATATTGCAGTAGATCTGAGTTAAGTTCCCACAATATGAAGAGAACATGCTACACATATTATAAAAGAAAAACCCCATTATAAATCAACCAACATGCTCTGAAACATGACAGGAGTGCTGTCTATGCCATAAAGCATATACAAGCTATGCTACATATGAATTGCGAGGTAAGACTTGGAGTTATCTTCCAGCATCACTTGTTGATTAGGCTGTGAGGTCGCTATATTAAAGACCTTCTGATGCCCTTTGCTCCAGATCGCCACCTTCAAGAATTTGTTATGGGCTCCCTGCACCAATTTAAAATAAGTGATAGGACATTCATTGCGGTGGCTCAACAGCTGTGGAACTCCCTTCATCATTCTGTGTGCTTCTTCTCCTCGATGGAGGCTGTTTAAAAAGCGTTAAAGACCCATCTGTTCAGTCTCACTGTCCCTGGTTTTTAAATAGTCGTAATCATTTCGGATGTTTTTGTCTGTTGTTGCAGACAGTCTGTAAAGCATTGCAGCAGACAAGGATTTGTCAGCGGCCCCTCCCCCATTACCTGAGCTTAAGGTAGCTAGATCTCCTCTCTTAGGGAGGAGGACAAGGAAGGAGCACCCACTGGGTAAAGAATGGTAGCTGGTGGGGGCAGAACAAGAGCCTAAGAGGCTCAAGAGAGCAGGCACAGGTCCTGCTGTCCTTGTTTGCATCACCAGCCAGGATTCCCGCCTACCCACCCTCATAACAGCAGGGTTTATGGCCAACCAGGACAGTGCAGGAAACCCTGACACCCCACTAAGGGGGGCTGCGTAGGAATTTTACTGTGTTTTTCCCAAAAGGGTTTTCCCGAATTTTTCACCTCCTTCAAGTATGGTTTAGTGGTTAATATCATTGTTGTTATTGTAACTGTGTTTGTGACACGGGAGTCTTGCAAGGAGTCATACAAGGGTAGCATTCAGAAGGTATAAGGAGATGCAAAGGGAGGAGGATAGGGCAGTGAATCAGGGGAAACAAAGGGAAGCAGGGAAAGCAGTAAGGAGCACGGAGGCACAAACTGACGAGAGAACAGCCCAGGAGGTAAAAAAAGGGAACAAGGCATTTTTTAGGTAAGTAAGTAAATAAGTAAAAGTTTATTTGTTAAGCACCCAACCGTGGAAGCTCTGGGTGTAGTACAGACAAGCAAAGTGAAATAAATGATATGCAACATTACAAACAAACACAAACAAAGACACCATGAAACAATAAAATCCTCAGTAAACCTGTTTGTCAGTCGGCTACTAACTAAATTCATAAATAGTTCACAAATGTTTCTTTAAACAGATGCTCCTTCAGACCCCATTTAAAAGCCTCCACCAATGGGGACTCCCACAAGGATCTTGGAAGTGAATTCCATAGGGCCGGGCCTGCAACCTCAAATGGGCAATCTGTAGAGGTCTTCAGCCAGGCCCTAGGAACTGCAAGGAGGCCTTCAGTGGAGCAGTGGAGTAAGTGCCCAGGGTGGACCAGAGTCAGGAGGTCGCTCAGATAGCCAGGGCCCAGCCATATAGGACCTTATAGGTGAGTAAGGCCACCTTGATGGTAAGTCTCCATCTCACCGGCAGCCAGTGAAGACCACACAGGATTGGGGTTACATGGCAAGACCTCAGAAGGCCTGTCAGCAGCCTGGCCATTGCGTTCTGCACCAGCTACAGGTGACAGAGAATCCCTCCACTGACCCCCGCGATACAGAGCATTACAGCAGTCGAGCCTAGATGTTACAAAGGTATGTAAGTGAAAAGAAGAAGACTAAGGGAGGGATTTTAAGGTTAACAAAGAAGGGGGGGCTATGAAGAGGGGGACCTGGAAAAGCAGATATCCTGAACAGATACTTTTCTTCAGTGTTCATAGAGGAAGGGGAAAGGGAGGGACCACAAAAAAAAGTAACAGGAGCCTTGGATGGGGAGACATTAGTCCTTTTTCAGAGGGGAAAGTCCTGAAGGGACTCACTAATCTGAAAGTAGACAAAGCAATGGGGCCAGATGGGTGCATCCAAGAGCACTGAGGGCGCTCCCGGAGGTATGGACTGCACCCCTGACAGTCCTATGTAACAGCTCACTGGAAACAGGACTGGTTCTGGAGGATGGGTAGATGTAGTCTCACTTCACAAAAGTGGTAGCAGGGAGGAGTTTGGCAATAGTAGGCCAGTCAGCCTGACATTGGTGGTGGAAAAGTTAAAGGAGTAGTCCACCCAGAATGTAAAAAAACATATGTTATGTAGAGTGTTTTGATATGTATGTTAAATCCTAGTGTGTCCTTCCCTCTATCTGCTATTTGGAGTTTTTCCTAAATTGCCTGCTAGCTGTATGGTAGTTTTACGACCCCTGAGGATCTCCATAACAAATAGTTTTATTGACTTTCTTTCTCCCAGGATGTCCCCTGTCTCATGTGACAGTGATGTAGCCATGCCCTTAGATTTAGCATGTGTATTGCTTTAAAATTAGTTGAGCAAAAGCAGAGCCTTGTAACTTCTTATCCAGGGAGCACAAATGGCAAGTTAGTTTAGCAGATACATGAGAGCAAGCTAACTGGGGTTTCTGTAAGACAACAGCTACTAAATAGCTCTAATTCATTATTTGTGTTTTTGATGTTACAACACTCCTGCTAGCTAGACCTGATGCACAGAGAAAACAAAAATAGTGAATTAGAGCAATTCAGTAGCTGTTGTCTTACAGAAACCCCAGTTAGCTTGCTCTCATGTATCTGCTAAACCAGGAGTTCTCAAATGGGGAGGCTTCAGCCTGTTCCAGGGGAGGCTCAAGCAAGTCTGAAAAAGTGCTGTATTTAAATTCTGAGTTTTATATATTGTGTGTGAAGAGGTGAAGCAAACTGAAAGATGATAATAGTAAGTGAATTTTATGTATTTATTTACTAATAGGTGACAAGGGAAGGTGAATGAGCCAAGGCTCATTCCAGGTATACCCGGGGAAGAGAAGGGAGTGAATACATTTCAAAAGGTAACTGCAAAACAATCAAGAAATGCACAATGAACAACAGTGTAAACAAATATGAACAACAAACTAATAATGAGTGGTGGTAATTGATCAATTTGTAGACTGATGGCAGAACAGCCCAAATACAAGGGTTGAGCACAGAAGTGCTAAGAGCACTAGCAGGAAGGAGCAAAGTAATCCCAGAGAAGTTGTTTAGGAGCAGAGGTAACGAGCCTTTGTGTAAGCAAACAAACAAAACAAAACGATGTAAGAAACCACTATGGTTCTCAAAGGAAGTGGCAGTGAAGGTTCAAGAGAAAAGAAAGCATTCAGGAAGTACAAGGAATCGTAGAAGGAGCAGGACAGAGAACTGTATCAGTTAAAGCAAAGGAGGCTGGAAGGCAGTCAGAACAGCAAAGGCCCAAACCGAGGAAAAGATAGCCAACTCAGTTAAGAAGGGGATAAAACTTTTATACGCATATCAGGAGCTAAGGAAGACCAAGGGAGGGATATGGAGGCTTAATAAAGGGGAGTGAGGGTGGGCAGAGGGAGACTGTGAAAAGGTAGAGATACTAAACAAATATTTTGCTCAGTATTTACAAATGAAGAGGGGAGGTGATAAAACAAACAGTAGAAACACTCTGGATACAGAAGTTGATACCAGCCCATTTACAGAAGAAAGGGTTCTGAAAGAACTCTTAAAACTGAAGGTGGACAAAGCAATGGGGCCTGATGGGATTCATCCCAGAATTCTAAAGAACTAAGGGTAGAACTAGTGACATCACTGACTACCCTTTTAACAAATCATGGGAGGATGGGTGGTACCCGAGGACTGGAGAAGGGCAGATGTGATTCCCCTTCACAAAAGTGGGAGCAAGGCAGAAGCAGGAAACTACAGACCTGTTAGTTTAACCTCAGTGATAGGGAAAATGATGGAATCACTCTGAAGGAAAGAATTGTTGAGTATCTAGAGGCCAGAGGGGCACAGGACCCTAGGCAGCATGGATTCACAGTGGGAAGGTCATGCCAGACGAATCTGATAGATTTCTTTGACTGGGTGACCAAAGTAGTAGATCAGGAGGGCTGTGGACATGGCCTACCTAGACTTTAGCAAGGCATTTGACACAGTCCCACACAAAGATTAATATATAGTTAGCCAGCCTGGGGTGGGTCCCAAGATGACAGCCTGGGTAAGAACTGGCTGGAGAATGGGAACAGAGAGTAATAGTAAATGGAGTCCACCAGAAGAAAGGAGGGTTACTAGTGGGGTACTGCAGGGTTCAGTATTAGGACTGGTCCTCTTCAATGTCTTTATAAGCTACATTGCAGAAGGACTGAAGGAAAAGTATGTCTCTTTGTAGATGACACAAAGATCTGCAACAGAGTTGATGCACAGGGTGGGTGGAAAGGATGAGAAGGACTTGGCAAGGTTAGAGGAATGGTCAAATGTATGGCAGCTTAGATTCAATGCTAAGAAGGTAAGGTAATGCACCTGGGAAACAAAAACCCAGGGGAAGAGTACACAATGGGGGTGAGATACTAACAACAACAAAATGGAAAGGACCTGGGGATAGTCATATCAGATGACCCAAAAGTGGGCAAGCAATGTGAGAGGGCAGCAAGAGAGGTTGGGGGATACTGGGATGCATAGGGAGAGGCATCACCAGTAGAAAACAGAAGTTATTATCCCTCTGTACAGACAGCTGGTGAGACCCCATCTGAGTACTGTGTGCAGTTCTGGAGACCAATCTCTGCAAAGACATAGACAGAATGGAAGCTGTCCAGAGGAGGGCAACTAAAATGGTGCAGGGTCTGCACCGGAAGACATATGAAGAGAGACGAAGGAGCTTAATATGTATAGCCTCGAGGAAAGGAGGGAGAGGGGACATGATAGAAACGTTCAAGTACCTCAAGGAATCAACAAAGTCCAAGAGGGTAGCATCTTTCAAAAAAGAGGCAAGAACAAGAGGGCACAATTTGAAGATAAAGGGGGCGGCTCAGAGGTAATTTAAGGAAGTTTTTCACAGAGAGGGTTGTGGATGCATGGAAGGCCTTCCGGAGGAGGTTGTGGAGTCAAATCAGTGGTGGAATTCAAGCATGCATGGGACAGTCATAAGGCAATTTAGGTGGGGGTAGGAAGAAGTAGGCTGCTGGTTAACTAGGATCTGCAGCTTATCCAGTAGGTAGGGAAATGGGCAGACTGGGTGGGCCAAGCGGTCCTTATCTGCCGTCAAATTCTATGTTTCTATGTTTCTGTGCAGGGAAGGAGGGGGAGAGGCAAAGTATGTAGGAAGGTAATTTCATATAGAGAGGAAACAGAGAGAGTAGTCTGACTCATGAAGGTACTGCAACAAGGGGTAACAATGGTTCAAGAATGAAATTAGCGGAGCAAGTAGGCTGGCCTGTGGGTGTGTGTGTGGTTACAATAAGCTGAATAATAATATTTGTTTATTTTATTTATTTGTTATTCAGATAACACCTTTGAGCACAGGAGCTCTTTCTCAAAGGTTCCACATCAGTATAAGACAAAGAACTGAATGTGAGCCAAGTACGCAAAGGGGTTTCAGTTTATTTATGGTATACTGCGCAAAGTACAGTATATTATTTTTCTTTGGGGAGGCCCAAGATTATTTCAGTTTTTGGGGGAGGCTCAAAATCTTTTCCATGGATTTGGGGAGGCTCATTGTGACAAAGTCTAAGAACTATTGTGCTAAACTAACTGTTGCCATTTGTGCTCCCTGGATATGAAGTTACAAGGCTCTGCTGTTGCTAAACTAATTTTAAAGCAATACACATGCTAAATCTAAGGGCATGGCTACATCACTGTCACATGAGACAGGGGACATCCTGGGAGAAAGAAAGCCAATAAAACTATTTGCTATGGAGATCCCCAGGGGTCGTAAAACTACCATACAGCTAGCAGGCAATTTAGGAAAAACTCCAAATAGCAGACAGAGGGAAGAACACACTAGGATTTAACATACATATCAAAACACTCTACATAACATATGTTTTTTGCACATTCTGTGTGTACTACTCCTTTAATGGAATCACTGCTGAAGAAAATTATTGTGGAATATCTTGAATCGAATCCAGTGGGTTACAAGACCTGAGGCAGCATGGATTCATGGGTTGGAGGGGTCATATCAAACAAATCTGATCTTTTTTTTTTCTTCTATTTATGCTCCCCCTGCCACCAACACACCAATGCATCAGGAGTCACCAAGGCATCCCCACAGCTGTCTTCCCCTCCTTACCTGGTGCCCAGTAACTTCTTGGAGCCATGGCTGTACCCCAGGTGAGGACAAGGTGGGCAGGTCTTGCCCTCGAAATTCTTCAGTTTCTTTGGGACGCTGGGCCATGGGACAGGCAGGGGAGATCCAGATCAGTGCCAGGCGCTCTGTCTTCCTGGTGTGTTGGGGCCATTGTTTTCCAGTTTTCTCTGGAGGCATGATGTGTGCTGTGACATCAGGGTGCATGCACTGACGTCCATCACGCCTCCCCCTCCAAGTCTGGACTTGGTGCTTGCTGTGCTGCCAACTTCCGCCAGAGGCCAGTCAAGCACTGAGCCTTACCCCACTGTCCCCACCAGAGAAGGTGAGCAATCCCACAGATACTCAGGCCTCCTCCTCCCAGCTCATTCCCGAACCCGGGTCACCAGTGTCATGAGTGGTAGTACTACCACTGCGCAGGTAGGCCGGCCCAGGAATCTGATAGATTTCTTTGACTGGGTGACTAAGGAATTACTTAGAAACATAGAAGCTGATGGCAGATAAGGGCCTCATGGCCCATCCAGTCCACCCTTTTTTGTTGCATTGCTTACGCTGCAGACCCATCCAGGTCTACGACACTTTCTCTGCCATCACTTTACCTATCCCTTATGACTCCCTTGTGCTTATCCAGGCATTTTTGAATCCTGTCACTGATTTTTCCCCCACAGCCTCCACTGGAAGATCTTTCCAGGCATCCACCACCCTTTCTGTGAAGAAGTATTTCCTCACATCTCTCCTGAACCTAATTACCTCCAGCTTCAGACCGTGGCCCCTTGTTCTGGAGCACCAAGTCCTCTGAAAAATATATCGTACTTGTACCTTATTCACCCCTGTGAGGTATTTAAAGGTCTCAATCATATTCCCCCTCTCCCTCCTCACCTCCAGGGTGTACATGTTTAATTCCTTTAGCCTCTTCTCATAGGACATGTGGAAGAACGTCCAAGTCTCTCCAGAGGTTCATTCCTTTCTCTAGTAAAAGACTACTGCAGTAGTGCTAAGATCCTAATTCTTTCTCTGTTACTTTCTTTCCTGTTTCTCATTTTCCCCCTTTTTTCCAGGCTGGCCACCTGGAAATACAGGTCTCTCACAAATGCTTGTCTTTTTTCTTCCTTCTCTGCACTTCTGGAGTCTTGATGTTCCAACCCCGTAGCTAATATATCTTCACTTGTGTCCCATTATTGCAACATTGTGGCACTTTGACAGTGCTAGAATTTCAATGCGCAGTGCATTCTGCAGAGAGCTTTTGCCATATGGGTGTTTGCCCTGTTAGCCTCATTTAGAAACATGCATGCAGTATACTCAGTAAGGCAGCGGTTAAAAGCTGCTGAGAAGTAACCTTCCCCCTTCTCGCACTTGTGAGGTGAAACCCCTTTTCCCTTGCGAGATATCCAAAGAGACCTCCATGTGGAGGTATTTGTTAAACTGTTGAGTTTACCTCAGTATAAGCTGTATTTTAAACCTAAACCGAAACAAACGCAGTTGTCTGTTTTCTTCAGGCCTAGGCATCCAAGCATAACACTGAATGATATGAAGTTCTCTCTGTTAGTAACCCGGTGAAATGAATTCTAGAAAACATGGTTTTAATGTTTATGTTTTCTGTAGAATCTCCATAAGTATTATAGTTGAATAAACATAAAGTAAGAATGATAATGGCCATACAAAAGCAATACAGTGCTTCTAAAAGCTCTATGTTTCCCTGTGCTGCAGCACCTTTGTAAATATAAAAAAGAAACTTCTGTACCTAAATGTGCAGAATTCTAGATAACTTTCAGCTTTTGGTTAAAAGAATGTATAAAATTCTAATGTTAGTTTATTAGTTACTTAAGAATGGAAGGTCTTACCGAGGTATAAGCAGGGGGAATCTTCTAGAAGGGGTTGTCTCCTTGCAGGGATCATTATGAATGGATCCTTAGGAGTCAGCCGGCCCTCTCTTCTCCATACTTATACCTTGGGTCATTCATGGGCGGAGCCATAGAGTGCATAACATTTTCTTTTTGTTAAGGACTGATTTCTTTTTGTGTATATTAGCATATACTGACTACAGACAGACCCAGATCATTTTTAAAAGGTTTATAAAATACCTTTATGTTGAATAAAGAAAGTTTAAGTTTAAAAGTGTTGTGGGTGGAGTTTGACATGGTCACATGCTGTTATCTTTGGTTAATAGGAGCTCCTAGCCTGGACCATGTCAGATTCATTTTGGAATCAGCTCTGGGCTGATCTACTGGGGAGTCTGTACTTTTTTTTTTCTCTCTTCTCTTTCCTCCTTCTCTCTTCAGACTATGGCCCAGATATTCAAAAGGGTTGTGCATGGCGCAACAGTGTTGTGCCATGCGCAACCCACTGATGTGCCCGGCACGATATTCAAAAGGGAAAAGTGCGCTGCACAAATCCCGATGCGCCGGAGCGCATCAGTAATGTCTGCAGACATGGGGGCGTGCCCATGCATAACCTGCACAGCCCGATATTCAGCCCGGGATGCAGAGCCATGTATGCGCAACCCCACCGCGCCAGCACAAAGTTAAGCCAAAAAAGGAACAACTGATGACCACCACAGGTGAGCTGCTGCATGCGGGGCGCAACACGCAGCTGCCACCCACTGTGGGTAGCCACCCGGTCTGGCCCCCAGCACCCGGGTCGTGGGCATCTGTTTAAACCCCCCCAATATCCCTGGTGGTCCAGTGGACCGCTATGTGCCCGATCACGGGCATGTGTAAAGAAAGACTTCCCCATCCAATATCCCTGGTGGTCCAGTGGACTGCTATGTGCCCGATCGCGGGCATGTGTAATGAAAGACTTCCCTGTCCAATATCCCTGGTGGTACAGTGGATCGATCGGTGCCCGATCACGGGCATCTGTTTAAATCCCCCCCCGGCCAATATCCCTGGTGGTCCAGTGGACTGCACTCTGCCTGATCGCGGGCATCTGTAAAACATAAAAAACGTCCTATTACCTTGGTAGTCTGGGGTGCCCCTCCACCATCCGTAAGGCCCCCACGCCCTCTCCCCCGGTCAGCCAGCGGCGGCATCTCCCACCCGCCTGCCACCGCCCCCGGCCCGACTGACAGCTGTGTCAGGCTGCGCCGGCATTGGTTCAGCTTATTCAATGGGCGTGCAGCCCATACTATATTACATATTCCAGATATGTGAATTCATTCACATATCTGGAATGTGGTACGGTATGGTTGCACACCCATTGGCTCACGCCAGAACCAACGGGCTGCAGCCCTATTGAGTTGTCAGTCGGGGCGGCAGGCGAGTGGGGGCTGCCCGCCGCTGGACCGGGGGGAGCAGGCGGGGCTCAGTGGGGTGGGGTCACCTAGACCACCAGGGTAATAGGACTTTTTAATGTTTTACAGATGCCCGTGATCGGGCAGAGTGTGGTCCACTGGACCACCAGGGATATTGGCCGGGGAGGATTTAAACAGATGCCCGTGATTGGGCAGCGATAGGTCCACTGGACCACCAGGGATATTGGACGGGGAAGTCTTTCATTACACATGCCCGGAATCAGGCACATAGTGGTCCACTGGACCACCAGGGATATTGGATGGGGAAGTCTTTCTTTACACATGCCCACGATCGGGCACACAGCGGTCCATTGGACCACCAGGGATATTGGATGGGGAATATATTTTTAAACATATGCCCGCAATTGGGCAGACAGCAGTCCACTGGACCACCAGGGATATAGGACGGGGATCTATGTTTTCAACAAATGCCCGCGATCGGGCTGCAGGGGGCATCGGTACCCGATGGCTGCTGCCTGGCAGGGTGCCAGGCGCAAGTCGTCGGGGATCGGCGCACCTGCATGCTAATGGGATGCAAATGGGGCCATAATGACATGCAAATTGCCCCATGTGCACCTTGCATAAATTATGGCCCCATTTGCATGTCCCCTTTTGAATATCGCAGGTGCTGTGAATGGCGCAATGGCACTTGCGCTAGCGCATCTCCATGCTCCACTCTGGCCACTTGCACTGGCGCAGTGCCACTGCGCCATGCACAGTAGGGTGGTTGTGGTGCGATATTCAAAGCTGCTGAGCCATAGCGCAGCTCCGTTGAATATCGCCCAGGCCACACCCCTGCGCTGCCAAGTTGAGCTGCGCCCATGCTTGCACCACAGCCTGGCGCAGTTTGAATATCCGGGCCAATGTACCCAGGTGGCTGATGTTGTTATTACCTATGTGAACAAAAGTTTATTTTTGTGCCTTTTGATTTAATTTCTTATTCATGTATGAAGTACGAGTTAATTTTATTCTGTTTGTATCTCAATAAATATTTTTAGGCTTGGCTGCTTCTTTTAAGCCTTGTCTCTCTATAATTTGGTGTAAGCGTCCATCTTTACATCCACACCTTCACAGGACATCTGATGTAGACCATGTACCATCTTGGTAGCCCTCCTTTGGATGGCCTCCATCCTGTCTATGTCCTTCCTGAGATGTGGCCTCCAAAACTGAACACAGCACTCCAGTTTGGGTCTTACTAAAGACCTATGTAGTGGCAACACCTCTTCCTTTTTCCTGCTGATAATACCCCTACCTATACATCTCAGCATCCCACTAGCTCTACCCATTGCTTTGTCACATTGTATGGCCACCTTCAGGTCATCCTGTATGATTACCCCAGATCCCTTTCCTGCTTGGTCACTGCTAGTATCTCTACCTCCATTTTGTACTGCACCCTTGGGTTTCTGTGACCCAAGTGCATTATTTTGCACTTTTTTGCATTGAAACATAGCTGTCAAACCTTTGACCACTCCTCCAGTCATTTCAAGTCTCCTTCCGTCCTTTGCACCTCTTCTGGAGTGTCTATCCTGTTGCAGATACTGATGTCATCTGTAAAGAGGCAGACTTTCACTTCCAGTTCCTCTGCTATGTCACTAACATTAGACAGGACTGGCCCCTGCATTACCCCGCTGGTCACCCCCCCTCCTCAGAGCAAACTCAATTTACCACCATCCTCTGCCTCCTGTACCCTTACCAGTTTCTTACCCAGGTTATCACTTGCTCATTCCATTTGATCATGAGAGAAGCTGAGATGTGAGGAGTACATGAGAATGGGGTGAGCATTAGGGCTGACAACCCCAAGGCACTCCCCATGCCTGATTAGTGAAGATGCAGGAGAGGTGAAACTCTAACAAGGTTTTTCCTGTTGCTGCCTTGTGGGTAGAGGTGGGGTGTTAGGGTTGGAAACCCTAACACCATATTTCCCTGCTTTTGCTGTTTTAACCCTAACTAGTGCATCAACAAAGTTTTTTGCAAAGAATTTCCTTACTTTTTGAGATGGTATAATCGTATCCTCATGTGGATATACATGTTGCTGTGGAAGCGCAGGGCCCTGCAGGCCTAGTGCTTGCATTTGTAGCAGAACAGCAACCAAATTGTCACCATAGCCTTCTTATTACCCCACCACATGAATCGGTACTGAAAATTTTCAAATCCTGTCAAAACATTATTCCATGCCACCAGAATGTCATTCCATGCCACAGGTGCAAAAACACAGTTTGGGCAGGATTTGAAAAATGACAGCTGTCACTTTCATGAGGTGTTGTAAAAAAAATTGCTATGCTGAAAATTTGGGGTCAAAATATTTTCAATTACTGAAGTTACAAGCGAGTGTAGGAAAATGTTAACAGATGCACATAACTTTGCCATTGTTAAATATCTTGACCCCATATTTTCAACATAGCCTTCTTTTGACCTCACCTCATGAACAAGGGCAGTAAAAATTTTCAAATCCCATCTGAAAGGTGATTGTGCCAAGCAATCACAAAATTGCCTTTCAGTCCAGATTTGCATAATTCCACTGACATTGTTAATGAGGTGGGGTCTCAAAAAAGGCCATGTTGAAAATTTGGTGCCAAAATATGCAAAAATGGCAAAGTTATGCACCAGAGTTGAAAACCCCATTGAAATACATTAAACTGCATTTACTTTACTTTCTCATATTGTCAGTGTTTCCAGCAGCAAGACGTGTATCCGATCAGAGAGTGGATCTTCATCCTGGGACCTGTTCAGGTAAATGAGGGTGTGTGGGGTGTGTGTAGGGGTGCAGGGTGGTGGGTGCTGAGTGGGAGGTTGGGGTGGGGGGGATTAGATTGCTGAGGGATCTTTTTTTTTTTTTTACAGGTTGTAAAAAAAAAGAAAACAAAAGACATTGGCAGAATGACAATTGGAGGGGGGACACTAGACACCAGGGAAAGACAAACTTTAAACAGGGACAGCAATCAGAGGGTGGAGGGCACCACTAGACACCAGAGAAAAAAAATGAACAATATGGGGACGGCCATCGATGGGTGGGGGTCGCCACTAGACACCAAGGAAATAATATGCAATATGGGGACAGTGATTGGTGGTTGGGGGGGGGCTCCGCTAGACACCAGGGACAAAATATAGGATTTTTCCATTAACAAAAAAGGAATGCCCCAAATGAAAAGGATTCCTTTTTTGCTTCACACAGTTAGGAAGCGAATTACAAAAAAGGTTATAAAATGTAAAAAAGGAAAAAAACACATTTTGGGGTAATTTTGTCAACACTTAAGTGCAGAATCCACCTAACAGGGTCAGGAATAATCAGATAGATATGTTAATATCGCTCCAGAATATCATTTTTGTGTCTTTTGAAATTTTTTTTGTATAAAAAAAATGGAAACAAGATGGAGGCAAATGAAAAAGGATTTTATTCTAACAAAAAAGGATTGGCCCCATATGAAAAAGGAATCCATTTCAAACATCTGTCATGAAGTGCTTACTAAGCATGCTCAGAACCAATTTTGCAAAACTTCAAAATTAAATAAACTTTAGAATGGATTAATATTTTTTCACCAAACAAGCAAAAGACACATCTGTGGGTCAGCCCCCTTCTATCCTGAAATATTCAAACCATCTGGGCGCTACAGGTGTCACCAGAAAACCCAGCAAAACCAGTTGGGAAACACACCCAAAAATAAACTTTTTGCACTATCCAGAACTCAGAATCTGCAAATCCGACCAGAACAGAGCTTGGCATATCCACAGATCTACCACATGAGACTGCACAATCAAAATTTCATGTAAATACAGTGAACAGTTGCGAAGTTATTAAATTGCAAAAACTGGGGTTTAACATTAAACAACCTACTCAACCCCAACTATAGTGGCGCTATCACGCCACCATAATACTAGACAGATAGTTATGCATTGGGGTGGACATAAACGGAGTGTGATAAATCTGTTTATCTGAGTAACTGTGTACATAAATGTAAATTATGTACACAGTTACTACGTCACACTCCATTTATGTCCGCAGTTCTTATGTCACAGCCCATTTATCTACACAGTCTGCACATCCCAAGTCCCCCTCCCCCAGTTCCCTCACCAGAAACAATCACTACTGGCACCAACAACAATGGGGCACTGTTTCCATTCTTACATTTGCAAACAAAAAAACATCACAAACTGTCACTTGCCTTCACAATTCTCACACTGAATTTCTCCAAGCAGCCACTCTTCATTTCTCGAACCCAACAGTATCGCATAATGGTGGCACCATTTTTCCTAGACATTTTTCAAATCCTGCTGCAACAGCCAATCACTAGGGACATCCTGAGATTGGCATGATGTCTAAATGCTGCCTCCCTAGCAATGAACATAGAAACGGATCGGACAAAATAGGCAAAGGCACACTCTCACAAAAAACCCTGCGACTTCAACAAATAAAAAAAAAAGAACTAAAGGCTGTTTAAAAAAATAATCAGTCAAAATCCTCCCCTATTGCATAAATGCAATATGCGATGGGGGACTGTCCGATAAACAATATATCTATATGAGTGCTGTTTGCCCTTGGGCAACTCACTCATGGCTTACGCTGCTCATGAGGTTATCCAAGGTCAAACAGCACTTATATAGATAAAATAGTTTATCTGACAGTGCCCAAACACATATATATATATATATATATATATATATATATATATATATATATGTGTGTGTATATATATATATATATATATATATATACATATATATACCGAAGTTACTCAACGGGGTGATTTTATGTGGTATTATCAGATAATATATACCTTCACCGCTATTGTGTGTGTATATATATATATATATATATAAATATATATATATATACACATATATATATTTATACACACACACACATACATATATATATAAAATAGTGGCACGGTAGTGCCACCATAGTTAGGGTGAAAGGTAACTTCTATGTTAAAGTCAAATGTTTCAACCTTAATAACTTTGGAACCATTCAACAGATGTGCCTGAAATTTGGCCTGCATAATCTTTTGGGGATAGGTCTCGTGATGTGCCAAATGTCATGAAAATCTGTTGTGTGGTTTCTTTTTTCTATTTAAAGTTTATTAAATTTCAACATACCATGACCATAATACAATAATGAAAAAAAGCGGTGAAAGTGAACCAGAACAAATAAACACATCAATAAGCAACAAAACACCCCCTCATCCAACCCCCCACCCCTAACCTTCCCCCTCCCACTTGAGTAACCCCACAATACACCGGAACAATGCAGTCAGACAGTAAGAACCACACAAGCCACCAACCCCCCTCCCCCCAGTTCCCCAGAGCACACTATGTTGCACATCAACCAAAGAGAGAAAAGAAAGAAAAAGGACACAAACAAGAGAAGGAAAAGGAGTGCAAGAACCAAAGGACAAGAGGGACAAGTATCATGGGGCGACACGCATAGAGAAAAGGGTATGCATGGTCTCCCACCGCTGCTGATAATAGTGAAGGCCCCGGTTTAATCTAGCAATTTGCCCGTTGTGTAGTTTCTTAGATACAGAGTGTTGAAAAAACAGAAAAAAACTTGTTTTTTACATTTCTTTGTCCACCCGGATCTCAGAAACGGCTTTAGGTTGTGGCCTGACATTTTCAGGGTAGAAAGCCTTTGCCTCACAGCTGTGTATTTTGAAGGTTTGGTGAGAAAATATTAACCTGTTCAAAAGTTATTAAATGTTAAATTTTTCCATGATTTCCTATGGGAAAATGTATATGTCAGACACGAAAGAAACTATTTTTCAGGGTTGCACCGCACGGCTACTTCTACGTTAAACCCAAAATGTTGCACTTTAATAACTTTACAACTGTTCGTCCGATGTGCCTGACATTTGGCATGTGTGGTGTTCTACCATAGATCTCAGTATCTGGATACTGTATTTCCATTCTGGGCAGATTTGCAATTGCGGAGCATCGAAAAGTGTGTAAAATCCTCAACCTTTGGGAATTCTTTGCTCGTCTCCACAGCCCGAACGGTTGGTCCATCTGGTCTGAAAGTTTCAGGGTATATGGAGATGTAGTCAAGGAAGTGCCTTTTGAATGTTTGGTGAAAAAATATTAATCCGTTCAAAGGTTATTACACTTTAAGGTTTCCCATTATATCCTATGGAAAAAAAATATATGTTCTGTGTGACAGTGACAGTGACAGATTCGTCCGCAACAGCAAGTTTTACAGTCACAAATGCCATCTGTACTGTCGTGCCGCTGCAATCTTGTTTTCAGTTAGTGAGGGAGAAAAAATGTTATAGTTTAAAAACTACTGCTCCTAAGTAAACACCAACTGCTGTGTTTACCTAAACAGGGTCCTAGGAACAGCATCCATGCATCACAATTTTTAAAAAACACCCAGAAATATGTTTATTTTGATCTGGCCGCATGTACTGTTACAACAGTACAAGTACAAAACATTTGCAAATGTGTGAAAGTGTCACACCATACTTTCGCATTTGTGACATATTTCTGCAATTTGCGACAGTACAATCCCCCAAATCATAGTTTCTTTGCCACCTCACTGGACACTACACGGTTTGGACTTTTGGGATACAGTTTGCTGGGTGGCAAGCCCTTGCACCACAGATGTGCCTTTTGGTGGCTTGATGAAAACATTTACATTGGTTCCATAAATACAGTACTCCAAAGTTGTGAATCTTTCCCATAGGATAACATTGTGGCATCTGCCAAAATCACATTTTTTTACCACCTAACTGGCACTACATGGTTTAGACTTTTGGGCTGCAATTTGCAGGGTGGCAAGCCCTTGCACCACAGATGTGTCTTTTGCTTGTTTGGTGCAAACATTTACACCGGTTCCAGAGTTATAGCACTCTGAAGTTGCAAATTTTCCCATAGGATAACATTGTGGTGGCCACGGTGCCTTTCAGTGCCTATATCTCAAAAACGGTTTGAGATACAGATTTTTCACTAAGTGCAGCTTAGTACACCCAGAGGGCCTGTGCTCCCACCTATGAGTACCATATGGGCAACATTTCACGCTCTCAAAAGAAGGGAAATACCTTTAGGTGTACTAAGCATGTGTGGAGGTGGCTAGGTCATGAATGCAACTGTGAAATATTTTTTTCTGCAGTTTCTATGGTTACTGAGATATTGCCAAATAAACATTACAAGGGTTACTTGAAATGCCTCTAGGCCTCTGCTATGTGTCTCTACTTGTGGGTAGGTGGCAGTGCATGGCCCAGAGGGTCCACACTCCCACTTATGCATACTATTTATGCTAAACTGGGAACACTGAGCCCTCCTACCCTATGCCTCTACACTCATGGGTGCATGGGAGCTCAGGGACAATATGGCCCGCACTCCCACCTATGGATACGATTATGCAAAACTAAAAGCACAGGGCCCTCCTGGGTTTCTATACTTATAGGTGGGTGGAAGCGCAGGCCCTGTGCTCCCACCCATGGATACCATCTTGCAATACTGGGAGCACAGGGCCCTCAGGCACTATGTCTCTACACTTATGGATGGGTGGGAGCCCACGCTCCCACATATGCATCCCATTATGCAAAGCTGTGAGCACAGGGCCCTCCTGTGATATGCCTCTACATTAATGAGTGGGTGGGAACGCAGGGCCTGGAGGGCCTGCGCTCCCCCCTATGGATACCATATGAGTAACATTTCACTTTCACAAAAAGAAGGGAAATTTATTGCAAAAAAACACTGTTAATGCATCAGTTAGGGTTGATTCCACACAAACAAAAGTCTGGAACTTCGATGTTAGGGTTACCAACCTTCCCCCCCACACACAAACACACCCCTCACCATCCACAGACCAATAGGTGCCAGCGTGTGCCTTGGGGTCATTGGGCCTAACTCTCACCCCATTCTCTTATACTGTACCATCTCAGCTTGTTTACATGTGGAATGGGGTGAGAGTTAGGGCCGACAACCCCAAGGCACACCCCAGCGCCTATTGGTCTGTATAACTGCAGCACCATTCCATGCCACAGGTGCGAAAACACATTTTGAGCAGGATTTGGAAAATGACAGCTGTGGCATACATGAGGTGGGGTAATAAGAAGGCTATGTTGCAAATCTGGGATAAAAATATTTAACATTTCTGAAGTTACATACCATACATGTCAACATACCAGGATACACAGTCTACAGGAGGGACAGGGTGGGTAAAAGAGGAGGAGGAGTAGCTATCTATATAAGGGAAGGGATTAAAGCAACAGAACTAAAGAGTAAACTGGAAGTTGATGAGTCACTATGGGTCACCCTGGAGACAGGAAATGGCACCACAATCCTCATGGGGGTTGTGCTCAGACCCCCATCTCAGGGGAAGGAAATGGACAAGGAAATGATAGAAGGCATCCTTAAAATGGCAGAAAAAGGGGAGATATTGTTGATGGGGACCTGAATATGCCAGATGTTAACTGGAGTACCATTGTTACAAGCACATCCAAGAGCAGGGTCATTCTTGATGCCCTACAGGGGGCATGCCTCAGACAGCTAGTGTTGGAACCTACTCAGGAGGGAGCAATCTTAGACCTGGTACTCTCAAATGGGGAAGGAGAAAGGATCTCAGATTTAGAAGTGGGTAGCCATCTGGGAACAAGTGACCACCAAACAGTGTGGTTCATAATAAGCCATAGAGTCAAGCCATACAAAAACAGGAGTATTGGACTTTAGGAAGGCTGACTTTGGGAAAATGAGAGAGTGCCTCAGAAAAGCACTAGCAAACAGGCAAGAAGGAGGAGTGGAGGAACAATGGGGAATAATCAAAACAACAATCACAGAGGCAGCAAGTCTTTGTGTAAAGCAAATCAACAAAACAAAATGAAGGAGAAAACCACTATGGTTCTCAAAAGAGGTGGCAGGGATGATTAAGGAGAAAAGGATAGCATTCAGGAAATATAAGGAAACACAGAAGGAGCAAGACAGAGAACTTTATTAGTTAAAGCAGAAGGAGGCAGGGAAGGCAGTCAGAATAGCAAAGGCACAAACTGAGGAAAAGATAGCCAACTCTGTTAAGAAGGAGGATAACACCTTTCATAGGTGCATTAGTGAGCAAAGAAAGACCAAGGAAGGGATACAGAGACTTAATAAAGGAGAGGGAATGTGGGCAGAGGGTGACAGTGAAAAAGCAGGGATACCGACTGAATATTTCTGCTCAGTATTCACAACGGAAGAGGAGGGGAAGGGGGGAGGAACTCAAACCAAACAAGGGAGAATCTCTGAATAGGGGGGTCAATACCAGTCCATTCACAGAGGAAAGGGTTTTGAAAGAACTCTTGAAATTGAGGGTGGACAAACCAGTGGGGCCTGATGGGATTCACCCAAGAATTCTAAAATAACTAAGGGTAGAACTAGTAACACCATTGACTACTCTGTTTAACAAATCACGGGAGGATGGGGTGGTACCTGAGGACTGGAGGAGGGCAAATGTGATTCCACTTCACAAAAGTGGGAGCAAGACAGAGGCAGGAAACTACAGACCAGTTAGTTTGACTTCAGTGGTAGGGAAAATGATGGAATCACTTCTGAAGGAAAGAATTGTTGAGTACCTTGAGGCCAGCGGGGCACAGGACCCAAGGCAGCATGGTTTCACAGCAGGAAGGTCATGTCAGACGAACCTAATAGATTTCTTTAACTGGGTGACCAAAGTAGTAGACCAGGGAGGGGCTGTGGATATAGCCTACCTAGATTTTAGCAAGGCATTTGACACAGTCTCACACAAAAGATTAATATACAAGTTAGCCAGCCTTGGAGTGGGTCCCAAGGTGGTAGCCTGGATAAAAAACTGGCTGGACAACAGGACGCAAAGGGTAATAGTAAACGGAGTCCACAGTGAAGAAAGGAGGGTACTGAAGCGGGTACCGTAGGGTTCGGTATTGGGACCGGTCCTCTTAATGTCTTTTATAAGCACATTGAGAGCACCTGGAAGGAAAGGTATGTCTCTTTGCAGATGACACAAAGATCTGCAACAGGGTTGATACACAAGGTGGGTGGAAAGGATGAAAAGGGACTTGGAAGGTTGGAGGAATGGTCAAATATGTGGCAGCTCAGATTCAATGCAAAGAAGTGCAAGGTAATGCATCTGGGAAACAAAACCCAGGGGAAGAGTACACAATGGTGGGGGGTGAGTTAATAACAACAACAAAAATCGAAAGAGACCTAGGAGTAATTATATCAGATGACCTAAAGGTGGGCAAGCAATGTGAGAAGGCAGTAAGGAGGGCTGGGGATACTGGGATGCATAGGGAGAGGCATCAACAGTAGAAAACAGGAAGTTGTTATCCCTTTGTACAGACAGTTAGTGAGACCCCATCTGGAGTACTGTGTGAACTCTGGAGACCCCATCTCCAAAAAGACATAGGCAGAGGGAGGCTGTTCAGAGGAGGGAACAAATGGTGCAGGGTCTGCACCAGAAGACATATGAGGAGAGACTAAAGCAGCTTAATATGTATACCCTTGAGCAAAGGAGGGAGAGGGGGACATGATATAAACTTTCAAGTATCTCAAGGGAATTAACAAAGTACAAGAGGGTAGCATCTTTCAGAAGAAGAGATGTGGAAGAACAAGGGTGCACAATTTGAAGACAGAGGGGGAACAGCTCAGAGGTAATGTCAGAAAGTATTTTTTCACAGAGAGGGTTGTGGATGCACGGAACAGCCTTCCTGAGGAGGTTGTGGAGTCAGGAGCAGTGGGAGAATTCAAGAATACATGGGCCGGGCATAAGGCAATTCTAGTGGGGGTAGGAGGAAGTAAGCTGTTGATTAACTAGAATCTGCAGCTTATCCATCAGGTAGGGAAATGGGCAGACTAGGTGGCCAAGCGGTCCTTATCTGCCGTCAAATTCTATGTTTCTATGTTTACGAGTGGGCGTAACGAAATTGCAATGAAATGTCATAACTCTGGCATTTGTGTATATTTTGATCCCAAAGTTTCAACATAGTCTTCTTATCACCCCGCCTCATAAGGTACCATGTGATAACAGCTAAGATTTAATTTCAATTTGCAAAAGGAGAGCGAAAATCACTGAATACAAATTCAGCGATCAGTACCACAGCAACCGAACAAAATAAGTGACAAAAAACACAAAACCTATGGGGGGGGGAGAGATCTAGATTCATGGTAAGCCCCCAGCACCCCTATCACTAAATAACCAACTCCAGAGGGGGTGGACACTAGGGGAAGAGGCAACCACTGGAGAGGGCTACTCAGTGGAGTAGCAGTGTGAAGGGGGAGAACGCTGGGGGGGAGCAAGCTGTGGACAGGGGGTAAACAAAGTTGGGAATAAAGAAACCTCTGAAAATAAACAAATCCCAAAAGTGTAACAACCACCAACATCAAAATAAACCCCACACCAGTTCCGAACACCCACTGTCGTAGACAGTGCCCTTAACCACTACACAAGATGGCCTACTCAGATCGGCCCTCCTAAACAAAGCCCTATATCCTCCTCTCGCTAATCCTCCCTCGCCATACAGTACCTCGTCATGTTCTCCAGTAGCTCTCATTCCTCCTCGCTATTCTCTCAGTCGCTCTTTTTTTTTTAACTTTATTTCTTTCTATTTTTTCTTACCTCCTCAGCTGGGGGGGAGTTACCTATGGTTCCCCCTTCCAGCCAGCCCTCAATGTGCCACAGCTAGAGCTCAAACCCCTTCACTCCCTAGCACTCTGGTTGCATCACAGTAGGTACTTACCTCACCACTGTGGAGACCTTGATGCCTGGGCTTGGGGAGGAGCTAACTTGGGTGCATCCATGGCGGTGCCATCAGGGCCAACCTTCAAGCACGCCAGAGGATTCTGTTGCTTTCACCTCCCCATGGCATGGATGTGCAGTGGCATCAAGGACCCTGCCATGCACGCTTCCAGGCACTACATATGCCCGACGTCATCCATGCCATTTCCCCACTGCAGATCATCGCATCCACTGACCCCCAGGCTCCACCAGGAGTCAGCACAGCTGCGTTCCCCAACCCACCCTCCTGGAGTAGAGAGCAATCCCTGGATGCTCAATCCTCCCCTGGCCAACCCTCCGACACCTGAGGCTGCCCCCGACCCCAGGTCATCACCATTGCGCGAGGTGTGGTGTCCAGCGCCTCAACCCTCAGCACCACCGGTCCAGCTCTCACAGTCGCTCTTAACCCAGCTGCTCAAATTGAGCCACCCATATCACGGGTTACCCCTCATAAACCTTGTAGGTGAAAGTTTTAAACTCCTTGCCAAAACGCCATTCCACGCTACATGTACAAAAACATGATTCGGGCAGGATGTGAAAAATGACAGCTGTACTGTTCATGACGTGGTGTGAAAAATGGGTATGCTGAAACTTTATTGAAAACTACCAAAATTATGCGCATGCATAAAAAAATTTCAACAAATGCTCGTAACTCGAGCATTATTAAGAATTTTTTCACCACATTTTCCACATGACCTTTTTGAGACCCCGCCTCATGAACGCTGTTGGCAAAATTTCATTATTCTGGCCCGAAAGGTGATTTCGCGCAGCAACCACAAAATCACCTTCCAGGCCCAATTAACAAAGCAACAACTGCAGTGTTCATGAGGTGGGGTCCCAAAAAGGCCATGTTGAAAATGTGGTGCAGAAAGTCCACAAAATAGTAAAGTTATCAGCATAAGTTGAAAATGCCACTGAAATACATTATATGGCACTTACCTTGATTCCTCAGTTCATGGTTCTGCTTTGAAGAGTGCAGACGTGTCCCGGTCCACAGAAGATGACAGACAATGACCTCCGATGGTAAGTATAAGGCAAGGGGGGTGTGGGGTGGTGGGTGCTCAGTGAGAGGGTCAGGATGGGGGAGGAGGACTGCGGGGACGACGAGGGACCGTTTTCTTTTTTGCAGGTAAAAAAAAGACATCGGGGACTGTTTTCTTTTTTACAGGTTTTAAAAAATACATATTTGGGGACACTGAGAGTGGGCTCCCCAGTGTCCCACACTTCTGGGGGGGATACATATCTTGGGACAATGGGAGTGGGCTCCCCAGTGTCCCACACTTGTTGGGGGGGCTTCTAGTGTTGACACGGGCATTGGGCCCCCGATGTCAGCAACGGTATGATATGTCGGGAGACTGTTTTCTTTTTTCACAGGTTTAAATTCAGTGCATATATCAGGATACTGGGAGTGGACTCCCCAGTGTCCCACAGTGGTGGGGGTGGCCTCTATTGCCGACACGGGGATTGGGCACCCTGATGTTGGCAAATGCATATTAGCATGCCTCTTCCTCCTTCCCCTTAGAGGCTGTAAAATAAGCAAAAAATACTTGATTATGGGGTCAGTTTGTCCCAAAAATGCCCCTAAAGAGTTTTATTTTTTCAGCAGACACACGTGCCGCAAATTGCGGCAACTGTTCTGTGAAACACCCTTCCTTATTTTTGCAAAACAATGGGAGTTTGTCGCAATTTGTGGCACAAACTCCCCCTTGTTTTGTGAAACAATTGCCATAATTTGCAGCATAAATATGGCTGCGGACAAAATCAACATGTTTATGGGATTTTGGGGGCAAACTGAACCCAGATTCTGATTCCTCGAGCCCCAATTAGGTAAACACAACTGTTGGTATTTACCAACTGCTAGTATTTTTTGAATTACAGTATTTAAATTTGTTTGTCTCGCTAACTGAAAACAAGATGGCAGAATCTCGAAAACTTTGGCATTTGCGACAATAAAAAACACTTTTGCAGCAGCGAAACAGTTATTTTGCATGGCACATCTAATGGGACAATTTAAAGTTTAATAACTTTTGAACGGATTAATATGTTTTCACCAAACCTTCAAAAGGCACATCTGTGATCCAAGCCTGATATACCCTAAAAATTTCAGACCAAACCCCAAGCTGTTTCTGAAAAATGGCGTGACAAGGAATTTACACCAAAATGGTAATTTACACAATTTTTGACATTCCCTATCTCTGTACCTGCAGATCCAACCAGAACGAAACTCTCCAAATCCAGAGATCTTTGGTTCCCAATGGAGCATGCAAAATTTCATGTGAATCGGTCAAACAGTTGATCATGCATTATCCCATGAATGCATGCCCGTACGTCTTTCTATTTTTCAGCCCCCTTCAAGACACTTTTGGCAATGTTATAAGGCAAATACTCCACTACATGGTGTGAGGTCATGCTCTGATATACACACGCCTTGAGTGGTTGTAGAGATGCAGCGAAATTAAATTTAGCTGGTGAAATTCCGGCAAAATCGTGAATTTTGCTACATGAAATATTTTGCCAAATTCACGCATTCTGCGAAATATTTTGTGGGTGTGAAATGCAAGATTTTTCTCCTGAAATGCAGAATTTTGTTGGTGAAATACAGAATTTTTCCCACAAACAGTGGAATTTTGCACGCGAGTGGCGAAATTCTGCATTTCACGGGAAAAATTCTGCATTTCGCCAGCAGAACTTTGCATTTTGCACCCGCAGAATATTTTGCAAAATGGGCAAATTTCGTGAAATATTTTGTGTAATGAAATTTGCGGATTTCGACCATCTCTAAGTGGTTTAATGACCTTGGCTTGCGGCCTCATACCTCGCAATGCACAATAAGGTGTACATATATCAGAGCACGACCACACACCCTGTACACACAACAGGAGTGGGGTTAAAAATGACAAGATAAAAATATATCCTAGCTAGTGACATAAGTAACAGCATCATATCAAAAATACGTTGTCACTGTTGTCACAATGGATGTTTTTAAGGTTACTGTCATCGCAGTGGAGTACTGAACCACAGCAATGCTGATGACATCACAATACTCAGTGCAGCACTAAAGCCAGCTGTTAAAATAAAAAAAAAACAGCAAACTCTTCAAACAAACTGAAGATTAAAAAATTATAACTTGTAAACGGCTGTTGTACAAATTGGCCCACATTTTCAAAGGAGATGCGCGGCCCAAAATGGAGATGCATGGTGTAGCCCAGAAAATGTGCAGAAGTGCGAGATTCGAAAGAGAGAGATGTATCGCGCATGTCCGCATGCATAATCATGCAGAAGTAATGTATGCGGCACAAAAATAATTGGCGAGTACATGAATATGCCACGCATCCGTATATTCAGCCAAAATGTGCAGTGCATCTGCCATGCATCTCAGCAGTGTTCTGTACAAAATTAGGCAGACAGAAAGATGGCCTAAATTGGACAGCCATCCACAGGCAGGCTGCAGAACTGCAGAGAGACCATCCTAAGACAGACCTTGGAGGTGCACCAGGACATGCTCCAGGCACCCATACACAGCCATCATGTCAGGATGGAAGTACCCAAAGCCACAGGTGCTGGCACACCAGGGGCACCATGCAGAGAGCCATCCCCTACACCGCACCCAGGGTGTTGACACCCAGCTGCCACATGCCAGTGCTGTAAGGTTCCCCCCAAGCACACCAGTGGAGAAGATGACCACACTGCAGCACATGTGCCAGGGGCAATGGTCTGCACTCATGTGGCCTGCAGGACACCACCTGGTGGTGGCATGCACCCAGGGTGACGTCTGGGGAAACAGTGCTCTGGTAGCCTGGTGGTACGCGTGGCAGGCTGGCATGAGCCAGGGACTGACTCGTGTCACACACACACAGACACACACACACACACACACACACACACACACACACACAGTGGTACACCATAGGTGCACACAACATACCCATGCCAGGCCCACACAACAGGGAGCCACAGACATGTCACTGATGCCTGCCATACAGTGTGGCACTGCCACAGGGGCACTGCGGTGGGTCTGAGTGGTGTTCCTATGATGGACATAGCACAACAGTGGGCAGTGTAGGGCAGGGATGGCACAACATGCAGCCTGAGGGTGACATGGGCATGCCTCACAGACACTTGACCCCTCCAGTGTTGTGTGTGCAGCCACCATGGGCATGTACATGGCCAGTGTCTGACTGGCCCACTGGACTATCTGGAGTGGTCCAGGTGGGACCCACATGCTCGGGTACCTGGTCACCTTCTGAACACTGACATTCCTTGCATTTATCACCATGTTCCTATCATGTGGGGGTGTGTAGAGCACTGCAGGTGACTGTAAGCTGCAAATGTAGCTAGTGTATCACATTCCTGTGGCATACCGATCAGAGTGTGTCACCCTGTGCCCCCCCATTGCTTGACAAGGTGGTCCCCCGTTCCCCAGTCCAACTGTGTACATGGCCATGGGTAATAGGCTATTGTGTTTGTGGGTGTGCTGCATTGGCCTCAGTACACTGCTATTACTATTAGCACTGCACTCAGGCCAATGCAGCCCACCCACCCACACGCAAACATTCCATCACACCTGCCTGCTAGGCTGCAATACATCCTGTTCGCCTTTGTGGAATGGTGGGGCAGCCCTTCAAAGCTGGAACTGTGCATGCCTGGGATATGCAAATGGACTGAATACATTCCAGTAATGAGCTGCGCATGTGGGGAATGGGCACGGAATGTGCAATGAGTCCATTTGCATATCCTGGCTGAATATTGAAATTTTGCATTCTGTGCATGTGGCCACCTATCGCACATTTACCTATGCCTCACACAGGTCTCAGTGCTCCTGCTGTGCTGTGCATCTTCCACTGCACGATCACGCATGTTCGGGATATTCGGCTGGACATACGCGATTGCATCTTACGGTGCATCTTCTAAATAAGCCATTATTTTGTGCCATCGCATCTCAGTTGTGCAGTGCAGGCACTTGCACGATGCAACCTGGGAATTTTGAATATGGGGCCCTCTAAATGTACAATAGCCTGACTCAAAATAGGCAACTTATCATCACCTGTGAGTGCGCAGCACTTCCATAACTCACCCGTGGCTCTGTCACTCATGAGTTATGGTCCTGCCCCCTCACACTTGAAGATGAACTGCATACTTTGAGTCAGCACATTGTATATCCTCCTATATATGAAATGTGCTACAGTACTGTATACAAAACCAAATTCTACTCTCATCTACCGTCCCTACACTACTGGTGTCTAACAGATTGCCTTAAAGAACTTTGGGATACAGTCTGTATAAAAGCTATAATATGCATTCTGCTCTAGTAGGTTTAATGATGACTCACATCAGTGGCACTAGGTCCGAACAGCGACTGCATGGACAGCGCCATCAATAACAGCGCTGATCAGAAAACTGGCAGGAACAAATGCCGCTAGAAAACACAGCGCCACTAGTAGCGATTGCAAGTCTGGTTTGCAATCGCTACCACTCCTAAACTGTATTTTTGCTCTGCCCCCTGCACCCTCCATAATTAAAATAAGCAACTCCATGTCAGAGCTGGATTACAGGGGGAAAAATTAATTTCAGGAGACCAGGATTAAAACCCTGGTCTCCAGCACTATTCTGCTCATGCTTTAGCACTCCACGCCACAGCAGCAGCTTGGCCAGCCTCCTGATTTCCTCTCATCTTGTGCTCTTTTCTAGCACTACGGACAGTGACCTGGGGAGAGCTTACTACATAGTGTTGTTATTCCCCTATCTCTGTCAATGGTAGCGCTGTCTAGACCGCACTGTTCTGTGCAGCGCTATTATTGTAGCGCTGTTCTAATCAGGTAGGACATTGGCAACTCACCTTACAATAACTGTGATTGTGAGGTATACCATTATATGGGCACCACAATTAGGGAGCTACAACCAGTTCCCTTGTCATGCAAGTGAACTGGATTATGTGGCACTCAGTAGGGATGGCGTCATCTGGGTATTACGCCCCCTGCCCCATACACCTCTGACCTGGAGGTGATTATATTTAAGTATTGGGGGTGCAGCAGGTGACGCTCCCGGAAAACAGGCAGAACATGCCCCGGGGCATTAGGCATTCTGGGGGTCAGCAGCACAATTGGAGGGCACGATGTTCGCCGTCGGCATTGTGTTTGCGTCCTAATGACAGCAGCATTTTTTCCTGTTGCTGCAACATGGTGGAAGTGAACCTGTTTGCAACAGAAGGCCCACTAACAAGGAAAACACTGTGATGTCTTTATGAGTTCAGAAAAAAGGTTTGCAATAACATATTGAAAAACCTGGGGAAGGCAGATAAAAATGTAATAAAAAAAGATGTGTTGTCTACTATAACTCACTAAACTGTGTTTCTCAAAGCGCCTACTAAATAGATACTCTGTGTTGTCTCCCTGGGTAATATGAAGGCATGTATACGACCATGGTTTGGAATGCATTAGACTTTCAGTTACAGACTCTCTCAGAGCAAAATCTCCCTGGGTCAGCCTTCTCATTTCTCTGCAGTTGCCCTTGTATTGATTGGGCCAGGCCCAAATTCCCATGGTCCTGGGAGGTGAAGATGCTGAGAAATGAGATACACATAGAAACCAACTGCATCCATCACCCCCTGTCCTCTTCCGAGAGCTGTTGTGATAATACATGGGCTTAGTGTAAATCCCTGTTCAAACATTGGACAGGTCTCCCCCTGAATGGTAAACACAGAAGTACTGACTAACATGATCTGACACCTTTCCTATCTGTTCACTTTTTGCAGCTCACACCATGGGTGCAGGAGCACATATTCCATGGAAGCAACGGTTTGCAATTTGATTTGGGGTGGGAGGGACGCATCCTGGGCCTTACCTCTTGATCTTATTTGCGCCTTCTGCCTGTTCCCACCCCTACTGGTGTTACAGCAGGACTGTTGCATTTTGTTCTAATTAAAGTAAATGTTGAAGGTTCCCCAAATGCCTGTTACACATGGTATGCCATTGCCAGACATACTTCAAATGCTGAAGGTGCAATTCGTTTTGTAAAGAAATCTGCCATTGTTATTTTTTTAATGTTTTATTACCATTTTGTCATCTAGTTTTCGGTGTGTGGCCACACCCTCAGAATGATGTCGTACCAGGAAGCTGTCAATGTTTTACATACAGCAACAAGGAAATCTAGTCTGGGTAATTTATAATGTTGCCTTAAATGTGTCTTACTCAGACATACAGTCCCTTATATTGCTGGTATTGAGCAGTAATATGTAAATAACTGTAGCACAGCACCGTGGGCAAAATACAAACTTGTTTTACAATTTCCTTGCTCTGGGATGCTGTCCCATATTTGTGTGGTGGTGTCAACATTATAAGCTTTTGTTTATTTTCACAGCTATCCATTGTACATACTGTATCTAGCTACAAGACTTCTATACTGGGAGATGTTGGCTCCTACTTCTTCAGTGAGCACAGAAATACAACACCCTATATACTAATTTACATAGTGAGGCATTGTGGGTACAGTAACTTTGTTTCCCTGGTATGATGTCGCAACACTGAAAACAAAAGGGGTGAGTTATGCAAATGAAGCAGAGCACCAAAATAAAAGGATTTTTCACATGGAAAACAGCACTATTTAGCAGTTTGAATGGTAGGAGACTGATTCACAACACCTTCAGGTTACTACTCCCATTTGCTATGGGAACCTTCAACATTTACTTTAAACATAATCCCAGATGCATAACACTAAGTATTGCTGTAATTTATTTTTGGGACTGGAGAACCACAAATGGTTCTGAAGTTCTAATAAGCCATAAAATATTCTGATAGTTATCCGAGCCTTATCAGAACTTTCAGAACCTTTTAGTTTAAAGCACAAAGACTGTTTTAACCATCATTGTCTACCCTTAAGCTATTGTCAGTGAAGGGTAACATAGAAACATAGAAAGTGATGGCAGATAGGAACCGCAAGGCCCATCCAGTATGCCCATTTCTTTTTCTACCTTATAAATGTGCCATCGGCCTTTGCTCTGTCAGTAGCCTATCTATTCATACTCATCTGTATTACTCCCTTATGCCTATCCCATGCCTGTTTGAAGCCCTGCACTGTATTCATATCCACCATTTCCTGAGGTAGGCCGTTCCATGCATCCACCACCCTTTCTGTGAAAAAGAACTTCCTCACATTACTCCTTAATCAGCCTCCCTCTAATCTCATGCTGTGTCCTCTTGTCCTGCTATTTTTCTTATATTGAAACGTGTTAGACTCTTTCACCTTGTTAATGGCTTAAGGTGTTTGAGTGTTTCGATCACATCACCTCTCTCCCTCCTTTGCTCTAGGGTATACATATTGAGCTCCATTAATCTGTCCTCATATGTTTTCTGATGCAGTCCCTGCACCATTTTGGTTGTCCTTTTCTGGACTGCCTCAATTTGGTTAATGTCCTTGCGAAGATATGGCCTCCAGTACAGCATGCAGTACTCCAGATGGGGTCTAACCAGTGTCTTGTAAAGAGGGATTATTACCTCCCTCTTACGACTTGTGATACCCCTACTAATACACCCCAACATCCCCCTAGCCTTACCTACTGCTTTAGTGGTCTGCTTGGATGATTTCAGGTCATCTGTGATGATGATGCCCAAGTCTTTTTCTTCCTTTGTGACTGACAGCAACTCCCCTCCCAGCCTATAGGTGGCTTCAGGGTTTCTCTTCCCTATGTGTATGATCTTGCACTTCTTTGCGTTAAACCCCAGATGCCACTCTTCTGGCCATTTTGCCAGTTTATCCAGATCTCTTCTCATTCTGCCCACCCCATCTGGATCATCTGTGCTGTTGCACATCTTGGTGTCATTTGCGAACAGACAAAACTTACCCTCCAGTCCATCTGCAATGTCACTGATGAAGATATTAAAGATTACTGGCCCTGAGACTGATCCCTGAGGTACCCCACTTGTGACTTGCATCTCTTCTGACTGTATACCATTTACCACCACTCTCTGTTTTCTGCCCGTCAACCAGTTTGCCACCCAGATGACCAACTTCTGACCCACCCCGAGCCTACCCGGCTTATGAATCAAGCTTCTATGTGGAACAATATAAAAAGCTTTGCTGAAGTCAAGGTAGGCGACATCAACTGCTCCCCCTTGGTCCACCACTCTGGTTACCCAGTCAAAGAAGTCTATGAGATTAGTTTGACAGTACCTTTCTGTTGTAAACCCATGCTGTCTTGTATCCTGTGCTCCTATGGATTCCAGGTGTTGCACTATCCTTTCCTTAAGGAGTGCCTCCATAATCTTGCCCACTACTGAGGTAAGACTGACTGGTCTGCAGTTCCCTGCCTCCTCCCTGCTACTACCACGCCTGTGGAACGGGATCACATGAGCCCTTCTCCAGTCTTCTGGGACCTCTCCTGTGCTCAGAGACTCACTAAACAGTTCTGATAATGGCTCTGCTAGTTCCACCCTTAGCTCCTTTAGTACCCTGGGATGTATGCCATCAGGTCCCATGGCCTTGTCCACCCTGAGCTTATCGAGCTCTTGTAGGACCCTTTCTTTTGTGAAGGGACTAGTGCACACCTCCCTCCCCTCTGTGTTCATGGTGCTGAGCTGTGGGCCCTGCCCTACCTTCTCTTCAGTACATACAAGCAGAAGTATCTATTTAGGATAGATGCTTTTACATGGTCCTCCTCCTCACATGTCCCCTTATCCCCTTTGATCTTAGCAATACCCCCTCTGGACTTTCTCCTTTCACTAATGTATTTATAGAAAGTCTTGTCACCTTCTTTTACTGTTTGTGCTAGTGCTTCCTTGGTTTGGGCCTTTGCCTGCCTTACTGCCTTCCCTGCTTCCCTTAGGGAAGTTTGGTATGCCTCTATCTTCATCCCACTAGTTCCCTTTATATTTCCTGAAGGCCAGCCTTTGGCTCTGACCTTTTCTGCTACTGTTTTGAGAACCAAAGTGGTTTCCTTCTTCTTTGTACTTCCTTTTCTCTCTAACACAATGGGATGTTGCTTCAAGTATTGCATCCTTAATGCTTGCCCACTTTGCCTGTACCCCCTCACCTGTATTTCTTTTTGCCAGGGCTAGCTTAACTCTGTTGGCCATCTTATCAAAGTTAGCTCCTCTGAAGTCCCATATTTTTGCCTTGGAATGGGATGATTTAGTTCTAGTGGTCAAATTGAACCATACCATGTGATGGTCACTGGCCCCCAGGTGACCTTCTACCTGGAGATCTGTGATCCTTTCCCTGTTAGTCAGTACTAGATCTAGACTAGTCCTGTCTCTTGTGGGTTGTTGTACCAGTTGTTTGAGACCCTCCCCCTCCAGGGAATCCACTATGTATCTAGTTCTGGCAGATGTTCCTGCTGGTATTGGTAAGGAATCTAAGAACTATTTGGAGTGGTACTACTCTACCTCCAGCCTCCTTTTGGATCTTTCTACCCCCACCAACCTTCTTACTAGATAAAGACCTGCTTTGGGGGTATATTAAGCTCCAAAATCAGTGTTTTAAAAATGATCTGAACCTAAAAAAAGGTTCTGATAAGGTTCTTCTACAGAAAATGGCATAGGTTCTAGGTAGTTCTGGACTTAGCCACACCGGTTCCTTCCATCTTATTTTATTTGCTCTTACTAAAGAGGTGCCCAGACAGTGTCAGGTACCATCATGACTAAAGATATCCTGAAACTGCTGTCACAATATCCTCAGGCACGAATCGTTTTAGCGCTTGGTGTCATTTAGTGTCACTGTTTTTAAATGCTGTAAATGAGTATCTGTGTTTGCAAGGCTGTTAAAGGGTTGGTAGGTGGTGTTTTACAGAAACAGTGGTGCCCATATGTGGGCCTCAGCAAGCCGTTAAGCTGAGGGTTCTAGCAGTCAGCTGGCAAATTGCAAGAAAACAGGCAAATGCAAAGTGATGGCCCTATTTTCAATGGATCTTCACTCAAGGTGCTGACGGACATGAGGGAACCCTATGAAGGGCACCATTGAATGCACTTTAGGAAATACAACACAGAGTACGTGAATGGGGTCGGGCAACAAATAAGGCTACGCACATGACTGTGTGGATCAGAGAGCAGCCGAAAAGAGTTCTGGTGTACAGCTTTGATTTTCCTTAGTGCTCCACTGGCTCACACATACATACTTTTCTAGGTTTTGACTAGAGATGGGAGAACCTGTTTGGATACGTTCAGAACTCCTAGAACCTAGGCCATTGCCTGTAAAAGAACCTTATCAGAACCTTTTTTTTTCAGGTTCTGATCATTTTAAAAACATTGATTTTGGAGCTTAATATACTTCCCCAGAGGAACTTTATCTGGTGAAGATGGTACATGGATTGCATCACGAGTCCTATGAGGACAGGTTGAAGGAATTGAATATGTACTCCCTGGAGGAGAGAAGGGAGAGAGGGGATATGATGGAGACATACAAGTATCTTACAGGGAGGAACAGGGTGCAGGAATACACTATTTTTAAGCGAAAAAGATATTCCAGGACTAGAGGGCATGGAACGAAGTTGGAGGGAGGACGATTCAGAGGAAACGTGAGGAAGAATTTCTTCACAGAACGGGTGGTGGACAAATGGAACACCCTGCCAGAGGAACTGGTGGGGGCTAAAACAATCGCAGGATTTAAGAATGCATGGGATAGACATAAAGGAATTCTGGAAGTCAGGGTTAAGGGGCAACAAACTTCTAGGAAAACATAAAGTAAACACACAAGCTCAAATGGGCAGACTGGGTGGGCCCCAGGCCCTTATCTGCCGACACTGTCTATGTACCTATGTATCTGTTAGGAATGCTGATGGTAATTGCTGTTCCAGTGGCATGCAGGACTGAGAAGCTGCGTGCCTCTGCCTCCCTCCCTCCTGCCATGCTGGTGACCTGGGTTCTGGAATGGACACGGGTCACTCAGGAGCTGGCTGGGGGGGGGAGGGAGGGGGGCTTGAGCATTCGTAAGACTGCTCTCCTCCCTTGGGGGGGGATTGTTGTGGCTCGCAACTTCACTGCCACCAGGAGCAGACAAGTCACACTGTAGGTGGGAGGGACCCCACATTCATGGCGCAGGGGGTATTTCCATGGAGTCAGAGCTCACATAGGATGCTCATTGCATGTCCATGGGCCCAGAGGGCCAAAATGGAGGATGGTCGACTCTCCACAAAGCCCTTCCCGCCACATTGCAGCCCGCTGTGCCTCTCTGGTTCCAGGACAGATCTGGAAGTGTGACCGGGTGGAGGATGGCACTTCCTCGTTGGCCCCGCTGCAGGAGGGTATCCGTGGGGGAGAAGTGCCACGCCCTGACCTAGAAGGAGGTAAGGGATGGCTCTGGTGAGTGGGGACAGGGCACTGCAACTATGCATACGTGAATGCTGCACATGAGCAGTTGCATCACCGCCAGTCAGCGGCATTCAGTCTTCGGAGTTCTGCAAGCTCACAACAGCTGTATTGGCTCTGGCTAGAGTTTGTTACATGCAGTTGTCATGAGCTGTTGGCACAGAAGTTTATTCAAATTAATTTCTCTGGCTTTAAAACTTTGTGGGTTGTAGTGTCATTTTCCGATCTCTCCTGTAGCAGTTAGAGTGACTTGCCTGCCGTAAGGTACAGACAAATACAGACGGAGTCTGCTTCTCTTTAACCTCAATTAAAAGGACTGAACTGCACAATGTCAAAAACAGCCCTTCCTAGAATTTCTGAGAGATTGCATTGAGGTTATTCAGTATGACACTTCCCTCTGCTGGCCAAAACTTGAACTGGTTATAGAATGAAAAGCAGGTTTGTTCTTTCCAATTAGCTTGGATTTCTAGTTTGGGTTTTCTCACAAGTGAGCCCAATCCCTTAAAGAGCCACTGACACCTCATGAAGAACTTTGAAAAATATAATATTTTGACACAGTTCAGCTTATATTTCTCATTAGTTCTGCATTTCTTATCCCCATTATTTACAGGGCTCCCAGATCTACAGGGATTCCTGTTGTTTACAGGATTTGGAGCCATCTGCAGGGAAATTGTTCCCATTGACTTGCATTGGTTATACAGGAAAACAGAGCACTTTGGCTTCCCTTTGAAATCATGCATTTTACAGGCAAACAGGAAAATTGCCCTGGAGTTCCAGGGAAAATGCCAGATAAATCTGGGAGCACTGTATTTATTACTGAGGTCATATGCATGACAACAGGAGAGTTGTTCCCTGAGGGCTCATCAGCTTCTATTATATCTTCCCATAGAAACATAGATTTTGATGGCAGATAAGGACCGCTAGGCCCATCTAGTCTGCCCATTTCCCTACCTACAGGATAGGCCGCAGATTCTAGTTAACCAACAGCCTATTTCTTCCTACCCCCCACAAGAATTGCCTTATGTCTGTCCCATGCATTCTTGAATTCTCCCACAGCTTTAGACCCCACAACCTCCTCAGGAAGGCTGTTCCATGCATCCACTACCCTCTCTGTGAAATAATACTTCCCAACCTGATGTTATAATACTCTGCTTGTGACATCATAGTTATTCCCATGGCAACAAACTATGATGTCACAACACAGCATTATAATTTCAAGTAGGGAATAAGTTACAGCTACAGAGGCAGTGAAATAGGCAGACTAGATGAAATGGGAAGACTAGATGGACCTAGCGGTCTCCTTCTGCCGTCAGTTTCTATGTTTTTATGAGGCAGATAAACTCTGAGGGATAAAAACTTGTTTTTGTGGAAATTTCTTCAGTAATAAGTAATGAGGGGGAGAAATCTGTAAGATATATATGTGTATATGAAATACAAGCTGAACTGTGTCTAAATATTATGTTTTACAAAGTTTTTCCAAAGGCATCAGCTGCTCTTAAATCACCCAAAGTCCATCCTCAGAAGACAGAGACGTCCTCATCTCTATGCACTTTCAGGACAGTCTGAACTGGTCAGAGGCACATCTTGAGTTGGAGTGGGGGGAGGGGAAGATGCTGAGTTTGATAAGGGAATAACATTTTCCACTGAAAAGGGTAACATGGTCTGTTTTTATGTTGGCGCGCTTGTGCAGCCAACATCGTGGGACAGTGCAGCTTTGGAGGTGGGGTCGCTGTTGGGCGAATGCAAGGCATGCACCAGTAGGTGCGTCCCGCATTCCCCAATCAGCCTGCATGCTGGCGCCACACCATGCATACATAATGTGGTGAGCACATCTAAGAAAAGGTCCACTGCAATCCGAGCAAAGCTCGTCATATGCAGCAGTCCTTTCCTTGCCGTGCTCACCACTATTATATGCATGATCGGCGAGCGGGAGGCGGCCGCCTAACTACTGCCGACTTCGGGGGTGCCCAATCCTCCTGTCGGTTAACCCCCCCCTTTCTTTGTGTGCAGACGGGGGAGACCACTCCCTGTTAGCATAACCCCCCCAATTGTTGAATGCCGAGGGGTGCCCAATCCCCCTCGACTCGCTCCCCGCTTTCTTTGTGTGCCGGCGGGGATGCCCAATCCCGTCAGCATTACTCCCCGTGTTGTGTGCCGACGAGAGTGCCCAATCCACCGCGGCTACAGACACCCCTCAATAGTTAGGTGGCACGCTGGGAACCCACCCCAGTGTGCCAAATCCTTGCAAAAAAACTGTCCCAGATGGTTTTTTTTCATTTTTTCCTGTAAAATGAAAATGGTCCCTCGTAGTCTCGATGCCCCTCCCCACCCGCACCCACCCACCCACCCACTGTGCACCCTGCCTTCCTCACCCCCTCACCCCATACTTACTCATGGAGTCCGCACACCGATCTTCTGTGGATCGGGAACACGCCTGCACTCTTCAAAGCCGACCACAAACTGAAGAAATGCCGTAAACTGTATAATGGAATGAATAGGGTTTTTAACTTTAATGCATATCTCGGGCATTTTTGCAAATTTTGGCCCACAGATTTTCAACATGGGTTTTGGGACCCTTCTCATGAATTCTTGCACCGTCTGGTGTTATTCGGTCCTAAAGGTGATTTTGCAGTCACTGCACGGAATCACCTTCGGGACCAAGTAATGAAATGACAGTGCCACTGTTCATGAGAGGGCTCTCAAAGCCTATTTTGCAAGCTTGGTGGGAAAAATCCAAAAAATGACTGTTTTTCGAGCGTGCGTAGCAACTGCGCAATGCACGCTCATAAGTTAGCGCATTCACACTATTTTCATGCCAGATTCTCAACATTGGCATTTTACCACACCTTCTTGTGAACTGTACAGCTGTCATTTTTCACATCGTGCCCGAAATGTGTTGTCGCACTTCTGGCGCAGAATAGCACTATCGCTGTGTGAAATCAGTGTTCGGGACACATTATGAAAATGACAGTGACACTGTTCATGAGCAGTGGTCCTAAAATGCCTTTGTTGAAAATTTGGTGACAATACTCCATAAAATTACTGTGTTATGAGCATGCGTTGCGCAGTTTACCGCCTTGCTTTCGTAGATTATAAACTTATATTTCACTCCACATTTTCCAACAGTGCATTGTTTTCTACACCTCCTAATGAAAAGTACAGCTGTCATTTTCAAATCCTGACCAAAATCTGTTTCGTAGTTCCGCGCACAATAGCCGGGTCGCCTGGAAAGCCCATGTTCGAGACATTATGAAAATGGCAGTGACACTGTTCATTAGCAGATGTCCTAAAATGCCTATGTTGAAAATTTAGGGACGAAAGTCAATAAAATGAGTGTTTTACGAGCACGCATTGCGCAGTTTGCACGCACGCTCGTGACTTTGTGAATTTGTAATACTTTCACTCCAGCTGTTCATCATTGCCATTTTTCCATACCTCCTTATGAACAGTACAGCTGGCTGAAATGTGTTTTCACACGTCCGGTGCAGAATTACATGGTCACTGTGCGAAATCACTTTTCGGGACACTTTCAGGAAATGACGGTGACACTATTCATCAGCAGAGGTCCTAAAATGCCTATGTTGAAAATCTGGTGGCGAAAGTCCAGACAATGACGGTGTTGCAAGGATGCATTGCACAGTTTCCACGCACCCTTGTAACTTTGTCAATCTGCAATATTTTCATGCCACATTTTCACCATTGGCATTTGTGCACACCTCATTATCAACAGTCCAGCTGCCATTTTCCACAGCCTGCCCAAAACACGTTTCCACAGCTCTGCCGCACAGTGGCGTACTCACTGTGCAAAATCACCTTTTGGAACACATTAACAAACTCACAACGCTATGCCTCTCCACCTCCGCCACTGCCAATGCCAGCACGACAACATTCGGCATTGACAAATGCTTGTCAGTTATTAATTAGAATCAAGTGTTTTTCTCTTACTTTTCACCCCCTGCCCCTTCTCCTGTCAGTGTCACTCATCAGCTCTTGCACAGCTTCATCTCTCAGTTTGGGAGAGGGGCATTCCCCAATTGCCATCCATTGTTGCTGCATTCTTCCCCCCCAATTGCTCCACAGCAGGACCTCCTGCACACAACAGTAATTCAAGGATCCATCTAAGTCTGATAGCATGTGAGGGGGCACCCTTTCTCAAACATCAAAGCCTGATGTTGCCTTTAAAACAGAACAGGGTTGTACATGGCTTGGGGGGGGTGGAGTCAGTGCATCTCTGCCCTTGGAAGGTTCCCTGGAGATTGTACATCCATGGGAATTGTGAGTTGACCTCCTGGCCATTCTGCTGGTATCCTGGACTCAAGACTTGAACCCAGGTCCTTCCATAGTAAACACATGCTCTTACTATTACTTTGCCAGGCCAGCTGCCAACTAACAAAGTCCATGTTAATTTAAGAGCATCAGACACCACACTCACAACTTTAAAAAAGAAATATAAGAACCACACAATTTTGCTTATATCATCCCATGGCAAAAAAAGAAAGGTAAATCCATTATCAAAAGCAGTTGGTCCCTCAGTACCTACAGAGAAAGACTAGAGAAGACCAGGAGAGATCTGTTCAACATGCCTCAATGACAAAATCATATATCCCAGTGGAGAAAAGAACCCATTCACTGGTTCAAAAATCAGACACAGGCTGTGAGGCATAGAAACAGAACAGTTATGGCAGAAAAAATAAGTTGGGCCTTCCAGTCTGCGCATAACACCCTGTCAAACACCAAGATCTTATGTCTACATAGGGATTTAGCCCACACTATCCACCCCCGTGCTCCCCGTTTTACTGCTACCACCCTGAGTAGGTATAAAGCCCTTCACTCTGTTCCAGCCATACTTGAAACCATTTATGTTTTTTGGTGCCCACCCCACCAGCTCAAAGACTGTTCCACAGCTCAGCCACCCTTTCTGTAAAATAAAACGTTCTCACTTCCATCTTAACCCCCGGATAGTTTCCTCTCATGTTCCCCTGTACTTGATCCGGCATTCCTGCAGAATAATTTCTCATAGTTTACCTTGTTTATTCCCTGCAGGAACTTGAAGGACCCTATCATATCTCCCCTCTACCATCTGGCCTTCAATATAAAATACATAAAAATCCATTCATGTTTAGTGGTCTCTTCCGACCACTTTATCAAGAAAATTAAACTGCTCAAAGTCATGGCGTTCTGGGTAGCACTCTTGTAGCTATTTTCATTATAAACTCACTTGAATTCATTTCTTGTTATTTGGCCTGAATGACAACCAACTTCATAAGGGTTTTAAATTTCTGTCTAGTCTTTTAGCTTCTGGCCCTCACTACTTCTTTTGCTGTGTGTGCACTGTTTATCAGTGGGGCTAAGTGAAGTTATAAGACAAAGAACCTTAGTGCGTAAGCACTGAGGCAAAGGTTATCCCAAAGGGCATTGGCCAGGAAGCCAAGTTTCAAACAAATACAAAATCACACATACCCCCAAAATGCAGATCACCACAAAATGTTATACTGGTCATTTCTTTAAGCAGGATGTTGAAAGCCTCATTAGTCTCGTAAGGGTGCCAACAGAAGACAAAGACATGTGCAGATCACTTACTAGGACTCAGTGTGCCTCATCTATATGACACCCCAGTGCCATGAACCAAGCTACCCTAGGTTGGCCTATCAGGTTTGGGTTGTGGTGAGCCTCAATAAAAACAAAAACAAGCTACAAGACAAAGAACCTTAGTGCATAAGCACTGAGGCACTAAGGTTCTTTGTCTTTTAACTTGTTTTTTGTTTTTATCGGGCTCACCACAACCCAAACCTGATAGACCAACTTAGGGTAGCTGGTTCATTCTACTGGGGTGTCATACAGATGAGGCACACTGATGTGTCCTGGTAGGATGAAACACCTGTTTGCGTCTTCTGTTGGCACCCTTTGCAGACTGTGTGAGAGGCCTTCCGGCACCATGCATTCCTGCTTAAAGTTGAACCAGTATAACATTTTGTCGTGCTTTATATAGCCCATGATGCTTTGCATTATGGGGGTATGTGTGATTTTGTATTTCTTTAAATTAAGTTATGTTGATGGACTTTTTTAGTTGCATTTGTTGAAACTAGGGATGGGCCAGCTTCTTCTGGTTCTATGTATGCAATAAAACACAACAGGGTGTTAGTAGTTGTCTCATGACCGTATGGCCCAAGGGTGTTGAACGTGTGCCTTCACCCCACTGAAGGTGCGGTCATGGCTTAACTGCCAACACCCTGATGTGCCTTATTGCATACAATAGGTAACTAGGAAATTTAAAAAAATATATATACAGTTTAGAATAATTAAAAACAAGATAAAAACCGTGCTACTGCTCACAACGCTGATGAGCTGGGTTTGGGAACGAGTCTGGGTCATGGGAGGGTCAGTTGGGGGGGGAGGATTGAGCATCCCACAGGACACTTGCCTCCTCTGAGAAAAGAGGGGATTGCATCCCACTGCTCTACCGCCACAGGGGTGACCACATGTGGCAATGTAGGGGATATACAGATGGAAGGCGGAACCACTGGAGTGCACCCACGGGTTGGCTGTGTCAGGCCTCACCAGCAGCCAATCCCAATGTGCACTCCTGGTGGGGGGGGGACGGAAAAGTAAAGCGCACAGCACAGACTATATGAAGCTCCTCCAGTGGCCCGATCTCACACCAGACCCTCACTGCAGCATTCCTCAGACTGACCCACATCTTCACCTCCACCCTGGGTGGCCAAGTGACTGCGGGGCAGAAATGCTGAAGTGCTCGAAGGTATGCCCAGCCCCGGGGGGTAAACTGGAGAGGCGCAGCACAGCAGTGTGTTGTGGGTGGGTGTAAGGACTGGGAGGAAGACACAGCAGGGTCTCAGATAGAGAGGGTAGCAAGCTAGGAGGCAGCTGAAGGAGGTCCTAGCCTATGGCCAAAAAGGAGCATAAACAATATTTAAAAAAAAAAAAGATAAAAACGTTCAAATGTAATATAATGTTAATTAATTGACTGATAAAAAAGTTATTTTTATACAGGTCGAGTTACATTAGAGTAAGCTCTATTTTCAAGTAAAAGTCTATAATTAACAACTTTTAAAATACAATCAATTCAAATAGCTCCTCCACTATTGGAAGCCACTAGGGGGAGCTGGCAGATTTACTGATTGTGTGCTGCTTCACTGCCAGAAAAAATGGCTGCAGTTTCCAACTTGAACATTCTGAAGCACACTGATTTCCCCTGCACTGTGCCCAAGCAACAGAATTCCAGATTCAAAGCGGAATGTTTTTCAGGGATTGGTAATCCGTGATTTACATAAACTGCGGATTCCTTTTCCACACTCCACAGTAAATTATTCCACGGTTTACGTAATCCACAGAACGTTGAGGTCTTACGTAGAAATGCTTCTTGAAATTCAAAACTAAATTCCTGGAAGTCGAATTGCCATTCCACACGAATTCCACCAGAGGAATTGCATAGTCCACACTTCTCTTGGGATTTTCCTCTGTTCCTTCCACCCTGAGATGTTGACTGTGAAAGTTTGATGCACCACAAAATTCACGTGCACATTGCGAAGCTGTGTCTCCTCCCACTGTTCACAGCTAACTGGCTCCTCCTTCCCACACCGCCCCAGTATCCTGGGCTCATTCCTGAAGGCACGCCACCGGCACTGTGAGTGTCAGCCCTGCCATTGTGCCAACAGGACGGCAACAATGGTGAGTTTTCTCATCACAACAGACCTACTCCTGCTATTGGATGCCCTGGTTACTGTTCTAAGCACTGTGATGTTGGCAGATCTGTAGCTGTCACTCTTGTATGCTAAGGCTACCAGTAGAGACTGGCATAAGAGTAGTTTCCTGGTATTTGCATTTAAACAGCTTTTTATGTGCACTCTAGACTGACCAGAGGTTAGTATGGAATCTGGCCATCTCCCCAGGTACTTGAAGTGATGCACCATTTCCTGCAGAGGGACACCCAGGAGTCAGATCTGGAATGAGTTGAGGGAGTCAGTTTCCCACTAAAAAGCATCACATCTGTCTTGGTGTTATGCATCAGAAGTCAGTTGATGCTCATTCGGCTCCGCATAGTATTATAGACTATTTACAGTTAGGTGTTGAGGTCTTTGATGGATTTAGATTACATCTAGATGACTGTGTTATCTCATCCCTTACTGAAATACAAGCATGCAGCATGTGTGCAGCGTGCATGGCACATGCTTATTAAGCATGCATGCTGCACACATACTGCGCACTTGTATTTCTGTAAGGGATATAAAGAAATATGATACACTGGTATCTAGGTAAGTATAAGCAGTGGTTAAGTCATTAATGAAGAGATCGAAGAGACTGTGGCAAGGATAGATCCTTGAGGGACACCAAGGTTAAGGAAGTTAGTTGAGGAACTTGCTCGATTTACTTTGACAACTTGTGACTTGTTCCTGGGGCTCTTTTTAATCCACAGCAGGGGAAAAAGAGAAACCCTTGCTGTGAAGTTTCTAGAGAAGACATGGCTGCCTGCATCAAAAGCCTTTGCTAGATCAATGAAGACTCACAGACGAGATAGAATTCACCCAGTCCAATTTCCAGGTCTTTGGGCACATTTAGTTGGGCAATGATGGCTACATGATTAGGATGGAAGTCAGGATGTGCCTTAATTTGGATGTTGCACACTGGATCAACTATCTGTCTGTGTACCAGCTTCTCAAGTAACTTAATCATGATGGATAAAATCAAGATAGGGCTGATCGTTATTAGGGTATGAAATTCTGTTGGTGAAGAGGGATCACTATACCTTTCTTCTAGATTTTGGAGGTTTGTCCTGTAAGGAGGGAAAATCTATAGAGGGTAGTTATGTAAGTAGTAACACAACAGGGAGTGCACTGAGTAAGCAACAAGGCATGATAGGGTGTTGGTTGTGCTGCCACTACCACACACCCAGGGGTGTAGTAAGGCCTTCAGCCCCTGGAAGTGTGGTTGTGGCAGCACAACCAGAACCCCAGAGTGTCTATTGTGCTTATAAAATGGGGTTTGTGCTAAGAAGTGAGAAAATAAAAGAAACCAGAAACCTAAAAATGTAAAAAAAATCTGTAGTTTTGTTTGAAATAGTCCCTCCGCAGATGGAGTCTCACTACACGGTGGTAGACTGAGTTACACTGTGTCAGCCACTATGATGTGTGTGTGTTTTTTGTGCAAACTATCTCTTGAAGTCTCTGCACCTCCCAGAATGTGTTCCACTTTTTTCTTTAAAGTGAATTTGTAGACTTAAGGTACCACTTTTGGGATATGTGACCTTAGGTCCACAATAGTGCCTCAGTGTAATTTTTAGTATTTTATTTTCAGGATTTTTAAAGTGGTAAGGGGTCATAGTCTGGCCCCAACAAGGTGGTCAGCTGATCTCTTCCGCTTTCTGATCGATAAAATGCCCCCGCACTATGACATCCAGCATAGGGGAGCATGGGGTCAAGACCCACTGAAATGAATGGGACTGATTTTTACTTACTTTTTAATACAATACGATGGCAACTTGGAGATTAATAAGGGCCACTGATCCACTAACAAGGCCCCATACCACTCAAAAAAGCATAAAAATAAAATATTAAAAATTACACAGAGGAACTATCGCAGACCTGAGGTACCTTATGTGGAGACCGTTTAAAATTAATAGGGAAATGGCAGCATTCCAGAAATACAAAATGCTAAGGAATAAGTGCAAAACTGAAATTGGAAGATCCAAAATGCAGTATTTCCTGTCAGAACAGACTAAATCATTTGGCAACCCCCCCCCAAAAAAAATGGCAGATATTAAATAACCTGCTGGGAATAGGATTCAAAGACGCTGCCTTTTCATTAAATATTGGTGATCAACTTGTCAATGAACCATCTTGAGTTGCTGAGACATTTAATAATTTTTGGGGAGATTTGCAAAAGTATAAAATAGACCCTGGCATGGTACCATCAAAGAATGTTCCACAGTATGTTGATAGTGATTCATATCCTAAATTCTACTTCAGAACAGTTACACATAAACAAGATAAAGATTATGTTCTAAAACATGACCCAAAATCTCACATTAACCATGATGGTATTGATTGCAGATGCATTAGACTGGGAGCTGATACACTGGCCCAGACCTTAGCAACTCTATTCAATTTTTCCCTATGTTTTCGAGTTTTTCCGAACCAGTAGAAAACGGCAATTGTTAAACCAATTTTTAAAAATGGCAGTTCAAACTATTGGCCAATAGCACTGTTGTCACCCTTTTCAAAGATCTTAGAAAGAATTATTTTCGATCAGACAACAGATTACTTAGAAAAATATGGGTTGTTATCCAACTCCCAGCATGGCTTAAAACCTCAACACAGCACAGAAGCGGCCGTGGTGTGGTTCATGAGCTGCATACAGGGTGCCCTCGATAGGGGGCACTCTGTTGTAGCTGCTTGTGGACCTCACCAAGGTTAGTTGATCGTGATCTGTTGCAGGGTTCTTTGTTTGATTTACATTTCTCAAAAGACGTGTCCAAATGGTACTTCAATTACTTAAGTAATTGAGTACACAGAACTAAAATTGAGGGTGACATATCACAGTGCAACACCATTAAATGTGGGGTACCACAAGGCTCAATCTTGGGCCCTCTTATTTTTCTTTGTACTTGAATTCTGCTTTAGATACCTCTCAAAAATGTTTCATGACTCTTTACGCCAATTTACAGAGTTGGTACTCAACCAAAGGACGCAGTTGAAGTAGTACAAAATGATTTTCTTTTGTTTCAAAAATGGTTGCTTTCAAAAAGTATGTTATCAAATGTTAAGAAAACCAAAACAATGATTTTTTCAGGACCTAGAAAAATGATAGAAGTTTGTGCCCCAATTGTTGATCTGAATGATGAGACTGTTAAACTGGTTGACAGTTTTAGATATTTGGAGATAAAATTTGACTCCAATCTCACTTTTGAACCTCATATCAATAACCTAATAAAGACTATTCCTCAAAGACTGGGAGCACTAACCCCTGAGTCGAAAAAAATACTTACCCAAAATTGTCTCCTTAGTGTTCTTGATTATGGTCTCATCATTTATACTGCAGCTAGTGAGAGGGTCTTACCCAAATTAAAGGTTACCTACAACTGCGCCCTTAGGTTTATGACAGACTCATCTTTTAGAATACATCACTGTGATCTCTTACAAAAATGTGAATGTCCATCTTTCTGTCTGTCTTTAGACTTTCTGCCTTTTTTTTTAGTTCTGCTGCAGTAAAGATGTCCATACTAATGCAAAATGACTTTATGTTCTGTGTTACTATGGACGTCACAATGCAAGCATCCCCATCGGTGCTATTGATAGGGCTAGTGGCAATTGAATGGTCACATGGGTGAGCTGTCTGAGGGGGGTTGGCGGTGAAGTGCGGGCTGCTGAAAGCAAGGATAGTTTTGTGGAGCACAAAAAGTAAGTGATTGTTTGTTGGTTTCACCATACACTACATAGAAAAGTGTGTGGTAACCCCCATAACACAACCATGCTATTCTTACACCTTGTGGTTACCATGGTGTCAAAGGTACCTCTCGAGCTTTGCTCTCGAGGTCCTTGATGTCACAGTAACCACTTGGTGTAAGAATAGCGTTGTTGTGTTATGGAGGTTACCATACACTATCCTATAGATGTACAGTGTCCCACATAGTTTGAAAGTCCATCCATGACAAGTTCTTTTAAATGAGCTACTGGGCTTAGCTGTAGCTCGAAGCAGTCCAGAGAAACCTTGTGATGTCACTGAGGAACAAGCTGTGCTTGTCTACATATAATCAGGCACAGCTTGTTCCTCCATGATGTCATAAGGTCTCATAACATGGTGACCAAGTAGAATCTATATATGGCAGACTTCGTCAACTGTATCTCTGGATTGCTAGCAGCTACAGGTAAGCCCAGTACCTTGTTTAAAAGGAACGTCTTTTCAGACTATGTGAGCCAGTGTACTTGAATGTCCCCCTTTGAAGATGATAGGAAATGATTTTTACATGGTTAACTGCCCTCCCATTTTTCTTTCCATGACGGTTATGTATTCTGATATGCTTTGACCAATTTTTGATAAATAAATGCTCTAGCTTTGGGGTGCCCTCTGATCTACATTTAGTTCCACTCTCCTCAGCAGCTACTGCTCTTGCTTTTCATATTTCTAAGACATTCTATGATTAAGCAATAATGCATGACGGGGGGGGGGGGGAGACGTTATGGTGGGATAATGGCCCACCTTGGTTGGATTGAAGCATGAGGTGAAGACGAGTCCTTCCACCACCCAAGAAGGGCAATTAATCTACCATAATGCACCCCCTGCCATGCCTTATTGCAATTATGAAATGGGTCCCTCTTAGTAAATTGGAGGTATTTTTTTAAAGGTATTTTTGTTGACTACTTTCAGCTAGGCTATTGTGTTGGGATAACAGCCCTGCTGACAGTACCTTCTTGACCAATCAGGAACCAACATTCTTTCTGCCCCTTTCATAGTATTAGTTACTCCATCCCACGCTATTCATCTGAATGGCCTGGAATGGTGTTACTGATGTCCCAGAATGTTCAGGCAATATGAAAGGAGAGAGCAGCAACGACGGAGGAGAAATGGATTTAGAGTAGGTACAAAGGCAACATAATCAAAATTATTATTTTACCAAAAGGTCTAAGCATATCAGAATAATGGATATACACTTAAAAGAAAACAGAAGGGCAAAAAAAACGGTTTCCTATCACCTTTAAACATGCACAGGGAGGAGCAGAGTAGGGACATTTTATACAATAGAACCAGAAGAAAATGGAAAGACTGTGCATCCAACAAAAAATAACCATTTATAAAAGGAAAAAACGCAAATTAAGCTTTTTTGCTGTTTATCAGCTCATATCTCAGTACCATTGAGGGTTAAATTCACTTCAGATGCTCAGGAAGCAGTCAAACAAATTGGCAATTCTGAAGAAAGCGTGCCTTACACTTGAAGGGGGAAGTTAGTGAAAAGGAATCACTGCAATTTGATCGAGTCTCAGCTCTGTTGCTGATGGCTTTGGGAGTTTTTTTTTCATAATTCAAAACAAGACAAATGCTTCAATGATATCCTCCTCCCAGGCACGGAGGATTGATCCCAATGGAGAACAAGCAGTGGAGAAATTGGAAAGTCATTTATGAAAGCCTTGTGGCTTTTTTTCTTCTGCTCCTCTTCTTTTTTTTTTTCCTCCACCACCTAATAGCAAACCTCTTTGCGGAAGGCACATTCCTTTTCTGGAGGCAACCCTATTTAGGTCAGGCAGCTTGAACAGGTGTGTGCTTTCAGGTAGGATTGTCATAACCCACCAAAGTCCCAGGTTCTGGTTCAGGTCTAGAACTTTGCAAATAGTTCTAGGGTTCTAATCTTTTTTAGAAGTTAAACTCATTTGTGTATAGGACTGAAGAGAAAGAACAGATAAAGATACTGAAAGAAGGAAAAAAAAACATAAATAAAAGTCCTGCCCTCTCAGTACAGCAGTAATAATTCTTTCACTGCACATACAAAAAAGAGAAACACATTGTGCCTTTCAAAATGCAATTGCCAAGTGTTACAGTTCCATGCGATATGCCCATCTAAATATGAGCAGGACAGTCTAATATTGTCTCTCTCTAAAACATTTTCAGATGCAGGGAAGCTGTATTGCGCAGTGGTTTAAGGTTCTGAGCTGAAAATCTGGAGACTTGGGTTTGAATCCCACAGCCCCCACTTGCATACTGTGTGACCCTGAGCAAGTCACTTAACTCCCCTGTGCTCCCAGGTTGCGCCTGTAAAAAAGCTTTCAGCTTCATGTGTCTCACCTGGTTAAACAAATGGAAAAAAATGCATTTCCCAATAATTAGTTCTCCAGGCTGGCATCTCCTGTTTTTGAAATGTCTGAACATAAACATTTTATAGTGTATGGTGAGGCTTTGTTGAGTATGGAATTCCATACAGTCGAAAAGTAGTTCTGCTTCAGCAATGGCATGCATACTGCAGCAGAACGACTTTTTGTTTTGCTGCAGTATGGACGTCACAAGATAATGCAGCTGCTCAGCCGACAGTCACACATGCTACCGCCACTCATGCTGTACCAAAGCATGCGGTGAGTAGGTTTTAAAAATAATAATAATAAAAAAAAATGTTCCAGTAACATTTTCCAACTATTTAGTGCACTGAACATTTTAAACAAAAGAGAAGTTTTGATATTTTGACACTCTCAGTGAGTAGTAGGAAGTACAAAAAAAACCTGGTTGTGAACAAGCTGCTGATTCCGGTCATCGTTCACAGAAAGCGATGTAATGTTTTGTCAGATCGGCTGTCACTGTGTATTTGTTGCACCATACACTATATAAAAAGGCTTCCTCTGAAGAGACCTCCCTCAGGGCCCTCAGGAGAGAATTCCAAAGGACTGGGCCCATAACCTTGAAGGCGCTGTCCCCCAAGGATTTATACTTGGCCCTGGGAATAACCATGGGGCCCTCCTCAGTGGAGCAGAGAGGGCATAAAGGCCTGTAAGGGTGCAGGAGATCACTCAAGTAACCCAGACCCAGCCTGTGTAGGGCCTTATAAGTAAGTATCCCAACTTTAAAGGTGATACACTACTTAACTGACAGGCAGTGCAGTTCACACAGTGCCAGGGAGATATCACTTGACCTCGAAAAGCTGGTCAACAGCCTAGTGGCTGCATTCTACATCAACTGCTGGTGCCGCAACATATATCCATTGACCCCAAGGTACAGACATTATAGTAGTCTAGCCATGAAGTCACAAACGCAAGCACCAGTGAGGGCAAATCGTCAAGTGGATATAGGATTTAATCTGGTAAATGTTCCTGAAATGGTAAAAGCCATTCTGGACTACTGCTGACATCTGAGCCTCAAATGTCAGCCCCTCATCCTAAATGACTTCCAGATTTCTCACCTTTGTAGCAACCAAAAGCCTAGAGTGGACCAGTCAAAGCCCCGTCTCCCTCTTGGTAGCTGCTACTCCCCCCCTTCCGACTCAGCTCAATCACCAGCACTTCAGTTTTATCCCGGTTAAGTTCCAGCCAGCTTGGATCTTGGCTAAGTGCTAATTCAGCACACCTATCGTACCAGGTGTCCCGGGTGCAGAGGACAAACAAAGCTGAGAATCACCTGCATAGCAATGAAACTCAGCTCCATACTAACAGTCCTACCCAGGGGCAACATGTACACCGCGAACAACATGGACAAAAGGACTGACCCCTGAGGTACCCCCACAATGCAGGTCCACTGGGAGTGAGGACAAATTTCCCATTATTACCCTCTGTGTGCTGCCCATAAGGTAGGACTCAAACCAGCTGATGACTTTGCTGGTAAGTCCTACATACTCCCTGAGTTGATCCAATAACAACCCATGGTCCACAGTGACAAATGCAGAGGAGATACCAAGGAGAACAAGAATTAACCACTCTCCCCTGTCTCTCGCCCTAAGCAGGTCATTATGCACCCTGACCATTGCAGTCTCTGCTGTGCAATGGCCTAAAACCAGCCTGGAGAGGCTCACAGATGTCAAAGGCAGTGAGGTGTCCCTCACGTTGCAGTGCCACCACCATCTCCATAACCTTACCTAAAAATGGCAGGTTAGAAACAGGTCAGTAATTTGCCAAGACATCCTGGTCTAAAGATGGCTTTCTTTAAGAGGGGCTTCACCAGCACCGGCCTGTCATTGCAGCAGTTGCATTTCTGCTTGTGATGCCGGTGACCCGGGTTCGGGAATGGATCTGGGTCACTGGATGGCCAGCCGGGGGGGGAAGGATCAAGCATCCCTTGGACTGCTCTCCTTCTCCAGGAGGGAGGGAGAAGGGCTGTGTGTGCGGTGCAATAGTGGCACCCAGCGGAGGCTGGGTTCACCGCGATGCACCAACACCATAATACCTCAGGGCCGGGGCAGCCTTCATTGCACATCCCCGTCCCTGCTTACAGTGGGAAAAAACACATCCTGGGTGTCTCTATGAAGCCCTCCCCCTGGGCTTTGATCAGCCTCCAGTGCCGGCTCTCCCAACCAGATACAGTACTGTGGTACTGGTAGGGGAACAGTGCCGCAACCCCACCCTCTGGGGGGCAAGCCAAGGGTGTCAGAGGACAGTGCTGGCAACTGCCAGAGGTGGGAGCCCAGGGGGCCATGACCAGGGCTGAAACTGATGACCATGGATGCCAAAAAGTATAACTAAAAAAAAAAGAGGGGCTTCCCCAATACATTTTTTGGTGCAGTTGGGAAAATCCCCTCTGACAAGGAGCACTGGACAATCTCAGTGAACACTGTGCCCAGCTGTCTGACACAGCTCACTAGTAGTCAGGTCAGGCCTCGATCCAGTTTGTAAAATGTTGGCTGCAATTCTGAGATCACCATAGTCTTCTTGCCCATAGTCACTGGCCTAAACTCTTCCCATGACCACGAATGCTACCGTGTCCCACTGCTTTGACACTGTTCGGCTGTGATGGCCCACTTGGTGAGATCCCAGACTGAATAGAAAACACCCTGTTGGAAAAGAACTGAGCAAACTCTTCAAAATTAGCAGCTGAAACATCTTTCACAAACTTCAGACAGGCTGGATGGAGAAGTCTGTCCATGGTCCAGAAAAGCTGAGCTGGTCAGTTCCGCCCAGCAGTAATCTCTCTGGGACAGGAATACTGCCTTCGTAATGGTGATTGCCATTTGATACCCACCATAGTGAGTATTCAAAGCCAGTCTGTCCTCTTGGGCCTTTAATCTCCTCCAAGAATGCTCCAACCTCTGCCCTCTGCTTTCACCTCCCTCAGCTCACTATCATACCATGTCAAGCCAAAGCACAAAACCAATGGGCGTACATGAACTGGTGCCACAGTGTTGAAGGCCACACCAACAGCTCTACTATAAGTCATCACTGGCTCCTCCAAACTCCTTGCACATGCCACTAACATATCCAAGGTGTACAGCACTGCCAAAAGTCCTTCTTGATGAAGTCCTCACAAAAGGCAGAAATTGACCACCTCCAGAAGAGTGGACTACAGAGGGGGGACCCTGAAACCAAGACTGATGGCACAATAATCAGACCAACTGATTGAGTCAGTCCTGAGGTTTTCCAGTGCAAGACGCAGGGAGAATGCCAAGTCCAAGGCATGACCGTGTTGATGGGTTGCAAAAGCAACAGCTTGTGCGAGGCCCAGGGAGTCCATTCCCCAGAGGAAATACTGTCTAAAGTGTGAGAGTTCATCATCAATTCAGCCATTGAAGTCACCCAGAATAAGCTATCTAGATGACTTCAATACCCTGTATTGAACATTGTGCTGAACAACTGTTTGGAATGCTCACAACAGCACTTTGGAATGTGCAATATGGTTTAGAATGTGCAAAACAAATAGAATAGTGGATGACCACAGGGAACCAGGATCCTAGGTGAGAGGTTTAAATGCTTCATTGGCAAGCATTTAAACTAGCCAAGGGGGGAGGCACTGAAAAGGAGCAGGGAAATCCCAGCCTCCCCCCACAAAACATGGTGATTAGTGAGGTAAACACCAAGGTACAGAAGTTATTAGGGAGCAGAACAGATTTAAATGTAAAAAAAGGCAAAGGCAGTAAGGACAGAAATGGGGCTAAGAAGGGTAAGGCTATGAAAAAGTGGAGGGTGATGAGTACCAATGCCCGTAGTATGTGTAACAAGCTCCCTGAACTAGTGGCCTGGATGGAAGAGGGTTGCCTGCATATTGTGTCAGTCACAGAAACATGGTACACAGAGAACCATGACTGGGATGTCAACATACCAGGATACACAATCTACAGGAGGGACAGGGAGGGTAAAAGAGGAGGAGGAGTAGCTTTCTATGTAAAGGAAGGGATCAGCAACAGAACTAAAGAGTAAACAGGGAGCACATGAGGCACTTTGGGTCACCCTGGAGACAGGAAATGGCACCACAATCTGCATGGGGTTAGACAGACCCCTCTCAGGGGAGGAGGGACAAGGGAAATGATAGAAGGCTTTCTTAGAATGGCAGAAAAGGGGAGATATTGTTGATGGGGACCTGAATATGCCAGATGTTAACTGGAGCACCTTTGCTGCAGGCACATCCAAGAGCAGGGTCATTCTTGATGCCCACAGGGGCATGCCTCAGACAGCTAGTATTGGAACCCACTTGGGAGGGAGCAATCTTAGACCTGGTACTCTCAAATGGGGACGGAGAAAGAATCTCAGATTTAGAAGTGGGTAGCCATCTGGGAACAAGCGACCACCAAACAGTGTGGTTCACGATAAACACAGCCATACAATCAAGCCATACAAAAGCAAGAGTACTGAACTTTAGGAGGGCTGACTTTGGGAAAATGAGAGAGTGCCTCAGAAAAGCACTAGCAAACAGGCAAGAAGGAGTGGTGGAGGAACAATGGGGAGTGATCAAAACAGCCATCACATAGGCAACAAGCCTTTGTGTAAAGCAAATCAATAAAACACAACGAAGGAAAAAACCTCTATGGTTCTCAAAAGAGGTGGCAGGGAAGGTTAAGGAGAAAAGGACAGCATTCAGGAAATATAAGGAAACACAGAAGGAGCAGGACAGAGAACTTTATCAGTTAAAGCAGAAAGAGGCTGGGAAGGCAGTCAGAATAGCAAAGGACCAAACCCAGGAAAGGATAGCCAATTCTGTTAAGAAGGGGATAAGACCTTTATAGGTACATTAGGGAGCGAAGAAAGACCAAAGGAGGGATACTGAAGCTTAATAAAGGGGAGAGAATGTGGGTAGAGGGTGACAGTGGAAAAGCAGGATACTGAACGAATATTTCTGCTCAGTATTCACAAAGGAAGAGGAGGGGGAGTTACCTAAACCAAACAAGAGAAACACTCTGAAGACGGGGGTCGATACCAGTCCATTTACAGAAGAAATGGTTCTGAAAGAACTAATAAAATTGAAGGTGGATAAAGCAATGGGGCCTGATGGGATTCACCCAAGAATTCTAAAAGAACTAAGGGTAGAACTAGTAACACCGCTGACTACTCTCGTTAACAAATCATGGGAGGATGGGGTGGTACCCGAGGACTGGAGGAGGGCAGATGTGATTCCTCTTCACAAAAGTGGGAGCAGGACAGAGGCAGAAAACTACAGACTAGTTAGTTTGACTTCAGTGGTAGCGAAAATGATGGAATCACTTCTGAAGGAAAGAATTGTTGAGTACCTAGAGGTCAGTGGGGCACAGGACCCAAGGCAGCATGGATTCACGATGGGAAGGTCATGTCAGACGAATCTAATAGATTTCTTTGACTGGGTGACCAAAGTAGTAGACCAGGGAGGGGCTGTGGACATGGCCTACCTAGATTTTAACAAGGCATTTGATACAGTACCACACAAAAGATTAATACACAAGATAGCCAGCCTGGAGTGGGTCCCAAGGTGGTAGCCTGGATAAAAATTGGCTAAGACAACAGGACGCAAAGGGTAGTAGTAAATGGAGTACACAGTGAAGAAAGGAGGGTTACTAGCGGGTATCGTAGGGTTCAGTACTGGGACCGTCCTTTTAATGTCTTTATAAGTGACATTGCAGAGGAACTGGAAGGAAGCGTATGTCTCTTTGCAGATGACACAAAGATCTCAACAGGGTTGATACACAAGATGGAGTGGAAAGGATGAGAAGGGACTTGGCAAGGTTGGAGGAATGGTCAAATGTATGGCGTTCAGATTCAATGCAAAGAAGTGCAAGGTAATGCACATGGGAAACAAAAACCCAGGGAAGCATACACAATGGGGGTGAGATACTGACAACAGTAAAATAGAAAGGGACCTGGGGTAATTATATCAGATGACCCAAAGGTCGGCAAGCAATGTGAGAAGGCAGTAAGGAAGGCTGGGGGATACTAGGATGCATAGAAGAGGCATCAATAGTAGAAAACAGGAAGTTGTTATCCTCTGTACAGACAGTTGGTGAGACCTCATCTGGAGTACTGTGTGCAGTACTGAAGACCCCATCTCCGCAGTTATAGACAGAAAGGGAGGCTGTCCAGAGAGGGAACAAAATGGTGCAGGGTCTGCAACCAGAAGACATGAAGAAAGACTAAAGGAGCTGAATATGTATACCCTTGAGGAAAGAAGGAGAGAGGGACATGATAGAAACTTTCAAGCACCTCAAGGAATCAACAAAGTCCAAGAGGGTAGCTCTTCCAGAAAAGAGAGATGCAAGAACAAGGGGCACAATTTGAAGATAGAGGGGATGGCTCAGAGGTAATGTGGAAGTATTTTTCACGAGAGGGTTGTGGATGCATGGAACAGCCTCCCGGAGGAGGTCGTGGAGTCAAGAACAGTGGGGAATTCAAGATGCATGGGACAGGCATAAGGCAGTCCTAGTGGGGGGTAGGAGGAAGTAAGCTGTTGGTTAACTAGGATCTGCAGCTTATCTGTTAGGTAGGAAAATGGGCAGACTGGGTGGGCCAAGCGGTCCTTATCTGCCGTCAAATTCTATGTTTCTATGTTTCTATGACCAGCCATGTGCAACAAGCTTAGGATTCCATTGAGGGTTCCTGATGAAATCGATGACCACAAGAATGCAGCATGAGTGGTCTCTGATTTCATCAGGACCCTGAGATGGAATCTGGAGCTTTTTGTACATGGCTGGCCATCCACTGTTTTTTTATTGTATATGAGCAGTGTCTGTTCTGTAGCACAGAAGAAAGTTCGGGCTACGGGGGAACTCAGTGATTGCCAGATGTGGGGCAGAAGGGGCTGAGCCGGTGCCCCAAGTGCGTGTGTGCCTCCATGGGGGAAAAAAAATAAAAAGTGCATATAGAAAGAAAAAAACAGAACAGACGCTGCTCATACACAATATAAAGATTTCGAATGGGCTGATTTTTATACAGAACAAAGGTTGACTATATACTCTAGTATCTATCCTTTGGGAAGTTGCGAGGCTGAATGTAGGAAGAGAACTGAAAAGATGTTGTAGACTAACAGAGCAGGTAATAAAAGATGGAGTCCTGTCTTGTGGGGGTAAGCCACAAGGGCAGGGGGGACAAGTCCAGGAGAAGATGGATGATGGGATTGGGAAGCATGCAGAAGGGGCAGGCCAGAGAGCAGAGGCACTGAACAGAAGGTTATAAAAATAATAACGTTTCAGTACAAGGCTGTTTTCTTATAGTCGTCTGCTGTGTAACAGGCTTTACCAATGAGGCAGATTCCAAATACTGTAACCAGGATGTCCAAGACGGTAAACCAAAGCAATCCAGGCAGAAACCAGGCTAGAATTAGGCTAGCCACTGAAAACGGTGTGGAAAGACTGAACAACCCTTTTGACCAATTCGCGCTTTTGTTTATATTACAAAGGTGTCCACATGGTTCACTTAGTAGCACATCTGCCTCTGGGCCAGTCACCAGATGGTCATGTGTTCTAGTCTCACTCTGGGACTTGGGGTTAAAACTCCAAATGTTGAGCCTCCAGTACACTATTGGGGTGGGGGATGTACTATCGGAGTGCACCTTCCTTCAGATGAGACTTTAAAATGAAGTCCCTTCAGCCCATCTCTAGTGCTGTCCTGGTCAGTGCTGATGTGGAAGTTAAAGAATCCATAGGCACTTCTCGCAAGAGCAAGGGATTTTCCTCAGTGTACTGGACAACATTCCGCTTCCCAGTAATCCCAGTTCATGCAATTTTTCCTGACTGTGTTTGGGTGTTGATGGACAGAATGGCCGCCACTACATTAACAGTTACTGCACTTTCAGTCATTCGCATTACTTGTAAAGCACTTTATGACACAGTGTGTAATATATGAATTCTGCAAAGAGTGAATGTGTAATATAGATCAAGGGCGTACTCACGACCAGTCAGAAACACCTTTCCTCTGGGTGAGACCTCTTATTCAGGCGACAAGAGGGTAATTCAGACTCCACACCCATTCAGTTCTTGGCTTTGCATATGAAACTGAGATGTTCACAGAGTTAAAAGCGATGGTGTTCTGGCAATGTGTGGGACACCTGACCATTAAGAGCAGAAGTGAGACCAGTACAACCCATATCTTTCAGGCCCTCAAACAGCTATCAAATGCTAAAGGCTTTGGTCATCACTTCAGTGGGCAGGATTTGAACCTGCAGCTTAGAGGTGAAAGGTTTCTTACGCACTGCTAGCCCTCTGAACCACCCAGCCAATCATAATAAGCAATGCACCCTGCTGCTTCTCTTACTCTCTGGCAACATACATCACAATCCTGGCCCTACAGGGCTGACGCAGGTCAGGGTGAACAACAATGGCGCTCTAAAACTAGCCTCCATAAGTATCTGTAATCTCTCACCAAAGGAAGACCAGCTCCAAGCATGAGTCTGCCAGCATAAACTGGATGTACTCTCTATTCAGTTCAAGTCTATTGCAGGAAAAAACTCCATTGAGCAGGCTCATTTACAAGTAGGTCCTGGTTACAATGCACTGACAGTTAAAAACATGGAATTATCATGGAAACATGGCTCATCACAAAAATCCCTGACTCGGCCCTATTTCTTAATGGGTACACCCTCTTCAGGTTAGATAGAGTCAGCAAAAAAGGTGGTGGCTGCCTCATCTACCTAAAAGATACTCTCTGAGGCCACACTCTCCTCCAAAGTAACATCACATTACTGATGCCACCTACCAACTACCTGGGTACTCCTCCCACCGCCTGGACAGACCTGGCAAAAAAAGGGGGGTGGAGTAGCTATGTCCGTCAAGTAACCCCTATCAGCTACCACAGTTCTCTGCTCTGACCCAACCTCTCCCAGTGAATGGCTTATCACCGAACTCACCCTGGGAACTAGCAAAAAACTCTACATCGGGTGCTGCTACAATCCCCCTACAGCTGGAACCAAAGGCTTAAACAGCTTCCTCTCTGGCCTGGACTCCATATCCCCACACAGAGACTCAATTCTCTTGTGTGATCTCAATCTAAACTGGCTCAGTTCCCACCAGCCTGACTATGCCTCCCTTCTAAAACAATACAACCTGGCCCAAACTATTAACCTTCCCACAAGGCAGAGCTCTCGCAAGGGCACACAGACACTCCTGGATTGGACTGTAACTAACTGGGAGGACTGTGTCCTGCATGCTGGTGCCATAGCTGACTCCATTAGCGATCGCTCCCCTATGTACCTTCTCTGGTCATCCAAACTTAAATGGCCCCTGCCCAAATACCTGTTTTTCCATAACTTCAGAATCCCAAACACCCCTGTCCTTCTCTCTGAGGCATGGGCACTGGACTGGTCAACCGCTTTCTCAGAATCAAATGCGACTCAGGCAGCATCCATGTTCACTCAAGCTCTCCTGACTCTACAGGACAAGCATTTTCCTGTCACCACCAGAAGGGTGAGGGGTAGCTACTCGCAATGGGTCACGAAAGACCTCCTTACCTTCATAAAAGACAGGGACCGTGCCTGGTCACCCTATAAAGCATTCCCCATCCATGACCCTATGGGATGATTACTGGCATTGGAGGAACCTTTGCAAACACCTGGCCAAAGCTCTCAAACAGACACATTTTTGCAATCTCCAGCAAACTAACCTCAGGGACTCTAAACAATTCTGGGCATCCATTGGCTCGCTACTAAGCTCCCCCCCCCCAGTAAGCCTGTCCCACAGCTACACACTACTATTGGCCTCATTACTGATCCACAAGAAGTGGCCAAGGCCCTCAATGACAAATTCTCTGACCTTTCTATGTACTTGAGCAAACTCCCAAATGACATGAAAAAACCCTGTCCCCCTGCATGCCCCCACAACCACCCACCGGGCCTACCTCTCAACCTCCACCTCCACCCTTTTCTTCAAAATACTCTCACACACTGACATAGCTAAACTCCTAAAGAGCCTCCAAAACCACAGCTCCCCTGGAGCAGATGGATTATCCCCTGTCTTCCTTAGACTTATTTCCCCTGCCATAATCACCCCCCTACCATTAATTTTCAACCTCGCCCTGACCACTTCCTCCATGCCCGATACATGGAAAACCGCTAAGGTCATTCCCATTCATAAAGCCGGGGACCCACACTCCACAGACAACTGTAACCCCTAGGTGGCGCTATCCCAAGGTCTACTACCCCTGCCTGCTTGGCTAGTTGCAGGTTAAGGGGCCTGGGTACTGAAACGGGTGCCTCCACCCAGAGGACAGGGTTGTTAGTAGCAAGCCTAACCTAGGTACAGCCCTCCGGGACAGTGTAACCCCCCCCCTTTCCCCTCTAGTGGCCTAGACAATATGCAACAAACTCTTTTACAGTAGCCCCTATTCAGCATACAAATCCCACAGTTTGCACTTACCACCAGGGCTGGTTCCACCAGTTCAACCCTGGAGACCCCCTGTAAAACAAGGTTAGGCACAGCAAATAACAGTACAGTGCTTTTGGTACAAACTGGAACCACAGTCAGATTAAATGCACAAAGAGTTAGATCTGATTTATTCAGGGGAATTGAACAAGGGAGGGGCATAATCAGGTTGATTGATTCTAAAACTGATCTAGTCAGGCAATTATGCATGCAGTTTTAGTCCCTGCACAGTCACATGCTCTGGGTACCCAGTCGGAAGTATGGTGGGCTAGCCTGGAACGGTGCACAGGGTAGGCCGGCATCGCAACTGGTTGGGGCCCTGTGATGAAAAGAAAAGGCATGCACAACCACACACAATTTGTAATCCAGAGCCAGGTGGCTCAGTTTGTGAAGATTAGGCAAAACAAATCAGATGGCACACTTTGATTGAGCTGTTGTTGCAGTAAACTTCCCTGGTGTTTACTCACGCTACCCAGTACAGGACACAGGATGGACGAAATGGAGACTGCAGGATGACTTGCTGGTTTTCCAGGAAAAGCAGAGCCCACACGATTCACCGAGGTGCCGTTCCTGTTCGAGATGTTGAGCAGGGGGCTGATCCCCAGGCAGGTCTCTCATCAATGGTGTTCTCTGCACCTGAAGTAGCTGGCTGGGCCAGTGTGGCAGGGCCCAGGCCAGGTAAGACAGTTCAGATATCAGTCCAGCAAGGCTGGATGCAGCATCCAGCAGGCATGGCACAAATTAAACAGTGGTGAACCAAATCGCGACCCACTAATAGCAAACAGCACATTTATAGTAAAGCAATCACCATACCACAATGTGGATAGTAGTCCGGCAGCAATATTAGTGTCTCTGAGCTACACCCGGAATTCTATGGTAACTGGATGTCCTGACAAGCCGATCGCGTACAGCAAATCTTTGGTCTTCTTCATGTTTAAATCTGTTCACTCTTCAGTGGCTTCGTCACACTCCAATTCAGATACAGTCCGATTGTTAAACCTTTCAAAGGATTCCCTCTTGAGGGACAGCAGGCAGACAGGCTAAACTCAGCTTTTCCACCAATCTCCTGCACGAACTACGCAGGAGCAGCTGCTTGAATCACTCGAGCTGTTCACTCTCCAAATTCTACCTCCAGAATGGTTCACTGCAGCAGGCAGCTTGGGAATTTCCCTTCGGTCCAAAAGGTTCTGGTTGGTTGATCCATCAGTCTGTCAAAGCAAGGGCTCCCCTCCAGGTCCATTTAGGTGCCAAAGTCTCAAAACTACAATTCCTACAGAAATTCACTCCCACAAGACCCCTGGGGGCAGACTCCATTTTAGGGCCCTCAAAGATACTGATTGGTCCAAATAAGCAGTCCAGGACCAAGATGGTGATGATAAACAGAACTGTCCATGCTGCAAAGAAGGCAGGTTAGACAAACTACAATATCATTACTATTACAATAGATAATCAGCAAATAAGTACAGCTTCTAACAGAGCTCCCTCTGTACAAATAGCGATGGCAGAATGGAGCGATTATGTGGCAGCCTGGGCAGGACTCGAGCATAGAAACACTCAGCCCTCTACCAGATTAAATAAGCACCACATTATAGGCAGCTCTTAAAGAGACAGAGCACAGAGGCATTAAGGCACTCTCAAACAACACTTTTAAAACACTAAGACACAGGATACCAGCCTGGCAGTGGACATTTAGGCACACCCAAGGAAGACTTTCTGGAACCCCCCATTTGTAGGGGGGTTACACAACTATTGCTCGATCTCCATCCTTCCTCACCTAAGCAAGCTACTTGAAAAAGCAGTCCACCACCAACTTGCTGACTACATAGGTAAGTATGACCTACTATGTAGCCAACAATACACCTTCCGTAAGAATCATGCCACCACCACTGCCCTTGCACTCCTAACTGACCACATCCTCACAAACAAGGACTGTGGAAATGCAACTGGCACAGTCTTCGCTGACCTCTCCAAAGCCTTCGACCTGGTCAACCACGTGCTCCTCCTCTCCAAATTGCATACCTTGGCTGCTCTCCAGAGGTCACCACCTGGTTCAGAAGCTACCTTACAGGGCACTCCCAGTTTGTGTGCATTAGTCTGGCCCGCTCGCCCACCCTGCCTGTCTCTACTGGGGTCCCCCAAGGCTCTATCCTGGGACCACTCCTTTTCTCCTTATTCATTAACTCCCTTCCCGGGGATAGTCTCAACTGTCACTCAATCCTTTACACTGATGACCTTGTGCTCTTCTCCAGTGGAAAGTCTCCTACCCTCATCTCTGCAGCCCTCTCACAAAATTACACCACAGCTCACAACTGGTTCTCTGACAACCTCCTTCTGGTCAATGCCAAAAAAACAAAAACAATGTTGTTCGGATCTAAGCCCTTCCTAACTAAATGCAAATCTAACCTACACCTAATCATCACTTCCCCTGTTGGCCATGCCCTAGAGGATATCAAACACTTCAAATATGTAGGAGTTGTGCTTGACCATTCCCCTTCCTTTACAGAGCACATAAACTCCCTGGTTCTAATGTTTCACCAAAAACTAGGGGCTGCCTACAGATACCGGCAATACCTCACCCCTGAGACCTGCCATGCCATCATCCAAGGAAACCTGCTACCTATCCTGGACTACTTCTCCACTCTCCCATCTACTCCAGGACCTCTGCATCCACCATGGCAAAACTATCAGTAGCATATAACAGTGCCTGCCGCTTCTCCCTGCTGGCCCCTTTCTTCATGCACCACTATGCACTTTACACTACACTGGGGTGGCTCCTACTACAAGTCTGCTTTGACCTTGCACTGTACAGTTTTATTGATTCTGCCATCCGTATTGGCCAGAAATTCCCTCTTGCTCCCCTTCTCACCACCCAAACCTCACACCGCTGCCTACACTCCTCCAGTATTCCCTCCCTGAAAATCCCCAGGGTAGCCACGAACATGGGCGCTAGAGCCCTGTCTGTAGCAGCCCCCACACTATGGAACAAGCTGCACACTGAACTGCGCACTATAAACACTCACTGCCAGTTCAAGACTCGCCTTAAAGACTGGCTTCTGTTGGCATCCACCTGCCACTGCTTTAAGGACTAGCCCCCCCCCTTATAGGTTCCAGGGGTAGGGCCACATAGGTTCTCTTATTTACTGAAACTGTGCCACCATGAGCCTTACTTTGCTTTGTTATTTGTTGTCCCTCAACTACTGGCACCATGTATTGTCAAATGTAACAACTGTAACCTTTCACTGTGTATTACCTGCTCTTGTTATTTTGATGTTTCTACTCTGTGCCGCCTTCCGTGGCCCGGGTTGTGCCTGAAAACGGTCCCTGGGATTAGTGCACCTATCTGGTTAACAAAGTCATAAACAAATAAAATAAATAAAAAAATGACTTGGGTAATGAGATCCAGATCCTAGCCATTGGGATACTGCTTGGTAACCACAGCAAATCTTCAGCTGTACTATCAGTCTACATACCCCCCCCCCGAGAACAAACTCGCGGATTTAGCAAGTTAATTGACTTCATAAAATACCTTCACCATAACTGGGAAGTTGCAGTCCTAGGACATTTTAATATTAACTGGCTGTCCCATGAGGCAGTCCTCTTCAAGGATACCCTATCCAGCATATGCATATCTCAAATGGCGGATGCCCCGACCAGGATTAATTACTGGACCAGTACAAAAACCTTGCACGACTGAGTCCTCATGAACCACCCTGAGAGAATCTCTGACATCTCAGTCCTTGCTGACTCCCTTTGTGGTCACCCACTGCACAGCGAGACCACAACAGTGAAACCCGAAAAAAGACCATTACAGCGAAAGTCACTGTAATGGTCCAGATTTCACCAATGCAGCTTCTCCCGGTGTTCTGCCCCTTCCCTGAAACAACTCCAACCTGGAGTTGATAACATATAAATGCGGGGCGTGCAGGGGGCATAACCCTCTGCAAAAAACACTTTGGTTCTTGAGGGCACAATACCATGTGACGGCATTGTGCCGTCACTCTACAGGATGTCGGCATATTTGCTGTCGATGAACAGTGGTGCTTCCCTCACTTAGTGACCACTCCCCAGTTGCATGCCTTTGGGCCAACAAAACCTCAAACCCTCACCCTAACTCAGCCACATGTCGGGTCCTCAAAAAAGGTTGGCTAAGTTCATTCAAGTTCCATCTCAAACAGCTTGACTGGTCCCTCCTCTATACCCTTCAGGATGTTGATCAAGCGCTAGATTACTCTATCACCACCTCTAATGCAGTCTGTGACATCTATGCACCAGTAGAAAAACATAAATTAAAGGGTGGTAATAATACCTGGATCACCCAAATGCTCCTAGATGTTATGGGAACTAGAAACCATCTCTGGCACTGAGCAAAAGCCACTGGCAAAATAACTGACCTCTAACGGTATAGGGCAGCAAGAAACCCATGTACACGTGAGGTCAGGCTAGCCAAAGTAAAATACTTTCAAGACAGCCTCAGTAAAACATGGGGGAATGGTAAACAATTCTGTATTAATTTAAAAGAACTCACAGGAAAGGACAACAAAACCTCCCCCTCTATGCTTCTAGTAAATGGGACAATCACTCAGGACGCTAAAACAATAGTAGGCACTTTCAAAATTGCCTTCTCTGATCTTAGCCACATTCTCCCTCCTGTCTTCATAGATGACTAAGTACAACTCGGAAAATACCCCATCTGTCCCTAACATACCCCCTACTGGAATCCCTCCATATTACTCCAAGCGAATCTCCCAATCTGAAGCCAAAAAATACCTCCAGATATAGTAGTGACTCCCTCGACCTAAAACTACTTGCCCTTTCCCTTGATGAAATAGTACCGCCACTCACCAAAATACTAAACTTATCTCTCAGATATGCACAATTCCCCAAGAGGTGGAACTCCACGGTGGTTACACCAATACACGAAAGTGGAGATTGAGCACTCCATGCTAACTACTGGCCCATCTCTATCCTACCCCTTCTCTCTAAGGCCCTTGAACACATTGTCTCAGACCAACTAGTGGACTACCTTACTAGGTACAATATCCAGTGTCCCCAGCAACATGGTTTCCAGAAGGCCCACAGCACCACCACAGCGCTACTTGAATACTCTGGGCCCAATTTTAGAAGGGATATGCCTGGCGTAACTTGACTTGTGCCATAAAAAATGGTGCAAGTAGCAAGTTATGCCACCAGTTACGTCATTTGGTATTCAGCAAAACAGCCTGCGACATGTCGCAGGCTGCTTGCGCCAAAGTGAACTTACACCACCAGTTACACCCTAAACCCCCTGCAACATGATGCCAGGGGGTTTACAGCAGCTGTTGGACCCTATTCTGGAAGGGCAGCAACAAAGTCCCCAGATCTGCTATTCTAGACCAACCCCCGGAGGACATCCGTCGAAGTGTACTTACGCCCTACGGGGGTTGTGCAGATCCACCACCGGGCCGGCTCCCAATACATGTGCCCTCCTCCCATGTCCAAAACACCCACAGTATATGCCCCACAGGGCATCTCTTACCCCCTCAGCCCCGAACCCCCAACCCTGTAAAAGCTCTGCAGGGCTGCTGTGTCCCCCAGCCTCCAATCCCCCGATACTGTAATTTCCCCACAGGGCATCTCTCACTCCTCCAGCCCCTGATCCTCCAAACTGTACTAGCCCCACAGGGCTGCTCACTTCCCCACACCATCAATAGCCCACAGAGGCAGCTCTCCCCAGGACCCATTCCTCAACCCCAAAACATAGGTCTGCAGTGCCTAAACAGTAAAAGTATTAATTCACCAAGATCCTGGTAGTCTAGTGGCCCCTCCCCCCCACTCAGCAGTGCCAGTCCATCCCGCACCCCTCGACCCATCCTCAGCCAGCAACTGGCACAGCGCACCTCACCATGGCCACACACCGACTGAGCTTTGAGCGCAGTATTGTAGATACATGCTCAATGAATGAATTTACCGTCAGTCATTCATTGAGCGCATATATACAGTACGCGTTCCTACGGAGCTCAGTCGGTGGCTGGCTGTGGTGGTGAGAGGTGGGCTGTGCCAGTCACCGGCTGGGGATGGGTCGGGGGTTATGGGGTGGACTGGCACTGCTGGGTGGGGGTGAGGGGCCACTAGACTACAGGGATCTTGGTGAGTTATTATTTATTTACAGTTTGCGGCACTGCAGAGACCTGTGTTTCAGGGTCGGGGAACGGGTCCTGAGGGGACAGATCTGTCCTGTGAGGCTATTACTGGTGTTGTGGTTCAGGGGCTGGGGGTGTGGAGCAGCCTCCGCCTAGTACACTATGGGGGATCGGGGCTGGGGGTGAGAGATCCCCTATGGGGCAATTACAGTATTGGGGATTGGGGCTGGGGGACACAGCAGCTCTGCAGGGCTTTGACAGGGTTGGGGATTCGAGGGCTGGGGGAACACAGCAGCCCTGTGGGGCTTTCCGGCCATGGGGCCATTTCCGCACATGCGCTCCCCAGCTGGAGGGATGTGACCTGTGACATGCCCAATGGTTATGCCCCACATTTGGCACAGCTATACACATGTTGCAAATCGCAGGACTTAGCTGCGGGAACCCTGCCCATTACAGAATCGGTTGCAGAGTCCTTGACTCAATTGCACCCCTCGCATGTTGCAACTTGCGACATGCATGGGGTGCTTCTAGAATTGCAGCCACTGACTTTATCCATGAGGCTCTTGATAGCAGTCAAATCATGTGGTCAATATACGTTGACCTCACTAAAGCATTTGACACTGTCAATCATAGTATTTTTCTCAGTAAATGACTTGCTATTGGACTATCTCCAGAAATTGTGGGTTGGTTTAAAAACTACATTGATCACAGAACACAAGTAAAAATAAATGGTATCCTCTCAGATAGCAGGCAGGTGACCACTGATATCCCACAAGGTTCCATTCTGGGCCCTCTTTTATTCAGCCTGTTCCTCCAACACCCTCCCCAGGGTCTGCCAAGAAAAAATCCTATTCTATGCAGATGATGCAGCCATTTTCTCCAGTAGGCCACACCATCAGCTGCTAGAAACTAAGCTTCAAGAAGGTTTCTCTATAATTGAGAAGTGGTTTAATCACAACAAACTCCTTCTGAACTACAAAGAATCAAATGTAATGCTGCTTGCAAGCCCTCAAAGCAAACAGAAATCCAGCCAGCTGTCTATTCTTAATAACAAACACAAACCTCTAGACCAGGTTAGCACCTTTAAGTACCTAGGCATCATACTAGATAGCACCCTCTCCTATGCCCATCATATAGATCATGTTGGAACGACAGTCAGCACCAGAATCGGATTACTCTATAGGCACTGGCACAGCATGACCACTGAAGCTTTGTCTCTGGTAGTTACAAGCTCAGTACTCTCCGTTATTGATTACAGATTAATTGTGCATTGCACTGTTATTGATTACAGGCTAGTTGTGCATTGCACTGTTATTGATTACGGGCTAGTTGTGCATTGCACTGTTATTGATTACAGGCTAGTTGTGCATTGCACTGTTATTGATTACAGTCTAGTTGTGCATTGCACTGTTATTGATTACAGGCTAGTTGTGCATTGCACCGTTATTGATTACGGACTAGTTGTGCATTGCACTGTTGTTGATTACGGGCTAGTTGTGCATTGCACTGTTGTTGATTACGGGCTAGTTGTGCATTGCACTGTTATTCATTACGGGCTAGTTGTGCATTGCATCATTGTAGATTACGGGCTAGTTGTGCATTGCACAGTTATTGATTATGGGCTAGTTGTGCATTGCACTGTTGTTGATTACGGGCTAGATGTGCATTGCACTGTTACTGATTATGGGCTAGTTGTGTATTGATTACGGGCTAGTTGTGCATTGCACTGTTACTGATTACTGGCTAGTTGTGTATTGCACTGTTGTTGATTACGGGCAAGTTGTGCATTGCACTGTTATTGATTACAGACTAGTTGTGCATTGCACTGTTGTTGATTACTGGCTAGCTGTGCATTGCACTGTTGTTGATTACGGGCTAGTTGTGCATTGCACTGTTATTGATTACGGGCTAGTTCTGCATTGCACTGTAATTGATTACGGGCTAGTTGTACATTGCACTGTTACTTGATTACAGGCTAGTCGTGTATCGCACTGTCATTGATTACGGGCTAGTTGTGCATTGCACTGTTGATTACTGGCCAGATGTGCATTGCACTGTTATTGATTATGGGCTAGTTGTGTATTGCACTGTTGTTGATTACGGGCTAGTTGTGCATTGCACTGTTATTGATTACGGGCTAGTTGTGCATTGCACTGTTATTGATTATGGGCTAGTTGTGCATTGCACCGTTATTCATTATGGCTAGTTGTGCATTGCACCATTATTCGTTATGAGCTAGTTGTGCATTGTACCGTTATTGATTATGGGCTAGTTGTGCATTGTGTCATTGTTGATTATGGGCTAGTTGTGCATTGCACCATTATTGATTATGGGCTAGTTGCGCATTGCACTATCGATTATGGGCTAATTCTGCATTCCACTGTTACTGATTACAGGCTAGTTGTGCATTGCACTGTTATTGATTACAGGCTAGTTGTGCATTGCACCATTATTGATTATGAGCTAGTTGTGCATTGCAATGTTATTGATTACAGGCTAGTTGTGCATTGCACTGTTATTGATTACGGGCTAGTTCTGCATTGTGCTGTTATTGATTACAGGCTAGTTGTGCATTGTGCTGTTACTGATTATGGGTCAGTTGTGCATTGCACCATAATTCAATACAGCCAGTTGTGCATTGCACTATTATTCATTACAAGCTAGTTGTGCATTATACCGTTATTGATTATGGGCTAGTTGTGCATTGTGTCATTGATGATTACGGGCTAGTTGTGCATTGCACTATTATTGATTATGGGCAAGTTGCGCATTGCACTGTTATTGATTGTGGGCTAGTTCTGCATTCCACTGTTAGTGACTACAGGCTAGTTGTGCATTGCACCGTTATTGATTATGGGCTAGATGTGCATTGCACCGTTATTGATTATGGGCTAGTTGTGCATTGCACTGTTATTGATTATGGGCAAGTTGTGCATTGAACTGTTATTGATTATGGGCTAGTTGTACATTGCATCATTGTTGATTATGGGCTAGTTGTGCATTGCACTGTTATTGATTACGGGCTAGTTGTGCATTGCAATGTTATTCATTACAGGCTAGTTGTGCATTGCACTGTTTTTGATTACGGACTAGTTGTGTATTGCACTGTTGTTGATTATGGGCTAGTTGTGCATTGCACTGTTATTGATTATGGGCTAGTTGTGCATTGCACTGTTGTTGATTACGGGCTAGTTGTGCATTGCACTGTTATTGATTACGGGCTAGTTGTGCATTGCACTGTTATTGATTACGGGCTAGTTGTGCATTGCACTGTTATTGATTACGGGCTAGTTGTTGCATTGCACTGTTGTTGATTACGGGCTAGTTGTGCATTGCACTGTTGTTGATTACAGGCTAGTTGTGTATTGCACTGTTATTGATTATGGGCTAGTTGTGCATTGCACTGTTATTGATTACGGGCTAGTTGTTCATTGCACTGTTGTCGATTATGGGCTAGTTGTGTATTGCACTGTTGTTGATTACAGGCCAGTTGTGCATTGCACTGTTGCTGATTACGGGCTAGTTGTGTATTGCACTGTTGTTTATTACGGGCTAGTTGTGCATTGCACTGTTATTGATTATGGGCTAGTTGTGTATTGCACTGTTGTTGATTACGGGCTTGTTGTGTATTGCACTGTTACTGATTACAGGCTAGTTGTGCATTGCAATGCTACTGATTGCAGGCTAGTTGTGCATTGCACTGTTGTTGATTACAGGCTAGTTGTGTATTGCACTGTTATTGATTACGGGCTAGTTGTGCAGTGCACTGTTATTGATTGCGGGCTAGTTTTGCATTGCACTATTGTTGATTACGTGCTAGTTGTGCATTGCACTGTTGTTGATTACGGGCTAGTTGTGTATTGCACTGTTATTGATTACGGGCTAGTTGTGCATTGTACTGTTGTTGATTACGGGCTAGTTGTGCATTGCACTGTTATTGATTACGGGCTAGTTGTGCATTGCACTGTTATTGATTATGGGCTTGTGTATTGCACTGTTACTGATTACAGGCTAGTTGTGCATTGCATTGTTACTGATTGCAGGCTAGTTGTGCATTGCACTGTTGTTGATTACAGGCTAGTTGTGCATTGCACTGTTGTTGATTACGGGCTAGTTGTGCAGTGCACTGTTATTGATTGCAGGCTAGTTTTGCATTGCACTGTTGTTGATTACGGGCTAGTTGTGCATTGCACTGTTGATTACGGGCTAGTTGTGTATTGCACTGTTATTGATTATGGGCTAGGTGTGTATTGCACTGTTATTGATTATGGGCTAGTTGTGCATTGCACTGTTATTGATTATGGGCTAGTTGGTCATTGCACTGTTATTGATTATGGGCTAGTTGTGCATTGCACTGTTGTTGATTACAGGCTAGTTGTGTATTGCACTGTTGTTGATTACGGGCTAGTTGTGCAGTGCACTGTTATTGATTGCGGGCTAGTTTTGCATTGCACTATTGTTGATTACATGCTAGTTGTGCATTGCACTGTTGTTGATTACGGGCTAGTTGTGTATTGCACTGTTATTGATTACGGGCTAGTTGTGTATTGCACTGTTATTGATTACGGGCTAGTTGTGCATTGCACTGTTGTTGATTATGGGCTAGTTGTGCATTGCACTGTTATTGATTATGGGCTAGTTGTGTATTGCACTGTTGCTGATTATGGGCTAGTTGTGCATTGCACTGTTATTGAGTACAGGCTAGTTGTGCATTGCACTGTTATTGATTATGGGCTTGTGTATTGCACTGTTATTGATTATGGGCTAGTTGTGCATTGCACTGTTATTGATTACAGGCTAGTTGTGCATTGCACTGTTGTTGATTACGGGCTAGTTGTGATTGCACTGTTGTTGATTACGGGCTAGTTGTGCAGTGTACCTGTTATTGATTGTGGGCTAGTTTTGCATTGCACTGTTGTTGATTACGGGCTAGTTGTGCATTGCACTGTTATTGATTACGGGCTAGTTGTGTATTGCACCATTGTTGATTACGGGCTAGTTGTGCATTGCACTGTTATTGATTACAGGCTAGTTTTGCATTGCACTGTTGTTGATTACGGGCTAGTTGTGCATTACACTGTTGATTACGGGCTAGTTGTGTATTGCACTGTTATTAATTATGGGCTAGGTGTGTATTGCACTGTTATTGATTACGGGCTAGTTGTGCATTGCAGTGTTATTGATTACAGGCTAGTTGTGCATTGCACTGTTATTGATTATGGGCTTGTTGTGCATTGCGCTGTTATTGATTATGGGCTAGTTGTGTGTTGCACCATTATTCATTATGGCTAGTTGTGCATTGCACCATTATTCATTACGGGCTAGTTGTGCATTGTACTGTTATTGATTATGGGCTAGTTGTGCATTGCACTGTTATTGATTATGGGCTAGTTGTGCATTGCACTGTTATTGGTTACAGGCTTGTTGTGCATTGCACTGTTATTGGTTACAGGCTTGTTGTGCATTGCACTGTTATTGATTATGGGCTAGTTGTGCATTGTACTGTTATTGATTATGGGCTAGTTCTGCACTGCACTGTTGTTGATTATGGGCTAGTTGTGCATTGCACTGTTATTGATTATGGGCTAGTTGTTCATTGCACTGTTGTCGATTACGGGCTAGTTGTGCATTGCACTGTTGTTGATTATGGGCTAGTTGTGCATTGCACTGTTATTGATTAGGGGTTAGTTGTGCATTGCACTGTTATTGATTACGGGCTAGTTGTGCATTGCACTGTTATTGATTATGGGCTTGTTGTGTATTGCACTGTTACTGATTACAGGCTAAGTTGTGCATTGCACTGTTACTGATTGCAGGCTAGTTGTGCATTGCACTGTTGTTGATTACATGCTAGTTGTGCATTGTACTGTTATTGATTATGGGCTAGTTGTGCAGTGCACTGTTATTGATTGCAGGCTAGTTTTGCATTGCACTGTTGTTGATTACTGGCTAGTTATGCATTGCACTGTTGATTACGGGCTAGTTGTGCATTGCACTGTTGTTGATTACAGACTAGTTGTGTATTGCACTGTTGTTGATTATGGGCTAATTGTGCATTGCACTGTTATTGATTACGGGCTAGTTGTGCATTGCACTGTTGATTACTGGCTAGTTGTGCATAGCACTGTTATTGATTATAGGCTAGTTGTGTATTGCACTGTTGTTGATTATGGGCTAGTTGTGCATTGCACTGTTGTTGATTACGGGCCAGTTGTGCATTGCACTGTTGTTGATTACGGGCTAGCTGTGTATTGCACTGTTGTTGATGACGGGCTAGTTGTGCATTGCACTGTTATTGATTACGGGCTAGTTGTGCATTGCACTGTTATTGATTACAGGCTAGTTGTGCATTGCACTGTTATTGATTACAGGCTAGTTGTGCATTGTGCTGTTATTGATTACAGGCTAGTTCTGCATTGCACCGTTATTCATCATGGCTAGTTGTGCATTGCACTGTTATTGATTACGAGCTAGTTGTGCATTGCACTGTTATTGATTATGGGCTAGTTGTGCATTGCATCATTGTTGATTATGGGCTAGTTGTGCATTGCACTGTTATTGATTACAGGCTTGTTGTGCATTGCGCTGTTATTGATTACAGGCTGGTTCTGCATTGCACCTTTATTCATCATGGCTAGTTGTGCATTGCACTATTATTGATGACGGGCTAGTTGTGCATTGCACTGTTATTGATTATGGGCTAGTTGTGCATTGCATCATTGTTGATTACGGGCTAGTTTTGTATTGCACTGTTATTGATTATGGGCTAGTTGTGCATTGCACTGTTGTTGATTACGGGCTAGTTGTGCATTGCACTCTTATTGATTATAGGCTAGTTGTGCATTGTATTGTTATTGATTAAGGGCTAGTTGTGTATTGATTACAGGCTAGTTGTGCATTGCACTGTTATTGATTATGGGCTAGTTGTATATTGCACTGGTGTTGATTACAGGCTAGTTGTGCATTGCACTGTTATTGATTACGGGCTAGTTCTGCATTGCACTGTTGTTGATTACAGGCTAGTTGTGCATTGCACTGTTATTGATTACGGGCTAGTTGTGTATTGCACTGTTACTGATTACGGGCTAGTTGTGCATTGCACTGTTGTTGATTACGGGCTAGTTGTGCATTGCACTGTTATTGATTATGGGCTAGTTGTGCATTGCACTGTTATTGATTATGGGCTTGTTGTGTATTGCACTGTTACTGATTACAGGCTAATTGTCCATTGCACTGTTACTGATTGCAGGCTAGTTGTGCCTTGCACTGTTGTTGATTACAGGCTAGTTGTGCATTGCACTGTTATTGATTATGGGCTAGTTGTGCAGTGCACTGTTATTGATTATGGGCTTGTTGTGTATTGCACTGTTACTGATTACAGGCTAGTTGTGCATTGCACTGTTATTGATTTTATTTTTCTATATTTATTTAGTTTTTGTTGACCGGGTAAGTGCACTAGGCAAATCCTGCGTATTTTCAGACACGACTCTGGGGAGGGGGATACAGATGAATGCCAACTGACCTTGAACCAGATGAAGCTGTTGGAGGTATGGGCTATTTGTGCATTGCACTGTTATTGATTACGGGCTAGCTGTGCATTGCACTGCCACTGATACTGCTCTGAAAAGGGTCAGAACAGCCCTAAACAAATCATGCAGGCTGGCACTAGATGTGCACAGGCTCTCACACACATGTGACATATATGCCCAGACCAAGTGGCTAAACCTCCAAAGAAGGATTAAGGATACATTTCCTTATGAAATTATTGTGAAGGTTACTATGAGTATCCAGTATGTAAACTACTAGGTTATATTTAGAAAATGTTTTCAGTAAGACAGAGAAATACATTTAAAATTGTGATGTGGAGGCATCCATTTTGTGGACAGGAAGGGTGCTGTGATGATGTCACTGCCTTACCAGCTCTAGCAGTATGCAATTAAGCAGGTTTAAACGAACTGCTCCTACTGGCAGAGATCCTGTTCTATCATGAAGAGAAGCACTGGATTCTTTTCTTGCACTCTGCCAAACATAAAATCCTGGGTGTTCCTCAGAATATAACAGAATCTCTGACAGCACAGTCAAACTGTTCTCACCTGCTGCACTGCACACTGTTAACACTGGTGAGGCAGTGACATCATCACAACACCCTTCCTGTCCACAAAATGGACGTCTCCACATCCTATTTAAAAAGTATTTTTATGTCTTACTGAAAACATTTGCTAAATATAACGCAGCAATTTACATACTGGATCTTCATAGTAACCTTAACAATAATTTCATAAGGAAACATATGGATTCCCTTTAAATACCAGGTGTGCCTCTTTGGGAAAAACATATCTTTGGTTTAACAATGTCAGCCATTCAAAACCTCCTTAAACCTGCAACAAACTCATACCAGACACAGAGGTAAAACAAGAAATGTCCTCCACATCCCCATTCGTCGCACTGCCCCAGCCCAGCTGTCCTTTACTTATAGGGCACTCCAATGGCTTATGAACTCCCTTCTGACGTTGTTAATGTGCCAAAGCTCGGTACCTTTAAGAATGCACTCTTCCAACACCTAACTGCTCTAGGTACCTGTGACTGCATGTCCTAATCCCGGCTACCCCACTCCCCCTTATCCCATCCTATCTTCCCAGCTCGTTTGATTCTTCCACTCTCCCCTCTTCCCCTACTCTTTCCACTCTCACTCCCACTCTTTCCAATCACACATCTCCTTCTGTCTCCATTTCATCACCCCTCCCATTACTGCCCCCTCTTACCCCTCTCCCTGCTCTACCACCTTGCCACCAGCCCCACCCATTTCCTTAACTCCCTATCTACTCCTTTCCCATAACATCCTGACAAACACAATCTCTGTCTGTCATCTATTTCTCACCTCCTTACCCAAATATTCCACTTCCCATGTCTTCTGTCTCAGCACAGCTTGACTTCTATAGGTGCATTATCATTTATTTCTGTACATACTCTTGTGTAAATATTTTTAACTTATCCCATTATTTTTTTGTTTTTACCAATTACTGTCTTCACTTGTAAATTGTCTTTGATGTGGAACCTTAGTAAATGAGCTTTTTGCTCAAAGGTGATACTCCTAGAAAATAAATAAATAACTAGAGGAGAGGGACTTGGTTTCATAGCAACCAGTTTTTATATATACTGTATCTCAAAGCACTTTACAAGCTATTACAAGCTATGAATAAAGCATGCAGTGTTACTACCTTGAAACTTGATCTCATCAGATCTCAGAAGCTAAGCAGGGTCAGGCCTAGTCAGTAGTCGGATGGGAGACCTCCAGTGAACACCAGGTGCTGCAGCAAAAGGTGCTGGTAGCTCTGCAGGGGGCACATGCCACTTGGTTAAAAGTAACCATTATCAATGCCCCAGTGCAGTGTTTGGGGGAGACTGCTTTCGTGAGGTGCCGTCATTCAGATACAACATTAAACGAGGTCCCGACTGGCTGTTCTGGTGGTTGTTCAAGTGGATATCAAATATCCCATGGCATTTTTCAAAAAGTGTAGATGAATTTCCCCAGTGTCCTGGTGAGATTTCTCCCTTTCACTGACAAAAAAAAAACACCAACAGCTTACCCTGCTTCACTATCACATCAGTTTTCATCTGACTCCCACTCCTCTGGCACAAGGCTGAAAACAAGAAATACTTCTTAGACCTCCTCTCATGGTTAAAAAACAAAACTAAACAAACAAACATATATCAACCAGTAGATGAGCAAGGGAGCTTACGTTTGATTTGGAGATAAGCAGCATGCAGAATTCCACCAGTGTAATTTGTGTGGAATGGCAACTGCGCCTACAAAATGCTTTTTGAAATTTCTTTTTAAATTCTGCAGAATTCCAAAAAGCGTTTTTATGTGAACCATGGAGTAACTTTCCATAGGTTAAAAATAAACCATTTAATCATTTTCTGTAGATTGTGGAAAAGGAATTGGTGCTGTAGCTTTTCACTTTCAAAAATCCTGAATTCAGCTATAGACAGAATTCCAAGGAATGTTCAGAAATTCTGTGGAATTCCATTCTGTCGGAATTAGAAAATTACTACAGCGCTTTGATTCAACCAGTCATCACTGAGGATTTGCCTGGGCACGAGGCTCTCTTACATCCATAAACACACCTCACACCTAGCACAGCATTTGAAACTGTGGAACATTTCATTTTTTTTTCTTCCAACATACGGGCCTGATATTCAAACTGCACGAAGTGGAGCCCAAGAGTGCAAAAATTTGTGCTCAGCTTTACGATAGCCCGGGTGTTCGAAGATGCTATATTCAGTGGAATAGTGCACTGGTGCTATTCGACTGACTTTAGGGTCATGGCAGCCCAAAGCTAAGCCACTTAGTGCTGCCCCGACATGGCTCCCAAAGCAGGACACCACAATGGAGTGTGCCAAAGCACAATTCGTAATATTCAAAGGGACCCATGCAAATGAGCCAACTGGGGTTGCAAGGCACTAAGGGGCCATATGCATGCCCATCATGGGCTCATTTGCATGAGGAGCCAGACAATTTAACATAGCACCACCCCCCCAATTGCTCGGTCCCAGACATGGAGCTATCCCTGGTGCAAGTGGTCCCCCCGCCCGATCCCACACCCGGTAGATGCACTCAATGTCCCTGGTGTCCAGTGGTCCCTCCCCCTACCTACACCCATGCCTGTTGTCCACACACAATTTCCCTGGTGTCCAGTGGTCCCTCTCCCCACCAGCACCCGTGCCTGATGTCCACATACAATGTCCCTGGTGTCTAGCAGTCCCTCCCTTCACCTGCACTCATGCCCATTGTAACAGAACATGTGCCTTGGTGTCTTTTGGTCCCTCCACCCAATACCTTGCCCGATGAATAAAAGAAGATTCTCCCTGGTGTCCAGTGGTCCCTCCTCCTGTCCAATCCCTGTCCCCATACCAGTGAAAGTCCACCCTGGTTTGACAATCCCCCCCTGGCAATCACCAGCCCACCACTAATGTGTGTGATGCCTGTGGCAAGCAATGCCCCCCCAACAACACAGCTCCGGTCCTGTTCCTGAATAGTGATATTCCGAACTCCTCAGCCCATGTGTCGTTGGTGTCTAGTGGCCTCCTCCCTCCAGCAGCACCAAGAACCTCCCCTCCAGTCACTCCTACCTGAATCTCAGTGCTGCAGTGAAGCGACAGTGATTGACACAGTCTTCCACACACCACCTTGGCCACCTGCCATCTGACAGAAACAGGGAACACACTGCTTATTTATAGGGCAAATAAGTAGCACGCTCCCTACTTCTGTCAGATGGTGGGTGGCCAAGGTGGTGTGTGGAGGGCTGTGTCCTTCACCATTGCTTCACTGCAGCACCAAAATTCAGGTAAGGGTGACCAATGGGTGGGTTCTCGGTGCCACGGGAAGGAGGGAGGGGGGCCACTAGCCACCAATGAGACATGAGCTGGGAGGGTAGGAATATCACTGCTTGGGAACAGGGCTAGAGCTGTGTTGTTGGGGGGCATTACTTGCCACAGGCATCAGGCACGTTAGTGGTAGGCCGTCGATTGCTGGGGGGAAGACTGTCAAACCAGGGTGGGCTTTCACCAGTACAGGGATGGGAACTGGGTGGGGGAGGGACTGCTGCACTCTAGGAGAATCTTCTGTTATTAATCAGGCAGGCATTGGGTGGGGGACCATTAAACACTAGGGTAAATGTTCTGTTACATCGGGTGTGTGTGCAAGTGGGGGGGGCCGCTAGACACCAGAGAAATTGTGTGTGGACATTGGGCATGGGTGCTGGTGGGGGGGAGGGACCACTGGACACCAGGGACACTGTTTTGGTGGCTCAGAACCAGCGCAGGGGGGGACCACCGCACTTCCTCCACCAACTGCTAGGGTTACACAGGAGTAAGTCATGGTCCCTGTCGGCAGTATTTGTGCTGCGCAAGGAGATCACACAAAATGACCTTGTGTAATGCAAATACTCTGAATATTGGATTGCACTAATATTCAGGTTCCCAACCCCTCCATTTGCATTGCGCCCCCTCCACGGTTTGCCAAGGAGCAAACCCTGTTTCACACACAAACCAGGCTTTTGAATACAGGAAATCAACGCAAAGCCTGGTTTGTGCATGCAAACCAGGATTTACGCTCGGGCAAACTTTTGAATATCAGGCCCCTAATATTTTATTAAATTTTCATAATGTTCATACAATACACATATAATGCATACCTATAATTTCCATAAAGTTGATGTTTAGCATGCATATTGAATATAACATACATATTCAGGTTTACCAAGTAAAACAGTCTGTTACAAGATAATATGGCTGGGTAAAATATCCAGATGATGGAAGAAAAGATAAAATTACTTACCACAGTAAAGTTGTTTCTTCTAAAGGAGTCCTAATGTATTCTGACATATGCAGTAAGACCTTCTTGTTGTACCGCCTTGGAGAGGAAAGAGTTAAAGTCTACATTCTAAGTAGGCAAGCACTCAGTTTCAAATCACTGTCCCCTGGTACATTCTATTCAACTGTCAGATTCTTACGGGCAACTCAAAAAAACTTTATTATAGATTGAAATCAATATGGATATGCTTATAGAATTTATATAGGATTTTTACTAGAACTATACCAACCACAGTGCGGGCTAGAGACTCAAGTCACAGATGCCTAATAAAAAAGTCAACTTCCAGAGTAAACAAACAATGTATGAGCTGGAGTGCAGAGACTTCCGGTTCTGGTAGGGGAGGCAGAGTGGGAGGTCAGAATACATTAGGACTCCTTTACAAGAAACATTACCATGGTAAGTAATTTTTTCTTCAAACTACAAGAAGTCCTAATGTATTCTGACATATGCAGACTACCAAGCAGTTCCCTTGGAGGAGGGCACAGAACCTACTTAGGAAAGAGGGTCTGCAATACTGCTGTTCCAAACCTGGCATCACTTCCAGCATGACTGTAATGCTTGGTAAATTTGTGTACAGTTTTCCAGGTAGCTGCTTTACAGATTTCCAACAAGGGACTATCCCTTGCAGCTGCTATAGTGGCAGCTGTACCCCTGGTGGAATGAGCCCTCAGGCCCACAGGGGGATCATTCCCTAGTTTCTCATAGCAAAACTGGATACATGACACTATCCATCCTACAATGATCCTGTTAGTGGCAGGCTTACCCCTGCCCACTTCCCCAGAGGTAAGGAACAACTGGCTATTGTCATCCCTATGGCCTCTGGTCAGATTCAAGTAGTAATGAATAGCCTTCTTAACATCTAGGCTATGCAGCCTACGCTCCCCTGAACTAGAGTGTTCAGTGAAGAAGACAGGCAAGTTATGGACTGGTTAAGGTGGAAATCCGAAACCACTTTGGGGAGGAATTTCCTATTTGTTTGGAGGACCACTTTATTATTATGAAAAGAGATATAGTTAGGTTCCACTGATAAGGCCTGTAGCTCACTGATACATCTTGCTGAAGTGATGGCTACTAAAAACACAGTTTTCCATGTCACATATTTCAGCTCTGCTGAGAACATAGGCTCAAAGGGAGGTTGCATCAATTGTGCTATGCAAATATTTAGATCCCATGAAGGAGTAGGCTCCCTGTGAGGGGGATGTAAATGTAGCAGCCCTTTAAAGAACCATTTAAATATAGGATCAGAGGCTAAGGAAAAAGATTATCCTGCTGACAAGTAAGCAGAAACTGCTGCCAGATGTACCCTCAGAGTGGAAGGTCTGAGATCTAATGAATGTAAATGAGCTAAATAATCTAACAGGAGTGGAATGCCCACCCCTTGTGGCTCAATGCCTGCATGATCACACCATATGGTGAACCTCTTCCATTTGGAGGAATAGGTTTTCCTAGTAGCTGTTTTTCTGGAAACCTTTAGGATATCCAGAACAGTATCAGAGAGCTGCAATCCAGCATATTCTAACTCTGCAAGAGCCAGACCTTCATTCTAAGGGACCCCAAGTCGGGGTACATTATCCTCCCCTGGGAGGAGGTCAGTAGGCCGTGCCTCCTGGGGAGGCAAATCGGGCTGGTCAATGACAGGGCCACCAGTATCGAGTACCAAGTCAGTCTAGCCCAGTCTGGAGCTATCAGGATCATTACTGCTGGCTGACTCATGAGTTTGGTCAGTACCCTGAGCAGCAAGAGAAATAGAGGGAAGGCATACAGGAATTTCCCTGACCAGTCTAGAAGGAGTGCATCCAACAGCACTGTGCCCAGTACTGGAGGCCTGTAGCAGAACTGAGGCAACTAGTGATTGTCTGGGGTTGCCAATAGGTCTATCTCTGGAGTGTCCTACTGCCTGAAGATGTCCTTGAGGACTAGGTGATTCAGTGACCACTCGTGGTGGTTCTGGTTGATCCTGCTGAGAGAATCTGCCAGAACATTGTCCTTCCCAGGGAGGTGAACAGTGTAAATGATCGAGTAAAGATCTTTATATTTTTTAACTGATATGGATTTATTATCTAGTTGCAGAGATTTGAACAGACATGAAAGGAACTTTTACATTTTGAATTTATTTTCACGAGGTATACTTTTGTTATTATTAGGTATCATCCTAATCAAGGATTAAAAACCGAAAATTAAAACTTTTTATTTTTTCCTTTTGCACATAGCGTCATTGATACCTCGCAAGTTCCTATCAAGATAATTGCTCCATTTGGGAATTTTTCTCAATAGTAAGCAGTTTTCCATATTGGAATTTATTTTTACCTAAAGGTATTAATTCCGGTCTAAGAGTTGTTATATTACTTTTTTCAGAGTGTTAGAAGTAGGCGCTTGACGCCACCTTCCCCCCTCCCCCCAAGTAAGCTGGTGTAAAGCTGCCTATATTGACAAACTCCTCAGAAGAGAGTATGTATATGATTATAGGTTTGTTCCACCTATTTAGTTAAGTTTTCATATATACATTTTGATGTTAAAATCATATATTCATTGGCTCTCCCTTATTTCTTTTTATTTTCAGAGCAACACTAGCTCCTAGTCTGACGAAGGAACTCAGTTCTGAAACGTTATTTTATATTTATCGGAGCACTGTAATACATTGTTGCTGTTCATATTTTCATATGTTTGAACCATATGTTACATGTTTACTTTATATTTATTGGAGCACTGCAATACATTGTTGCTGTTCATACTTTCATGTGTTAGAACTATATTTTACATGCTTGTATCAAATGTTAAATAATGAATATATTGTTAAATAATTAAAAGCTTCAGCAATAAGATTGTAAACTAAGTTTTTATGCTAGAGCCTTTGTTTTTTGTTTCACAAGGGTTGAGATTAGCTTTTTTCTTGTTTTATGTATTGTTTCTTCCATCCTCATCTCCCCTTAGACAGTTTCAAAAGGAACCCTGGGGAACTCATCACAATTAATTAAGTCATTTGATGAACTTGAGAAGGGTTCTTATTTTGAGTTCTCGTAAATATATTAGGGATTTGTCTCTTCGTTAAATAATTACTGGTTTCAATTCGGTTCTATCCATGCCATAATGGCCACCTTTGCAGAAATAGGGAGAACCACTGATAACAGATCTACAGCGATTAGCATTAATCAAGATGAAGCCACTAGAATTATGGGTTTGGTTAAAAGTAAACGACACCTAGGACAAATTGATTCAACTAATTCCTCCAAAACCATGTTAAATAAATTAGAATCTCTAAAAGAATGTGAAATGAGGCTAGATTGGCATGCTGTAACATTGTTGGAATACATGAATCAGAAACGAATACTGAGAGGTTTGCGGGTTTTAGTTGAATCACAATTAGGTTTCTCCCCCTGATGGTTTCCAATTTAAGTGGGATGGCATAAGATCAAAATGTTCATTTGATTTTATGTTATTACTGATTGAAACATTGACATCAGAACAGAGTAAATTATTAACAGAAATTAATGATTTAGAATCTAAAATCAGAGAAACCATAGAAACTTCTGAACTAAAAACTCTTTTACAAAAAATAGAAAAATCACTTTTGGAATATGATAAACACATTCAGAATATTAAAATAGGTAAATTCAAAAGGGACCTTAATGATTACAAAAATGGCACAGTTTACTCATGGAAAAAATAATCTATTCATACAAACACATATGATTTGAATTCATCTGATGCAAGTCCTGGTACTACAGATTCGCATAATTCAGATTTTATACCATCTCGGGATTTTTCTAATAGAAGATTCACTAATAGACGAAATAGGCGTTATTACAATTCTTATGGCAGGTTTTATACCCCGAGAAGGTGGCAGAATGACAGACAATATTTTGATGACCGCCGATTTAATTGGCAATCTAGTACTAGATCAGCGGATAGAGACAAGGATTTTCACAGAGGTACAGAGGACCCTGGTCCCTCAGACACACGCAGTAAAGAAAGAGATACAGAAAACACAAAGATCAAGGAAAAACACACGAACTCAGGTCGAGATACCGGTAGAACAGACAGTTTTTAATCTGTCATCATGAGTATTATCATCCACAAAATCTAAAGTCCTCAGTTATGGTCTTTCATTCAGCCTTTCAGAAAAACTTAACCCTTTTGAACTAAAATTGGATCTTGAAAGATTTTTTCGTAAAATTAGATTAAAAGGTTTCTTTGGATCACAACCCTCTTTCCAAACAGATGCAGATTCAGTAACACAAACTGAAAGAAGACTATTAAAACATGCTTTGGGTGTTAAATCTAAATTTGATCCCATCAATTTAGTATCTCCTAATATAGTAAATTACATCAATAAGGTCAAGTTAGACATAGATAAGATGTTATCTGATTCTAAAACCAAAAAAATTAAATTCAACTTAACGAAACAGGAAATTGAAGTATTGAATAATTTGAGTAGAGATGACACCATAATAATCAAACCGGCTGATAAGGGCGGGGGTATAGTTATAATGAATATTGAAGATTACAGAAAAGGATGTTTTCGACATCTTTCTGACACCAGCACATATGAAAAGGTTCAAATAATTCCTTTTACAACATTAAAAAATACAATCAAAGAAATATTAATAGAAGCTAATGATAGAGGAATTATAGAACAATGGGTGATGGAAGAACTATTAAACAAAACACTTAAGATACCTTTGTTCTATTGTCTGCCTAAAATACATAAAGACATACAAAACCCCCCAGGTTGACCCATCATTTCTGGAATTGGTTCAATTACTGAACCACTATCTATTTTTGTTGACTATTACTGTAATCATTTGGTTCTAGACACTTGGTCTCGCCTTAAAGACACTAAACATTGTATCCAAACACTTGATACATTGAATAACACTGATACTAATTTTGATGCTTGTCTGTTGGTCACTTTGGACGTTAAAAATCTTTACACTAGTATTCCTCATACTGAAGGTTTACAATCTTTAGAATATTTCTTATCAAATCGAGCTGGAAATATACCGGACAAACATTTTCTATTACAATTGACTAAATTGATATTGGAGAACAATTATTTTCAATTTGAGAATCAGAAATATCTGCAGAAGATTGGAACAGCCATGAGAGCAACAGTAGCCCCTACTTACGCTAACTTGTATATGGCTTATTTTGAAAAACAATTTATTCAGTCTAACACAAATCCATATACACCCAATATTGTTTTATATAAGCGTTACATTGATGACATATTGATTATCTGGAAAGGCACAGTAGAAAATATTCATCAATTTCACCAATACTTGGAAGAAAGTAATAATAACTTAAAATTCACTTTGAATTATGATTTTCATGAGATAGCCTTTCTGGATCTTAAAATTATCAAAAGAAATGGGAAATTTCACACTGATCTGTATCGAAAAGAAATTACTAAGAACACCATCTTACATTTTAATAGTTTTCACCCCAAAAATCTCAAACAGAACATTCCATACAGTCAAATGTTAAGGGTGAAACGTAACACCACAGACCATGATAGTTATGAAAACAACATCAATGATCTTATAGAAAGACTCACAAATAGAGGTTACACCAAAGAGACTTTAGATCTAGCTAGAAGAAAAACAGATTCTAAAGAACGCAGTTGTTTACTACTTGAGAGGGTGTCAGGTTCAAGTCCCACCACTGAAAAAATTAATATGTCTACAAAATTTTCAGAACATTTTGGGAAAATAAAACACATTATTTTGTCTAATTGGAAGATTTTACAGAGTTCAGAAAGTGGATCACATATTTTTGAACAAAAACCTTGGGTGACAGCTCGAAAAACCATGACTATTTACAATAAAATAATAAAAACACAACATTGGAAACAACCAAGGGATGGAATGGGATGGCTTAAAAGTGACATAAAAGGTTTTTTCCCTTGTGGAAATTGTATTCATTGTAATAATGGCATAAAAACTAAAAATATTAAAAGTACATGGGATGATCATATTTACCACATAAAAGATTTTATTACTTGTAACACTGAATATGTCATTTACTGTATAGTCTGTCCCTGCTCATTATATTACGTTGGTGAAACCACTAGATCTTTAAAAATCAGGATTTCAGAACATAAAAGCACCATTCGTAGACAGGATTTACGTTCTCCACTAGCAAGGCATTTTTTAGAGTGACAGCATCAAGTTGCAAGTTTGAAGTTTTTTGGAATTGAAAAAATACCTGAATTACATCAAGGTGGAGATAGAGAACGAATTCTCCATAAGAGGGAAGCTTGGTGGATCTTCAACCTGAAAACACACTTGCCAAGATACGGACTGAATGAAACTCTTAATTGGAGTGTTTATGATTGAATTTTATTATTTCATACAATCATTATACAATTTTTTGCGTTGTTTCACTGATTCCACTTTAACAATATGATTTTTTATGTTTATAAGTTACATTCACAATGGTTTTGGTTGTGCTGAATGAACCAGTAATTCCTAATATTATTAAATAATATAAAAAAACAGGGGTAGCTCTTCAGCACTAAGAGAAGTCTACATGTATGTGACCAAACCCACTTACAAAACGTCACAGAATGACGTGAACACGTTACGTGTATACCTGTGGGTCTCTGCCCCCTTCTTCTTCAGTAAGCACCTTAAGTCAGGTGCAAGGTAACTCACGGCATTCTGTTCAATGGCGGCGGCTTTCCCCGTGAAACTAAAAACTCTTAGATGGGTCTTCCTTGTGAGCAGTACTTTATCGGTAAGAACCTTTGTAACTTGCTTTATTCAAAAATGATCTAGTAAAGATCTTTATATTTTTTAACTGATATGGATTTATTATTTAGTTGCAGAGATTTGAACAGACATGAAAGGAACTTTTACATTTTGAATTTATTTTCACGAGGTATACTTTTGTTATTATTAGGTATCACCCTAATCAAGGATTAAAAACCGAAAAGTAAAATTTTTTATTTTTTCCTTTTGCACATAGCGTCATTGATACCTCGCAAGTTCCTATCAAGATAATTGCTCCATTTGGGAATTTTTCTCAATAGTAAGCAGTTTTCCATGTTGGAATTTATTTTTACCTAAAGGTATTAATTCAGGTCTAAGAATTGTTATATTTCTTTTTTCAGAGTGTTAGAAGTAGGCGCTTGATGCCACATTCCCCCCTCCCCCTGAGTAAGCTGGTGTAAAGCTACCTATATTGATAAACTTCTCAGATGAGAATATCTATATGATTATAGGTTTGTTCCACCTATTTAGTTAAGTTTTCATATATACATTTTGATGTTAAAATCATATATTCATTGGCTCTCCCTTATTTCTTTTTATTTTCAGAGCAACACTAGCTCCTAGTCTGACGAAGGAACTCAGTTCTGAAATGTTATTTTATATTTATTGGAGCACTGTAATACATTGTTGCTGTTCATATTTTCATATGTTTGAACCATATGTTACATGTTTACTTTATATTTATTGGAGCACTGCAATACATTGTTGCTGTTCATACTTTCATGTGTTAGAACTATATGTTACATGCTTGTATCAAATGTTAAATAATGAATATATTGTTAAATAATTAAAAGCTTCAGCAATAAGATTCTAAACTAAGTTTTTATGATAGAGCCTTTGTTTTTTGTTTCACAAGGGTTGAGATTAGCTTTTTTCCTGTTTTATGTATTGTTTCTTCCATCCTCATCTCCCCTTAGACAGTTTCAAAAGGAACCCTGGGGAACTCATCACAATTAATTAATTCAATTCCATCGGGCCCAGGGCTACCTCAAGGGGGGATAGACTGAAGTAACCTGAGAACATCCAACCGTGCAATGTTGGAGAGAATAAGTGGCGGAGGAGCTGAAGGGGGGGGATGGGGTCACAGGATGCCGGGGGGGATTTAGGAGCCTCAGTAAAAAGGGAGTTAAAGGCATTGGCTATAGTACGATGGTTATTGCACAGTGTATCGTTAAGTAGCATATCCTTAGGAGCCAGAGGCCTGGTGTTCCCCATTATCTCATTGATCTGGCTCCAGTACTTCTTGGGGTCTGAGGCGGAGGACTATAGGAGGTTCCTGTAATAGTTACTCTTAGCAGCTTGGACCTCTTTCTTGCAGGTGTTGCATAGTGAACGATAGGCATCGAAGTCAGTTTGAGCAGAAGAGGACTTCCATTTTATCCAAAGTTTATCTCATTCCTTGATTAGGTTCAGGAGAGGCCGCTTCAGCCACTTGGTCACTTGCCCTCTAACCCTCTGCATTGAGACAGGGATATGTATAGACTGTAATGATAGCAGAGTGGTGTTAAAATAGTCAGTAGCCCGGTTAATCTCTGTTGTTTGAAATAGGGGGGACCAGTCAATATGTTTTAAGTCAAGTAGGAAAGCCACGGGATTGAAGTTTGAAAAACTGGAAAAGGACAGTACTTTTGGAGGAGGAGGAGAGGCAACGGACGCATCCCTAGTGCAAAAGACAGGACAGTGGTCGCTAATAGTGTCAGGTAGGACCCCGGTTGAGGATTAGCAGTCCTTGTGGTTAGTAAGGATCCAGTCAATCATTGAGTGGCAGAGGTTATTCTGAGTTATTCGAGTGTGGGAAGAGATGAGTTGCTCAAGGTTGGCCATACTGATAGCCGAAGCAAGTGAGGAGGAGTTTGAACCCAGCCAGTCCAGGTTAAAATCACCCAAACATATCACCTCATTGTTTTTAATCAGGGCAGGAATCATACCAGTTAGCTCCTCAAGACCAAGCTTACTATTTCGGGGGTAAATACACCCCAAATAGGTGCAACTTCTTGGCACCCTCCATTAGTAAGAGAGAGTGCAGTACCTCACCATGATTCAGGCATGGAGATGGCAGTAGGGTGACATTAAGGTGGGACTTGTTTTATTTATTTATTGAAATTGTTTCACCAGAAAAGGCATGCTGAGCAAAAAGATGCTCATCTCACGGTGCGACCTGGGGGGAAGGGATTACAGTGGAGGCAGATCATATACAGACAAATACAGGATTGCACAATACAGATGGTGTACATGGGTAGAAGGGATAACATGATCACATTGTTTACAATAGATGGAACAATACAGAGGGGCTATAGAGCATTTAAACAATAGGTGCAATAGTACTGCGATCAGAGCATGAAGGACAGGGTATACATAACATGGAACACATCCGGTTAATACATGTTTGGTAAGTGCCAGTAGCAATGCAAGGGTGGCAGTGGCAAGACGAGAGTTGAAATGGAGCAGTTGACAGTAGGAGTAGGAGAGATGAAGTGGGGGTGCTAAGGGTGGGGGAGATGAGGAGCAGTGGTGCATGAGGTTGAGAGCGTGGATTACTGGGGGAGCGGGAGGTAGGAGAGATTCGGATGGAAAATTAGAGGTAGTGAAGAAGTCGTAGGGCAGTATATAAGCCAGGCAATTGGCAGAGGCCAAGCCGTTGGTCAGGCACAAGGTGTGGGGAGGAGCTGGTGGGTGGGTGGCGGCAGATGCAATTTGGTGCAAAGAAGTTAGTGAGGGCCGAGGATAGGAGTGTTTGGAAGATGAGAGGCAGATCTGAGCTGGCAGGTGATTCCAGAGTTTAGGGAAGAGGTAAGAGAAGGCTGATTGACCGGCGGTGGTCCTGCGGTGAGGGATGACCAAGAGTCTTGCATCAGAAGATCTGAGGGAGTGGGTGGGGGTGGGGAGTAGGGAGGATGCAAGGTAGGGAGGGAGGGAGCCAAGCCAACAGTTGGAAGTGAATTTGGCACAGTGAATTAGGCGCCGGTTGCTCAGGGATGGTAGGGCCAGAGATCGATAGAGCTTGCAGTGATGAGAGTGGGGGGGGCATCGAGGACGAAATGGCAGAAGACATTAAAGAGGGGCTCAAGTTTGGTTAGGGTGGTCTTGGCGGCGGAGTTAAAAACAACATCACAGTAGTCAAAAGAGTGTAAAATCATTTTCTGGACCAATTCCCTTCTGACCGGTAGAGGGAGGCTAGAGCAGTTGCGATAGAGGGCACCAAGTTTTGGATGAAGTTTAGAAATGATGGCATCCACGTGTGTGGAGAAGGTGAGGTATCAGTCCAGCCAAACCCCTAGATATCTGAAGGAGGGCACATCCTCAAGGATGGAGTCATTTAGGGTATGGAAGCTGAGGCGGCAGGTGAGTTTGGATAGACGCTGTCTAGTGCCGAAAGTCATAGAGACAGTTTTTTTGTCATTTAGGGATAGCTGGTTGGTAAGGAACCAGTGTTGGATTTTGTTGAAATCGGTTTGGAGTTTGGAGAAGACTCCTTCAAGGGTCCAACCGGAGGTAAAGAGGACCGTGTCGTCCGCGTACATATGGATTGAGGTAGAGGAGCAAGAGTTAGGTAGGTCATTTAGAAGGATGGAGAAAAGGATGGGGCCAAGAACTGAACCTTGGGGGACGCCGGTGGTGATAGGGAGGGGGGGGAGGTATGGTCGGCAATTTTAGTGGATTGGGTTCGATTTATAAGGTAGGTCCTGAACCAGTTAGTGGCAGATTCTGTTAACCCAGCTCTGGATAGGTGGGATAGGAGGAGAGGTTGGGAAACCGTGTCGAAAGCTTTTGCTAGGTCAATGAAGATAGCGGCCGTGATTAGTCCATTATCCATACCAGTGAGGATGGAATCCGTGAGTCGTAACAGGGAGGAGGTGGTCGAGTGGTGTTTTCGGAACCCAGACTGAAAAGGGGTGAAGAAGTCAGTTTCGGAGAGAAAGTCAGAGAGTTGGGAAAGCACGAGGTGTTCCTGGAGTTTGGCGAGGGTGGGGAAGAGGGAGATGGGGCGGTAGTTAGTAGTGGAGGTAGGATCACCTCCTTTTGGGAGGGGTATGGCAGTGGCATGCTTCCACTCAGAGGGGAGGTCCTCGACGGAGAAAGAGAGATTTAGTAGAGCCGCGAGGGGAGTAGCAATGGCGGGGGCAGAAAGGAAGAGGAGTTTGTTATCCAGACCATCTGGGAATTTGCCTTTGGATGGGTTCAGAGAGTGAAGGGCAGTGAGGGTTTCAGCAGGGGATATAGGTCTGAAGGAAAAAGTGTTCCTACCAGACGACAGGTGGGTAGGTGGCTGGGGAGTAGGTGAGGTTGCTGGAGGAAGGGATTTTAGAAGGGCCTGAGCGCAGGTAGTAAAATAGGTATTGAACTCAGAGGCGACCAACAGGGGGTCAGAGAGGAGAGACCCATGGGAGAAGAGGAGAGGAGGGGGGCTTGTTGTTTGGGGGGTGAAGAGGGAGTTAATGACCTTCCAGAATTTAGAGGGGCATTGGAGGTTTTCATTTAGGGTATTGTTGAAGTAATCAGCCTTAGCTAAACGGGTGGCCTTTGTGCATTTATTTCGGAGCATGCGGTAACCAGATTATGTAACCAGATTATGTAGAAATGATGGATGTTCCTGCTATTAAAATACCCCATCCCCCCTTGTTGTTTATGAGTAGTGTCAGCTTTTTCTTTGGCTACAGCACTCCTATAGGAGGGTCTATATTCATCCATTTTCCTCATATAGGCTTCAGTTTGTTCCCCAAAGAGGGAATCTGAACCAGAGGAAAATCTAAGGCCTTTGTCTGGGTGTCCTGAGAGAGATTTGTGGTTCTAAGCCATGAAAATCTCCTCATAGAGATGGAGGTAGCCATAACCCTGGGTGCCCAATCATTGGCATCCACAGCCATGTGAAACTGCTGCTTAGAAGCCTGTATTCCACTCCTTGCCATCTCCCCCAGATCTGCAGCCAAATCAGCTGGAATCTTGGCTGCCAGAGAGGATACTGCTTCCATTGCTTCTTTTGGTACCTTGCCACATAGGCCATGTAAGAAGCTTGCCTGGCAATAAGGGAAGAGCTAAGGTACACCTTTTTTGCCATCGAATCAATTCTCCTAGAATCTTTTTCAGGAGGATGGGAAGAAAAAATTACTCACCTTAGTAATGTTGTTTCTTCTAATGGAGTCTTGCTATATTATGACATATGCAGTGAGTCCCAACCGTCAAACTGCTCCGGAGGTGAAAGAGTTAACTTTCCATGCCAGGCATGGAAAGCTGAGCTCGAGCTCGGTTGAAAACTCTGTCTGTTGTTCTTCAAACTCAAACTGTCAGATCTTTATGAGCTAAACTCACTAAGGTCCTGTGTGGAAGCTGTAAACTACACTAACCAACTGGCTACTAAATATAACAACACATTTTTTGGTCCCAAAACAAAGACTCAAGTCAGGAGACCCAAAAAATGAAAAACACAACACCCAGTCACCCCAAAAAAGGAGGGGTGAAAATAACAAGGTGGGCATCTACTAAGTGCCAACACTGCACTGCCCACCCACATCCCAAAAACAGAGGTTCTAAGAGGGGCAGGCAGGAGGAGGTCATAATATAGCAAGACTCCATTAGAAGAAACAACATTACCAAGGTGAGTAATTTTTTCTTCAAACAACATGAAGTCTTGCTATATTATGACATATGCAGACTACACAGCAGTACCTCCATGGAGGAGGGACAGGACCTACTTAGGAAATAGGCTCTGAAGCACAGCTGTGCCAAACCGAGCATCACTCCTAGCCTGGGTGTCCAGAGAGTAATGCTTGGTAAAAGTGTGAACTGTTTTCCAGGTAGCTGCTTGACAAATCTCTAGAATGGGGATGTCACTGGCAGCAGCCAGGGAAGCAGCTGTACCTCTGGTAGAGTGAGCCCTCAGGCCTGAGGGAGGAACCCACCCAGCTTTTCATAACAGAATTGATACAAGAGACAATCCACCTGGCAATGGATCTTTTAGTGGCAGGTTTCCCTTTACCAACCTCACCATAAGTGAGGAACAGTTGGAGGGAGTCAAACCTGTGAGCCTTGGTATGCTCAATGTAGTAACTAAGGGCTCTCTTCACATCTAAGCTGTGCAACCTCCTCTCGCCAGAGGAGGAATGGTCATTGAAGTACACTGGAAGAGAAATAGATTGATTAAGGTGGAAATCTGAAACCACCTTCGGCAAGAACTTCCTGTTAGTCCTGAGGACCACTTTATCTCTATGAAAGGAGATAAAATCAGGCTCCACTGACAAAGCTTGTAATTCACTTATGCGTCTGGCAGAAGTGATGGCTACCAGAAACACAGTCTTCCAAGTCAAATACTTGAGCTCTGCTGAAGACAAGGGCTCAAAGGGAGGTTGCATAAGCTGAGCAATGCAAACATTAAGATCCCAGGCAGGGGCAGGGTCCCTGAATGGAGGGTTGGTGTGAAGCAATCCCTTAAAAAACTTAGAGAATACAGGATGAGCTGAAAGAGAAGAGGGTTTACCTGCTGAAATGAAAGCAGACACAGCTGCCAAATGCACCTTTAGGGTGGCTGGTCTGAGCCCCAAAGTGTTCAAATGGACCATATAATCCAGGACTGTGGGTAAATCAGCAGATTCTGGGGAAATATGCTTCCCAGAGCACCATATGGAAAACCTCTTCCATTTGGAATTGTAAGTAGCCCTGGTGGAAGGCTTCCTAGAAGCCTTCAATATATCCATTACACCTTGGGAGAGGTGTAGATCAGCAAATTCTAACTCTTCAAGAGCCAGGCCTTGAGATTGAGAGATTTGAGGTTCGGGTACCAAACCCTTCCCTGAGCACAGGTTAACAGATTGTGATTCCTGGGAAGACACAGGGGAAGATGGACTGCTAAGGACAGTAGGAGTGGATACCAGGGTTGTCTGTCCCAATCTGGAGCAATCAGAATCACTTTGCAGGATTGAGATCTGATTTTGACTAACACTTTGAACAGGAGAGGGAAGGGGGGAAAAGCATAGAGAAACTTTCCTTCCCAGTTGAGAACTAAGGCATCCAGAGGGACTGAGCCCAACACTGGGGGCCTGCAGCAAAAAAGGGGAAGTTGGTGATTGTCTGGGGCTGCAAAAAGATCTATCTGCGGGGTGCCCCACCTGGCAAATATTACCTCCAGAACCAGGGGATCCAGTAACCATTTGTGATGGCCCTTGGAAATCCTGCTGAGAGCATCTGCCAGGACATTGTCCTTGCCTGGGAGGTGAACTGCCATAAGGGAGGTGCTCAGGGAATAAGCCAGAGACCACAACTTCATTGCTTCGGTGCACAAGGCCGTAGACCGAGTGCCTCCTTGCTTGTTGATGTACCACATCGTAGTGGTGTTGTCTGTTCTGACCTGTACAACTTTGTTCTGAACAGATTTGGAAAAGGCTTGAAGTGCTAGAAAAACTGCTCTGAGCTCCAACAGGTTGATGTGGAGCAGAGATTCCTGAGGGGACCACAGTCCCTGGGTAGTGAGGTCGCCCATGTGAGCACCCCATCCCAAGAGGGATGCATCTGTATAAGGATTAAAGAGTGAGACTGAGTGACAAAGGAACCCCTGTCTCAGATTGCTCTGATCCTGCCACCATTGTAGGGCTTGGATCAGGGTCGAGTCACTGGGATCAATTTGGTTAGAGGGTCCTTTCTTTGAGACCAAAAGGCTCTCAAATGGAACTGGATGTCCCTCATCTGAAATCTGGCTCCTTGCACTACTGCTGTAGAAGCAGCCATGTGCCCTAGGAGCTGTAGAAATGCCTTGCTGGTCGAGAGACCTGCAGGGTGAATGAGGAGGCCAGAGAGACCAGGGTCCTTGCCTGTCTAAAGGCAGGAAGGCTCTGGCTTTCTCTGTGTTCAGTTCTGCGCCTATGAAGGTGAGGAGCTGGACAGGCTCTGAACTGACTTTGGAAGATTCAGAAGGAAACCTAGAGAGGTAAGCAGTTGCTGAGTTATCTGAAGATGTAACTTGACTTGGTCTGGAGACTGGCCTACTATGAGCCAGTCGTCCAGGTAAGGGAAGATGGCAATTTTTTGTCTTCCTAGGTGGGCAACTGCTACTGCTAGGCATTTTGTGAATACCCTTGGAGCAGAGGTGAGGCCAAAGGGCATTGCTCTGAACTGGTAATGGCCTGAGGGCAGCTCAAACCTGAGGTACTTTCGATGGGAGCTTCTGATGAGAATATGGAAGTAGGCATCCTTGAGGTCCAGGGATGCTAGCCAGTCCCCTGGCCTTAGAGAGGGCAGAATAATTCCCAGAGTCACCATTTTGAATTTTGGTTTTAAAAGGTGCTTGTTTAAGTATCTGAGATCCAGGATGGGCCGCCATTCTCCTGTCTTTTTTGGGGTAAGGAAGTACCTGGAGTACAATCCTTTGTCCTGGTGTAGGGGTGGAACCCTTTCCACGACTCTGAGAGCCAGGAGGGTAGAGACTTCTGCCTCTAGGGCAAGTGCCTTTGATGGATTTGCAGGTGGAAAGGATCTGGTTCTCATCTTTGGAAATTTTTTGAAGCTGAGAACCAGTCACTGGCTTACTACTTCCAGGACCCACTTGTCTGATGTCAGACTTCCAGTCCTGGACAAAGTAAGCCAGCCTGCCCCCTACAGGTAGTGGAGAATCGGCCCTGGCCACCCCATCAGCGTGCCTGCTTGGCAGGGGCTTTAGACTGAGGGGTGGAAGCAGGTCTGCTTTGTACCCTGTCTGCCTCTCCTCTAAAGAACCCCCTGAGTGTGAAGCTGAAGAGGATGCCTGGGCCTGGTAAAAGGCCTCATGAAAAGCCTGCCCTGCCCCTGGAAGGCTGCCTTTGGAGGAGTGGCCTGCCTTTCCTTGTCCTGTGCACTCTATAGGTGATCCTATACTCATCCATTTTCTTCATGTAATTCTCTGTCTGCTCCCCAAACAGAGAATTACCCCAACAGGAAAATCCATGGCCTTAGCCTGGGTATCCTGTGACAGGCTAGTACATCTGAGCCAAGCCATTCTGCGAAGTGCCACAGATGTAGCCATGACTCTTGATAATACAAAATCACACATGCCCCCATAATGCAAAGCATCATGGGCTGCATATGTAAATCACCACAGAATGTTATGCTGGTCCAACTTTAAACAGAATTGCATGGTGCCGAAAGGCCTCTCACACAGTTTGCAAAGGGTGCTAACAGAAGACATAGACATGTGTTTCATCCTACCAGGACTCATCAGTATGCCTCATCTGTTTGACACCCCAGTGGAATGGACCAGCTACCCCTAAGGCAGTGTGCCTGGGATATATTGTGGTGAACCCATTAAAATAAAAAACTATTTAAAAGACAAAGAACCTCTGTGCGTAAACACTGAGGCAAGGGTTACCCCAAAGGACATTTGGCTGGGAAGCCAAGTTTCAAGAAAATACAAAATCACACATGCCCCCACAATGCAAAGCATCATGGACTGCATATGCAAATCACCACAGAATGTTATGCTGGTCCAACTTTAAGCAGAATTGCATGGTGCCAAAAGGCCTCTCACGCAGTTTGCAAAGGGTGCTAACAGAAGACATAGACACGTGTTTCGTCCTACCAGGACTCATCAGTATGCCTCGTCTGTTTGACACCCCAGTGGAATGGACCAGCTACCCCTAAGGCAGTGATGACACATCATTAGAGTCCACTGCAGCATGGAATTGCACCTTAGATGCCTCAATACCATCAGCTGCCACCTGCTCCAGCTCCTTGGCAAGCTGGCCAGGGACCTGTTTTGCTAGAGCCATAACAGTATCCCATCTGGATTTCTGGTATCTAGCAACATAAGCCATATAATTTGCCTGTCTGAGTCCCAAGGATGATGCCATGTACTGTTTCTTTGCCATGGCATCAATCCTCCTGGAGTCCTGTCAGGGGGTGTGAGGCCAAGGGAATATTTGCTTTGTCACAGGCTGCAGCCTGCACTACCCCAACATGGCTGCATTGTTGTGTAAGGAACTCCGTATCAGAGCCTGACAATGTGTACCTCTTGTCCATTCTCTTATCAACAGGAGGTATAGTGTGAGGAGTTTTTAGAATTTTTACTGTCTGTTTCCCAAAAGATTTATGCAAAGGAATAGACAGTCTCCTGGACTCTGGGATATCCATCATTTCCACATAGTCAGGTTCCTCTTGATCATCCACAGCTTCCTCCATAGGGAGCTGGAGGGTTTCAGCCACTTTTTTATAAAAATAAAATGAGAAGGGGACTCAGAAAGCCTAGGAGGAGACACTCCTGAAGGTCTGTCTGGGGAGATGTCCGGTTCAATGGGCACATCCAGACTTTCAAATCCACATTCACTCCTCATACTCTTCTTCCCTCCTCCGGTTCATAAAATTCCTCTAACTCATACTCTTGAACCGTGGAACCGCCGACGTACTTATTTGATGGTGCCGGTTCGTCGGAACCGGAGAAAGCGATTGGACAATTTTAACGCCATATTTCTTCAGCGTTGAGAGGAAAGTTTGGCTCCACACCAGCTGATTTCTTGTCCTTTTGCTGGAACCGACTCCTCCGAGTTGGCTCTCCTTTGCCGAGGAAGTCTCGCCCTGGTCGAGGGCACTCCCTCCGGGTTCGGTTGGAACCGAACTGGGCTGGCCATCCGGGTCGGCGGACTTCTTGGCCTCCCTTTCCCTGAGCCTACCAACTCTCTTATCCAGGGTAGCTGCAGGAAAATTTTGCAAATCTGGCAGTCTGCATTGAGGTGGTCAAACCCCAGACAATAAACACAGGTGGTGTGGGGGTCAGCCTTGGCAAAGGCTTCCCCACAGACACTGCAGTGTTGAAACCCAGTGGGCCCGGTTTTTCTTTTGGGTTTCTCAGACATAGTGCCAGTCCTAACCAAACTTGCCCGTTTATGGCAATCCGCCAAGCAAGACCCTCTTATCGGTTCCCAACTGTGTCACGGGTCGTGGAAAAAAACGTAATAAAATCTGTTTTTTTTAGAACCGATAAGAACCGGTAACCACACTCTAAAAGACAGATTAATATATTTCAAAACAACCTGATCGGTTCGAACCGAACCTATAACCGTTTACAAGTTCCACACAGAAGAATTGAATGTAAAAGCTATCTAGTACTTACAATATCACAGACAGAGCTTGAACCGACCGGTTGCGGTTTAAATTCGGTCAAAAAGCCAAGAAAATAATACTTTAACCGACAAAATGAACCGAGCAGAAGGAGAAAATCTCCGGAGCTACTGTTCAGTGAGGCGGAGTAAAGAATCTGACAGTTTGAGTTTGAAGAACAACAGACAGAGTTTTCAACCGAGCTCGAGCTCAGCGTTCCATGCCTGGCATGGAAAGTTAACTCTTTCACCTCCGGAGCAGTTCGAAGGTTGGGACTCACTGCATATGTCATAATATAGCAAGACTTCATGTTGTTTGAAGCCAGTGGTATACTTGCCTTTTCACAGGCAGCAGCCTGGATTACCCCTTCATGGCTGGAATGACCAGACAGAAATTCTGTGCTATTCCTGGTCACTGGGTACTTCCTATCTGTCCTCTTATCCACAGGAGGAACAGATGTAGGGGTACTCAAAATTTTTAATGTCTGTCTCTTCAGAGACTTATGAATGGGTATCACCAACCTTTCAGTGGCAGGAACATCTATCATTTCTACATAATCCGGTTTTTCCTCCTCCTCTGAGGATTCCTGAACTGGTAACTGGAAGGTTTCAGCCACCTTTTTTATGAAGGAGAAATATGTAAGGGCATTCTCCAACTGCTTAGGTGGAGAAATGCCTCCCTCATGTTCTGGAGATACCTCTGGTTCAATAGGACCATAATAGTCCTCTTCATCCTCCTCCTCTTGCTCACATTCCTGATCCCAGGAATAATCACACTTAGAAGAGTCTCCAGGAATTTTAACTGGCTGAGGAGTAACCGGGCATTGTACCAGTTCAGCTGGACCGGCTTGCAAAGACTGGATAATGCGCATTGCATTAGCTATTTCTTCCGCGGTCGGAACTGCAACCGTCTGCGGCTTAGGAGCCAGTTTGATATGTTTTTCTTTCTTTTTCTTTTAGCGGTAGCCATTTCAAGGCTGCTTTCATGGTTCAAGATAGTTGAAGGGTACCTGCTCTGTCAGAAGGGCACTCTTCTGGTCCTTTTGAACCCGAACCAGTCCAGCCATCCATGTTAACAGATTTTTCAGCTGATTTCTCATTCAGTCGGTTAAGTTGCCTGTCCAGCGTTGACTGAGGGAAATTTTTGCAAATGTCACAGTCTGCTTGAAGATGATCAAACCCTAAGCAGAAAACACAGGTAGTGTGGGGATCGGCCTTGGCAAAAGTTTCCCCAAACTCAATACATTGTTGAAACCCAGTAGGGCCAGTTTCCTTTTTGGGTTTCTGTGACTCCATATCTGTCTTATCCCGATGGCGGTTAGGCTGGATAAGAAATTTAAATGTAGTCCTGGTTAATAGACCGGTATTAGTGGTCAGGAAAAAAAATGACAAACTCATTTTTTTATTAACCAGAGCTAGACAGGCTCAACACTATACTTTAAAAGAAGAAAAAGTAGAGAAAAGAACTTGGTTCCCTCATGGTTGGATGGCAACCACAAAGAACCGAGACTTACCCTGTTTGAGGAAAAATTAAATGACAATTGTACCTATACCAAGAGACAGTAACTTGAAACTTGTTTTTGAACTACCGGTAGACAAAACCGCAGCAAAAAAACACTTTAACTGACGAGATGCTGAGGAGAAATCTCCGAGACATCTTCTCAGTAAGGCAGAGTAAAGAATCAGACTGTTGAATAGAATGTACCGGGGGACAGTGATTTGAAACCGAGCACGTGCCTACTTAGAATGTAGGCTTTAACTCTTTCCTCTCTGGTGCAGTACAACAAGAAGGTCTTACTGCATATGTCAGACTACATTAAGACTTCTTGTAGTTTGAAATTAAGTATTTTCTGCCAGTCATATACATTGTCCACATATAGGAGCTTAGTACCTCAGAATTCAGTCAATCTCATGCTAGTTTTTATATTTCAGAAAAGGCTCCCATATACTTTTAAAGAGTTCTGATTTGTCCATAATGGTGTAGCTTATCCTTACATCGTTTGCTGTTGTAATAGGTTACAAGACCCGAAGCAGCATGGATTCAAGGGAGAAGTCATACCAGACAAATCTGATAGGTTTCTTTGACTGCGTGACCAAGGAATGGGATCAGGGTGGAGCAGTGGACAAGACCTACCTAGATTTCAGTAAGGCTTTTGACAGAGTTCCACATAGGAGGCTAGTAAGCTAGCTGGGTAGCTTAGGAGTGGGTCCAAAGGTGGCAAACTGGGTAAGAAATTGGTTAGGGTATAGGTGACAGAGGGTGGTGGTAAGCGGAGTTCATGCAGAGGAAGGGAAGGTAACCAGCAGGGTGCCTCAGGGATCACTGCCTTGACTGGTTCTCTTTAACGTCTTTATAAGTGACATTGCAGAGGAGCTGGAAGGGAAGGTCTCGCTCTTTATGGATGACACAAAAATCTGCAATAGGAACTGGAAAGGAATCTGCCTCTTTGCGGATGACAGCAAAATCTGCAATAGGGTTGACACTCCAGGAAGGCTGGAAAGGATGAGCAGAAACCTGAGAAAACTCGAGGAGTGGTCACTGCTATGGCAGCTGGGTTACAACATGAGAAAGTACAAAGTATTGCACTTGGGGCACAGAAACCCAAGGGCAGAGTACAAAATGGAAGGAGTGGTACTGACAACCGCCAAGCAGGAAAGAGACCTGGGGGAGATCATATCGCATGACTTAAAGGTGGCCAGGCAGTGCAGCAAGGCAGTTTGGAGGGCTAGTGGGATACTGGGGTGCATATAAAGGGGTATCACCATCAGAAAGAGGGAGGTGGTATTGCCTCTGTATAGATTGCTAGTAAGACCCCACCTAGAGTACTGTGTCCAGCTCTGGAGACTACATCTCTGGAAGTACATAGACAGAGTGGAGGCAGTCCAGAGGAGGACAATTAAAATGGTACAGGGTCTGCATCAGAAGCCCTACAAGGAGAGATTAAAGGACCTAAATATGTACACGCTGAAGGGGGACTATGACAGAGACCTTTAAATACCTCATGGGGGTAAATAAAGTATAGGAGGGATGTTTTTTTTTCAGAAAACAAGGTGGTCAAGAACAAGGGGTCATGATAAGAAGCTTGAAGGAGCTAGATTCAGGAGAGATGTGAGGAAATATGTCTTCACAGGAGGAGTGGTGGATTCCTGGAACAGTCTTCCAGCAGAGATGGTGGTGGTGAAAACAGTGGTGGGGTTCAAGAATGTATGGGATAGGCATAAAAGAATCTTAGGGAAAGGGAGGGGGTGAATGGGCCGGAGATCACGTAGCATCTGATAATACTATAAGGAAGGAAAAATGGGCAGACTAGGTGTGCCAAGCAGTCCTTATTTGCTGGCAAATTCTATGTTTCTATTAAAGAGCAGCTGACACCTCTGGGGTTATTTTGGAAAACATAATGCTTAGACACAATTCAGCTTGTATGTCATTTGCCTTCTATAGATTTCTCCTCCTCCCTTATTTATTCCTGAGGAAGTTCCCACAAAATCAGTATCTTTATCCCTTAGCCCCTACAATATATTCCTTACTGAAATCATAATGCTGTGTTGTGACATCATAGTCTGTTGCCATGGGAATACCTGTGATGTCCCAAGCTTAGTATTAGGACATTAGACGGGGAACAGGCAATAAGGGGTAATAAGATCTCAAGGAACAATTTCTGTTTTCATGCATATGACCTCAGAAATAAATAAAGGCAAGCAGAAATACAGAGCTCATGAGAAATATAAGCTGCTTTGTGTCCAAATATTGTTTTTTTTAAAGTTCACTGGAGGCGTCAGTGGCTCTTTCACCCATCCAGTCTATCCGTTCCCTAACAGAGGGTGTTTTGACATTTTTCCAGTTTTTTAGAATTAACCTTTTAAGTGTTAGAGCTGCTAATAATGACCATATTTGATGAACCCATTCCATATCTATCAGTTTAGTGGTATGTCCTAAATTATAGACCGATGCAGAGAATGGTATACTCTCCTTTAATCTCCTGGCAAGTTTGGTGCAACTCTATCCATGGTGTTTGAATCCTTAGGCAGCACCATAGCATATGAGTGAGATTGGCTTAGGATATGTTGTATTTCCAACAACTATCACTCTTCGGATAACCCACTCTTAAAAGTTTGTCAGGAGAATAGTGATAGCGGTGCAAGATATTAAATTAAAATTTGTTAAAAATCTTTTCTACGGAGGTTTTTCTTCCTGGTCACCTGCATCATTCACAAGCATTCGGACAGCAGCTCCCCGAGGGTCCGTGAGGGCTCAGGACGCCCTCCCCCACCCCCAAACCACAAATTTACACAAGCATTCGGACAGCAGCTCCCCGAGGGTCCGTGAGGGCTCAGGACACCCTCCCCCACCCCCAAACCACAGATTTACACAAGCATTCGGACAGCAGCTCCCCGAGGGTCCGTGAGGGCTCAGGATGCCCTCCCCCACCTCCAAACCACAGATTTACACAAGCATTCGGGCGGCAGCTCCCTGAGGGTCCGTGAGGGCTCAGGACGCCCTCCCCCACCCCCAAACCATAGATTTACACAAGCATTCAGACAGCAGCTCCCCGAGGGTCCGTGAGGGCTCAGGACGCCCTCCCCCACCTCCAAACCACAGATTTACACAAGCATTCGGGCAGCAGCTCCCTGAGGGTCCGTGAGGGCTCAGGATGCCTTCCCCCACCCCCAAACCACAGGTATGGCAGACACCAATTTGAGATCTGTGGACCCTGCTCAGTGCCCGGAATGGACTTGGCGCCTTTTATTTTCATTTTTAAAGTACCTTTAAATAGAGAATTTAACTCCCCACACGAATGAAGATAGTTTTTACCCCAGTATTTTTTTTCTCTTGTGCCCTTGGCTGTTTGGATAAAAGAACTTACAGGAAAAAAGTGACCAATAAGCTGAAACTCTAGTTTAGTTTGTTAATACCCTATGATTTCTAGTTTTGTATGAAGGAAATAGTGACCATCTGTTTCAGCTGTTTTGTTAAAGAGTTATTCAGAGCTGCAGTACACTTTTGTCCCCTCGGCTGCTTGTAAAAAAAAAAAAAAAGTAATTACAGGGGAAGGAAACAGTGACCGTCTTGTTTTAGCTGTTTGTTAAAGAGTTACAGAGAGTTGCAGTGCACTTTTGTCCCCTCAGGATATACCCTTCCTAAGCCTTCACCCGACTCGCTCATCTCGGCCATCTCCTCCATCTCTTCAACCACCTCAAATGGTGAACTTATTCTACTAGGCGATTTCAACCTAAACTGGCTCTCCTCCTCCACAAAACCAGCAGCCCTGAGGATCAAAGCCCTAAATCTCACCCAGCTAATCCAGGAACCCACCCATCTAAATCACCGATCACAAAAACACACCCTTCTTGACTGGATTTTAACCTCCCACCCCCACAGGATCACTGCCTCAGGTATCCTTTCCTGATGCCCTAAGCAACCACTGCATAACCTATTGTATCCGAAAAATCCATTCACTTCACTCCGGCCCCAAATTCATCGTAACCCACCTCCTACACCTCCTTGATGAATCCGCCCTTCAACGTGACCTGTCAAACACAGACTGGCTCCCAGTCCTTGCCTCACACGACGTCGACTCCACCCTCACCAACTTCTGCAGTATCTTCCTAAGCATATGGGACCACCACGCTCCACTCAGGAAAGCTAGAGTTAGGAAATATCACCACCCCTGGATCACAGCCGACCTCATCTCCTTGTGTCGCATCAGAGACAAGGTCTGGAGGCGTTATAAAACCTCTCTAGCATCCAGCGACCTCCTATCATACAAAATTCTTAGAAACAACTGCACCAAAGCTATTCGACAATCTAAGGCCCAATATTTTAAGGCCCAACTTACCGCTCACCAAGCCTCCCTGGCGTCCTTCTGGAAGGTAATAAACTCTCTCATCAACCCACGCACCAAGCAAGCCAGCCCTAACCTAAACATTGACGGCAAAATAGCCTCCGATCCTGCCATAGTCTCCAAACTCTTCAACTCTTTCTTCATCTCCTGTGCCATGCCTGACTCACCCCCCCAACCTCCTCCTCAAATCCTGCACCCACACACCACAGCTTCCACTTTCCCCCATTCACACCCATGGAAGTCTACACTACTCTCACCTCTCTGAACCAGTCAAAATCCAGCCCAGACGGCTTGCATCCCAGCCTGCTCCGCATCTCCACAGCGGCCATAGTCGCACCTATAACCCACATACTAAACCTCTCGATCGACACAGCCACAGTCCCCTCCGCCTGGAAACTTGCAAAAATCCTACCTCTCCATAAAGGTGGCGACCCCGCCCTCCCAGGAAATTATAGATCCATCTGTCTCTCTCCTCCCATCCCTTACCAAGATCCAAGAATCCCTCATGCTATCAAAATTGTCCCCCTTCCTCTCTACAAATAGCTCCCTCTCCCCTTTTCAATCAGGTTTCAGAAAATCTCATTCTACCACCACCGCCTTACTACGAGTAACCGACACCATTCTCTCCGCCATGGATACCAGGCAAACCACTACTGCCATTTTCATTGACCTGGCTAAAGCCTTTGATTCGGTTTCCCACCCTCTACTGCTGGGCAAATTGAGCTCTTCCGGCCTTGCCAAACTGGCCATAAACTGGTTCCATTCCTACCTCCAAAACAGGATGCAGCAAGTACAAATAGGAGACACCCTCTCCAACCCTCGACCCATCCTCATGGGTGTCCCCCAAGGCTCCATCCTTGGCCCCATCCTTTTCTCCCTATTTATAAATGACCTCCCCTCAGCCTCCGACGTGCACCTATACACTGATGATACCATTATCTACGCCTCAGGCCCCTCCCATGTCAGTGTTCACCCAAACCTCCAAAGCGATTTCAACCGAGTATAAGCCTGGCTCCTGAAAAATCAGTTAAAACTCAATGAAAAAAAACTGTCGCCATGGTATTTGGCACCAGACAAAAACTCATCTCCCTGCCTGCCCCCCTCCGATCTCCACCCTGGATGAAATACCCCTTGGGGGAGGCGCTGTGGAGCCCGAGCAACGTGCAGCAGATTTTTACAGCTCTTAAACAATCTTAATGAATTTAAACTTAAAAACTCAAGTTGGGAGCTTTAATCATCTTTTTTGACCCTACCACTGGAAAGAGTGACCCAGAAATAGCTAGGATGGGTAATCCTAGAAAAGAGAAAGGATCAGGAGGTGCCGGAAAGTGCAAAGGATCTGGCGGTTTCGGAAAATTGGAGGAAGCTACAACATCAGACGAAAGGCCTGAACCAGGGGAAACCATCACTACCTTGGGCTACAAACTACAGACTTTGATTAAATCCATGTCCACCCTCAGTCAAAAAGTGGACGACTTTAATGCCCGTGTTATTACCTTGGAGTCTGCAGTAGATGGTCTTAAGGTTGACCTTCGGGATGTGCGCAAACAGGCTGATGCGTCTGCGGGCGCGACCACACTAATGCTCAAAGAGAACCAGCATTTAAGGGCACAGCTGGAGGTGTTGGAAAATCAAGCCCGAGTGGCGAATGTCAGCATTGTGGGCCTTCCTGAAGGCCTGGAAGGGGATCACCCACTTTTGAACATTAAAGAGTGGCTAACCGAAAAGTTAACACCAGAAGCCCCCGATAACACTTGGGAAGTGCAAAACGTTTATAGAATAGCCCCTCGTGGTCGCCCGCAGAATACGGCGGAACCTCGTACCTTGATGGTGGTGACTTCGGGCATTGCAGCTCGAGATAAGATCCTTCGGTATGCCCGTAAGGCAGCTCCCTTGCTGCAGGACGATCATTGGATCCATTTATTTCCTGATGTTAGTTATGCGACGAGACAACGGCGTAAGAAGTTCGAGGAGGTGAGAAGAATCCTTTGGGAGTTGGGCATACCGCACACTATTATTTTCCCTGCTAAGCTTCGAATTGTCTATCAAAGTAAAGTGTTCATATATTCAGACCCTATCAAGGCTGGTAAATGGGCCGACAGGAGAGCTGCGGAGTCGCGTAGGAGAGCCACTGGATCGGATGACGAAGACGAGGAAAACATAACCTGAAGTTATCCTTCTGAGACATTATTTTATTTATTTTGTTGGTCACATTAAATTAACTCACCTCAGCATAACGGGACTCTTAAAAATATAAGTCTGTTCAGTCCTTCAGTTTTTACTTCTATTGAAGAAACAGAATTATGGGCCTTAATTTTGTAGGTCTGGACTTAATTTTGAACAGTTTGTTAATAAATAATTTTCAGCTGAGGGACATTACTTTAAGGATTCAAGGGTATGGTAGGTCTTTGAATTGGGGATCTGTAAGGCATTGTTTTTTTTTCCCCTTATGACCGAGCTTAAATAGTCCGCATGCATATCTAAATAGGGGAGTTTTTCACTCATTACATCGAGATATGGCACCAATAGTCCCTGCATTAGGGACACTGTTTATTTTTGGTTTAAATAAGACTGGGTAATTAAATTGCATTTAGGTAAAGCCATAAGGCTCATGGGCTGATATCACAGCACATTAAGAATAATTTCAATTTAGGTCTTTACCTTAGTAGGAACCCTCACATGTTGTAACACTACATAGTGGATGCATGCTGCTACTTTGATTAAGGGAATGGTTTCCCATCCCCAATGGTGATAATGACATTTTAAATGGTCTATCTGCTATATGATATATAACTGTCATGTATATGATAAAAAGTAAAAAAATAAAGTTTAAAAAAAAAAAGAAATACCCCTTGAGTCTGTACCCACTTTTAAGTACACGGGTGTCTGGCTGGACTCAAATCTCAACTTCTCCACCCACGTCGACGCCATCTGCACCAAACTCCGGCCCAAACTTGCCACCCTCTACTGCCACAAAGACTGCTTCCCCCTCCCTACTCGGAGGGAACTCATACAAAAAACCATCCTACCAGCACTGGACTACGCGGACGTCATTTACAGCACAGCCCCTCCCTTGCAAAACTTGACGTTCTGCTAAACTCCATCATGCGTTTCACCACTGCCTCCCCCCCCACTCACTCATCATTGCCAACTATTCTCAACTCTATCTCTGATGCCACTCTCACATAGGCGGACCACCCACAGCGCTTCACTCATAGCTAAATATTGGCTTGGCTCCTTTCCCCTCTACCTCTCCTCCCGCCTCTCTCAAGCCAACCCCACTGGCTACTCACTTTGCCATAGACACGCACGCACCTTCCACCTCTACGCCCTCTCAGCCTCTGGGCAAGCTGCCTTTCCTACCGGCTCCCACTCCTATGGAACAACCTCCCACCCAACCTCCACCTGGCCCCCTCCCTATCATCCTTTAAACAGCTCCTCAGGTTTCTCCCTCCCACTCCCTGCCGCAGCTGTGCACCCAAATCCCTCCTTACCCAGACCTAGCACTACACTCAGTAGCCTCGCCAGGTTTTTTCGGTTAATCCACTACTGTAAATATGTTAAGACATGCACTTGTAAATTTACAGTAATATGGTCTAGAAATTTAATTAAATGATTTTTTTCCACTCTGCTGTTTTAAACAAAAAAGTGAAACCTCACTACCAAACTCTAATGTAATGTACTAATACTGTAATTATTCATCTGTTACTTGATATTTGCTGTATTTCTCTGTCTCCCACCTTGTACTACTTGTACCCGAGTCGCACCTGGAAACGAGCCTCGGCTCAGTGTGCCTTTCCCGGTCACCAATTTTAAATAAATAAATAAATAAATTCTCAAGATATGTATCCTGTCAGGCCTGTGACCTCTGGCTCCCTCAGACCTTGATAACCAACTGGTTACCCCCACAGATTGCCCTCCATGGCAGAGGCCCCAGGAGAAGAACTGTTTCCCCCCTCCCAAGGCAGTCCACACCTAGTGAGGCAGGCACTAGGACCTAGGGAAGTCCCAAGGCCCAGACCGGCTCATAGATTGAAGTGGGTGAGGGTTCTTATGTTTGATACATCCCACTTCCCCTGACTTTAGCCTAGCCTGTGACCTCACATGCACACAGCTGACCCTGTGGCAGGAACAAGTTCCCTGACCTAGCAGTGGGGGTCACTGTGGCACCAGTGCTCACTGTTGACCCTCCGCAGCCAAGGCATACTGCCACGTGGCAGCTGCTTTAGCCCAACCTGCCTCCTGATGCAGTGACCTGCCCTCACTCCCAAACTCGGTTCGTCTGCCTGGGCCATCGAGGGTGGAAAAACACTCCACTTTTTAAATGGGGGTGTACATCTTCTTTACAGAATGCTAAGATTTTTGTTATACCATGTTGTTGGGATAAAGTGCATGGAAGAACAGCAGGGCAGGATGGGATTTCACACTATGACAGACTGCGGGTCTGTAAGTGGACATGCAACAGCGTCACATTAAAAATCAAACAATCACACAGGAGTGCGGTGTGCATATTTTATGGAACACATACAAACGGGTGAGAAAGAAGTAAGTGCCTCAGCTGGGACTTGAACCCATGCTGCCCGGAATGCTTTTCTGATTGTGCTAACCAGCTGCGTCACTGAGATAACTGGAACTTGGGCTTTCCCTGAGCACATTACTCTTTCTCAACTGCACAACCCAATGGCAACACAAATATTTACTTGTAACAATCACACAGGAGTGCGGTGTGCATACTTTATGGAACACATACAAACAGAGGTGAGAAATAAGTAAGTGGACCTCCCCACCACCCCTCCCCCATCCCAGCAAGTGCCGAAAGCCAGCGGCAGCACAACCCACCCACATACTGCCACGGATGCCTGCCATCAGAGCCGACTGTGAATGATAGTTATTGTACTACTGTAAGCCCATTAGAGACCCTGTCAACCAATGGGCTTGCAGTGTATACTGTAAGCTGTCATTCACAACTTTGTGAATGACACAGGTCATTCACAAAGTTGTGAATAGTGCAGCCACTTTGCGCAATTGGAACGGTATTCTGGGCAGCCTGGGTTCAAGTCCCAGCTGAGTATGCAGGTGGGTTGTACTGCCCGCTGGCTTTGGCACTTGCTGGGACAGGGGTCCGGGGGTGGGAGGGGGTGCCTGAGTGGGTGGGAGGTCCACTGGACCACTAGGGAGACTTTGGAATTCCATTCCTCAGTGCGATTGGCTCAGGGCGGGGGTTCCACTAGACTACCAGGGATTCTGCCACATTCTCATTACTTTTACCAGGGATACGGGCAGGGAGGGGGGTTCCACTGGACTTAAAAGGCTGTTATTGGGGGATTTCATGTTACTGCGGGGATTTGGGCAGAGGGGACCACTGGACCACCAGGGATACTGCGGCCTTTGTGTGACAATTTGCGATTGGGTCGTGGAGGGCTGGGGGTCCACTGGACCACCATGGAATATGTGTTCCACTCTCAGCCCTTGCAGGACACCCAGCACATTCCACCAGGTGAATCCCTGCAGGCCACATGCAAATGGAGTCATAATGACATACAAATGACCCCATTGGTCCTTGAATGCCTAATGGCCCCATTTGCATGTTTGGGACTGTGAATCACAACATTGAGCACACGCATCTGGAGATGTGCTGACCCACTGGTTTTCCGGCCCGACCAGGGGGTTGCGCTGATGCATCTTGGTTTGGGTGCAACTGTGGTATTCACAGAGGGGATGCGCCGGGAGCATCCTCTGGCACATCTTCTGTGAATACCACAGTTTGGGCTCTGCACATCTCATTTGTGCCGGAGCAGCCGAGATGTGCCGAGCGCATATGCTTTGTGAATTCTGCCCATTATCTTTTCATTTTCTTCATCAGCCCCTCCTTTTTGCCATTTATTAATTAAATTAGTTATTGATGGGGAGGGGGAGGGTCAACTGATTTTTCATTTGTAATAGGAATGAAGCTCCAAAATCCTTTACATTATCAGGACCGGGTCAAAACCTGGTCTCTTGAAAATATAAACTTGGTCAGTAGACTGGACTAGGTCAAATCAGAGTCGAGGCACATATGACTCAGATTTCCAGAGTCAGACTGAGGTGGCGAGCCATTCTGCGGGGGGATCTCATTTGACACAGAGACGGTACTCCCATCACTAGTGTGCACCCATGAATTTCTTGAGGACATAGATGTCTCATATGAGCACTTGTTGAACTCACATGACAAACAGTTAAAGACGCTCAGATGATATACAAGAGGAATGGCTTTGTGTGTTATGTTTCACATAGTTAAATCAGTGACATACTTGCAAATTAGAGTACCCCTGTCTGACTGAATATGTGCAAGCCCAACAACTGCAACTCTCTGATTGGCTGAGGTGGTGCCACACCCCCAAAGCCCCAAATCATATACCAGTCTGTTTGCACTGCCTATGGCAAGCAAACATAAGAAGGCTCCAGGCCAGAACCAAGGAATTGTAGGCTAGTGAGCTTAATGTCAATACCAAGGAAGTTATGGAGAGAACTATAAGAAACAAAACTGTCAAACACTTAGAAACATAGAAATTGTCAGCAGAAAAGGACTGCTTCCCCCCTCCCACTCTGCCCAGATTTCCCTGCCTATTCTGTCTCCACATACCCTACCTAGTCTCAATCGACCCTACACCCTCCTTGCCTATTTAACAATATTCCCTTATGCCTATCCCATGCATGTTTGAAGTCCCCCCCACTGTTTTTGCTCCCACCACCTCTTCTGCTGGCAGACTGTTCCAGGCACCCACCACTCTTTCAGTGAAGTGGTACTTCCTCACATCCCTCTTAAACTTCCCCCCTTCCAGCTTCACTGCATGACCCTCTTGTCCTGGTGCACATCCTCATTTGAAACAGACTCCCTTCCTGTACCCTAGTCTCCCCATGAGGTAGTTGTAGGTCTCTGTCATGCCCCCTACCTACTCTCTTCTAGGATGTACTTCAAATCAATAACTTTGGCTCAGTGGCCCAGAATGGATTCTGTACTAGGAGATCATGCCAAACAAATCTACTAAGGTCGATACCGAGGTTGTAGGAATGGAAGGCAGCATGGGACCCTCTATACCATTCCCCTAATAATCAGTGGTAGTATTCCGTTAGATTCTCCTGTCCCATGCACCTATCAAAATTTAGACAGAACGCAAAACAGGCACTCCACTGAGATGAGCCATGCTCAGCACATGAACAAAAACAAAAGCAGAAGAAAGCGGCCCAAGTCCTCCAACGTTCCAGCAGTCACGTTTATTCACAGTACTCCGTGCATCAGTGCATACAATAAAGTGCAAAGGTTTAACTCATGGCAAGACACGCTGACAAAACAGACTCTACCAGTTTCATTGGCTGACCAACATCATCGAGAGTACCCGTATATAGGGTGCCTTAGGTAATTTATGCTAAACAATTTCAAGTGTCAAGGCAGCCAGTGGTGGGGTTCAAGAATGCATAGGCATAAGGGTATCTAAGTGGAAAGGAAGAGGGGGAGAAAGTGCCAGAGATCGATTAGTAGAGACCTCTGTTTTTCTTAAATAAAAAATAAAAGGCATAAAAAGAAATAACACAAAAACAAACACGTGAAAAAAAATAAAAAAATTGCTTGTTTTTGGGGCAAAAACTAAATTAATGCTTGCAGCAGCAGTTGTTTAGGCTCCATTGTTACCACAGAGAGGATCCGCAAGGAAGCGGCAGCAGAACTGTCTGATTCACAAAATCTTTCAAACCCATACCATAATGCTGCTTTATACAATGTAGTGCACTAGGAATGTGATTTCTAGTGTGTATAAGGCCAATGTGAGGTATGTTATTAATGTATGTGATAACAAGAAATAAAACTACATTTTCAATTAATAAAATGAAACAACATGAAATTCCAGAAAAGTAAAAAGAAAAATTACAAAAAAATAAAAAGAATTTCATGGGGCTCTATCGATTAGGGTCTGCAGTGATACTGTAGGTAGGGAACGATGGGCAAACTGGGCGGCCAGGGTCCTTATCTGCCATCAAATTCTATGTTTCTATGTTTCATTCAAAATCAGTGTAAAACAGCACGGGGTCATAATGTCGCTAGACATTATGCCTCATGGCAAAACTGCGCTGCCAATACAGCGTGATTTCTGCCATGAGGCATAAGTCTTTTTTGTGGGCTCCCACCCAATTTCTGTTATGGGGAACTGCGCCTCAAACCCCCCTCACTAAAGATTCTCAACTCTGTGAAGACTGAAAGATTAATAGCAAGCTCCCGGAACCGCTTGACCTCATTTGATCGGAAATGGGGTAAATTGTATGCTCTATATTTGAACTAATGTTTATATGCGAACACCTCTGGCTGCTTTAGTTGGTATTATCTTATACTATATTCTTTGCTTTATATGGATAATATTTCAATATATGCTTTGTGTAGTAGGGTTTGTTTCTCTTTTAATAAGGCACATCCTGGGGTTGGGGGGTAAAGGGTTATAGGGATAGAGGGATGGGGAGGGACTTTTTCTTTTAGTTGTGGTTCCTTATTATTTTATTTGGATTCAATGATACCTGTAGAATCATGTAGATTTTCTCTGTAACCATTGGGTAATTACTGTCATTTATACTGGTTCATGCTCCCTGTACTAGTCGTATTTTATTATCTTAAAAAGTCTCTCTGCCCACCTATTGCTGTTCTTTGCACCCTTCCCCCATCTCACCCCTCATACCTAGGGCTATTGGGGGTAGACCTTCGCCATCTGCAGCTGGTGCAGAATGCAGCTGCCAGGTTGTTGACTGGCTTACCAAAATCTTGCCATATCACACCTGTGCTCCGCGGACTGCATTGGCTGCCAGTTCGGTGGAGGATCACCTTCAAGGTCAGATTATTGACCTATAAGGCCCTACATGGACAGGGATTGCAGTATTTGCAAGATCTCCTTTGCCCTTACTGCCACCTCCACCTTCTCTGCTCCACTGATGAGGGATTGCTAAAGGTTCCCAGAGCCTGGTTAAGAACTTCGGGAGCTAGATAATTTGCATTTGTGGCTCTGGCCCTGTGGAACTCTCTACCTCGTCGGATTAGAGAGTGCTCGACTGCTGAGGCTTTTAAGTCTGCCTTGAAAATGTATCTAGTCAGTCTGACATTGTTTGAAACCTGAAACTGGCTGCCTATGTTTAATTATTTTAGAATTGTTTTATAATTTTAGATATGTCTTTTAGAGTTTTTATGTACAATGCTATGATCTTGATTCTGCAATAGCATTTAACAAATAAAGATTGCTTTGCTTGCTTTGCTTTAGTATTGAGTCTCCCAGTATAACGACCTTCACGTCCTCCCCCCCCCATTTTGTACATCCTGCTGAGCACATCCCAGAGGCCCATTCCTTCCTATACACCTAATTTCCACCATCACCCTGCTGACACTCTGCTTCGCCTTCCCAGTGACCTCCCTTTTCCCCTCCCACTGGTCATCTTTCCCAGACTCGGTCTCACCTCCTCCCCTGTGTATGTTACACATCTTTCACCACTGCCATTGATCCACCTCTCCACAACCCCACCTGGCCCACTTTTTCCCTTGACTCTATTCCTATTGTCCACTCCTTCCCAATCCATGGCCACCTTATCTTCCCCCTGCTCACCCAAAACTGACAATATAGAAAACCTATTTGAGGAATTCTCCCCCTTGACAAATCCAACTTGAGATTTCCCTCCATTATCCATACTCCACCATCCTTGCCCTGAAACCTCTCCTACCGTTCTTCTACTCTTCACTTCATACCAGTCATCCGCCCTGTTTCTTTGCTAAACATTTGGAGAGAATGACCCCAATCCATATGTTTTTCTCTTTGGTTCCACCCTGAGAGTACCTACCATATTGCTAGAAGATGGCACCCCTGACCATTCCACATATGAGATTCCCCCAGCCCATCCCTTCCCAAATGTGCAACAAAGTTGGGTGAGCATGCGTTCTCAGCATTTGCTCCCTCTGGAATTCCCTTCCATTTATCTTAAGGCAGTCTCAGTCTCACCAGGTTTTTAAAAGCGACCTTCGTAAATTCCTCATGTGCACTGATAAGTACTCAAGTAATTTGATCCTGCATACTCCTACTTGACCTGGCTTCATCTTTTTCTCCACAGGTCTTTTTTGCACTTAATTTGATTTGTTCTCTGATCTGCTCGTACTGTGCAATGTTTTAGGGTACCTGTGTATTATGTCAGACCACTGTTAATGCTTTATATTGTTGTGTCACCTGTTACTGCTGCTAATGTTATCTGTAACTCTCCTAGGTCGTGCCTGAAAATAGGCAAGGCTCTTGTCTAATGCACCTACCCAGTAAACAAAAACTAAATAAATAAACTACTCCCCCCATAACAATACCTATCTGACCCCCCTCCAAGGTAAATCCTAATGTGTATTGAAGGAAACTACAGATCACTGCAATACTCAAAATCAGTATGACTTCTATAAGCGATTATAGAGTGACACTTCTAATAGGTTTCTACTGCTTTTTTGTATTACTGGTGTTCTCTACTAGGTCCAAAAATTGTTCTGATTCATTCATTAAAATACAAGCAGTATTTATAATATTATTGTTATTACTTTACTCTGTCTCTAAATCTCTTAATCTGAAACTGTTTTGTTTTCATGTTAGGACCTTAAAGGGGCACTGTCAACCTGTTTTTCATCATATTATTTTTAGTTAAAACCCTACATTTTATGATTGCTTACTTTCTCTAACATTCATTGATGTTGCTGGTTGTTTTGTCTGTCTCCTTTTGTAGAACTGAAATGCATGCTAATGTATATTTATAAACAACCTTGTTTTGTTTACAATCCTGGCTCTGTTCTTACCGAATACTTCTGAACATTAGAAACACCTCTAAACAATGTAGTCACTAATGAGGCAGTAGCCTCCTAAACTCCCACTTCATCATGAGTGGCTAGACTGTGTTGTGGGAGTTCCCAAGTCCAGGAAAGATGCAGCTTGAGCTGATCAAGGAATGTAAACAAACCTGTGTTTGTGTGGTAACACCAGTATGGTGGACAGTCTGTTTTTCACTTTTTAAAGAAAAAAAGAGTCAGAATCAAACTACCAGCTACATCATCAATCTTTACAGAATGCTGGCAATCATAAAATGTGTTTTTTAAACTAGGGACACATTCAGACCTAAGGGGGTTGACGGTGTCCTTTTAAAGTCGGAGTTAGCTATGGACACTCTATATGAACCCTTTCATAAAATAGACAGCTTTAGGAATCCTACACTCTGTTTCCCGAGTGCAAACAATATTATCATTATGCTGAAAATGGAAACTGAATGCAATACTGTTTATAGTTATGCCATGATTTTGACAGTAGATTCACTGAGTTTTATAGAGGTGACCTCTTTCTTTTTCAATGTAATAACTAGGTATAAACTTAAACTGTGTGAGTCATGCCTAACTGATAGGCTCACAGTAATGCTATTTAACAATTCATGTATTGCAAACACATTTAATGGCTTTTTATAATACTGTGTCATGGAATGTGAGGGGACTTGACTCACCCATTAAAAGATCAAGGATACTCACTAGCTCTCACACAAGGTACACATCTAATCCCCGAAGAAGAGGATGAATGGTGTAGAGAATGGGTGAGCCAAGTCTACCATAGCGGTTTTTCAAACAAAAAGAGATATGTTATGATAGTAATTAAAACAAGCATTTGTCAATGGCGAATGTTTTCTTGCTGGTATTAGCATTGGAAATGCAGGAGTTAGACAGATGCAGAGTAGGAATGGCAGTGAAGTATTGAACTTCATGCCAGCCCCACCTCCAACCTGCAGAGACAGACAGGCATCGGGGTATGCGTTTGGGTTGTCACTCATAACATTCATGCCATTTCACCTCACTCTATCCTGCAGACACTGACAAGTGTTGAGGTGTGCCTTGGGGTGTTTGGCTTTACAGTCACTCCACTCCATAAGGACATACGCTGAAAAGGGTGCAATATAGGAGAATGGGGTGAATTCTGGGGCTGAAGAGTCCAAGGCACACCTTGATGCCTGTCACTGGCTGCAGGGTGGGGGAGGAACAGCATGAGCATTACAGTCGGCAATCCAAAGGCACACCCTTGATGCCTGTCAGTCTGTACAGAGTGGGATGTTATGGTTAGAAACCCTAACGCTCGGGTGTTTGTTGGTATTTGCACTAAACATTTTCAACATGACCTTTTTGTGACTCCCACCTCATGAAAGCATTTGGGACCTCTTCTCATGAACAGTGGCACTGTGAGTTTGTCAATGTGTCCTGAACTTTGAATTCTCACAGCGACCATGCCATTGTGTGCCAGATGTCCAAAAACACAGATCGGGCAGGATGTGAAGAATGACAGCTGCACCATTCATAGGGAGGTGTGAAGAGATGGCAATGTTGAAAATCGGTAGTGAAAATATTAAAAATGCTAGAACTTTCAATCGTACATGGAAACTGTGCAACACATGCGCGTAACACAGTAATTTAGTGGAATTATTTCACCAAATTTTCAACAAAGACATTTTGTGACTTCTGCTCATGAACACTGTCACTATGAGTTTCTTAATCTGTCCTGAACATTGATTTCCCACAGCAAGCACGCTATTCTGCGCCAGATGTGTAAACGCATATTTCAGGTAGAATGTAAACAAGCATTTGTCAATGCCGAATGTTTGCTTGCTGTCATTGGCATTGGTAGTGTAGGAGTTACAAGAGCTGCATAATAGGAATGGCAGTGAAGTATTGAACTGAAGCCAACCCCACCACCACCCTGCAGAGACTGACAGGTATTGGGGTGTGCCTTTGGGTCATCAGGCATAACGGCCACGCCATTTCACCACACCCTACCCTGCAGACACTGACAAGTGTCATGGTGTGCCTTGGGGTCTTTGGCCCTTATGCTCACCCCATTCCATCAGGAAATACGGTGAGATGGGTCCAGTATAGGAGAAAGGGGTGAACTTTGGCGCCAAAGAGTCCAAGGCACACCTCAATGCCTCTCACTGGCTGCAGGGTGTGGAATGGTATGAGCATTACAGGCGAGAATCCCAAGTCACACCCCTGATGCCTGTCAATCTCTACAGGCTGGGGCGTTATGGTCAGAAATCCTAATGCCTCAGGTGTTCATTGGCATTTTCACTCCAAATGTTCAACATTTTTTTTGTGACCCCCACCTTATGAACAGTGGCAATATCAGTTTGTTAGCTGAAAGCTGATTTCACACAGTGACTACACCATTTGGCACCACAGGTGCGAAAACACATTTTGAACAGCATGTGAAAAATGACAGCTGTACTGTTCATGGGGAGGTACAAAAAATGGCAATGTTGAAATTCTGCAGTGAAAATATTAAAAAAACTGGTGAAGTCACGAGCGTGCGTAGAAAATGCGCAACGCACACCCGTAATGCAATTAGTTTGGGGATTTTTTTACAGCAGATTGTCAACACAGGGATTTTGGAACCTCCGCTCATGAACAGTGTCACTGTGATTTTCTTAATCTTAATCTGTCCCAAACAGTGATTTACAAGATGGTACAAAGATTGAAAATGTATTAACATACAGATACTTAGGGTTTCAAATAGATGTTAGAATGACATATGTAAATCATATATCAGTTCAGGTAAAGAAAGTGAATAAAAGATTAGGGGCCTTTAGAAGAGTTGCATGAGCTTTACCTTTGGTGTCAAAGGAGCGATTGGCAAAACAGATGCTGTTACCCGTATTGGAGTATGGTTCTATAGTTTACATGAATTCGACTAAAACTGCTTTAAATTTGGTTAATCAAATATATTATAGGATAGGTAAATTTGCTTCCAGAAGTATTAAAAATGAGCATCATTGTATAATTTATAATAAGCTAAATTGGCTTCAACCTGAAGCAAAAAGAAACTATCTCTGGCTTACTATATGTCATAAGATAATTCACAAAAAGTATAACCATCCTTTGTATAAGCAATTAAAAAGAAAGATAAATAACGAATCATATATAAAGACTAGGAATCCATTAAGCAATATCCCAATGTATAGAAGCTTTAATAGACATGGGGACAGTATGTTCCAGAATAGAGTAGCATTAAGTTGGAATGGTTTTACTGAATCACAGAAAACAAATTTAGATTTTTTTAAATTTAAAAATGAATTGTTTAATAGTGTGTATTTTTTATGTATGTGTTTTAAATAATGTATGTATGTATGTAGAGTGCGATTATGTTTGTTTGTATTAGTTATGTTAAATGTCAATTGTTAATTGGTAATTGTATTAGAATCTACATGCAGGACTTTGTTGTAAACGGGACTTTGTCCTAACAAATGAATTTCCTGTGAAAAAATAAACTTTTAATCAATCAATCAATCAATCATTTCCCACAGCGACCATGTATTTCTGCACTGGAAGTGCGAAAACACATTTTGGCCATGGTGTGAAAAATGACAGCTGTACTGTTCATAAGGAAGTGTGGAAAAATGCCAGTGGTGAAAATCTGGACTGAAAATATTAGAAATCCATGAAGTTACAAGGGTGCATGGAAACTGAGCAATGGTCACTCATAACACAGCCACTTTATGGACTTTTTTCACCAGATTTTTAATATAACCATTTTAACACCTCTGCTCATGAACAGTGTCACTGTAGTTTTCTTAATCTGTCCCGAACATTGATTTCGCACACCGACTGCGCCATTGTGTGCTACATGGGCGGAAACACGTTTTGGGCATGTGAAAAATGACAGCTATACTGCTCATAAGGAGGTGTGTTAAAATGGCAATGTTGAAAATCTGGAGTGAAAATATAAAAAATTTGTGAACTTACGAGCGTGCATAGGAACATCGCAACGCGTGCTCGTAAAACAGTAATTTTTGAGAATTTTTTCACCAAATTTTTAACATAGCCATTTTTTAACACCTCTGCTTATGAACAGTGTCCCTGTGATTTTCCTAATCTGTCCCAAACATTGATTTCGCACACCGACTGCGCCATTGTGCGCTACATGTGCGGAAACACATTTTGGGTGAGATGTGAGAAATGATAGCTGTACTGCTGATAAGGAGGTGTGGTAAAATGGCAATGTCGAAAATCTGGAGTGAACATATTGAAAATTCGCAAACTTACAAGCGTGCGTAGGAAATGCGCAACGCATGTTCGTAAAACAGTCATTTTTGGGAATTTTTTCACCAAACTTTCAACATAGGGTTTTGGGGGCTCCTCATGAACTGTGATATCATCGTTTCGTAATTTGGTCCCGAAAGGTGGTTCCACGCAGTGACCATGAAATCACCTTTCAGGGCCAATTAACTCCATGACAGTGACAGAATTCATGAGGTGGGGTCCCAAAAACCCCATGTTGAAAATTTGGTGAAAAAATGCCCTAGATATGCACTAAAGTTGAAAAAAAACCTATTTATTCCATTATACAGCTTATCGGCATTTCCTCAGTTCGCGGTTGGCTTTGAAGAATGCAGACGTGTTCTCTGTCCACTGAAGATCGTCGCTCCAGACTCCAGAGGTAAGTATGGGGTGAGGTGGGGTGTGGGAGGTGGATGCACAGAGGGTGGGTGCGGTGGGCGGAGGGGGATCAGGACAGTCAGCGAGGGAGGATTTTTCTTTCAAGGTTTTTGTTTGTTTTTACTTGACCTACGCGGGACTTGTGCCACCACGCTGGGGTGGCTCCCAGCATGGCAGCTGGAAGGCTGTTTTGGGGCCTATGGAGCCGATGGGGATTAGGCACCCCGTCGGCCTTAGGAACTGTTGCCATGCTGGGGTGGGCTCCCAGCGTGACATCCGATAGTCTCTTGAGGAGGGGAAAAGTGGAGCTGATGGGGGATTGGGTACCCTCGTTGGCTACACAGACTGATGCCACACTGGGGTGGGCTCCCAGCGTGGCACCTGGAACTCTGTTGGGGAGGGCGCAGCACAGCTGACGGGGGATTGGGCACCCTTGTCGGCTGTACAGTGTGTGCATGGTGGAGGGGCGCATGAGCACACAATGTCTTATCACTGCTCACTGAAGCGTAGCTCTCCCTTTCAACTGTACAGCACTGCATTTTCGGGATCGTGGCACTATGTTTCTTGCACATGCGTGCAAGCAAACACAAAAATGACAGCTGTACTGTTTATAAGGAGGTCTGAAAAAATGCCAATGTTGGAAATCTGGAGTGAAAGTACTACAAATTTGCGGAGTTACGAGGGTGCATGGAAACTGCACAACACACGCTTGTAACACAGTTAGTTTATGGACATTTGTCACCAAATTTTCAACATAGGCATTTCAGGACCTCTGCTCATGAACAGAGTCACTATGATTTTACATATGAACATCAGCACCCTTTGCAAACTGTGTGAGAGGCCTTTCGGCACCATGCAATTCTGCTTAAAGTTGGACCAGCATAACATTCTGTGGTGATTTGCATATGCAGCCCATGATGCTTTGCATTGTGGGGGCATGTGTGATGTTGTATTTTCTTGAAACTTGGCTTCCCAGCCAAATGCCCCTTGGGGTAACCCTTGCCTCAGTGTTTGCGCACAGAGGTTCTTTGTCTTTTAAATGTTTTTTTATTTTAATGGGTTCACCACAATATATCCAAGGCACACTGCCTATAGGGTAGCTGGTCCATGTCACTAGGGTGTCAAACAGATGAGGCATACTGCTGAATCCTGGTAGGACAAAACACGTGTCTATGTCTTCTGTTAGCACCCTTTGCAAACTGTGTGAGAGGCCTTTCGGCACCATGCAATTCTGCTTAAAGTTGGACAAGCATAACATTCTGTGGTGATTTGCATATGCAGCCCATGATGCTTTGCATTGTGGGGGCATGTGTGATGTTGTATATACATATGAACATATGAATCTGCCAACAGAACAGACCAATCAGTCTATCTAAATCTGCCCGAGCGTTCAGCTAGCACCCTAGATTGCAGCTGCCCCAGCTTCCTCCGCCTCAGTTCCTCCCCCACTTGTCCCAGCCCCTGCCCCCCGACTCTTCCTCTTGCGTTAACCCAGTCCTTCTTAAAGCTATTGACTGTCCTATATGTTACCACCACCTCTGGCAGTGCATTCCAACTAGACACCACCCTCTCAGTGAAGTAGTGCCTCCCCATTTCCCTCTTGAAACGTCCCCCTTCCAACCTTAGTCCGTGCCTCCTCGTCTCTTTTCCACTCCTCAGTTTAAACACCCCCCTAGGTGCTAGGTTTACTTACCTCCTCAGGTATTTGAACACTTGAATCATATCCCCCCATCCCTCCTCTCCTCCAGTGTATACATGTTCAGCTCATTCAGCCTAACTTCATATTCCTTTCCTTCCATGCCTTTTAACATTTTTGTTGCCCTCCTTTGCACCCCCTCCAGTAACTTTATATCTCTCCTCAGGTATGGCCTCCAGTATTGCACACAGTACTCCAGGTGCGGTCTGACTAATGATCTGTAGAGAGATAGGATCACATCCCTGTGTCTGGATGAGAATCCCCTTGCGATGCACCCCAGCATCCTGTTTGCCTTTGCTGCTGCTCTCCTGCACTGGACTGAATTGTTCATGCTCCCAGTTTCCAACACCCCTAGGTCCTTCTCCTCCTCTGTGATCCCCAACCTCACCCCCCCCAACCAATAGTCCCTCTTCTGGTTCTTAGGCCCAAAGTGCATCACCTTACACTTGTTTACATTGAATCCTAGCTGCCACTCCACCGACCATGTCTCTAGTTTGGTTATGTCCTCCTGCAGTTTTTCCCATCTGTCTTCTTTGTCCACCACTGCCCCAATATGGTATCATCTGCAAACAGACTAACCCTGCTCCCCACTCCATGTGCTATATTGGAGATAAAGAGCCCAAATAGCACCAGGCCCAGCACTGACCCCTGCAGCACCCCGCTTGTCACAGTTCTAGGGACTGAGAGTTCCCCCACCACCCTCTGCACCCTCCCGTGTAACCAGGTCTCTATCCATTTAGTCAGCTTTTTTCCCACCCCCACTGTTGTCAGCTTCCCCCCAAGTCTCCCATGAGGCACTGTATCAAAGTCCTTACTGAAGTCCAAGTACAGGACATGTACCACATGGCCCCTGTTCAAATCCCTTATCACCCAGTCATAATACTCTATTAAGCTGGTTTGACAAGACTTCCCTGAGACTAACCCATGTTGCCGCCCATCTTGGAGGTCATTACTCTCTAGGAATGCCTCCAGCCTCTGTTTCAGTATCGCCTCCATAAGCTTACCCACTATGGACATGAGACTGACCGTCCAATAATTTCCTGGCTCCTCCTAGGCCCACTCTTGTGTATGGGTACCACATGGGCCACCCTCCAGTCCTGGGGCGCACACCCCATTTCCAGGGAGGTGTTGAACAGATCTGCCAGTGGCTCAGCCAACAACTCCGCCATCTCCCACAGCACCTTGGGGTGGACGTCATCAGTACCTGGTGCCTTGTCCTCTGTTACTGCCCTCAGCCCCTCTAGCACCCTAGTCCCTGTGATCACTTTGTCTTTCACCACCCTCCCAGCCCATGCTGGTAGTGGACAATCCCTCTCCTTAGTGAAAACATAACAGAAATGCTCATTTAGAATTTCCACTTGCTCCTCATCCTTTTCCACCTAATCCGCTCCCCGCTTTATCCTCACAATATGTACCTTGCACTTCCTCTTTTCCCTGACATACCTTAAAAAGTCCTTTTCCCCCTCCCTTTATGCCCTGTTCTAACCCTAATTCCCTGGAGGCCTTAGCTTTTTTCACCCTCCTGGACACCTCCCTTGACCAACTCCCATAAGCCTCCTTATCATCTCCCTTCCCTGTTCTCCTGTACTGCCGGTATGCAGCCCTCTATGCCCTCACCCCTTGCAGCACTTCCTTGTTCAGCCAGCATGGTTTCTTGGCTCTGCTCTTCTTACTCCTGGCCCTGCTGCAGGCTACTGTGGCCTCTGTTAGCCCAGTCTTTATGACTCCCCATTTTTGTTCTGCATCCATCCCCGGCCTTATATCCTGGAGTCTTCCTCACAGTATTGCTCCCATCCTCCCAAAGTCCACCCTACTAAAGTCCACCACCTTAGTGCCTGTGGTTCCTGTCTCCCTGCCCAGTGCGAGAACAAGCCACACTGTTTGGTGGTCACTACCTGCTAGTGGGTCCTCCACCCTTACCTCCCTCACCGCCTCCCCATTTGCCAGTACTAGGTCCAGAGTGCTACCAAGTCTTGTAGGCCCACTTACCAATTGCATCAGAAGGCCCTCCTGGAATGCATAAATGAGCACCTGCTCCCTGGTACTGCTAGTGGCCGGGGTGCTGTAGTCAACCCCTGGTAGGTTAAAATCCCCCACTATCACCACACTCCCCCTTTTACAGACCCTCCTTATCTTCTCTGCCAACTCCCCATCCAGTTCCCCGGATTGGGCTGGTGGTCTGTACACCACTCCCAGCCTCAGCTTTCTGCTCTTGGAGTCCAGGAGCTGCACCCAAAGTGCCTCTGTCCTCTCCTCTTCTCCCTCATCCGTTATGTATTTGATCCCCTCCCTCACACAGAGTGCAACCCCCCCCCTTCCAAGTCCCTGGTCCCTGCTGTATATCCTGTATCCCGGGATTGCTGAGTTCCAATCATGGTACACTGTGGACCAAGTCTCTGTCACTGCAGCAATGTCCACCTTCCCCTCAAGAAGGAGCACCCGAAGCTCTGCAGTTTTGTTCCCCAGGCTTCTTGCGTTGAGAGAGACCACCTTCCACCCATACCTCTCCTTCTCCCTGGCCTGTGTCCCACCTCCCAGTAGCCCACACCCTTGCTCCTTGTTATTCTTATTGGGTGGTGGTGCCTTCTGTATTACACTCAGACCACTCTGCCCACCCCCTCCCAGGGTTACTACGCCTCTGCCTTTACCTATATCTAGGGGGGTGAGCTCATTAGGCTCTTCTGTCCGGACCATTCTACCAACCTCAGTCTTTTGCCCCCCCCACTAATTTAAATCTGCCTTAGTAGAGATATACCCCTCTAATCCCACCTTTAATACTCCCGTCCCCTCCCTGCTCAAGTGTAGCCTGTCCCCTGTGTACAAGTCACTATTCCCCCAGTCCCTACCCCAGTTAGTCACTAACCCATAATTTTTGGTGTGGCACCAATCCCTCAGCCACTCGTTGAAGTCCTCGATCCTACCCTTCCTTCCCATGCTTGCACATGGTACCGGGAGTACCTCCAAGAATGCCACTGACTCCCCCACACTCTCACATTGCCTGCCTAACTCCTAGAACCTCCCCTTCACTACTTCCACAGTCTCCCCCGCCAAGTCGTTTGTATCCACATGCAACACTAAATGAAGTTTCTTCCTCCTCCTCACTCCACATTTGAGCAGTGCCTGCCCCCCCTGCAGTCAACTCAGAGATAGCTTCAACCCAGATATGGCTGTGCCCCCCTCTGCCCCATCTCACCCCTTTCAGTATAGAATCCCCAGGACAAGTATCCTCCCTGTCCCTTACCCCTTTCCTTCTAATACCTCTTCCACCACCCCAGTATTGTTCCTCCTGCCCTTACCCCCACCAGCTGCACCCTCTGTGACTTCTGTATCTGCACCCCCTACTTCTGCCTCACCCCTTTTCTCTGCCTTATTCCTCCCATCCCCCTTGAACCCCTTCCCAGCCTGACTACTTCCTACTGGGCTTCCCATGTTGACCTCCCCTCCTCCCCTGCTAATTTCCAACCCCTCTCCTATCACCGTTGTTGTCAATTTAGAGCCCCCATTCCCTTCAACCCCAATAGTGATGCTCCTCCCATCCTTCCCCTTCCCATAGTCTTCTCTCCTCCAGTCACCTCCGCTCCTTCCTTACTAGTCCCCCTTCTACCCTTTCGTCCTCGCTATCTCTTTCCCTACCTGTTGCCATCCCTCTCTTGCCCCCTTGTCCTCCCCCTTCAGTATGTTCCTGCCCCCCCCCAGCAGAGCTCAGATCTATTAGTAGTCGATATCCTCCTACATCTCTTCCCCATCACTGCTCCTCCGTCCTACTTGTTCCTCTCTGTGCCCCCGGTCCCACCCCTCGGTCCCTCCTATCCACAGCCATCTGCACTCTCCCTGGTACTCCTCGTGGTCTCTTCCTCCCCATTAGGAGGCCCCTCCCTCACCTTAGGCACCTCCTTCTCCTCTCTTTTCTGCTAGTGTCTCGATACCGGTCGGTTTCAGTCCCAGTTACATAGAATTTGACGGCAGATAAGGACCGCTTGTCCACCCAGTCTGCCCATTTCCACCTACTGGATAAGCTGCAGATCCTAGTTAACCAGCAGCCTACTTCTTCCTACCCCAACCCCCCAGAATTGCCTTATGACTATCCCATGCATGCTTGAATTCCACCACTGATTTTGACTCCTGTTCTTCCCCTCCCCCCTTGCCATCCCCTATCCCCACCCCAAGCCAGGATGCCTATCATAATCATCTGCCCTGCCACTTAGACTCTTCCCTGACCTCCACAGTTCCCAGTCCAGGATCATGGTGGACCCACACCCTTTATACCCCACCACCCTTCGAAAGATGCCCACCCTACTGACATGAGGCACCTGCTCCATTTTGGCCCCATCTTATGTTGCAGGCTCTTACTCCCGGTTTCTGTACCCTACTACAACTGTTAGGGCCCTATTAACTCAAATTCCTGTTTCCCCCCACACTAGTCCCCCTACTGCCCCCTTGCCGACCAGGTAATTCAGTCTCAAATCTCATCCATTAGATACTGTATTACTGTAGCAATCCTAAAGCCTCCTTGTCCATTTTGCACCCCTCAGCTACCAAATTTTTTGTTCTCAGCCCTCATAGTTTCACTTAGCCCAGTTAGAAACCCTATTACACTCCAAGTATTACTCAACTCAGTTAGAGAAATAAACAGAACAAATAAATACGTATTATTACAGCAATCCTAACAGTATAGCTCAGTACTTATGTAATCCCTAGGTGGTGCTATCCCAAGGGCTACTACCCCTGCCTGCTTAACTACTAACAGGTTGAGGGGCCTAGGTCCAATGGAGGGTGCCTCCACCCAGAGGTCAGGGTTTGCAGTAGTTAAACTAACTTGGTCACAGCCCTCTGGGACACTGTAACCCCCCTTTCTTCCCACTAGTGGCCCACACAATGCATTAGGAATATCTTCACAATGTACACTTACCCCCAGGACTGGCTCTGTCAACTGGACCCCGGGGACCCCCTGTAAAACAAGATGATACAGTGCAAAAACCACAGTACAGTACTTTAACATAAACGAATACCTCAGTCAGTGTAACTTTGCTGAAACAAACAGATCTCATTTATTTAAGGAGCTGTAACAAGGAAGGGGGAAATCAGGTTAATTAGGTTAAACACATTAATAATCACAGTACTGTGCACATATTCAGAGTCCCAAATTGTCACCTTCACTGGGTACCCAGGATGGGCGGAGGGGGGGGCTAGCCAGGATCGGATGCAGCTGGTTGGGGCCCTGTGATGGAAAAAACACTTGCACAACACCCAACTGTAATCTGGAGCCGAGGGCTCGGTTCGTGACGAAATGAAAAAAAGCAACAATTAGATGACACACTTGCAATTCGACAAACAGATGTCAGGGAGCTACCCTGCTTTGTACTCACAACTCAATGCTGGGAACTGGATGGAAGGCAGATTGTCCTGGATTGCCAGGAGGAGCAGACCATGTGGACAAGGTCCTTGTGACTGGACCCCACTGCAGTTTAAAGCAAATGGATGTAGTCTGGCTTAAGCTGGGGTTTACTTCCAGCTTCATGCACTCTGTTCACTGTACAGGGGATCTGAAACACGATACCCCACAAGCACTACACACATTTATATGTAAAAAAGGAAGTACTATACCAGGCAGGTGGCTTCTCTGTCCCGATCGCAATAACTGCACAATACCTGGGAGAACGCACAGCAGATTCAGTTCCTGACAGACCGAGTGCGATTCAGCAGTTTGTCCAGTCTTCTACAGGGTGAGCCTGGTTTTCTCACTTCTGGTGCTTCTTTCTCCCTACAACTCTGATTCAGTCCACACTGGCACTCACAAACAGCTGCAGGCCGAACTTTCATGGGAGCTTCCCACGTGAAAACTCAACGGCGCAGGAGCACGGAGCTCCTTCCCTCTTCACAGTCACAACTCAACTGAACTTTCCAGTAGACAGAGCCGGGCATTTCCTTTGAGTTCCTCCCAGTTCAATGGCTGGTTTTGCTGTCACTCACAGTAAACTCCCCCTGTTGGTGGAAAAAAGGCGCCGAAGTCCAAACTACAATTCCCAGAAGCATTAGCCATACAGTACATAGGTGGCTGGCTCCACAATGAGAGTCCAAGTTTTGATTTGCCAGCAGCAGTCTCCATTGCAAAGGTCCCCCCCCACACAGATTGGTCCAGTTCAGCAGTTCAAATCTAGAATCGGGGACTAGGCAAACACAATTCTGACTGCAAAGAAAAGCAGGTTAGACAAACTGTATTTTCGTTATTACTCTAAATGATGTCTGGCAAACAGTTATATCTTTGAAAAGTGCTCACTCTGCCCACTTAGTGATGTCAGAAACGGAGCGATTTGGCAGCAGCTCGAGTGGGACTCAAGCAGGGAAACACACAGACCCCCATCCAAATTAATTATGTCTGCAGGCAGACAGCTCTTAAAGAGACAGTACCAGAGGCTCTAAAAGCACTCACAGATAAATGGCTTAGACGCCGAACACCATCCAGGCTTGGAGCATTCAAGCAAGCTCCTGGAAGACTTTTGGGAACCCCCATTTTCAGGGGGGTTACACTTAGCTCAGTTAGAGAAATAAACAGAACAACTAAATGTGTATTATTACAGCAATCGTAAAAGTATTCAGTCATTGCTTTGTCTCCACCCCAGAGACCCTGCTGTAATATAGGACCACACAGGACCCTGGGCAGGTGGGTGGGCAGCTCTAAAGTCTCAACAGAGTTCCATTGAGCTCACTCGCTCCCCCTCTCTCACTCGTGTATTGGGCTCCTGCCTGCGTTGGTGCTTTTTCTGCCCACAAAGAAATCCACAGTAGTCCCAACAGAGCTCCATTGAGCTCGCTCACACCCCCTCTCTCACTCACTCATTCTGTTTCTCCCAGTGCTGCAGGCTGCCCTTTTGTACTGAGCTCCTGCCTGCATTAGCACCTTTTTCTGCCCACAAATAAATCTGCAGTAGTCCCGACAGAGCTCTGTTGAGCTCACTCACTCACCACCTTCTCTCACTCACTTGTTCTGTTTCTCCCGGCGCTGCAGACTTCCCTTTTGTACTGGGCTCCTGCCTGCGTTGGTGCCTTTTTCTGCCCACAAAGAAATCCGTAGCAGTCCCGACAGAGTTCCGTTGAGCTCACTCACTCCCCTTCTCTCACTTGCTTGTTCTGTTTTTCCTGGCGCTCCAGGCTGCCCTTTTGTACTGGACTCCTGCCTGCATTGGCGCCTTTTTCTGCCCACAAAGAAATCTGCAGCAGTCCTGACAGAGCTCCGTTAAGCTCGCTCACTCCCCCTCTCTTACTCGCTCATTCTGTTTCTCATGGTGCTGCAGACTGCCCTTTTGTACTAAGCGCCTGCCTGCGTTGGCACCTTTTTCTGCCCACATAGAAATCCACAGCAGTCCCGACAGAGCTCTGTTGAGCTCACTCACTCCCCCTCTCTCACTCGCTTGTTGTTAATCTGTCCCAAACACTGGTTTCCCACTGCAACTGTGCTATTCTGCGCCAGAAGTGTGAAAACACTTTTTGGCCAGGATGTGAAAAATAACAGCAGTACTGTTCATAAGGAGGTGTGAAAAATGCCAGCGTTTAAAATCTGGCATGAAAATATTGCAAATTTGCAAAGTTACAAGGGTGCATGGAAACTGCGCAATGCATGCTTGTAACACAGTCATTTTATGGACTTTCATCACCAAATCTTCAACATTGGCATTTTAGGACCTCTGCTCATGAACGGTGTCCCTGTCATTTTCTTAATCTGTCCCTGAAACTGATTTCCCACAGCGACCATGCTATTCTGTGCCGGAAGTGTGAAAACACATTTCAGCCAGGATATGTAAAATGACAGCTGTACTGTTCATAAGGAGGTGTGTAAAAATGGCAATGTTGAAAATCTGGAGTGAAAATATTACAAATTCGCGAAGTTACAAGCGTGCATGGGAAACTGCACAATGCACGCTCATAGAACAGTCATTTTTTGGATTTTTTTCACCAAATTTGCAACATAGGCTTTTTGAGAGACCACCTCAAGAACAGTGCCACTGTCATTTCATAAATAAGTCCCGAAAGGTGATTCTACACAGTGACCTCAAAATCATCTTTCAGGACTGAATAACGCCATGACAGTGACTGAATTCATGAGGAGGGCTCCCAATAACCCCATGTTGAAAATTTGGTGCCAAAATTCCCCAAAATGCCTGAGATATGCACCAAAGTTGAAAAAAACCCTATTTATGCCAATATACAGCTTACCGGAATTTCTTCAGTTCGCGGTTGGCTTTGAAGAGTGCAGGCGTGTTCCCTGTCCAGCGAAGATCATCGTGCCAGGCTCTGGATGTTAGTATGGGGTGAGGGGGGGTGGGGAGGCAGAGTATGCAGAGGGTGGGTGTAGGTTAGGGGAGGGGGCAGGAGAGACCGCGAGGGACTGTTTTCTTGTTTTACAGGTAAAAAAAAAAAAAAAAAAGACTATGCGGGTCAATTTTCTTCTTTTGCAGTTGCTGTTTGGTACACTGGGGTGGGCTCCCAGTGTACCACCTGCATTTGTGGGGAAGGGGACCAAAGCTGACGGGGATTGAGCCCCCCGTCGGCACAGAAACAGGTGGGGGGGCATGATGCCGAGTGGGATTGATCACTCCCTCGGCACACAACAGAATTGGGGTGGGGACATTATGCCAATGGGGATGGGCCCCCATCGGCAAATTGAACTGGGAAGGGGGACTGAAGCTAACGGGATTAGGGCCCCGTCGGCAAAGAAAGACTGTTGGGGGTGCATGATGCCAAGGATTAGGCACCTCGGCACCTAACAGAAACTTAGGGGTGGGACATAATGCCAGGGGACTGGGCTCCCTGTCAGCAAATGAAGGGGTCGGGGGCATGCCGACAGAGGACTGGGTACCCCCATTGGCTCTGAGGTGGCCGCATAGAGATGCCATGTTCCTGGTATTGTTACACCAGGTGAGGTACCACCCTGCAATGACGGGTCGCTCCCTCATTGCAGTGGAATTGCTGATGCTGCAATGACAAGGCAGCCCCTCATTGCAGTGGCCAAATTGTTTCAAGTTGGTGGCACTCCTGCAGAACCAGTGTCATCAGGACACTGGGCCTGCATTGGGTGCACACCTCCAAGCCCACAAATGCAGTGCTGGCATTGACCACCACACTGCCGCACCTCCACAACCTGCTTCTCTCCTAAGCTGCCGCATAATGTTTCTTGTGCATGCGCGCAAGCAAACATAAAAAATATAACTTTCATTACAATTCAACATAGACCAGACAAAGAGGGGAGATGGCAAACACAATCTTGATTATTGGTGGGGGGGACTGCCATTTACAACATCTATACCACAAACAAACGATAGCTGGCCTTTTTTAAAGACCTCCTGGCAGAACTCTCCTCATTAATAGAATATGATCTAATGATAGGAGGGGACTTCAATTTAGTTTTGGACCCAAACCTTGACTATAGCAAAGGCATAAGTTCTAACCAAGACAGAAATCTGTGAAACTTTCAAATTATTTCTCAAAACCTCACAGATACATGGAGGCTAGTTCATCCAGATGGGAAGGACTATTCATTTTACTCTCCAAGGCACAATTCATGTAGTAGGCTTGGTTACCTGCTTCTTTCCTCTGACTTCAGTAAAAACATTATTTCTTCTAGCTATAGCATCACGACTGTCTCTGATCATGCCCTTCTGAATCTGTCTTTACTTCTCCCACAGCAAGATGGAGTACATTTTGAAGAGTTAATGCTTCCATATTAAACAATAAAGAATTTGAAAAAATGGATAACTAACTAAACTAAGGTCTACTTTGAAATAAATAATAATGGGGAGGAGTTTAGAAGGCTTATAAGGCCTGTATTAGAGGTAAAATTATAGGTTTCTCCTCTGTGAAAAAGAAAGCCAAAATGAAAGATCTCATAAACAAAGAGAAAATGTTATCAGAATCAGAACAAGAATATAAAAAATGAAAAAAAATAAAATGCATCTGCTGAAGGAGATAACTGATCTTATATATCAGCTCAACACAGCGTACAACAATAAAATAGAGGACGCTCTTTGTCATATCAAACAACAATTTGGGGAATCTGGTGAAACAGCTGGGAAAGCACTAGCACATAGATTAAAAGAAAGCCAGAGAAAAATATAATTCCTGGGATATAGAATGAGAAAGGGGAAACATCAGTTTTCTCCCAAAGAAATAAAGAGTTTGAATCATTCTTTAAAAAAATTATATACATCCAGTTTTAGTGGAAGTACAGAAGACTTTCAATCATTCTTAGAAATGGCAAATCTCCTCAAACTTACAGAAGACGCCAAATATAATCTTAACAAACCAATTTCATCTAAAGAAGTCTTGGATACCATCAACCAAGCTCCAAGGGGCAAGTCCCCAGGTTCAGATTGCATCCCCTATGACCTATACAAATTATCTCCCATCGTATCCTCTCCCTTGTCTAAAACTGACTTTAAAGCCTTCTCCAGAAAGACACCTCCACCTACAGTGATTGAAGCCCTCATTACCTGAATCCATAAAAAAACATAAAGAACCCACTCTCTGTGAAAATTATCACCCATTATGCCATGGACATAAGTGAACAGCCAATGAAATTGGCAGACTAGCAGTTTACCACCACTGTAAATTCTCTGATAACCAACGGCTGTTGATGAGTATATCATCTATAATATCTGCAGCCCAGGAATAAATACAATAAAAATAAAAAACAAAGCCACCTCTTTAATATTTGTATTTTATTATAGTAAAAAAAAAAATGAACCTTGGTATAATCGCAATAAGCCACTCGAAGGATGTGGGTTATTGGGAGATTTACCATCACTGGCAAGGATTTACCCACTCAGCTGCGCCTTGTGGGCAAACCACTCAAGCCATGGTAAATCCCCTGATAACCAGCACACCCTCGTGGCCTATTGCTTAAATATTCCTATTGAATATAGATTACAAAATCATAACAAAACTCCTAGCTACTAGACTCCAAATGGTAATACACTCAATTGTTGGTAAGGAGTGGACTATTTTTTGGGAAAATAGATGGAAAGCCAATAATTTACATAGACTACTTTCTGTCATCTTGACCTCTAGAAACTTAAACAAACTTTTGCTGGCCCTATCCATTGATAAAGGTAAAGCCTTGACTCCCTTGAGTGGATATTCCTACATGAAACCCTTAAAAAAGTTAACACTGATGACAACTTTGTACATTGGGTCTTTACCCTGTATAAAGGAGCCAAGGCATCAGTGTCTTCAAATGGTATAGCATTCACCTCTTTTGGCTTGCAATCAGGAACAAGCCAAGGTTGTCCACTATCCCCCTGTCTTGCTTCTCCTGGTCATAGAGCCTCTCATTAAAGCAATTACTCTGAACAAAAACATGGAAGGTATGAAGACAGGGGTTGTACAAATCAAGTCTTTGCTTATACTGATGACTTTCTCATAACTATGCCATCCCTAAAACTCCTTTGCATCCCTTAATAAAACACTAGAAGAATTCAGAGATCTAGCTGGTTTAAAAGTAAACTGGGGTAAAGCTGAGGTGATGTTCTTTAAAGCCACCATCTTTCAAGCAGAAAATTTCAAAACCAATACAAATATAGATCAGAAAAAGAAAGTGTAGAATATTGGGGTATCCAAATACCTTCAGACCTTTCTAAGTTTTTAATATCTAAATTTAGAACCTATCTTACAAGAAATAAACATTACATTTGAAAAATGTGATATCACAATACCGTAACGTTTTGTGAAATTTGAACATCCCAAGTTCTTCATTTGAGTTGCAGAGATCCTTCTGAGGTGTAAAAGTTACACTAACAGCACCTCCCGCCACCTACTCATGTCTGTTAATGCCAGAAAGATAGTCAAATTTTGATTTCTTTTTAGTTGTGTGAGCGGTCTCAATGGAGCAGGCAGGCGGCAGTTTGTGGGTGGCAGTGTGGAGCTGCCGAGGAAAGCCACACTGTGGCTGTCTGAAAACAAACACTCTTGTCATTTGGGGGGTAAGAAACCATTTTACTAAATTAATTTCACTTCCTTTTGGTGGATGGACAACTGAGAGAATGAGTGGTTGGGGGGAGATGAATGAGTGAGTGAGTGAGCGGGGGGAGATGAGCCGGCAGCTTGTCGTGTCTACTGTTTTGAATCACATACTATGTGAAATAATATATGATCAACCATACACAAACAAGGACTGTGTTTCCATCTCAGGGCTGAGATGGCATTGGGACCTCTTGCGCTTCGCTCTTCAGGTCGTTATGATGTCATCTCAACCCCTCTCAGCCCCTTGATGGAAACACAGCCTTGTTGTGTATGGTTGCCCATACACTATTCTATGTATTATAAATCACTCGAGTTAGCTAGATTGATTTATAATATGTTTTAAGTATTGTGCTTTTAATTTCAAAAGTTTAATAAAGTCTCCCTCACCTGGCTGTGAAGTTGAACACTCCACTCCACTCCTAACACTGGCAGTGGCAGTGGCTCAGTAGGTAGCACACTCGCCTCTGAGGCTGGGAGATCAGAGGGCTGTGGGTTCAGTTCCCACATCTGGCACTTGGGTTAATATCCCAGTACTGACACTGTAGTGCAGCAGAGAGGTGTGCTGAACTTCTGAGGTGCCATCTTTCAGATGAGATGTTAAACCGAGGTCCCATCTGCCTGGATTGGTGGTAGTTCAGGTGGATGTTAAAAATCCCATGGCACTTATCGAAAAGAGTAGGGGGAATTTCCCCGGTGTCCTGGCCAAATTTCCCTCATTCACTACAAATACCACCAACAGCTTAATCTGATTCAAGGTCAGTTGGCATTCATCTGTAACCCCCTCCCACGGGTCGTGCCTGAAAATAGGCAGGATTTGTCTAGTGCACTTACCCGGTCAACAAAAACTAAATAAAATAAATTAATTAATTAATGTACAAGGGACCACAGTATGCAGGATAAGAGGTACAATGGCTCTGTGTGCTGATTGGTTGAAATCAGGTAAACCATCTATAATCTAGATAATAGCATGTATGTATATGTAACTGTTAATAGCCATTATACTGTATACCTTTTAGCACAATAAATGTTTTAGATAAAATCTTGTCTTAAATATATACTTGTTAGAAATAAAAATTTTAAAGTATAAGGAAACCCGGAAATTGTTCCATGGAGGTAGACAATGCTTGATGTAATATTGGTCTCAGCATCGGAAGACACTAGTGATACAGTTGAAGCCTCTTGCGTTGGCTGGGTGTGCCCCAGTTTGCTCCCATTGACTTTCCCTTTCAGCAGAAGCCCATTAGTTTGACAGAAACACTAGTTTGCTTTGCAACTTATTTTGTACCTTATTTAACCAGAAATAATTTATTTGAAAGTAAACTTCTGTGCATATAAGTCATTTGATTATTTCAGCTCAGTTCATATTATAACTTGAGTTGCCGCATGCCTGGCACTTTGAAATACCAAACTGTTTGGGAACTGTCACCAAGAATGTCTTGCAGCTTAAAAGTGGATGGCCCATTTATAATGCCACATTTGCACCACAGCAACTCGAGTGCTCGGGTTGCTGCGGTCCAAACACGACAGTATGCACACTTAGCAGATCATGCAAAGTCAATGCCCAATCTGCTCCTGGAATCCAAAATGAATTGGGGAAGCATTGCAATGTGAGCAGTGTAAGCTGCCATGTGAACAGGCAGCACCAATTGCATCACAATAAACTTGCAGGCTAATAAACTGCTTAACAGCAAATGTCACAGAACACCCCCCACCCACACCCCTCCCGGAACTCACAACCCTCTCTCCAGCATGGCTTGCATTGGTGCTGAGAGTGCCATGTAGATGCAGCTGCTGGATCGGTGTAGTAGAAGGAGGAGGAAAGATCAGAGCGGAGCACTGCAGCCTTACCTCGGCTGTGTAAACATGTCTTGTGACGTAGACTTGTTCTGCCAGAGACAGGTCTTTTTACATGGTGGCTGCAGAAGCCATTGTAACTTGCAAGTGAGTGAAGTCAGGTGAATCAGTCTGTACTTTGTTTAACAGCCACTAATAGTTCCTCATCTCCCCTGACCTGGTGTAAACTGTCCCCATTAAGCAAAAATAAGGTCCCTGTTAACAGAAGAAATTATCTTTGGAGTGAATGGGAAACAGTTCATGAGTGTATTAACATGGGGATGAATTGTCTTCGGACCGTACACATGGGAGCGAGTTGGTAAGGAGCGAGTAGTCGGGAGCAAATTGTCATAGACCCCATGGGAAATATCCCCTTTAACCAAATGGCGCCATTATCAGGGTCCCTATTCAGTGGATTATACTGTATTCCTTAAAGAAGAATCACACCCTTTTTCTACTAAATGCACCTAACACCCTTTTCCCAGGTTCCCCTGAAGTGGTGTATGATTTATTTAAGTGGTGCTACCAAGGTGGTCGGGTGGGCTTTGAAGACCACAAAGCCCCATGGGCAACCAGCCTGTATGATACTTCTCTCTCTCTCTCTCTCCCCCTCTCCCTCTTCTCTCTCTCTCTCTCTCTCCTCTCTCTCTCTCTCTCTGTCTTCCTTTCTTTGTAACTGAGAAAGGCACACTGAGCCAGGGCTCATGCCCAGGTGTGATCCGGGAAGTAGGGGTACAGGAGAAATAGTGAGCATAACTCAGTCTCATTTCTTGGTACAGAATAAAGTGCAGGCACACTGCAGTAATGAGTGCCACACAGTTACAGGATTAGTGCAAGATTCAGTACAAATGGAAGTGCAGTTACAGTACTGTATGGCACACCTAGACAGTGCTGCATCAAGGCACATGAGGCAAGAACTGTAGAACACTAAAACCCTGATAGGCAGTGCTGATGTGTCAGCGCAGCAGTAGCGCTACTGCCCACGATGCCAACAACCTGAGTTTGGTAGCAAGCTCTGGGCACTGGAGGACCAGCTGGGGTGAGGAGAATCTAGTGTCTGGAGGACTTCTCTCCTTCTCCGGGGGTGGGGGGAGGGCTTGCAGAGCCTGGTGATAGTGTCCACCTGGCTCCTAGTGGAAGCTAGGGGACAGGCATCCAGGACTGCCTAAACAAGACAAGAGGGGCAGTGCAGATGCCAACGTGCGGCATGCGGGAACATGCAGTGCTTGTCATGGTGTTACTACATGCCATGCCACTTGGGGAGAAAACTGGAAAACAAGTACAAGTGGCAGGATGGCACTCAGACACCTGCAGGCCCCGCACTCAACTAGATGGGCTTGCCAGTTCAACTACTGGATCCAGTTCCGAACAGGGCATGGGAGACCACATCAAACCTTCTGGGGAGGCAAACCCTAGGAGTACTGCCTGACAGGAAAGTCCCGGTGGATGTCAGGGTAATAGGGCTGGGGTATCCAGGTGACAGATGCCATCTGTTAGAGAAGGGAGGGAAAAAAAAGACCTGATAAGGCAGCAGATTTCCTTCCCCTTGTGCCACCTGTCAGAAACATGTAGAGGTGGGGGAGGAGCTTGAACTGACACCTGAGAGAGCTTGGGAAGGTGGAATTGCAGAGGAAAGAGGGGAGCAGGTTCCAAAGTGTGGGAAGTTGATAGGAGAAGGCAGATTGCCCAGCAGAGATGGCGGGATATAGAGTGGAGAAGGTTCAACGGTCCCTGGAACAGAGGGAACATGGAGCAAGGGGGACTGGAGATAGGAGTGAGGAGAGGCATGAGGGAAGGGAAACCAGTATTTGGAAATGAAGAAGGTACAGTGTGACTAGTGACAGGAAGGTATTTTCTAGACCTCCACCACCACCCCCACCAGCTCAGAATGACAAGAGAACAAACAGAAAGAACTCGCAGTGCTACTTGGCACCTCAGGTGGAACGGCAATACCACATCTGAAATGCCTTTTCAGAATTTTTCAATAAATTCCATAGAATTTCACAAGTTGTTTAGTTTAAAACTGTGGATTACGTTTCCATAGATAATACAGGCTGTTAGTTTGCTGTGGTTTGCGGAAACCAATGTATAGCTTACATCAACTGTGAATCACTTATCCGTGGCTTAAATTCCACTTTCAGAATTTTGGAAAGCCATAGAACTAATCAGAATTTTCCAAAATTCCATGAAATTCTGCTCCTTTGGAATATGAAAAATCTGCACAGCACTCCTGCCAAGTCATGTCATGATGGATCGTACAAGGAAAAAAAATGTAGTTTGTCTTCCATAGAATTCTAGAAATACTTCTCCAGGGTAGAAAATTGATAATTGACGTCTAACCTTCCAACGCTTATAACAGAAGCATTTGTTTTCTTTTTATAAAACCTTTTGGTTTTTCTCAGAGATGCAAAGTGGACAGTAAAACCCTGCTCTTGAGAACAAATATTTAAACTACATTCAAAGCCTTCATTTTTTTCCTTGTGAGAGCCTATCATTTTGAATTATTTACATCATTTTACAGCGACCACGTTCTGCCAGTCCTAAGTCATGTATACAACACTAATTATAGCTGTGCACACACCAAATGAACTTTTTCTCTTCTTTGCTGCTGTTGTTTGGGGGAGCAATCTTTTTGTCTTGCAGTTTTGGCCACAGAGCAATTACATATAATTTTCAGTTTTGTCCACAACATGACCTTTTTTTGTCTCAAAAAGAATGTATCTACAGAAGGTGCCTTATTTGTTTGTTTGCTTCTGGGGTCAAGATGAAGTTCGGGGCAAAATGTCAATGAAGGTTTTCAAGGGGAGGGAGGGAAGAAATCCATTATTGTGTGTGTGTGTGTGTGTGTGTGTGTGTGTGTGTGTGTGTGTGTGTGTGTGTGTGTCTTCAGGGGGAGGGAGGAAAGCCATTAGTGTGTGTGTGTGTGTGTGTGTGTCGCTGGGAGGGATGGAGGAAAGCCATGTGTGTGTGTGAGTCTTGGGGGAGGGAGAAAAGCCATCAGTGTGTGTGTGTGTGTGTGTGTGTGTGTCTTCAGGGAGGGAGGAAAACATTAGTGTGTCTTCAGGGAGTGGGAGGAGGAAAGCCATTAGTGTGTATAGTTGTGTGTGTGTGTCTTCAGGGGAGGGAGGAGGAAAGCCATTATTGTGTGTGTGAGTGTGTGTGTTTTTGCGTCTGTGAGTGTGTGTGTGTGCATCTGTGAGTGTGTGTGTGTGTGCGTGTGCGCGTCTGTGAGTGTGTGTGGTGTGTGCGTCTGTAAGTGTATACTTGCTGCAAATAATTTATTAACTTATGACAACATATCTCAGATTCAACATTTTGCTTCCCATGAAGGTCTTTTTCATCCTCACTGTGGCATGGATTAAATGCTTTTTAATAAAATTAAGCTACTCCTATTCGACAGTGTTCAGTGCCTCTTTTCATCTGGCGACTACCACAGTGTGCTTAGACACTTACTACTGTGTGCATGCTTATTTTGCTCACTATTTGATTATAAATCAAACTTCATGTGGGATAGCCATCCTATTGCAGAGCACCATCCCAGCACCACGAGCGCCTTTGTGGCAAATAGTGTATTGTGTGGATTAAAGTGCAGGGAGCTCGGGGGACTAGCAAAGACCTAGTCCACGCTGGGATTTGAACCGAGTTCCCATACCTTATAATCTATTACTTTACCCATTCAAACACACTGTCAGAAAATGTGAGTTTTTTCTTTTCTCATATACTGTGTGTAATACATTTGTTGTGCCCCCTTATCACTGTTGCCACCCTTTCAGCCAAGACTTCATGCCCCATCCCATCTGTGGCATTTACCCCACCACCTCAGTGCCACAGGCACAGCTTTTGTTCTGAGGTGGTTCCTGGGGTGGGGGCTGCACTAAGCCACTCCCCGCCCACCATCAGTTCCCTAGTAAGGGGAGTTAAATGGCCAGTTGGGAGGTCGAGGTACAATGACACTGGGGCGTCATTCTGCATGCAACTGGGGGAGGATTCCAGCTCATTCCTCATCACCCTCAGGATGCCAGCAGCAAGGGTGCAAATTACGCATGTGCACACATGAGGTGGCTATGCACTACACCAGCCAGCATCATCCCACCTCCAAACCACTCCAACTGAGCTGCCACCTGTGGTCACCCAACTGGTAGTCTTATAGTGGAGGGAGCTGCACTCCCTCTTTGGAGGAGGAGGGGGAAGAGAACATATTCTGGGATGCTCAATTCCCTTGCCCAGCAATGTTTTGAGTTCCTTCCCAAACCCAGCTTCACTGGCATCACAAGCAGAAGCCCACTGCTGTGCCAATGAAATGGCCTTGAGTTTCTTTTTTTAATTCTTTGGTAACAGGGTAAGGTCCACTGGGCACAGGTGCCTGTTTTCAGGGGTGACCCAGAAGCACTGGGGAGGTTAAGTGACTTGTTCAGGGTCACACAATATGCAAGTAGAGGTTGTGGGAATCAAACCGAGGTCTGCTGGATGTACCAAGCATATTCACAGCTCGTTACTCTAACCTCCAGACTATACTGCCAGCCTTTTGTCTTTGCTATTTTTAACTCTATAGCCAACTGGAACATTGCACAAGTGACATGCACATGACCGAAAGGAGTACTTGTGCACCAGTTTTTCACTACTATCAGGAATGCTTTGTGAACTTCCTAAAGTTTGTATTTTCAAACTTTGAACATCGAATCAGAAAAAGAGTTGCCTTGAACTATGAGTACAGGCCTTCAAGGGAAGCCCAGAACATTCCTGCTTCTCAGAAGAATCACACGATTCCCTGGGCAGTAGAGTGGGATAGAAACCCCTCTAAATGATCAGACATTTGGTCCCTACTATGAAGCAGGGAAGGGGGAAGCCTAATGTCTCTAGAGTCCATCCTGGCCTTAAATTACTAAGCTACTATGTCATGTTATTAGGGGTTGTCTATGTGTGACCATAACACCGTCAACCCAGTTGCTGTGTAGAAACATAGAAACGTAGAATTTGTCAGCAGGTAAGGACCACTTGGCCCAGTCAGTTTGCTTGTTTTGTCCCTGCCTATACTGTCACCACAGACCCCAACTGATCTCCAGCTACTAATCCCCACCCCCCACTTTCGTAACAAGATTAATTTATGCCTATTTCACGCATGCTTGAAACATTCCACTATTTTCATCCCTACCACCTCCACTGAAAACTGTTCCAGCTGTCCACCACTCTTTCAATGAAGATGTCTTCCTCACATCCCTCCTAAATATCCCCCTTCCAGCTTCATTGCATGACCCCTTGTTCTTGTGCATCTTCTCCTCTGAAAAATACTCCCCTCCTGTAGTTTTTTCACCCCTGTGAGGTACCTATAGGTCTCTGTCATGTCCCCTCTCTCCCTTTGCTCCTCCAGGGTGTACATATTGAGATCCCTCAGTCTCTCCTCATAGGGCTCATGATGTAACCTCTGCAGCATTTTAGCTGCCCTCCTCTGGACTCCCTCTACCCTGTCTATGTCCTTCTTGAGACGTGGTGTCCAGAACTGGACACAGCACTCCAGGTGGGGTCTTACTTATGATCAATACAGTGGCAACACCATCTCTCTCCTTCTGCTGGTGGTTCCCCTCCCTATGCACCCCAGCATCCCACTGGCCCTGCCTACTGCCTTGCTGCACTCCCCCCCCCACCTTGAGGTAATCAGATATAATAGCCCCAAGGCCTCTTTATTTATTTATTTAAAGGAGTTTCACCAAGAAAGAGAACAGTGAGCCAAAGGCTCGTTTCCAGATGCGTCCTGGGGGAAAGCGGCAGGGGAGTAATAAGTAAGATAACACAATATGGTATACAAAATCTATATAACGAGAGAGACAAAGGCTCTACAGTAAAATTAATCACAATGTCAAGGAGACAATAGAGATGGTTTCCTTTCCTGTTTAGTGGCTGTCAATACCTCTTCCCCCATGTTATACACTGCCCCTGCGTTTCTGTGCCCTAGGTGCATGATTTTGCACTTTTATGCATTCAAACCCAGCTGCCATACCCCTGATCACTCCTCCAGTTTCCTCAGGACTCTACTCACTCTTTCCACCCATTCCAGAGTATATACCTGACTTGCAGATTTTGGTGTCGTCTGCAAAGAGGCATACCTTCCCTTCCAGCTCTTCTGCGATGCCTCTTATGAAGGCATTGAATGAGACCGGTCCCAGCACTGAGTCCTGCAGCACCCCACTGGTCACTCTCACCTCATTAAAGTGAGCACCATTTACCACCCCCCTCTGCTGCCTATCAATCAGCCAGTTCCTTACCCAGTTTACCACCTTGAATTCCCACCCCACACTGCCGGTTTCCTTACAAGCCTCCTGTGTGTGTGGGGAAGCGCTAATAAACCAGACTGACTAGCGCACTCAACACCAGCTCCCAGCATTTATGACCTCGGAAGGCAATAAAAGTTTAAATTTCGGGAACCCGAAACAATTTAAACATATATTTGAAAAAAGCTCAGCCCTAAGAACAATATGGGAAATCCTTGTAGAAAGCGGGGCCAGACTGACTCGGGAAAAGGGAAGCAACCAGCTACGGGTCAATCGGCTCATCCGGTGCAAATGGCTGAGTCAGCATCGGTCCCAAGTACTAAGACAGAAACCTTACAATCTCTGGGGAATAAAATGCAATGCCTGATTGCATCGGTTTCAGATTTAAGCCAAAAAAAATGGACAGATTTAACTCCAGAATAGTGCTACTTGAATCTACAGTCGACATTATAAAAACGGAGATGACAGAAGTTAAGAAGCAGGCAGAGGTAGCAACCAGTGTGACTGTCCTGAGGGTAAAGGAGGAGCAGCATTTCAGGGCACGATTGGAGACCCTGGAAAACCAAGTACGCTCTGCTAACATCAGAATCTTGGGTCTCCCCGAGGAAATTGAGGGGGACCATCCAGTTATGTTTCTTAAAGACTGGCTTCTGGAGAAACTACAAATAAAAGGAGACCCTGATCATTTCCGCATCCAGAAGGTGTACCGCATTATGCCACGCGGTCACCAGGAGGCCTCTAATAATCCTCGTACCTTACTTGCAGTTATGGCCAGCATGGGAGAACGAGATTGGCTTTTGGCATTAGCCAGGAAACAAAGCCCAATTCATCAGGATGGACAATCTATCCACATTTTTCCGGATATCAGTTTTGCGACACGCCAGAGAAGGAAGAAATTCGATGGGACACGTTGCATCCTAAGAGAGGCTAACATTCCTCACTCTATCGTTTTCCCAGCTAGGCTCCATATTGTTTATCAGGGCAAGGTCTGGGCCTTCACAGATCCTGTGGATGCTGGTCGATGGGCTAAGAAGATACACGAGGAATCACGGAGACGCAGAACAGAGGAGGAAGGGGAAAGTGAAGAAGATTTGGGTTGTATACTTGAGGACTAACTCTGTTTTCAGACTCTTTAATGGGTGAAAAGGTTATTACTGTGTATTTCTTCATATTATGGGAGGACAGAGGTTTTTTTGACAGAAGAAGGTAATGCTGATACTCTTAATTTGTTCTCCCGTTTTGGAGGCTTTCACCACGTTTAATATAACGGGTCGTGTGGTGTTTCACTATTTACATTGCTTTCTATATAACCAGGTCACAAGTTAATTATTTTAAATAAAATGAGTGTGTTGTTCTCTTCTAGAGAAATTAAACTTAAGGAGACTAGCATGGCAAAATGTTCCCACTGGTGGGGTAGTTCTTGTTAGGAATTTATTTATTTATTTATCAAATTTTGGTGACCAGGTAAGCCCACTGAGCCCCGAAGGTCCCTTTTTAAGGGGTGACCCAGGAAATTACATAATACCAGAGACAAATACAGCGTTAGTTCAGTATACAGGAATTACAGTAACACAGTTATGTTGACAGGACAGAAGCATAGCAGTCCAAATGGAATACATAGTTAGAGCATCAGTGATAACTTTGTGCGAATATTAGCAGTTTGTCTTGGGGTTAAACAGTGGTGGGGGAGTAGGACCTGTCTAGTCAGTTATCTCTAGGTTCCTGTCAGGAGCTGGTGCAATTACAGGAGCTGGATACCGATAGGTGGGCCTTAAGCCTTGTGCAGAAGTTTTTGATAGTGGGGGCTTCCTGCACCCCAGGGGGGAGCTGGTTCCACAGTGTGGGAGCAGTGAAGGCAAATGAAGTACCGCCTGTCTTAGTTGTAATCCTGGGGACATCAAGGAGAGTATGGCCCGTTGTGCGCAGGAGGCGGTGGTTGGCCTTCAGAGCCAATTTAAATGGTAAATTTTACTTTAAGGATTAGCCGTGCTGCTCATGGGCTACTTCTCAGTAACTTACATAACTTTAACCCTTCGTATAAATAAAGTTGGGACTCCCCCCCCCCCGATGTTGTATCACTGATATGATAGATGCAATATTTAATCCTGTGATTAAGGGACTTTTGTCCTACTGGTACTGTATTCTTTATATGGACTGTCGATCATATGGAATGTACATGAATGTGCACTAGTTGTATAACTAATAAAAAATAAAGTATAAAAAAAAAAGCCTCCTATGTGGTACAGTGTCAAAAGCCTTGCTGAACTTTAATGTAGGCCATGTCGACCGTCCCACCCTGATCTATTTCCCTGGCCACCCAGGTATTGCACACAAAGACTCAATGCAATTGCACTAAACTGCATTTTTGCTTCGTTAATTATTTGCTGTGATCCTGGTTTATTTATTTATTTATTTATGTCATTGTTAACGGGTAAGTGCACTGATCCAAAGGACCATTTTCAGTCATGACCTGGGCCACAATGTGGCAAACAACACAGATCACAGCAGTACATACAGGACATGGTAATACACACTTCAAGCATGAGGTGGTGTGGAAAATAAGACATGAGCATTAGATCGCTATATTATACAATGGCAGCAGCAGAGTTAGGCAATGGCCAAGCGTGGTGAGAAACACATAGTGTGAAAAAGAAGTCATTTATAACAATATATGATAACATGAACACAGGAGCCACATTACATAGTGCAAAGAACAACGTGTAACAGTATAATATGACATGAATCCAATTTCATACAGGGCCATCAATAAAGCTGTGCAGATTCAGACAGTCAGATACTCACATCAATCTTTAGAGATTAGAGGTTTAAAGGAAAAGAGGGTTTTAGAGAAAGACAGAGATTAGAGAGGGGATGATTGGAGGGCAGAGGCTAAGTTGACATACATGTTTTTTGTACAAAATTTTTTTTTACAGTTGTGTTTTTCTTATACTATGTAACAGTATTTATGACCATGTTATACAATCCATGTGTACGTTTATAATAATGTCTGTCTGTATCTACCCGGGTCAAGCCTGTAAAAGGGCCATGTGGTCCAGTGCTTTTTAACCCAGTTAACAAAATTTTAAATAAAAATAAATAAAACAAGGTTCATCTGATATGAACTCCCCCAGTAAATCCATGCTGCCTCGAGTCTCGTTCCCTCGCTGGATTCAAGATACTCCACTAGCCTTCCTTTTAATGGTGTCTTCATTAACTTCTCCGCCACTGACATTAGACAGACTGGCCTGTAGTTGCCAGCCTCCTCCCTGCTGCTGCTTTTACGAAGCAGAATTACATCTGCCTTCCTGCAGTCCTCTGGAACCACTCCTCTTTTCAGTGAGCTGTTGGACAGGGCTGTCAGAGGTGTAGCTAGTACCTCCCTGAGGTCCCTCGGCACCCTTGGGTGTACTCAACCTGCCCCATAGCCATATCTTTTTTCAGATTTACAAGTCCTCTCTGGACTCTTTCCTCTGTAAATAAACTTGTGTCCACCTCCTTCCCCCCAGTATTCCTGGTGATTTTATTTGGTCCACCCCCTCTCCCTCCGTTGTGAAGACTGAGCAGAAGTGTCTGTTCAGGCTATCTGCTTTTTCCTGATCCTCTTCTGCACAGTCTCCCCCTGCCCTTCTTAATCTCACAATCCCTCACCTCGTCTTCCTCTGTTCTCTTACATAGCTGAAAAGGGTCCTGTCCCCTTTAGCTACACTTTCGGCTATCCTTACCTCTATTTGTGCCTTAGCACCCCTCATTGCCTTCCTTTCTTCCCTCTGCTTTTCCTGGTACACCTTCCTGTCATCTTCCATTTGTGTCTCCTTGTACCATCTGAATGCTATCCTTTAGCCTTTACCTTTGCAGCCACTTCTCTTGAGAATCACACTGGCCTTGTTTTCCTCTTAGTTTTGGTCACTTTCTTCATGCAGAGATTTGTTGCCTTCACTATGCCATCCCTTAATTTAGCTCAGTACTCTTCCACCCTACCCAAACAATACCCCGCCGCTAGGTTGTCTCTGAGGCATTCGCCCATTTATTTTAACATCTGCCCCCATGAAGTTTGGTCCTTGTGTGTTTTGTCTTTGCCGCCATCCCTACGTTAAACCACACTGTACGGTGACCACTGGTCCGCAGGTGGCATCCCACCTTGATGTCTGCAATACTGTCTCTGTTTGTGAGCACCAGGTCCAGTATTGTCCTGTCTCAGATGGTCTGTCTGTCTAGTTGCCTGAGAAGTGCTCCTGGCAGGCACTCTAGGACGGCCCTGCTTCTAGCCGAGTCCATGGCTGGGAGGCTCCAATCTACATCTGGCAAATTGATGTCCCCACCAGCAGCACCTCTCTCTTGTTTGCCATCGTGTTGATGGCCTCCCCATTGCCTTTTCCAATTCTTCCCCCCATGTTGGATGCCTGTATATCATGCTAGTGTGTATAGTGGTTCCAGCTCCTGTCTCCAGGGTGACCCACAGCCTCTCCAACCCATTCTTTACCGCTAGGTTCCCCTGCACTTCCGTCACTCTGATACCCTCGCTCACATGCAGCACAACCCCTCCACCCTTCTTCCCTCCCTATCATTCCTGAACTGAGTGTAGCCTGATATGACTATGTCCCAGTCATGGTACCCTGTGCACCACGACTCAGTAAAGACCACAAGATCCAGGTCTGCCTCCTCCATGATGGCAGTCAGGTCTGGAATTTTATTTTCAAGACTCCTTGCATTTGCACACATGGCCCTACATACCTTGCTCCCACTCTGCCTGCACCCCCTCTTCCTGTCTTTGTTACCACGTGAAGCTTACCTTTCTCCCCCTCATTAACTTCTTACTGTCTTACATCCTCAACCTCTCCCTTTCCACCACTTCTGTTCTTGTCCCTCTTGTCTACTACTATGTTTCTGCTTTCTTTTTCCGTTTTTCTTATGGACAATATGGCCGCCAGGCTGGGCGTGTTGCCGTCACTTGAGTTTTGAGTTTCGTTCGATTTTTAGTTTGCGCTATTTAATTTACTTTTTCTGGATTTTATGGACTTTTTGTTGGTGCTTGCGGTGTTTCGGCAGGATTTACTGAATGAAGAACATCGGTTGGGCTTTTTGGTTGCCACGGACCTGCGGTGGTGTTTTGGAGTTTCGCAGGATCCGCTGGCGGAGGAACGCCGAGGGGCTCTCTTGTTTCTGCTCACTCCTTAGTTTTCAGCTCTTGGACGAGTCCGCGGAGAGAGCGGGAGCCTTTGGTCCGTGTGGAGGTGAAGACTTGCTTCCTGGGATTCTTTGGTGGACTGAAGAGGTCGTGAGTTTTTATGCTGTCCTGTATGGTGGCTCTGGGCTTTAGCCTAATTTCTTCAGGCTGAGAAGCGTGCTCACGCTTGTGGGAATAGGGCTTGAAGAGCCCGCTGTTTCACGCTTACTCAGAACCCTGGTGGTGGATCTGTGGATGGAGTGACACTGGCTGAGTTTGCCCTTTCTTCTTTTTTTCAGAATCCTGTCTTTGGTGCTGTTTGACTTGATTAAGGTTAAATTTTTAAAACATTGAACAGCTCGAAAATTTAGAGTGCTGAGGTGCCTCGCTTGAGTAAGGTTTTTAGAGACTTCTTCTTATTAACTGGCTGTGAAATTTGGTGCCAGCCCTGTTTGTTAAATGCCGGTAGGTGTCTGGTTTGGAGCTTTTGCTACGCTGCAGGGGTTTGGGGGTATTTTCTTAGTCGGGAGCTGGCTGGAGTACCCCACCCCTTGAACCACGAGGACTGCCACTTCTGTGGTACTTTTCGTGATTCTTGGTAAGGGTAGCTTGACCTCCAAAGATTACCTGTCTGGGAGAAAACGGGGCACGAGTCGAGCTGACTTCTTCCAGACCAAATTTTATGGATTTCTGAACTTCTTTGGCAAAATTCCTTGACTTTTTCTGCACCATACCTAACTGTCTCCTGCCTGATACGGACATATTAATTCTAAGGAACCTTGTTTTGGTTTTTCTGTTTTGTTTTTGAGTGATTGATGATTGATGATTATGGCTTTTGGACACTGGGGGTGAGAGGTCTTTGTGTCCTTCAGCTTTTTTTTATGTTTATTTAGTTTTTGATTTATTCTGTTTCCTTCCTGTGAGGGAATGAACAAATAACACCACCCTCCCTGTTGTGAGAGAACTTGGGAGGAGTTTTTGTTTCTTTGTCCTCTGTTGCTATAACCCATGAGGGCTAGGCAGTGAGAGTGCCTTGCCCTCTTCTTCCCGGTGGTGAGAGCAATCTGGGGGGGTGGGTAATAGTTCAGGTGTAGACTTTTTTTTTTTTTCCCTAAGGTTATATTTACGTTTTTTGTTAGCCGATTGTTAATTAGTTTGTCTTGGGTTTTGGTTTATTTTATTTAAGTAGCAACGTGTGCTGGCCTTTAGCCCCCACGGTGGTGCATTATTCATCCTCCTCGCTTCGCGCCCTTCACCCCTTTGTCACTCCTCCTCTTCATTTCGACACCTACCAGCGCTGTAGAGCACTGGACATTGTTCGTGGGGGGGGGTTGTCGAACAGGGGTGGATGAATGAGTGGGTTCATCGTATCGGGGTAGTCAGGTCCAGAAGGCGCCCTGGGGCGAAATGGAATCCAGATCAAGGTTTTCCTGTCTGGTATCCATACCCAAGGGAATTACGGAAATTAGTGGGCAGATGGGCTTGACAACCTCGGCTTGTCCAACTAGGGTGTGTTATGCAAATGCCAGGTCTGTTAGGAATAAGACTCGCTATTATTTACCATCTTGTTGGTTCGCTGACTTGGCTTGCATCACCGAGACCTGGCTGGATGAAAACTCTGCCCTATTTTGGAGGCCATGATTCGCCGGTATCGGTGATACACCTCCTGAGATTGGACTGTAAGGCGGGGTTGCAGTCTGTTTTAAGATGGAATTGGGTCTCACGAATGTGTAGTAGTAGGTGAGGCTGGGTCTTTTGAGTGTACAGTCGTAGCAGGTGTAGGCGTTCAAATCGTTTCTCATCTACCGCCCACCCGGAGATGGGAGACGCTTACAGGAGTAGCAGACTTTCATCGACATGTCGCTTGAATCACCCAGATTGATGGTTCTGGGTGATTTCAACGCCTGGCCGATGATGAACTCTCAAATTTTGGCAATGACTTCTCAATTGATGTCTTCTTTGGGCCTCACACAGGTGGTTTCCACTGCTACGCATAAATCTGGACACTCTTAGACTTAGTCTTCCTTCTAGGGATCAACGATCTGACATGGGGTGGAACCAGTCGCCTGATCTGATCACCACATCGTGAGGTTCAATTTTGCACCCCTGAGAAGACCAGCCCTGTGGAGATGGTCAGGTACCGCCTATTACGGAATGTTACTCCACAAGGTCTAGTGGCGGTCCTTGACCCTCATCTCGGTTCAGTGAGCACAGCCCAGAAGCATTGGTGCTGGCCTATAACAAGGCTGGCCACGAAGGCTCTGGATTCTATTGCTCCTAGCTCGTGAGCGCCCCCATCCCTTCGCCCGGAGCCCCATGGTTTGATGGGACCCTGAGGGAGATGCGGAGACAGGTGAAGGTTAGACGCCGCTGGCGCTGGTCCGCTCGATGCCGACTCACTCTAGATTGATGGAACATTATGTTAGCTATCAATCTGCAATCACCCATAAGAAGGCAAAATTCCTGTCCAGGGAGATTGCAGTTGCTCAGAATCGACCGGCTCAGCTGTTCGAACTGTAGACAGACTGTGCAACCCAGCCTGCCTGCATGTTCGAAAGCTTTTCTAAGCAGAGTGCGATGAGCTCGCTTATACTTTGCAACTAAAGTGGCCGACATCAGGATGAACCTGGTCCGTAACTCTATGGGTGATGCTCTTGGACAGCATGAGATGACAGTGCCTCATTTCTCCTGGAGTTCCTTTCGACGACCTAAGTTCGTGGACATTATGAGGATCATCCATTCTATGCATCCCACAAGTTGTGGTTTGATCCCGTCCAACTCCCTCATTTTGGGTTGTTTTGATATCATCGGTCCGGTCCTGGCGCAAATAGTCTGGTGCTCCTTGGAATTAGGCGAGTTTCCCTGCTCCTTGAAAGAGGCAGTGGTGACTCCTCTCTTGAAGAAAGCTTCCTTGGACCCGGACTGTTTTTCTAATTATCGGCCTATCTCTAACCTCTCCTTTATTGGGAAGGTTATTGAGAAGGTCATAGCGGTTCAATTGGATGACCATTTAACCATCCATAATGTCTACGAATCCTTCCAGTCGGGCTTCCGAAAAAGACATAGCACTGAGACTGCGCTGGTTCGGGTGTTAAATGATCTTCTGATGGCGAGGGATCAGAAGAGACGCTCCATTCTTGTTCTTCTTGATCTCTCTGCAGCCTTTGACACAGTGGACCACATGGTGTTGTTAGCTCGCCTAGTAAATCTGTGGAATGTCTGGAACCGCTTTTGCAATGGTTCACGCTATTCCTTACCGGGAGATCGCAGAGAGTTGTGTCGGGGATTTTTTCCTCTGACCCAATTCCTTTGTTGTGTGGAGTGCCCCAGGGATCCGTGCTGTCACCCATGTTGTTTGCAGTGTATATGCTGCCCCTCGGAGGTATCATTAGACGATATGGGCTGACGTTTCACTGCTATGCTGATGATACCCAGCTCTATCTGTCTTTTGCACCCGACCAGGATAGAGCTCTCTCGGTGTTTAACAACTGTCTGGGGGAGATCCAAGACTGGATGGATTCTAGTTGGCTAAAGTTGAACTCGGAGAAAACAGAAGTGCTGGTAGTGGACCCAGGTGGTCGGATGGTGAGGCCGGGTATTGGTGCTCCATCTGGAATTGTCCTTGGTGGAGTATCTGCCGTCCTCAGAACGGGTGCGAGTTTGGGTTTATTCTTGACAAAAGGCTGACTCTTAAAGCTCAGGTGTCAGCCGTTGTCAAGATTTCCTTTTATCATCTTAGGAATATTGCCAGGGTTAGGCATCTTGTTCTGTCCGACTCCCTGCCTACTTTGGTTCACGCTTTTGTATCCTCATGCTTAGACTACTGCAACACCCTGTACTTTGGGCTTTCTGGGGTTGAAATCCGTCGCCTACAGCTGGTGCAGAACGCTGCAGCCCGGGTTTTGACTGGGACAAGTCGGTCCTGTCATATCACTCCCATGCTGCGCGAACTGCACTGACTTCCTGTGCAGTGGCGGATCACCTTTAAAGTCATTTTACTGACTTTTAAAGCCCTTCACGACCAGGGTCCAGCCTATCTGAAAGACCTCCTGGTTCCTTACTGCCCTGACCGATAACTCCGCTCGGCTGACATGGGGTTGTTAGAGATCCCAAGAGTGAGTTTAAAATCTTCTGGCAGCAGAGCGTTTTCGCATGCTGCACCCACCTCTTGGAACTCTCTACCATGTCGGTTACGGCAGTGCACCTCCGTGGAACTTTTCAAGAGGGATTTGAAAACTTATTTGTGGAATATGGCTTTTTTAGGTAATTAAGTTATTTATAAATGCTTGGATTTTATTATTAATACTCTATTTCATTGTATGTTGATTTTATGTACATGTTCTGTTTTTATGTAGTGTTTTGAACTGTTTTTAAAATTGTTCAGCACCTTGATACACTGAAAGGTGCTATATAAATAAAATTATTATTATTATTATTATTTCTTTGACTTGTGCCCTGTGGGGTTTCCTCTTCTTGGACCCTCCCTTGCTGTTGTTCAATCTGTGCATGGGGGGGTAGTTTATGCCTCCCTTTGTGTTTCTATCTCCCCCTTGGCTAGTTTAAAGAGCAGGTTCTTATGCAGCTGTGCCCCCCAAACATGTAAGGAAGTGTACCTGGCCCCAAGTGATTTGCAATATAAAGTTTAATTTATTTGTGCCATTATACATGAGGGAAGGGATCGTAGAGCCCACAGGCAAAATGCTTGCTCTTCCGTACTCTGAGACCCCCTCCGCTGGCAGGTTTTGTGATGTCAGTAAATGAAGAGTGCAGGGGCACTCTCCATACAGTACAACAGGGATGTTTTTAACAGCTTTCTATTATACTTTAGAGTTCTGACAAGGACAAATGAAAGCCACTGATCAACTAGAGTGGCCTTCATTTGTGATTGTCAGAACTCTAAAGTATAATAAAAGCCATTTAAAATGTCCCTAATGTACTCCATGGAGTGCACCCAGACTCCATATTTACTGACATCACAAATATGCCAGCACGGGGTCACAGTAAGAAGTGCAAGATTTTGCCTGTGGGATCCACGGAGGAAAATATGATCCTTCTCTTGGGGGGACGTAGCCAGTGCCGGCTGGATGCATGCGCATAAAGATGCGTCATGCAAAGAGGGTGCGCTGGCCAGCACAAATACAATATTCAAACAGAATGCATGACTGGTACAGGTCGCGCATATCATGTGAATATGTGACCCAGGATAGGAGGCACAATGCAGGCTGCCACCAAGACAGGTGCATCCAGGGTGCCCCTGGCCGAATAGCTCCCAGTGGGAATGCATGGCACATACTAGTATGTGCCGCAACCCCCATGGGCAATATTCAGCCAAGGCATGCAAATGAGCCCATTGAGCATGCAAGGCACAAAGGGGGCCTCATGCATGCCCATTATGTGCTCATTTGCATGTCAGAGCAGGGATGAATGCACCGGTGCAGCCCCCACCCCAAGCCCTGACCCCGTTTGTGCCCTTGTAGGACATATTCAGAACATCCCTAGTTGTATAGTGGCACCACCCCCCACCAGTTTCCTGATCTCCGATCACCCCAGTGTCATTTCATAGCCACAGTCCCTGGTGGTATAGTGGTGCCCCCCTCCCGTTTCCTGAATCCTGATCGCTCCATGTAGTACAATGATTAGAAACCCTGGTGATCTAGTGGAGCCACCTTCCCCAACCCCTGAATCTGAACACTGACTAGCCACCACACCCTGGTAGTCTAGTGCCCCCCACCCAGTAATCTGTACCCACCACCCGATCTCAGCTGGAACTGGCACAGCCCCACACTCATCCATGGCCAGCCATCGACTGTGAGCACAGGAGCAAGATATTGCAATAGTACACTCCCACCGGTTGACCAATGGGAACGTACTATTTACAGTATGTGCTCCTGTGCTATTCTGTCGGCATCTGGCTGTAGATGGGTGCGGAAGACTGTGCCAGTAACCAGTGGGGGTCGGATGGTGGGTACTGTTTACCTGGATGGGGGGGCACCAGACTACCAGGGGTGTGGGCGGTGGGTCAGTTACATAGATACATACATAGATACATAGACAGTGTTAGCAGATAAGGGCCTATGGCCCACCCAGTCTGCCCATTTGAGCTTGTAAGTTCAGTTTATGTTTTCCAAGAAGTCTGTTGCCCCTTACCCCTGAACTCCAGAATTCCTTTATGTCTATCCCATGCATTCTTAAATCCCATGATTGTTTCAGGCCCCACCACTTCCTCTGGCAGGGTGTTCCACTTGTCCACCACCCGTTCTGTGAAGAAATTCTTTCTCATGTTTCCTCTGAATCGTCCTCCCTCCAACTTCATCCCATGTCCTCTAGTCCTGGAACATTTTTTTGCTTAAAAATAGTGTATTCCTGCACCCTGTTGCTCCCTGTAAGATACTTGTATGTCTCTATCATATCCCCTCTCTCCCTCCTCTCCTCCAGGGAGTACATGTTCAGTTCCTTCAACCTGTCCTCATAGGACTTGTGATGCAATCCATGCACCATCTTTGTTGCCCTCCTCTGAACCTTCTCTACCCTATGTCCTTACGTAGGTAAGGTCTCCAGAACTGTACAGGGTACTCCAGGTGGGGCCCCACTAGTGTCTTGTATAGTGGAATTATGACCTTCCTTTTCCTGCTGGTGATGCCCCTGCCTATGCATCCCAGCATCCTATTTGCTTTACCTGCTGCCTTGTCGCACTGTTTCCCTGCCTTGAGGTCATCAGAGATGATAACCCCAAGATCCCTTTCCTGCTTGGTGCATGCTATATCCTCACCCCCCAACTGATATATTGTGCCAGGGTTTTTGTGCCCCATATGCATTATCTTGCACTTCCTTGCATTGAATTTCAACTGCCAAACCCCTGACCATTCTTCATGTTTCTGCAGGTCCTTTCTCATTCTGTCTACACCCTCTGGTGTGTCTACTCTGTTACAGAGCTTTGTGTCATCAGTGAACAGTGAAATTCTGCCTCCTAGGTCCTGCACAATGTCACTGATGAAGATATTAAATAGGACCGGTCCCAGCACTGATCCCTGTGGTACCCCACTGGTCACTCTTCCCTCTGTGGAGTGACAGCCATTTACCACCACCCTCTGTGTCCTACCGCCCAGCCAGTTACCTACCCACCACACTACTGTCCTGCCCATACCCATATTCCCCAGTTTGTGCAATAGTCTTCTATGTGGCACAGTGTCAAAGGCCTTGCTGAAGTTCAGATAGGCCATGTCCACTGCCCTCCCCTGATTCACCTCCCTAGTCACCCAGTCATAAAATTCAATGAGTTTGGTCTGACATGACCACCCCCTGGTGAAACCATGCTGCCTTGGGTCCTGTAGTCCATTGACAACCAGATGTTCCACCAATCTCTCCTTCAGTAGTGCTTCCATGATCTTCCCCACTACCGAGGTGAGGCTGACTGGTCTGTAGTTCCCTGCTTCCTCTTTGTTCCCACTTTGTATAAGGGGACTACATCTGCTATCCTCCAGTCTTTGGGTACCTCCCTGTTTCCAGTGATCGGCTAAACAGGATAGCCAGAGGTTCAGCCACCACCTCTCTTAGTTCTTTAAGGACCCTGGGGTGCACCCATCTGGCCCCATTGCTTTATCAACTCTTATTACTTCCAGTTCCTTCAGGACCCTTTCTCATGTAAAGGGACTTGTGTCCATTTCTGCACCATTCTCACCCTTGTACTCCATTCAGACCCATTACCCTCCTCTTCCTCAGTAAAGACTGAGCAGAAATACCTGTTCAATATGTCAGCTTTACTGTTGTCATCCTCCACACAGCCCCATCCTCCCCTTCAGTCTCACTATCCCTCCCTTTGCCTTTCTTTTCACTTATGTACCTGTAAAAGGTTTGTTCCTCTACCCACTGATTTTGCAATGTGTTCTTCTGTCTGAGCTTTGGCTTCCCTTACTGACCTCCCTGCCTCCCTTTGCTTCTCCTGGTACTTCTCCCTATCCCCTTCTGCCTGTGTCTTTTTGTATTGCCTGAATGCAATCTTTTTGGCTTTCACTTTCTTTGCTAACTCTTTGGAAAACCATAACGGTCTCCTCTTCCTTTTCCTCTTGCTAACCTGCTTAATACATAATTCTGTTGCTCTTGTAATCCCCATTTTAAATACTGCCCACTGTTTCTCAACCCCTGATTCCTGCCCCATTCCCCTTAATGCCTCTTTCAAGTATCTCCCCATTTTCCCAAAGTCTGCCCCCCTAAAATCCAGGATACGTGTTTTTATGTGGTTTGGTTCTGCTCTTTCTGTGATTGCAAACCACAGTGACTGGTGGTCACTGTTCCCCAGGTGCTCCCCCACTGTTACCCCCATCACACTGTCCCTGTTTGTGAGCACAAGGTCCAGTATTGCCTTCTGCCGAGTTGGTTACATGACCAGTTGCTTAAGGAAGGCACCTGGAAGGAGTCCAGGATAAATCTGCTCCTAGTTGATGCTGCTGCTGGGATGCTCCAGTCCACTTCTGGAATATTGAAGTCTCCAACCAGTACTACCTCACTCTTGTCTGCCATCCTTTGGATGGCTAGCATCAGCTCCCTATCTGTTTCTTCTTCCTGGGCTGGTGGTCTATAGATCACACCTGTGCGGATGGCTGGCCCCATTTTCCTTTCCAGCTTAACCCACAGTATCTCTCCCCCATTTTGTTCCTCCTGGATCTCTGTGGCCCTTATGTCATTTTTCACATACAGTGCCACTCCTCCTCCCTTCCTGCCTGCCCTATCTCTTCTGAATATGTTGTAGCCACGTATGGACATCTCCCAGTTGTGGTTATCATTACACCAGGTTTCAGTGATGGCCACAATGTCCAGGTCTGACTGCACCATGACAGCTTCCAGATTCAGTTGTTCAGGGTTCAGGGGTTGGGGTGGGCAGCTCCACTAGACCACCAGGGTTTCTAATTATTGTATTACATGGAGCGATTGGGATTTGGGGAATGGGTGGGGAGCCACTATACCACCAGGGACTGTTGGTATGGTATGGCAATGGAGTGATCTGGTTGGGTTGGGGGAGCAGAGTCGGGGTCCAGTCCTGAGGGGTGGGGTGCCACCACGGTTTGGAACAGCATGCGTGGGCATTGTGCCTGCAATGGGGATCTGGACCGAGTGGAGGGTACCTCTTCACAGTGGAAATAGGATCAGGCCAATATTCTTTTACGCTTGGGGATGGGGCCTGGGGAATTTGGCTATACAACCGATGGGGAGCGGGGCTGGGAGGAGGGTCCTACAGTATGGAGAAGGTTGGGGTGGGCACTATTGTACGCATGGGGAAGGGTGGGGGTACCACTAATATGTCAACACTGGCAGGCTGCAGTGCACCCATGTGCACTTCAAGGCCCGCCTGTGGTGGCTAATAACTTAGGCCAGTTGGTGTATCTTGGGCCGCACATCTCGGCCAGTGAGGGGTGCATTCCTGACTACGCCGCTGTGCGGCTTATTCATGAGAACACCCCCTCCACTTGCACGGCATACATTACTGTTGCGCCACGGCCCATTCCCTTGTGGCCGGCGCATCCCGCTCTTCCAGATATCATGCTGTCGCACATTGTTGGGGTTGCATGGCACATCACCCTGTGCTGCCGGGTTGCGCCATGCAACTCCTTTGAATATGGCAGCCTCTATGTATAAGGGCACAGATACATTTAAATTTATATTGCAATCCACTCGTGGCCAGGTAAGCTTCTTTATATGTGTGGGGGGGGGGTCCACTATATGAAGCTGCTCTTTAAATATTCATCAAAGTAACATCTAAACCTTCCACTAAGGACTGTGGTCCCCTTCCCAGACAGATGCAGGTCATCACCTCTGTATAGACCCATATCCTTCCAGGTTGTCCCCCAGTTACCAGTGAAGCCAAGCTCCTGCTCCTTGCACCATTTTTTCAACCAAGTGTTGAAGCTCCTGGTGCAGAGTACCCTATCCTCCCCATGGCTGCCGACAGGTAGCACCACGGCAAATGCCACCATTCCTGCTACTTGCCTTAGGCCCTTCCCCAGTTCTCTGAACTCTCCTCATAATACCCTAGCCCCATCCCTTATCAGGCCAGTAGTCTCCAGGTGGACAATGACATCCAGCTCCCCCATGCTCTGCCACCCTAGCGATCCTTAGAACCCGCTGTCCATCCCTGTAAGCCGAGGCACCATGTAAGCACCTAACCTCCCCCTCTCCACCCCTTCCCACTCCCAAATCTGTCCCTCTGAGAATGGAGTCCCCCAGCAGAAGCTACTTCTACTTGGCTGGGGTCCTCTGCCTCCCACCTTGGGGACTCCCCTTTGGAAAACACCACATCCTCCCTTGCCACCACAACAGATGCCTCCTCATGGCAGTACCCTCCCACCAGAATGATGAAGGAATTCTGTAGAGACACAGGCTGAGGTATGTGCCCCTGACCCTCCACCTCTCAGAGGCCCCCCCCAAGGGCCAGCCATCCCTCCTCTGTCTATGCAACCTCAGTGGCTCTTGGCTGTGGCAAGAGGTCACCTGGATCCTAGCCATCTCAGCAGGGAGACCAGCAACCTCCTCCCTCTACCCAGAGAGGTGCATGCAGATAAGGCCGTACCTCAGCCTCCCAGAAAACTTCAACTCCACAGCCATTGCACTGTGCCACTCCCATGTCTGCTAATGTCAGTCACTCCTTCTGTTTTCTGAATGTAACTTGCCTCCATTGTTCCTTCCCTTTACTTGCTCCTTCCCAGCTACACCCTCTAGCAAGATCTACTTTAACCCCTTACCCTAGATAGGGTGTTACCTGCTTTCCCTTTAAACAGTTGCTATTTCTAGGTAAAGCTCCCCCGTGCCCTCCTGCCTTTTTACTCCCCCCTTTTGCTAACTTATCCCTGTTGCCCTTCCTTAACCACTACTTTACTGTACCCCAGCTAGGCTGCCTCCTATTCTCCCACCATTAGCTGCTATCTGCCTGCATTTTTCCCTTTGATTACCCACTACCCCACCCCTGTAGCTACCAATGCAGTTTAACAGTAAGCAACAATAAGCTACACAGAGTACCTTACCTTTTTCCTTGTCTTTCCAGCAGAGTCCCCTGCTTACCTGCAGTTGCCTGCCAACATCTAAGATGCCCAGAATCTATTCCACTCCTGTCCCACTCACGCTCTGGGACACAAGCATGATGGGACACGATAGAGGATCTGTATTTTGAGCTGGCTTAGACTCGCTCTCCTTCAGTAGATCTTCAGGTACTGTTTCTGGGGATTGGTAAAGCAAAATCCTGCTCCACCAGCTCCAAAATGTCCCCTGAGCTGCCCTGAAGTCAGACACAAATAAACAAGACACAACTGTATTTATCTGTACTATTGTCTTCCAAGACATCACCCACAACACCATGATCCAGTCAGTGTCCGTGAGTGTAACAGACTGTGGACCATTTGCACACCGGGTGCTAGAGACTGTAGATCACAGGGGACCAGATTACACAGGGCTGTTCTACAAAACATGCAAATGCGTCAATTCATTAGAAAGCTACAAAAACACTTAACCATCCAAAAACTCAACAGAGCATGTCAGTAATATTTACAAACACAACCGAGGCACACTAGCCTATTGACCAGATGTGGAGCCAAAAGATTTCACTGCAAATTCATTTATTCAAAGGCGACACATCAACAGCACCAGACAGTCTGGAAGTAGGTGCCCCTGCATTTCGACCAAACTGGGTCTTCTGGTTCTGCGCGTTAATGGCAATTGCAAAACCGTGATCACCATTAGGGTGAATATACATCACCGAAAATAAAAATGGCGATGTACACTCTCAATGAGGCAACTCGCTTTTAGTATTTATGTGGGGCGCAAATCCACCTGCACTCCCCCTTGTGGGGTGCTTCACACCTGCACCCCTCTCATTAATAATAAACTCCAGGGGGGTGCATGTTGGGGAGGGGGGAACCACCAAAAAAGTAACCTGAATATCCGCTCCAAAAAAGCACAAAATATTGTGCTCCACCCCAGCCCTGAACCCTGCACCTCCCCACTGTAGCCAGTCACCCTCACCACCATGCCACACAGCTAGCTCGGCAACTTCCCACCTCACCACTCCCTTACATACCTTCCCTCCTCTTCCAGTATGCCTGTCGCTCTTCCCTTCACCCTATCCTTCCCCGTCGCTACCCTTTCAGGGTCGCTGACACTACAGGCACTAAGATTGAGTCGCTCAAATCTCAGTCACTCAATCTCAGTCACTGTTTTCACTGGATATCGGGTCTTCCTCAGCGGGCCCCCTGAGGAAGACCCAGTTCAGTCGAAGTGCAGGGACACCTACTTCCACACTGTCTGATGCTGTTGATGTGTCACCTTTGAATAAATGAATTTGCAGTGAACTTTTCTGGCGCCACATCTGATCAATAGGTGAGTGTGCCTCAGTTCTGTTTGTGGTTGCTGTGCTTATAGGGTCTGCTAAACCCGGAGGCTGCACCAAGTGCAACTGGACTGCTGGGCGCTGACCAGCTTTGGTTTCATGCTGGCCACATTACCTGAAATGTAAGGCATCCCACACCTACAGCATGTAGCAACATATTGCTGGTTGGATGGTGTTTCTTGCAAGAGGATCAGACAGGAACATTACAGCGTTCACAGCCACCCATAGAGTAGACCGTCAACGGTAACAAACATCATGGGCAGTATTTTCAAAATGCTAAGAATGCCACAAGCTCCAGGTACGCTGCACACACGGCGCACGGGGCTTGTGGCCTTCTCCTGGCTGGCACTGGGATTTTCTATCCTGTGTGCTGATTGCCGCAAGCTAGATCAACTTTTTGTGGTCTAGCTTGCTGCAACCCCAAGAGCCAGTTTTATGGAACTCGTGCCACATATTTGGCGCAAACTGCCATAAATGGTGGAAACTGTCACAACTGCACCCAAGATTGCAAAATCGGGCACAATTGCGGCAAAGAGGTTTGGTACGCTGCCAGAACCTAAGTCTGGTGGCACAGGGCTGGATGCAAGCCCTGCACCACCCTTTGAAAATCTGGACCCATGACTGTGACATCACATACAGCAGTATTACTGCTAGTGGCATGCAGGAGTGTTACCTGGCTGAGAGGTTTCAAGAAGGTATACGGTACTTCAGAAGTTGTTGCTGCCCCAGGGGTGGGCCACAAACAGTTCCAAAGATTATGTACTGTAAGCATGCAGCAGCAGATTATTTCACTGTGCTGCCTGACCTTGTGCATGCTGCTGAACTTCAGAGGAAACTTGGACGCATATTTGTTTAGTCAGGAGTTGCCGATTCAGGAAGGATGTGAGGAAATACTCTTTTGCAGAAAGGTTGGTGAAGCCATGGGACAGGCTGCCAGCTGAGGTGGTGGAAGCAAAAAAAAACCTTAGTGGTTTTAAGCGTGGTAGGGACAGAACGAAGGGTATAGTGGTTGCTCAGGGAATCAGAAATGGGGAGGAGAATTGGGGGAGTGAAGATGGCTAGGATCATGGAGGAACAGTAGGCCCCAGGGCTAAATAGGGAAATTGGGCAGAGTGGATGGACCTTTAATCTTTTTCTGCTGTCTCTGTCTATGTTTCTGTGAGTGAGGACTACCCAGAAAAAGCGTTGTCTAGGTAGCAGCAGATTGAAGTTTAACAGCCTGCATAAGGTCAAGCAGCACAGTAAAAGAATTTCCTGGTGGTCCTGTTTGGGTAACGTGGTAAAGCCACATGAAGGCCCTTCATTGTTATGTACAGGAAAGTCTTAGGCATGCGACTTTGGCGAGAGTGAGCAGCAGAACAAAGGAGAGAGAGCATTCCACAGAGAAGTGTATGATTTAAAACCAGCTGGCTACTAGAGGCAATGGAAGCCCGCACCACCATCACTGCCACCTTTGCACAACGCTGCCACTGTAGTACTCTTGCCATCCACAAATCTGGGGGAGTATCTACATTTGGACAAGTTCGTTTTTAGAAAGGGAAGGTGTAGTGTTTACAGAATCAATAACAAGATTCAGAGGGCCATCTGATGGAGGAAGTGAAGACTGCAGCACAGAACTATAAGCCAGTCTGACACCTTGGCTAAATGAAGGATTGCTTTTTACAGATGGGTTAGAGCTGCTGCCTCTGAGGACAGGGATGCAAGGATCAATCCCTGGGTCTGGTGCTCAAACATGCAAGCCTGTTATTCAGTTTACAGAAAATGGAAGCTGGGGAGAAGACCTTTCATAAGCCTCTCAACATTTTGAGTCAAGAGACATTTCAGATTGTGTGTTTACAGGACACAAGAGGTGTTCAATGGCATCTCAGTCAAAGAAGGTCACGTTGAAATCCTCTATCGACAATAGATAAGTGGCTCATCTCCTGATGCCATCTGCACATTGCATTTGAGATATTCTGGTACCATCTTTGCACCTGCAATTTTTGCTGTCACGGTAGCCCCTAGAAGACTCATTCTAACAGACCTTAGGTAGGGGATTTGGTGCATTTGGCAAATCTTTGCTTCTCTGGATTGCTCACCACTATCTTTTCCTTGTGGTTGTTCAAGTCCACCAATCACCTTCTGTTTCCTGGCTGTGGAAGCCCAGGCTGGGTCTCCAAATGCTGGCAAGCTTAGGAAGCAGCTCTGCCTCCAAACTGTCTCTAACGCAGACTGAAAAAAGTTCTGCAACAGTTCCTATTGTTTCCTGGTGGATCCAGCCTTATTACTTACTGGTTGAGACCCATTGTTCGTCACTGGGGAGTTCTGCCTGGCTGATCCCCATCAGCTGATTGGTCACCTCACTCCTGGATGAGTTAATGAGGTCCTCCTTAATCCCATGAGCCCTCACTTGCCCTTTCTTCAGGCTCTGGAGTCTGATTGGCTGTGCACTGTACTCTGACCACATTTTCTGGTCTCCCAGGAGTCAGTGGCTCTTCAAGATGGTGAGTACCAGTAGCTCCGGTGTGGCACTGGCCCAAAAGTATTTTTTGAAAGGACTTCTGCCCTTAATCATTTGTGTGCCACATGCTGTACTGTGTGCCTTTTCAGCTGATGTCTGATTAAAAGTCAGGGCAGCTATCGGGAGCTCCCCGCTAGCTGTGACTGCATGATTATGCTTTTCATTTGTGGCAGTGAAGCCGCGGAAGCTGGGTAGGGCTGGAGCCAACTGCGCCAAAGACTACCACACTCCACTTCACTTCCAGTCCTCAATTACAGGAAGGGGTTAATGTTTTCCAGCCTTAGCTACTGTTGTTTTTCTTATTTGTTTATCTCAGGGCACTCAGTAAGGACAGCTAATTGAGTGTGATGTTCTGAGAACAAAAAGTTAGGGCACTCAGATCAGGAAACCAGTGAAAAGCCAAGGGGGGGGGGGATCCTCTTGACACTCTGAACTCTGAGAAGGTGAAAACTGTTTGAAAGAAAAAGACCTAACTTAGTCATACAGGTTAACCTGAATCTACAACGTATCACTTCTTACTGCTTAGAAAGGGAATCTACAATGTTGATACGAGCAAGAACTTTCAGAGCAGATGTGGAGTGCAAAATACTTTGCTGAACTTTCTGTTTATAACTGATGTAAAGCATCTTCCAAATGAGTTTTCCAAATCTTGTCACCCTTCTGAAGCCCTCCAACAAAATATATAATTTATTTTATTGTTGTGTTTTGAATAAAATGCTTTTTATGCTTTGTACCTTTTTCCATGGTCTCTTTAAACTTCCTGACCTACTTCTCAACCACACAGAAGACAGGAGAGCAACAAAGTTGCGAGAAGCAGGTTGTGGCTCTGTGGAGCCTAAGGTAAGCACCCAGGTGGTGGTGGTGGGGGGGTTACACTTCTTAATTAACCTTTTTAATACTCCAGACCCTTACCCTTGTGTATTTCACATAATTCAACAATTATGTTCTTAAAGCATAGATCTAATAGGGTTGCCAAGGTGACTTTCTGTATGGAGGGAGGGAAATCATCAGCAGAAAGAGAGAGATAGTGTTACCTCTGTATAGATCTCTGGTAAGACCATGCTTAGAGTGTTTGTCTGGTTCTGGAGACCACAGGATATATCCTTTCTTTATAACAAAAATTTTTATTAAGATTTCAATTCCAGTACAGTGAAAGTACATAGAGAATAAATTAAAGGAACAGTTCCACAACATCTTTATCTTACAATTAAGCAATAAGGCATGACAGGGGGTCTGTTATGGTGGGACAACGGCCCGCCTCGGGGTGGGTTGAAGCACGAGGCATAGCCGAGGGCTTCCACCACCCAAGAAGGGCTATTAGCCCACCATAATACACCCCTTGGAGTGCCTTATTGTGATTATGAAATGGATCATTTTTAGTACATTTTATGCATTTTTAAACATAATACTTTCAGCTGGGCCATTATGCTGGGATAATGGCTCAGCTGAAAGCAGCTCTCAGCCAATCAGAATTCAGCATTCTTTCTACCCATTTCATAAGCAACATTATACAGTAGAGTACTTATTCTTGAAAAGTCATTAAGGCTAGGTTATGGCCTCTCTTTCTGGTGGAGTTCTGAGTGAGAAGGCATTGCACCAGGAGTAAAGATATCCCAGTTTTCCAGGGTGGTCCATTCCAAAGATCTAGCAGAGATTCCAGTCTTGCCCCCATATAAGGCAGGGCCGACTATGACCTCTGCAATGATTAATCCAGGTTGATTCTGAACGGTAGCAAACTGTGATAGCCGGAAACTGTACCACCCTGCATCTCAGGTTACATCCAGACTAGACATGTACCTAAATCAGGATGGTGGAAGACTCCAGCGTGAGATGGTGTGTGGGTTAGGGAGAAGAGAGAGAAAACTTAGAAAGAAAAGAAGGGAAAGGCCGAAGGATGTTCAAAGTTAAAAGGAAAAGGTCACAACCCCTGCGAGGAGGGGGAAATGTCCATCTCCTGAAGGTTATGGATTACTTGCAGAAGCTGGTTTGGTTCTGTGGAGAGGGGTGCCCCAGTTGTTCTGTTAGTGGGGTGAGAAGAGAGCAAGAGAAAGGAAAAAGGGGGGGGAAGGGGGAGGAGGTACAACCCACTCTGTGGTGCAAAATCCACGTAGTTATGAAGTTGGTATAAGACCTACTTTCTCCATTTATTATTAAAAGAGGCAACACAGTTACTGGAACGAGCCGAAATTCTCTCAAGAGTGTAAATCTCATGGGTGATGGCTCTCCACATTTCCAGGGTCAAGACTCTTTCTGTCCACCACAGGCAAGTGATGGCCTTTTTGGCTGCAAACAGCAGAAGATTTATTAGCTTTATGGTGAGGAGGGAGATGGTCAAATGAGGAGGTGGAATTGCGGTTAAAATAAATGCAGTGTTTATCATGCCTGCACAGTCAAAGGTAGCTTCAAGCTGTTGGATAACCCCCTGCCAGAACATCTGGAAGAGGGGGGCATGTTATCAGTATATAGGCTGGGTCTGCCCATTCTGTTCCGCAGAGTTGCCAGCAGCTAGCTGTCTGAGGTCCTGCAAACTTGGCTGTGACCACTGGGGTATAGAAGTACCTCTGGGCAAATTCTGTCCAGTACAGTGCTGTCGTTACTCGAAATGCTAGGTTGCTAAATTTGTGCCATTGTTCTGGGCTAAGGTAGTGTTCAGTTCTGAGTTCCATCTAGTGAGAATGGACTGGGTGGTGATTGTCATGGCAGCCTATAGAGCTTTATATAGATTGTTAATTGAATGTGGGAGGGTGTTGCCTCTTATATGTGATTTAAGAAGTTGGACCAGTAGTGACAGTTTTTCAGCAGCAGAGGCCAGGGACTCTTCCTTGGTTTGACGGTAAGAGCGGATTTGCATATATTTGTGGAAAGCTGATTGCAGGAGATGGAATGCAGCATGGAGAGAGAGAGAGAGAGAGAGAGAGACAAAGGCTAGGATCCCTGAGGAGGAAATCGACTGAAACACATAGGTAAGGCCATATTGGTGCCACTTCTGTAAGGCCTTATCCAGTTTATTGGGAGGAAAGTTGTGGTCGTGGGCTAACGCTCTAAGATATAGTAAATCAGCGTGAGTAAGGTAATGACTTCTAACATAGAGCCAGCGTTTATATATTTCAGCTGTATACCTATGGAATTTTCCCACAGGGGAGCACGCCGGAGGGTGGCCAAATGCGTATTGGGCTTGGTCTGAGATATCATTCAGTGTTAATTCTATCATTTTATAGTATGACTGGTATTGAGGGTTGGCCCAGAGACATAGGATATGTAAATATGTTGACAGCGCATAACCAAAGAGAGGGAGATTGACTCCCCACCTTGTCCCTAGGTAACTGCAGCTCAGAGTATCTTATCCGCAGGGGTTTGCCCTGCCATATGAATCAAGACATAGCTTTATCCCAGGCTTTAAAATATATCTTATCCAGCATTAGGGGACACAGCTGAAGGAAGTAGAGAATTCGGGGCAGGTTGTTCATCTAAACTATCTCTATTCTCTGAAACAAGCCAAGGGTCAAGTTGGTCCATTTGGACAGATCTGACAGAATTTGCTGTGTGACAGGCTCATAGTTGAGGAGTTCAAGATGGTCCAGATATTTAGTAAGGTTTATGCCCAGATACCGAATGGCTTGCTTTTGCCATTTAAAGGGAAAGGCTCTATTTAGTGTGAGGGGTGGGTTATAAATGTACAGTTAGACCTCTGTTTTAGCAGTGTTAAGTTTGTAACCTGCCAGGGATCCAAATTTCTGCAGATGTTGCCATACTGCTGGGATTGATGCCTCAGGGGAAGTCACTGTGAGCAGCATGTCATCTGCAAAGACAGAGATCTTATATTGCCTTCCCCCTATGGGGAGACCTTCGACTTGGGGGGTCATGATGTATTGCTTCTGCCAAGTGTTCCAAATAAGAGGGGAGAGAGGGGGGGCATCCCTGGCACATGCCTCTGGGCAGGGGGAACAGATCTGAAAGGGAGCCAGGGTGTAAATGGCCTGGAGGGTCTTTATAAATTGTTGGGGTAGTCCAAAGTGGGACAGGGCTCTCCACAGGAATGGCCAAGCCACCATGTTTTCCTCACTGCTAGCCCACTAATTCCGCAACTCCCCCTTTCCATCCTGACGTTCGCCATGTTTCCACCCCTGGCTCTCACTCTTTCCCTATTAACTCTTCCTGGTGCACCCACCCTTCCTTGTCCACTCCAGCCTGGCTAAAGTCCCATCCCATCCATAGTAGTGTCACAATTATCTACCCCTCCTCCGTCATTATCATAATAAACAAGTACACGACCGCCAACGTCACTTTCTGTGGTTTTAGCCCAATTTTTCCCCCAGTCATCGGTAGTATATCCCTCCTCTTCTTCACGTCTCTAACCTGCCACCCCATACACGGCCTCTTTCCCCTATATGTGTAGTTGCTGGCTGCTTCACTCAAAAGATCTCTGCTTATAACCCCTGTATGCCTATGGTTGATTGTACATCTGCTGATTTCTTCAATTGTAAAATATTGCTTTTTTTTATTTATTTCAACCTTGTACTGTACTGTATACACTGTATATATTTTTTCTTCCTATTATATTATTGCTTTTTGTATACCTACTTCTATACTGTACTGTACTTTGATGTATCCATGACCAGGTCCACCTTGCAAATGAGCCTTGCTCAATGGTGCCCGCCAGGATAAGTAAAGATTTTGATTGATTGATTGAAAGACTTCTCAGCATCAAGACTGAGCAATGCCAGGGGGATCTGTCACCACAGGGTATATCCTGGAAGGACATAGACAGACTGGAGGTAGTCCAGAGGAGGGCAACTACAATGGTGCAGGGTCTGTATGAAAAGCCCTATGAGGAGAGACTAAAGGACCTCAATACTGTATGTACACCCTGGAAGACAGGAGGGAGGGGGGATGTGATAGAGACCTTTAAATACCTCACAGGGGTAAATAAGGGAAGTATTTTTCAGAACAAATGGTGCTCAAGAACAAGGGGACATGCTATAAGGCTGGAGAGAGGAAATTCAGAAGAGGTGTGAGGAAGTATTTCTTCACAGAAAGAGTGGTGGACTCCTGGAACAGCCTTCCAGCAGAGGTGGTGGGTGTGAAAACAGTGGTAGGGATCAAGAATGCATGAGACAGGCACAAGGGAACCAAGTGGAAAGGAAGGGGGAGGGAGAAATAGCTGTAGATTTGGTATGGTCTGATGTAATAGTGTGGGTAGGGAGAAATGGGCAGACTGGATGGGCCAAGCAGACCTTATCTGCTGTCAAATTCTATGTTTCTATGTTGATAATAGATCGGTCAGGCAGGAATGTTTTTCTTTGTCCATCCATATGTCACAATTCACTTATTTAGTTAGTTTCTGTTAACTGGGTACTTACCCTAAGCCAAGAGCATCCAGGCACAACCTGAGGACAAAAAGTACATAGTAAGAAATAATGCTGGAATCCATTTTCTCTGCAAAAAAGAACTTTATCGGGACGCCAATAAGGTTTCTGAGGGCAATCAGTGGCAGTAACTGCCTCAGATGAGAATTGCTATGTGGGTGGCCCCTTAAAGGGCTTAAAGAACAGATGACACCCTTGTGGCAGGCAACTCACACCAAGAAGCTGCTTGCCCAAGGTGCTAAATAAGTCTGTATTTGAATTTTTTCAGTAAGGCTCTTATTTATTTCCTTTTAAAGCCATGCTTGTAACTTCTGTAAATCAGCGGAGTGGCTGCTGAGTGCTGCAGCCCCACCCCAAAATCAGCAGTTTGATGATGTTATGTAGGGGACAGGGCTGCAGGTGCATAATAAACAGATTCTAAGGACTGGGGAGAAATACTGCCTAAAGATAAGATTTGTAAGTTTGCTAGCCAATCTACAGGCACGTGGCTAGTATATTATATTTGTATACTAGTCACATACCTATTCACTGGCCAGCAAAGTTTCAACATGTGAGTAAAATTGACATTAATAAATACAAGCATGAGAGGAAATACATGTTTATATAGTTTAAATATCTAAAAATATTATACTTACAAATATGTTTTTTCCCCTCCCTGCCCACGTAACGGGATTTGTACTGGGGGTTTCTGATCGCCCTGTCTGTTAACATAATAATATTATATATACTGATATGCCTTTGACTTTTGCAAACAGTGACACTGCAGGAATGCTTAATAGAGCAAGAGATATGTTCTGTTGGATGTTCTTCATCTAGAAATTAGTTCCTTAGGAATGGATCTCCTAGGCTTCCCACTCCTAGGCCATTCTCTCCTAGTCCACTCCCTTCTAGGTCACTCCTCCTTGGCTGTCCCCCTCTTAGGCCACCCTTTTATTAGATCACACCTCCTAGGCCAACCCCTTCTAGGATGACACCTCCTAGGACACCACCTCCTAAACCACCCCTCCTAGGCTACCCCCGCCTAGGCCAGACACGTCTTAGGCTACACACCTCCTAGGCCACCCCCGCCTAAGCTACCCCCTCCTAGGCCACCCCCTCCTAAGCTACCTCCTCCTAGGCCACCTTCTCCTAAGCCACCTCCTCCTCCTCCTAGGCTGCCCCCTCCTAGGCCAACCCCTCCTAGGCCACCTCCTCCAAGGCTACCCCTCCTAGGCTGCCTCCTCCAGGGCCACCCCCCCCTCTTAGGCCACCTCCTCCTAGGCTACCTCCTCCTAATGCTGCTCCAATGGCCCAGCAGCACCACCACACTGTGCTACTGTGTGGATGACCTGAGTTTGGAAACGAGCCCAGGGAGTCGCGTTGGGAGGCAGGCCAAGGTCGAGACAGCTGCCACCCAGCAGTGCATCTCTGCCAAGGAGGGCTAGTGGCAGGCACCACCACCACCACAGTGACCCCTGCAGTTGGACCAGGGAGCTTGCTCCTGCCACAGGGGAAGTTGTGGGTGGGCAAGGCTGACAGAGGCATTGCCCACACCTAGGAAGGAGAGCGGAGAAAACTGAGAAAGAAAAATCCCAGTATCCATCTATATGACAGCAGCAGGGGACCCGGTAACCTGATCAGGGTATATCCCTGCAAATAGGGTATAACCCTGATGTCAGATGAGCTACCAGATGGGGAGAAACTGTATTAGGAAAAAAAGAATGGCTCTCCTTCTATTATTGGAGGACAACACTTTCTTGCACATACAGTATATGTGCTAATTTCAGAATTACAATTTAGACTAATTTATGAAGTAACCATCATTCTCTCTGCTTTTTTTTAACTTTATTTTTATTTAATTTTTTCATAAACACAGACACAATCTGTGCTGAGTATTCAGACAAGTGAGCAAAAGAACAGAGATGCAAGTAGACAGGATTAGCTGTTCATTAGCAGCTATTCAATTGTATATGTATTAGAACACTCCATTAAGTGATTGAGTCTGTAAGGTCTAGAATTCCATCCAATGCCAGCCATTGACTTTGAAAAGTCTCTTCCTGCAAATTAAGAGTAGCCGTTAGCAGTTCCATTTGCCTAACATCCTTTAATCCATTAATCACCGTCCCTATAGTGGGCGGCGGGGGTAAGCCATTTAGATGTCATTGACTTAAGATCTACTGCAATAATAATAACTCTGTACAGGTAAGCTTCTGTCTTCTGTACGTCATTATGTGTATATGTGCCTAAAAACAAGGCTTGAAAAGACTCTGGAACAGTAACCGGGAGAACCCGATTCAGCAGGGCATGCACCTCTGTCCAATTATCTCCAGAGTGGGACAAGCCCAGAAAATGTGGTAGGGTGTGCACTTCTGATCACAGTCCCTCCAGCACCTGTCTGATGTATTAAGAGTATAGTGTGTAGTATGTGAGGGTGTAAGAAAGAAACGGATCAGGGTTTTCCATTTAAATTCCCTGTATCCTGGGGACACTGTTGTTTTCAGGCTCACCCTAATTTCTCTCTCCCACATCTCTTCCTCTATTATATCACCAGTTTCTCTTTCCCAGGCATCCCAGGCACTCTATGAATACCAAGTCTCTGAGTTACGCTCTCTGCTTTTTTTTCCTGTAGTTGTGCATTTCAATTAACTGAAGTGATATCATGATTATTTTATTATATGTGCAGCGAAAATTCTATAAATAAAAAGTAAAAAGAAAGGTATTTTAAACATACTTTTTCCTTTTTTAGTCTTTAGTTCAATCTAAAAGGAGGTCCTGGAATCCCAGAGCATGGAGTTGGTGTTACCTTCTCCTTCCAGAATAAGTGGATCCAGCTCCCATTTCATTCCTGAATGGGTGGTTTTCAGCAGCCTTATCATTCCAACAGGGGTGGTTTCAACTACCATCTCGCTCCAGGACAGGTGGTTGTCAAGCAGCCATCTCACTCCAGAACAGGTGGTTGTCAAGCAACCATCTCATTCCAGAACATGTGGGTGTCAAGCAACCATTTCATTCCAGAACAAGTGGTTTTAGCAACCTTCTCATTCCAAAAATGGGTATTTTTCAGCTACCGTCTGATTCCAGAATGGAAGGTTTCATAATCTGCTCCTTCCAGAATGGGTGATTTCAACTACTGTCTCATTGAGGGCACTGAACATGTACTTCCTGGAGGAAAGGAGAGAGAGAGGAGACATGACTGGGACCTTCAAGTACTTGAAAGGGATAAATAAGGTTGATAAAGAGAGTCTCTTTAAGCTGAGTGGCAAATATAGCATGAGGGGGACAGTCTTAAGCTGGAGGGGGGAGGTTTAGGAGGGAGGTCAGGAAGCACTTCTTCACAGAGGGAATGGTGGACACTTGGAATGCATTGCCAGGAGAGGTGGTCTCATTGAAGACAGAGGGCAGTTTCAAGAGAGGCTGGGATAGGCATAGGGGAAGGTAAGGATCATGGGTAGGGAGGATGGGAGGAGGAGGGAGGGGTCAGGGACAGTAGCTCAAGCTGTGGACCCTGCAATACGAACAGACTAGATAGACCAAATGGCCTTCTTCTGCTGGCTTCTTCATATGTTCATATGCTTGAATTCCAAGATAGTTGGTTTTTCACTGCCTTCTCATTCCCAAATAGGGTGTTTCCAGCTGCTTCTTATTCCAAAATGGGAGACTTCAAGCTACCTTCTCATTCCAGAATGGATGTTTTTCAGTTACCTTCTCATTCTAAAATGGGGGGCAGCTACCTTCTCTTTCTGGAATGGGTGTTTTCAGCAACTTTCTCGTTCAAAAAATGGGTATTTTTCAGCTACTGTCTGATTCCAGAATGAATGGTTTCACAACCTGTTCCTTTCAGATTGGGTGATTTCAGCTACTGTCTCATTCCAGGATAGTTGTTTTTTCCTCTACCTTCTCATTCCCAAATAGGGGGGTTTCAGCTATTTTTCTTGTTCCACAATAGGTGGTTTTCAGCTGCTTCTTGTTCCAACATGGGTGATTTGAAGCTACCTTCTTGTTCCAGAATGGGTGGTTTTGCATTACCTTCTCATTCTAAAATGGGGAAGGGGGGGCAGTTACCCTTTCGTTCCAGAATGGGTGGGGTTTTTTTTAGCTACGTTGGAGCTCAGCGCCATGTTCCTTTTTTTTTTTTTTTGTAAACTTTATTTTTATTTTCAGCAGTGAAATATCCAGTTATACAGACACAATACTGGCATCAGTCTCATACAATTATCAAATTAATACATTGTTATAAATATTTTGGTCTTTTAAGTCCTTTGGTGACCCTAATCTAGACATAGGACTGCTAATCTAACAGTGGAGAGTTTGAGAAAATTAAAAGGCTAAGAAAAAAGAGAATAAAACCAATAAACTTAATGTTCAGACATTGATAAATTAAAAGGCTGGAACCCAGACTTGGGACAGGACCTCCTCTGCTGGGGCCTAAATCTCTAAAAACGTGCCCAATTGTTCTCCGATAGTGTACTGAATCTTTTCAAATGTCATACACTCCATAAACAGCCTGGTCCATTCAGCTATTGTGGGTACGCAGGATAACCTCCAGTGTAAAGCCAAAGCTTTTAACCCCATCACATTTCCTATTCTCATTAATTTTATATTCTTGTTACTATGAGAGGGATCTTGGTGGGGACACCCATGGGAAGGCCCAATAAAATCTCTAATGGATCCATTCTAAGGAGCACCCCCATCATTCTAGAAAGGATTTCCTGAACTCCTATCCAGAATCCCTGTACTCTGTTACAATTCCAAACCATGTGATAAAATGTGCCTTCATGTATCCAGCATTTTGGGCATAATGGTGAATTGTTGAGATTAATGACATGTGCCAACCATGGGGTATGGTAAGCCCTAAGAAGCATTTTGTACTGAATAGCTCTAGCACTATTGTTCACAGAGCAACTTAAGTTGTTACTCACTATAGAGTTCCAGTCACCTCTGGTCAACCCTTCTGGAAGAATATCATTCTCCCACTTATCCTTAGCCTTCCTCAAAAGGTCAGGCATAGCTCCGATTAAAAGTTTATAAACTCTTCTTAGTGGTTTGAATTTGGGATCCCCGGATTGGCCCCAGAACAGCTCTTCCAAGGGGGTACGAACCCCCCCCCCAGTCATCCCTTCCCACTAGTTTCTCATAAGCCTCTCTAAGTTTCATATAAAAAGGGTAGTGGGAGTCTTTGATTTTATTAAATACTACTAAATCTGCAAAGGGAGAAAAGTTACCATCTAAAACAATGTGTTTTAGAAGATAGATCCCCCTGAGAGACCATTGCTTCAACACCGGTTTATCCCATATAGAATAGCCACCCTCACCCTGTAATAATTTTCCAAGTGAACTATCCGGAGATATCCCCACATTTACATTAATCCATTTATGGGCTAATTGTCATGCTTTCACCAAAGTTCTCGTACAGGGATGATGGGAGACATAATCAGAATCAACCTCTCCACAGAGAGCCAGGATATTATGGTAGATTGAAAAACCCTTTGATTCCTCCAATCTAACCCAGGCTGGTTGTACCTTGGAGTTTCTTAATAGGTCTTGAATATGGGCAAGCTGAGCTGACACCCAATAATAATGTAAATTAGGAAGACCCAGTCCTCCTCTTCTCTGCGGGAGCCACAAGCTTGATTTTTTGATCTTGGGCTTCCTATTATTCCAAAGTATCTGAGTTATAGCACCTTCAATACTTTTAAAGTACTTAAGAGGAATTTTGAGTGGTACAGATTGAAAAAAATATTGAAATTGTGATAAAATGTACATCTTTACCAAATTTACTCTCCCCAAAATTGTTAAGGACAAAGCCCTCCAAGCCAGGCAGTCGTCCTTTACTTTATTTATTATTTTTTTCATATTTTTGCTTACCAATTCCGACACCTTAGAGGGAATTAGTATTCCCAAATATTTGATTTTTGAACAGGCTGAACTACCTTATGGCCAATTCTAATAGCGTTACCGTTCCCCCATGGGCATCCACTCACATTTAGACCAATTGATTTTATGGTCTGAAAGTGGGCCATAGCTTTCAAATATATGTGATAGTTCCTTCATAGCTTCGTTGGGGGATCTGATAAATAAAAGTATATCATCAGCGAAAAGTGAGATCACATGTTCTACCCTCTCCACTGAAAACCTGGTATTCGAGAATTAGCCCTGATGATCTGAGCCAAGGCTTCTATAGTAAGGACATAAATTAAAGGGGATAGAGGGCAACCCTGTCTAGTTCCTCTAGAGAGGGTAAAAGGGGAAGAAATGGTATTGCTCGTAAGAATTTGGGCTTTCGGATTTTTGTAAAGGCTTCCCAACCACTGTAACATAAGAGGGCCAAGACCAAATTTCTGCAAAACTGCCATCATAAAAGGCCATTCTACGTGATCAAAGGCCTTTTCCACGTCTAATGCCAAAAGACCTCCCAACCCTCCTTTAGGCAAACGATGTATTATATTAATGACACGTCTAATACTGTGTTTAACTTGCCTATCTCTTACAAAGCTACCCTGATCAGAGTGGACCAATTTAGGAAGGATCCCCTCCACCCTTTTTGCCAATAATTTGGCCAAAATCTTATAGTCTGCATTTAGCAGTGAAATTGGGTGATAAGATGAGCATAACAGAGGGTCCTTCCCTGGCTTGGGCAAAACTGTAATTGTGGCAAGGCTCTGAGAATGTGGGAGCTCACCTTCTCTCAATGATTCAACTATCATCTCCATCATTGTCTGGCCCAACTCCTCCCACAAAATTTTGTAAATCTCAGCAGGAATACTGTCGGGACAGGGTGCTTTACCCCTCTTAGACCTCCACACCACCCTCTTCAGTTCTTCGATGGTGATAGAGAAGTCCAGCCATCCCACTTCCTGGTCACTAAGTTTGGGCAATTATACCTCCTTCAGAATATTTTCCAGGTCAGCCCCTAGGGGGTATTCTGAAGTATATAAGTGAGCATAATATTTCCGAAATGAGTCATTAATTTTCTGCTGATTGTGTGTAACCCACTCCCCCTCCAATATCACTCCCAAGATTGTTCTATCCACCCTCTTTCTTTTAAGCTGTGCAGATAACCACTTTCCAGGTTTATCGCCTTCAAAATATGAATTAGATTTAGTCAACAACAATGCCCTTTCAATTTTATGAGTGAAAATCTGATTCCGTTCACTTTTCAGTTTTTTTAATTCTGCTAATCTTGAATTACTGTATTTGGTCATCTGATCCTTTTCCAAAAGCTGGATCTGATGTTCCAACTCCTGTTCTCTTTTCAGGGTTAGTTTTTTCTTATACAAGGCATAGGATATAGCTTCCCCCCTCATTGAGGCCTTGAGGGTGTCCCAAATTGTTCTAAAGTTAGTAATCCTTGGTTTATTCACTTCCAAAAACTCTTGAACATGAGATTTCAATTGCTGAATAAAATTAGTATCTATCAATAGATTGGGGTCCAACCACCATGAAGGGGGTCCCTTATTGGACCATAAGATGCCTCCCTTACATCACCTGCTCTAGCTTTTGTTAAAAATAAATAGTCCAATCTGGTGCAGATTTTGTGAGCGTGCGAATAAAATGAATATTCCCTTGAGGACAGATGACAAAACCTCCATGTCTCCAAAAGAGACCTCCCTTCTGTCAAATGGCAAAGAGTTTTAACACTTTTGGGAATAGGGCCTCTCCTCACTCTGGAGTGGTCCAAAAGGGGATCCCAATATGTATTCATGTCACCCCCTATAATAATATCGTCTGGGAGTGGCGCCAACACAGTCTCCAAATGAGAAAAGAAGTCCGGGGAATCTATGTTAGGGCCATAGACAGAGACCACTGTTGTAATAAGACCTCCCATATCAACCACTCCTATAACATACCTGCCCTGAGGATCAGAAATGGTAGACAAAACTCTGTGGGGGGAACCCCGACCGAATTCATATAGCTACCCCTCGTGCTTTAGAGCTATATTGTGCAGCTATCATTGTTCCTCCCCACGAACGTTGCAATCCCTCTATTCCTTCCTTTGTAGAGAGGGGTTCCTGCAAAAATACTATATCACCTCTCATTTTGGTTTTAATTTGTGTCAACATCCTTTTTCTCTTTACAGCTGTACGTAGTCCATTCACATTCCACGTTACCAAAGTTATATTAGCCATAGTAATAATACAGTTCAATAACCTTTGCCCATTTAGTATGTCTTAAAGAACTTTGACTCAACATTTTAACACTGCTGAAATAAAACTTTTTGGTTACTTTATAAACAGTTCCAATGAAACCATGACCCCCTCCCCCCCAGTTAGCATTATAACCAAACATAAGTAAAGCTAAGAATTCCCTCCGATTGTTTTAAACCCCCCCAGTAACATCCCTTATCCCTCTAAAACCACCTAACTTTCAGAAAACTTGAGAACTAGTTACCCTCTACTTTTCGTGGATTGAGCATCCATCCCCCTCAAACATTAACAACACTAAATTGAAAGTACTATGGGGTTAACTTCCCCTCAACAACCGTGCCGAAACAAGAACTCCAAGTCATTCCCCATGCTGTGTAGTTGCCTTTCCCTAAAAAGAAAAACTCTAACTGCTGTCAAAGTAATGTACATAAAGGTCAATTGTAAAGTTAACATAAGGTAAAAAAATCTTCTTTGGGAGGTTATCCAGGAAGTGCTGCCCCCTACTGTCGATTCTTGAAGCAGGTTTTCCCAGCTTAATGGATGATACAGTCTTAACAAAAATTGCTCTTTTCTACCACTAAAGGATGTTGAATTTCACCTCCTTTGCATAACAGATTGAAAGAGATCAACAAAGTGCAGCCAAAATTAGCCTTTTCTTCTCAAGACATAATGTAAGCAGGTTTCATATGGGTCTCTAGTCTTAATATTAATAATCGGACAGAGGACTTTTTGACTCCAGGCAATTAGTATGATCAGGAGGGCAGTCCACGTACAACGAAGAGCCCCAATCAATATAAACCAAAAATAAAGAAAAATGACTTGTTGCTTTGCGCAATACAATGAATTCCCAACAAGAGCCTCATAATCATCTAGTATAGACGAGGTGGGAGGGGGAGAGGGGGGCCCCCAATCCAGCCCTTATAGGCCCCTAAAGGAGTTATGGATCGGTAGAAACACGCCCTCCCCTTCCCCTTCACCTACAACAACAAAACAGTACCTTTCTCAAGAGCTTCATTGTAAGATCAATTCATTTTAAATACATCCAGACCTTGCATAAATTCTGTTGCTGCTGGGGGGTCAGTGAAGGCTCGAGTGTTACCTCCAGGTGGTCTGACTATCATTCGCGCTGGATAGGCGAGAGCGAAAGAGCAGTTTTTAGAGTGAAGTAGCCGATGCACCTCTGAAAAGGCCTGCCTTTGAACTTGAAGAAGGTGAGAATAATCCGGGTAAATGCTGATTCTTCTGTGTTGCTCCATAATCGGCCCCGCTTTCCTCGCCACTTCCAAAACTGCCACTCTATCCTGGTATCTCAAATATTTAACTATTAAGTGCCTTGGTCTTTGATCAGCATTGGGTTTGGGACCTGGAGATCAATGTGCCCTCTGAATCTCTAAGCCTGTGTCTTGAGGTAATTGTAGGGTGGTAATAAGCCATTTTTTGATAAAGCTTATACAGTCTTTCCCCTTTAGTCCTTCGGGCAAGCCTATGATGCAAATGTTACATCGGCATTCTCGGTTCTCATGGTCATCGATGGCTTCTTTTAAAACTCTATTTCTTTTAAAGCTTTTGTTAGATCAGCAGAGTGAGAGCTAGATCTGTCCTCTTGGTCACTAACTCGCTGCTCCAATTCCCCCAGCTGCCTCTCTTGGATGTCAACTTGTTCCGATGTGGAGTTGACGGCTTGCTGGAGGTGTTGTATTTGGGCTGTTACTTTGTCGAACCCTGCCAACATTCTGGTACCTAAATCATATTTAAGATCTTTTATTAAATGCTCCAGTTGTTGATACCCCTCTGCCATCATCAAGTTAGGGTCACAATCCAGGGCTTTGCTTGTGGAACACGATCCTGGGCCCAATCTAACCGAGTCGGCCTGTTGCGACTCTTCCAATACTTTCTCCGGCTCCACCAGGCCCTTCGCTGGAGTCCCCCGTGGGGTTGATTTAAAAGTAATTTTAGCTTGCTTTCTGCCCAATTTTTGGGAGGATGACATCAGCACCTTCTAAGCGTGCAGTAATGCTGTAAAAATTTCAGTAATCGGCACCGTGTCGAGGAGATTGTGAGAGATGGTTACAGAGCTCCCTGCTTAAGCTGCCATCATGCTCTGCTGCTAGGCCACGCCCCCAAACATACAATACTTATCTAATATGCAGGTGTCAGTGTCCTGTCAGACCTGGAGCAGCATAACTTCAACACTTGACGTCCCCATGTTCCTTTTTATCTAGTCATGTTAGTCAGCAACATTAGACATGAACTAGCAAGAATGGACAGAGTCATCACAGCTAATTGCTGAATTGCTATGTGTTTCCAATCATTATATCTGTAGACTTCATTCAGGGCATCAGGGCAATAATGTCACAACATGACAAGAAGGAACATGACACTGAGCACCACTGTACCATTTCATTACAGAAACGTTAGTTTTCCACCTTGTCATTTCAGAATACGTGGTGTTCAGCTACCTTTTCATTCCAGAACGGGTAGTTTTCCGCTGTCTTCTCATCCCAAAGCAGGTGGGTTTCAGCTACATTCTCACACCAGAATGGCTGTGTGTTTTTTAGCTACCTTCTCATTTCAGAAAAAGTGGTTTTCAGCTGTCTTCACATTACAAAGCAGGTGGGTTTCGACAATCTTCACATTCTAGAATGGGTGTTTTTTTAGCTACCTTCTCATTCCAAAACAGGTGTTTTCAGCTATCGCTTCATTCCAGAAATGTTGGTTTTCAGCTCCTTTCACCAGTTTTCAGTTATCTTCTCATTCCAAAAAAGATGATTTTCAGCTGCCTTCTCATTCCTGGAAAAGATGGTTTGCAGCTACCTTCTCATAATTAAACAAGTGTTTTTAGCTACCCTTCTTATTCCAAAATGGGTGGTTTTCATGTACCTTCTCATTCTAGAATGGATGATAGTCAGCTACCCTCTCACTCCAGAATGTGTGTTTTTTGGCTACCTTCTCATTCCAGAAAGGTGGCTTCAGCTACCTTCTCATTCCAGAAAAAGGTGGTTTACAGCTACCTTCTCATTCCAGAATGGGTGGTTTTTAGCTACTTTCTCACTCTAGATTGGGTGGTTCACTTCTGCATGGAAAAGGTGCTGGCAGGTTGGAATCTGCTTCTGAAAGAGGTGGCTTCATTGAAGACAGTGAACAGCTTCAAGAGAGGCTGGGATAGAGTTAAAAGGAAAATAAGGGTCAAGAGGAGGGCGACGGAGGGGAAGGGTGGATTGTGGTGTGGGGGCAGAGTCAGTAGCTTAAGCTAAAGACCATGTGGAATCTGCTTTTGAAAGAGGTGGCTTCATTGAAGACAGTGGACAGCTTCAAGAGAGGCTGGGATAGAGTTAAAGAGAAAATAAGGGACAAGAGGAGGGCGACGGAGGGAAGGGTGGATTGTGGTGGGGGGCAGAGTCAGTAGCTTAAGCTAAAGACCATGCAAAATGAGCAGACTAGATAGACCAAATGGCCCTCTTCTGCTGGCTTCTTTGTATGTAACCCCTAGGTGGTGTTATCTCAAGGGCTACTACCCCTGCCTGCATGACTAAACATAGAAACATAGAATTTGACAGCAGATAAGGACTGCTTGGCCCACCCAGTCTGCCCATTTCCCTACCTACTGGATAAGCTGCAGATCCTAGTTAACCAGCAGCCTACTTCTTCCTACCTCCACCCCCTAGAATGGCCTTATGACTGTCCCATGCATGCTTGAATTCCACCACTGTTTTTGACTCCACAACCTCCTCCGGAAGGCCGTTCCATGCATCCACAATCCTCTCTGTGAAAAAATACTCCCTTAAATTACCTCTGAGCCACCCCCCATCTTCAAATTGTGCCCCTTGTTCTTGCACACCTCTTTTTTTGAAAGATGCTACCCTCTTGGACTTTGTTGATTCCCTTGAGGTACTTGAAAGTTTCTATCATGTCCCCCCTCTCCCTCCTTTCCTCGAGGCTATACATATTAAGCTCCTTTAGTCTCTCTTCATATGTCTTCCAGTGCAGACCCTGCACCATTTTAGTTGCCCTCCTCTGGACAGCTTCCATCCTGTCTATTTCTTTGCGGAGATTGGGTCTCCAGAACTGCACGCAGTACTCCAGATGGGGTCTGACCCCATCTGGACTAGGTGCCAGTTAAGGGACCTGGGTACTGAAAATAGGGGCCTCCACCCAGAAGACAGGGTTAGTGGTAGCGTAGCTGACCTGAGTACAGCCCTCCAGGACACTGTGACCCCCCCCCCCTCTTTCCCCTCTAGTGGCCTAAACAATGTACTGAGCACACAGATACAATAATCCCCGAACAGCAGATGTAACCCCACACTTGTTGCACTTCCCACCAGGGCTTGTTCCACCAGTTTGGCCCTGGAGGCCCCCTGTAAAATAAGGTTAGACACAGTAAGCAACAGTAATACAGTGCCATTTGTACAGAGATGCACTACAAACAGTTTAAGTGCAAAAAGATTCAGATCTGAATTATTTAGGGGGAATGAGCAAGGAAGGGGTGAAATCTGGCTGATTAGCTTAGTGGCTGATTTAATCAGGCTACAGAGCATGCACTTTAGAGTCCCACAACACAGTCACACACACTCTGGGTGCCCAGTTGTTGGTAAAGACTAGCCTGAAGCATTGCCCGGGGTAGGCCCGGCATTGCAGCTGGTCGGGGCCCTAATGTTGGAAAGAAATAGTAATGCACAGTAACCCACAATTTGTAATCCGGAGCCAGGAGGCTCAGTTTGTGATAATTAAACAAAACAATTAAATCAGATGACACTTTGATTGAGCTGTTGTTGCAGGGAGCAACCTTGGTGTTTACTCACGCTACCCAGTACAGGACACAAGATGGATGAAATGGAGACTGCAGGATGACTTGCTGGTTTGCCAGGAGAAGCAGGGCCCACACGATTCACCGTGGTGTCATTCCTGTTCGTGATGTTGAGCAGGGGAGCTGATCCCCAGGCAGGTCTCTCGTCGATAGTTTTCTCTGTGGCCTGAGCAGCTGTCTGGGCTGAGGTGGCAGGACCCAGACCTGGTGAAACAATTCGGATGGCAGTCAGGTAGTGCTGGATACAGCTTCCAGCCAGCATGACACAATCAGGCAGTGGGGAACCAAATCGTGACCCACTAACAGCTTTCAGCACACTTATAGTAAAGGAAAGCAGTACCACAGTTCGGATGACAATACGGTTGCAATCACAGTGTCTCTGCCCGAAACCGTATGCTCTGCGGTGGTTTCAGACTTCCTGACAGGCCGATCGCGTGGAAGCAAATCTTCGGTCCTCTTCAGGCAAAAAGGCAGTGACAATTTGGTAATTCTGGTCATAAACTTGTTCGGATTCAGTCCGATTACAATTAACTGAAGGATTACCTCACGAGGGAAAATGAGGCAATGAGGCAGAAAGGCCAAGCACAGTCTTCCCACCAGTTTCCCACGTGACTATGCAGGAGCAGCTGCTCGAGTATCTCGAGCTGTTCACTCTCTCAACTCCAAACTCAGACTGACTCTCTGCTGCAGGCAGCTCGGGACTCTCCCTCTGATCCAAAAGGTTTGATTCATTGATTCATCTGTCTGTCACAGCAAGGGCTCCCCCTCCAGGTCCATTTAGGCGCCAAAGTGGAAAAACTACAATTCCTACAGAAATTCACTCCCACAAGACCCTTGGGGGCAGGCTCCATTTTAGGGCCCCCAAAGGCACTGATTGGTCCACAATGGCAGTCCAGAACCAAGTTGATGGTGATTAACAGAAATGTCCATGCTGCAAAGCAGGCAGGTTAGACAAACTACGATATTATTATAATTATAGTAGATAATCAACAAACAATTACAGTTTCCAACAGAGCTCCCTCTGCACAACTAGCGATGGCAGAATAGAGAAATTATCCGGCAGCCCAGGCAGGACTCTAGCATAGAAACACTCAGCCCCCACCCAGATTAAATACACACCATGTTATAGGCAGCTCTTAAAGAGACAGGACACAGAGGCTACTAAGGCACTCTCATGCAATAGCTTTTAAACAGTTAAGACACAGGACACCAGCCTGGCAGTGGGCATTTAGGCACACCCAAGGAAGATTTTTGGGAACCCCCATTAGCAGGGGGGGTTACATGTATATTTATGTCATATGATTTTCTGCTACTGTCTCATTCCAGAAAAGATATTTTTCAGCTATGTTCTCACTCCAAAAAGGTGGTTTTCAGCACCTTCTCACTCCAGAATGGGTGGGTTACAGCTACCTTCTCACTCCAGATTGGGTGGTTTTCTGCTGCCTTCTCATTCCAGAAAAGGTGGTTTTCAGCTACTTTCTCATTTTTATGTTGATTGCGTGCATGCGCAAGAAACATGTTGCGTCAGCTTTCTCCACAAGCAGGTTGTGGAGGCATGGCACTGTTGTGCCCAATGCCCCCACAGCCTGCAAAGGCTTGTCCCCTGTCCCCCAATGCCATGGCACACTGCTGCTGACACTAGTTCAGCCAGTGTGCCACAACTTCTAAAAGTAGCCGCTGTGAATGAGGGTCGCCTGCGTCATTGCAGGCGGATGTAAAACCCCTGATATTGTTTGTGAACACGGCTGGCGGCTTGCGCCCGTGTTCTATATAATCCTCCACCCACTGTGTTTACTTGCCAGCGGGGCCCTAATCCCGTTGGCTGTGGTGCCCATGTATCTGTTTTTGCCAACAGAGCCTCCCTGTCGGCATTCTGTGACCCCGGTTTTGTTCCTGCTGACGGGTGCCCAATCTCCGTCAGCATAATTAACCCCCCAGTTTTGTTCCTGCCGATGGGGTGCCCAATCCCCATCGGCATGATATGAACCCCGGTTTTGTTCCTGCCAATGGGGTGCCCAATTCCTGTCGGTATAATGAACCACCCACGCTTTCTTCCTGCCATTGGGTGCCCAATCCCGTCGGCATAATGAACCCCGGTTTTGTTCCTGCTGACAGGGTGCCCCAATCCCGATCGGCTACTGCTAACCCCCAAACTAAAGCCTCTGCTGGCATGCTGGGAGCCCACCCCAGCATGCCAGATGCCCCTGTGAAGGGAAAAATGGCCCCGCAATGTCTTTTTTTTTTTCTCCTGAAAAAAGGAAACTGTCCCTCAGCGCTCGCCCTGCCCCCCCAAACAACCCGCACCCACCCACTGTGCACCCTGCCTCCCCACCCCTCACCCCATACTTACCTCCGGAGCTCGGCACGATGATCTTGATGGACCGGGAACACATCTGCACTCTTCAAGGCCGACCGCAAACTGAGGAAATGCCGGTAAGCTGTATAATGTAATAAATAGGGTTTTTTCAACTGTGGTGCATATCTCGGGAATTTTGGGGAATTTTTTCACCAAATTTTCAACATGGGGTTTTTGGGACCCCTCCTCATGAATTCCTGAACTGTCATGGCATTAATCAGCCCCGAAAGGTGGTTTTGCGGTCACTGTGCGGAATCACCCTTCAGGGCTGATTAATGAAAACGACAGTGCCAGTGTTCATGGTGGGCTCAAAAAGCCCATATTTCAAATTAGTGGAAAAATCCAAACATGACTGTTTCTGACGTCGTTGCACAGTTGCTACATACGCTTGTAACTTCGCGAATTTATAATATTTTCATGCCAGATTTTCAACATTGACATTTTGTCACACCTCCTTGTGAGCAGTATAGCTGCCATTCTTCACATCCTGGCCAAAATGTGTTTTCGCACTTCCAGCGCAGAATAGCGCTGTCACTGTGGAAAATCAGTGTTCAGGACAGATTAAGCAAATGACAGTGACACTGTTCAGGTGTAGAGGTCCTAAAATGCCTATGTTGAAAATTTGGTAACGATACTCCATAGAATGACTGTGTTACGAGCGTATGTTGCGCAGTTGGCATGCGCTCATAACCGGCAATTTATAATATTTTCACTCCAGATTTTCAACATTACCATTTTCCTGAGACCTACTTATGAACAGTATAGCTGTCATTTTTCTCATCCTGGCCAAAATGTGTTTTGCATTTCCAGCGCCAAAATAAAGCGGTCGCTGTGTGAAATCACTGTTCGGGACAGATTAAGAAAATGACAATGATACTGTTCATGAGCAGAGGTCCTAAAATGCCTATGTTGAAAATTTGGTGATGATAGCCCATCAATTAACTGTGTTACAAGTGTGCGTTGTGCACTTTCCACGCACCCTTGTAACTTCGCATATTTGTAATATTGTCACACCAGATTTTCAACAGTGCCATTTTTTCACACCTCCTTATAAGCAGTACAGCTTTCATTTTTCACAGCCTGACCAAAATGTGTTTTCACAGTTCGGAGCAGAATACGCGTGGTCACTGTGGAAATCAGTGTTCAGGACAGATTAAGAAAATGACAGTGGCACTGTTCACGAGCAGAGGTCCTAAAATCCCTATGTTGAACATTTGGTGACGAAACTCCATAACATGACTGTGTTACAAGTGTGCATTGAACTGTTTCCACGCACCCTTGTAACTTCGCAAATTTGTAATACTGTCACACCACATTTTTAACAGTGGCATTTTTTCACAACTTCTTATTAACACTACAGCTGTCATTTTTTACATCCTGGCTAAAACATGTTTTTGCACTCCTGCCGGACAATAGCATGGTCACTCTGGGAAATCAGTGTTTGGGACAGATTAAGATCGACCGAGTGAGGGGGGGGAGTGACCGAGCTCAACTAGGCTCTGTCGGGACTGCTGCGGTTGTTTGTGTTCAGACAAAGGCCCCAACACAAGAGCCCAGTACAAAAGGGCAGCCTGCAGCACTGGGAGAAACAGAACGAGAGAGCGAGTGAGGTTGGGGGAGTGAGCGAACTCACCAAAGCGCTGTCAGGACTGCTGTGGATTTCTTTGTGGGCAGAAAAAGGTGTCAATACAGGCAGGGGCCCAGTACAAAAGGCCAGCCTGCAGTGGTGGGAGAAGCAGTAGGAGCGAGTGAGACAAGGGGACTTAGTGAGCTCAACAGAGCTCTATCAGGACTGCTGGGATTTCTTTGTGGGCAGAAAAATGCGCCAATGCAGGCAGGAGTCCCGTACAAAAGGGCAGCTTGCAGCGCCAGGAAAAACAGAATGAGCGATGAGAGGGGGAGACTAAGTGACCTCAACGGAGATCTGTCAGGACAGCTGTGGATTTCTTTGTGGGCAGACAAAGGCGCCAATGCAGCCAAGAGCCCCATACAAAAGTGCAGTCTGCGGCGCCAAGAGAAACAGAACGAGCAAGTGACAGAGCAGTAGTGACCGAGCTCAACGGAGCTCTAGTGTGACTGCTGCAGATTTCTTTCTGGGCAGAAAATGCGGCAATGCAGGCAGGAGCCCAGTACAAAAGGCCAGCTTGCAGCGCCGGCAGAAACAGAATGTAAGAGTGACAGAGGGGTAGTGAGCGAGCTCAGTGGAGCTGTGTCGGGACTGCTTCAGATTTCTTTCTGGCCAGAAAAAAGCCACCAATGCAGCAGGATCCCAGTACAAAGGGCAGCCTGCAGCACCGGAGACACAAACGGCGAGTGAGGGAGAGTCAGTGAGCTCAGAGGGCTCTGTTGGGACTGCTGCAGATTTGTTTGTGGGCAGAAAAAGGCAGCAATGCATGCAGGGCCCAGTACTAAAGGGCAACCAGCAGTGGCAGGAAAACCAGAATGAGCGAGTGAGTGAGCTCAACAGAGCTGTATTGTAACTGCTGAAAATTTCTTTGTGGGCATAAGAAGGCAGCAACGCAGGCAGGAGCCCAGTAGAACAGGACAGCCTGCAGCGCCGACAGAAAAGACTGTGCAAGTGAGAGAAAGGGAGTCAACGAGTTCAACGGAGCTTTGTCGGGACTGCTGCAGATTTCTTTGTGGCCATAAAAAGGCACCAACAGAGGCAGGAGCCCAGTACAAAAGGGCAGCCTGCAGCGCCAGGAGAACCAGAATGAGTGAGTCAGACAGGGGGAGTGAGCGACCTCAACGGAGCTCTGTCGGGACAGCTGTGGATTTCTTTGTGGGTAGAAAAAGCCACCAACACAGGCCGGAGCCTAGTACAAAAGGACAGCCTGCAGCGCCAGGAGAAACAGAATGAGCGAGTGAGAGAGGTGGAGTGAGCCACCTCAGTGGAGCTCTGTCGGGACAGCTGCGGATTTCTTCCTCAGCAGAACAAGGTGCCAACGCAGGCAGCAGCCCAGTACAAAAGAGCAGCCTGCAGCACCGGGACAAACAGACTGAGCCACTGACAGCACCACTGAGCGAGCTCAACAGACCAACGCAATCAACATTCGGCATTGACAAATGCATGTTATACAGGTGGATTTCAGCAAAGGATTCTGCACAGTACTTGTGTCATGCCATTTATTGGCTAGATCCCTGTCACTGTGGGTGGGAACAGATTTACTTTGTGTGAGCAGCATCCTGGCAGCTTCTATAAAATGGATCGCCACAATGTGGTGGCACAGCACCACCACTCATCCCAATAAACGCCTGAACCATAGGCAGCAGGCATCTGAAAGATTAAAGACTCAACCACTCCCATCCAACTTCTTGGCTGTGTCACTTATCTCATCAGTCGAGGTGTATACAATGACAAGAATAACTTACGAGTTGTATTAACTATTACAAACAGGGTAGCCATGTACCTTACACTTGCATGATTTCAGCCAATCAGAGGAGAGAGCTACTGTACCTCTTATTCTGCATACAGTGATCTCTCCTGCAGAAATGTTAGAAATGGAAAGTTCCACTTCAGAGCCGGACAGCTGAAAAAACTTTTAAAATGTTAAAAGCAAATTACTTAAAACTTATTATAAATTACTATAGCTATCTTGGGTGATTTATACTAAGATAATATGTCCTCCAAGGGTTGTCTCTCACAGTATATGAGGCCCCTCTCATGAGGTTTGGGCAGATAGAACTGCTCAGCTTCACTTCGCGGTCCTCTCGCCCAAACCTGACACTCGGAGTCTGTTATACCATAAGAGACACCCCTGGGAGGCTCTATTAACTATTATACAATGGCAAGAAAGAATCCTGGCTTCTGATTGGTCAGGTGGCCATCACAGCAGGGATGTTATCCTGGCATAACATCCCAGCTGATTGTTTGCATTATCATTTTTTCCATCTTCTCTTAAGAAACAAAAATATTTTTCCACACTAACAAAAACATTCTTTAAAATTATTTTTTTTATTCTGTATAAAATGACAAATCATTGCGTAATAGGAATAATGCCCTCCAGGGTGGGTGTTATGCTGGGATAACATCCTGTCTCAGGTGCTGGACGCCCTCGGCCTGCGGCCTCAGACCCAAATACCCAAGGCGGGATGTTATCCCAACATAACACCCACCCTGTCGGGCATTATGCCTTTAGCATACTTGTGTCACATGGCTAACAAGTGGGTTACCCACATTAGAGCAAAAGCAAATCTGCCGAACAACAATATTTCAGCAGCAATATATCGCCAGCATTAATACCGCACAGTAATCCTGCTGCAAGTTTGGCATGCATGCAACAGAATGGAAAAGCACTGTTATGTTCTGTTAAGGAGCTGAATACACCCAAGGGAATGCAGAACACAAAGTGGATGAATTGTGGGAGCTCCACCCCTCCCCTACACCCTCCCCAACTATACATAACCAACTCCAGGCCGCACAGACACCGGAAGACGGCAGCCTTGTGAAACACAGGAATGAAAATTGGACCAAAGAACCATTTACTCTCACCTCGACCAAAGGTACATTCGCTCCAAAGCCAGATCTTCTGAAATACTCTTAGCCCTCCATTCTCCACCCTCATGTCCTCACCCTACATACTCCGCTTTCTTGTCAGGATACCCTAACAAGTACTGCTTGTAAAACACTAGTGTGAGTATAACAACTTAATACAGAACTGGTCACGGGGTTTCTTTTTCTGTCTTCATTACGCCTTCCTTGATCTTTTCACCACCTCAACCTTAAAATGATCAAAACCTTAATTAGAAATGGAAAAAAGAGATTGATTTTGTTACAGAAAAAGGCACAGGTTCAGAACTGATCTAAACTGGTTCTCCCACCTTTGACAGAACTAAAAAAAAAGGGAGACAGGACAGGTCTTGTGGGCTCCACAAGAGGCAGTGGGGTTTGGGGGGTATTTCATTATTTCAAGTAGACTTGGGAAACTATATAATGATAAAGGTTCTTACAGAACATTTTCCCTACTTCAGTAGTCGGATTCCAAGTATTCTGGTTCAGTTTGTCATAAAAGGGAGTATGGCATCACTGGTTCACACAGCCCTCTCAAGTCTCTGTTGACAGACTTTTCGTGGTCCTTGCGGTAATGTGATGCCATGCAATTTATCGGCGCGCCAAGCTAGTGCGGGTCTAAATGAATCCTCTACACGAAATGGGGTTGGACAAGCCATTGCGTTTCTACACAACGTAAGCCACCCAACCACAAGTCAGTGATCCTGGGGCGTTTTCCAGGCACACACATGTTGGTATTTTGCGCTGAATGCTGTGTTAAAGGCACAGTAACAAAAGGTTAAAGAGGGTGAAAAAAAAATCAAAATTAATACAATATACAGAATGCAGCATGTGTGGGTAACATTCCAGGAAATGCATGAATCTGAGTTTTTGGCACCTGCGTTACAGCCATAACTTACTTAGCTCTTTTCCCATGATGAAGTACATATTGGCGTTGGAAGTAATTAGGTACGGTCAACGTTTTTCATGTATACATTTCGAGTTACCCTGGCCGTAACATGAATAATATCACAATATGGCAGTACTGTATTGGCAGACATTCACTGCATTTTCTTGGCAGAGAACTGATTTCAATGCAATGTCTTTAATTGGACTGTTCCAGTGTGATTTTCTTATTTGAACCTGATGCAGAATTTTAGGAGCGTGTGTGTGTATGTATCTGTAACACTACATTTACTAGGGCACTGGTAAAGTAAAGGACGTCAGTGACTTTACAGAGCCTGGGACACTGCTGATAAAACTTTAAAACAGTGCACTATTTTTCCTCTACAGTAGCTCCATCTTTTTTTGCCCATTTATACACGGTATCGAGTCAAGATAGTGTGGGTATAATAGCGCGGTACAAATCTGCATGGACAAAATAACATCAGTGAAAACAGCTAAAGGAAAATTATAGCGCCGATGTTAGAGCACTGTACCTGTAGCTGTTTTCACTGATAGCTGACAATTGTAAGTCTGCCACAATGTGCTACCTAACTGTCCTCCCACTGTGGCATAGCAGTTAGAGAGACAACCAAGGAGTGCTTTCTATGGCAAGGTGATCCAGGTTTGATTTTGCATTACCTCTTTTGTTTGGTTTTTGTTAGTGTTGCTCAGATAGTATCCTAGAAACTAGGATACCAACAGATAGCTCCCATTTGGCCAGATAGTTGCTGTGGTAGGATAGCAGTGCTATCTGATCACGGATCCTACCCTCTAGGGTCCAGTGCATGGATCTGATAAACGCTGTGGATCCTAGCAACAGATACAGCTCATATCCCATCTGACCTAGGATCCCTGGATCTGACTTAGGATCCATTGCTATCTGACCCGGATCCTAACTATCTGATCTAGGATCCCTGGATCTGACCTAGGATCCCTGGATCCTAACTAGGATCCATCGCTATCTGACCCTGGATCCTAACTATCTGATCTAGGATCCCTGGATCTGACCTAGGATCCCCGGATACTAACTAGGATCCATCGCTATCTGACCCTGGATCCTAACTATCTGATCTAGGATCCCTGGATCTGACCTAGGATCCCTGGATCCTAACTAGGATCCATCGCTATCTGACCCTGGATCCTAACTATCTGATCTAGGATCCTTGGATCTGACCTAGGATCCCTGGATACTAACTAGGATCCATCACTATCTGACCCTGGATCCTACATCTGTCTTTGGTAGGATTTCTGGTAGAATACCAGCACTCTCTGACAGATAGTGGTAGGATCCACAAAAGCTCTATCTGAGCAACATTAGTTTTGGTTTTTTCTTTGGGTTTTCTTGCTGTCATGCCCCCCCCCCAAGTTGTGCCCCCTCCACAGACTTTTTTTATCGTATTTGTCCACCCCCCTGGCTTCCCCCCTCCCAAGTCTGCCCATCAACCCAACTTTCACCTTGTTAGCAGAGTTGCATCCTTGGTCCCTTGAGAAACCTGTGTTCCAAAATTGCCATGTGTCCAGTAGTGCGCAGCGTGCAGTTTGTTATATTTATTTGGGGGGGGCTGCGATAGGCAAAGCCCCCCACATTAGACTGTCATGAAGCTGTTTGTTTGGACCATGGTGGCACTGTACTGTGGTGTAGCTATTGTATGAGAGTTGATGTTCTGTCTTCGCAGTGTTTTACCTCTCTGGAATGTAGATGCTATTTCAACCGTAAACCTATATATGCTATTAAATGAAAAATAACATATTTTTGTTTTTCTTCAATCAGTATTTTATTTTCCTTCTACCTGAGTGGCCACTTCCCCACCCTCCCACCCAGCCTCATCACCACCTTCCCCAGACATAGCCACACTGGAGATCCCCCATGAATTACCCCCTCCATGTTGGGGCCAAGAGGGAGAGGGCCATCCTCACCCCCTGGAGACACGTGTCCAGATTCAGTGCAAGACCTGGTCAGTGTGCTGCAGGGCCTGCGATGGGGTGGTGGATCACCCTGCTGCTGAGTGTTTTCCTCCTGTAGTTCCCCGGAGGCTGCCTGCATGCAGTGGTGTGCACCGGATGCATGTGTACCTCCATACGCACAGCAGCAATGACTGGGGCAGCCCTCCACCTGGTAATGCTGCTATAATGCACTGCTGCCCACTCATCACCAGGAGTCAATCAACAAGCCGGTTACCTAATCCTCCCTCCCCCAGCTTACCCTTCGATATTTTCTGGCTCAATCCTGAACCTGAGTCATCAATACTGTAAGCGGTAGCACTGCTACTGCAATGGTGGGCCATTACTAAGACAATTAGTATGGAAACAGAATGCTTGTCTTTTGTGTCTGTTCCTAATGGTTGTCTGCATGATGTCACAGTCCATTGCTTATGACATCATAATAATTTCCACGGCAACCGATTGTAGCTCATAAATAGGAGATTATTATTATTTTTTTTCTACTATGCTTTTTAGTGTGTGAACGCCTTGGGCTCAGCCCCAACCCACCATGGACCCCTTCTCGCTACCGGGACTTACCTTCTTTCCTTGACGATACCCCCGGCTTACCCCCAGGGCGGTGGTACGCACCAGTGTGAATCTCTGAGAATGATGCCAGCAGGAGCACCTACCACAATTGCCTCCCTGGCTTACCCCCCAGGGTGGGGCATGGAGTTGGGCCAGAGACAGCAGGCGACGGGATAAGTCAACCTGTCTGGGTCAACCATGGCAGTGTTCAGGGTCGGGGAAATCAGGGTGTCATGCATGGCGGCCGCTATTTTCCCCAGTATGTAGTCCCAGTATGAGGCATGGTGTGCAATGACGCAGCAATGCAGAGCATCAGCATCTGGCATGCCTCCCTGAAAGGCCAGCGCCAGTCGCAATGGAACCCTCCAGCCTCTGCCCGGGGTCCGTAGAGCACCAGACATTCCATCCCCCTCTCCCCAGAGAAGGAGAGCTGCTACTTGGATACCCAATCTTTCTACCCCCTGCCTGCCCTCCGACTCCCGAGTCTGTTCCCAGAACCCGGGCCGATGACATTGCAGGAGGACGCCATGCCCCTGTGCCGGTGGGCCGGTGTATAAACAAGAGATTAGGACAACACATGGCGACACTCAGGCAGCAAGGACAGATGACATCTGAGAGACAAGAATCCTATTTTCAAGCACCTTTTCTTAGTAATAAAGAAAGGGGGAGAGTCAAAGGGACACCGTTGACCTTTTCTACATCATAATATTTCTAGCTGAAAACCGGCACTGTATGATTGCTTTCCTTCTGTAAATCCCATTGACATTGCTGTTTGTTTTGTCTGTTTCCTTTCTTAGTGGAACTGAAATGTATGCTAATGGTGTATTTATACACAACCTTGCTTTTGTTTCAAATCATTGATCTACTCTTATTGCACACTTCCTGAACATTAGGAACACTCCCAAACAGTGCAGCCACTCATGATGCAATAGTCTCCTCTCTTTTCGTTGCATCATAAGTGGCCAGACTGTGTTGGAGGTGTTTCCAAGTCCGGGAAAGAAGCTGTGGGAGTTGATCAAAGAATGAAAACAAACACAGTTCTGTATGGTAATGCCAGAATGGTGGGCAGTCTGTTTTTCACTTTTATAAAGAAACAAAGAATCAGAAACAAATGACCAGCTACAACAGCAATCTCTACAAAATGTGACCTATTGTAAAATGTGTTTTTTAAACTAAAGATACTTTGAGGCCTAAGGGGATTGACAGCGTCCCATTAAAGGAATGGTCCCCTCCATGTTTCTCTTCACCTTGCTGTAAAGAGTACATAGAGTTATGTGTAACACTAGCCATTTGCAGATAAATCTGTTTAAGTGCTTGTAAGTACCTGTACTTTTAGCATAAGGCCACACCACACACAGGGGGTTGTTTGCAGTCCCCAAAGAATTCAAACTGACAGCAGTGAAAAGGGTCCAGTGCTCCGTCCCTACTCTGGACCTTCAAACATCATGCCACTAGCAGTTTATGTTACAAACAGTCTTAAACCCTCTATGCCACAACTTCTTGGAACAGACTCTAAACTTATTCCAAAAGCAAATAGGTGCCAGATGCTACCTTACACACTCAGAGAGACACGGACACGCACCAGCACTGTGCTCGTTCGGTCGCTCCATGAGTCCCTTCCATACTATTGGTATGTTTGTGCTGACTCTCAGGCAGCAGCTAGCAAACAGGCCAAAAGTCACACTGCAAGACAGACACTGGTCGAGTGGAGAATGTGAGAAGGCAGGGGGCTGGTGCTCCCGACAAGCAGGCTGGCTGAGGCACAGGGGCAGTGAGCGGGATTGACTACGCTTTGCAACAAAATACATAAAACAACCAATTGGGGAGCGAAGGAGGATGAACAATCATGCCCGGCCAATGTGCACACAGTGTGCACATCCCTAACGATTTACTGCATGCAACCCCCCCCCCCTTTCCCACGAGTCACTTTTTGAACCAAAAGGGACCCCCAAAAAAACACAAGAGTTTTATTTTGTTTGTTCTAAGGGACAGCTCCTGGCTTGGTGCTGGTAACTATTGGCTCAATGAGCCAGTAAAACTGCTTCAGACGCGGATAACTGCAGTTTGAGTGAGCCAATAAAACCGCTTCAGATGGATAACTGTGGCTCGAATGAGCCAGTGCAAGCCAACTCCAGCACATCACTGAATAGCAGGTGTCACAGACAAACCTCAGAGGTCACAAAAAATGAATGCGACTCCTAAATGATGCCCCTGAGAAAGGGTCCAGAAGAGGCTTGAAACTCTAAAGACAGATGAAGCCCTAGGGCCAGACAGGATGTACCTAAAGGTGCTCAAGGAATTGACTGAAATCCTAGTAGGGCTATTCAATAGCTCAGTTCAGACAGGGGTAGTTCCGAAAGACTGGAGGGTCGTGGACATAGTCCTGCTACACAAAGTGGGGAACAAGGAGCAACTGGGCAATTACAGATCTGTCAGCCTTACCTCTGTATTGGGTAAACTGAGGGAGTCACTGATCAAACAGGACCCTGTGGACTACCTAGAGAGCAGTGGTCTACAGTACAGCAAACAGCATGGGTTTGTGGCAGGGAAGACTTGTCAGACGAACCTGATAGTTTTCTTTGACTGGGTAACAGATGCAGTAAATAAGGGCCACCAACGCTATGGAATTACTCTACTTTGATTTCAGCATGGCGTTTGACTTGGTGCCACATAGAAGATTGCTGAAGAAGCTGGAGGACCTGGGCACATCTAGGGACATAGTTAGATGGGTAGCAAACTGCTTAAAGGGAGACACAGCTGAGGGTTGCGGTAAAAGAAGGTACTGAAGAGAGGGAGGTCATGAGTGAGGTGCTGCAGGGATCTGTCCTGGGTCCTGTCCTCTTCAATATGTTCATCAGCTGCATTGAAGAGGGAATCCAGGGCAAGTTGTGTCTCTTTGCATATTGTACTAAGCTCTGCAGTAGGGTAGATAACGAAGAAGGGATCAGGGAGATGCAGAGGGATCTACAAAGGCTAGAGAGGTGGTCTAAGGTTTGGCAGTTGAAATTCAGCACCAAACAATGCAAGGTTGTGTACCTAGGGGAAAAAAACAGGACAGAGTACTGGATGAGAGAGGTTAAACTGAGGACTATGGCAGAGGAAAGGGGACTAGGAGTCATCATTAGTGACTCCCTCAAACAATCGAGCCAGTGTAGCAAGGCCTACAGTTAGTCTAATAGGATGCTGGGGTGTATCTGAAGGGGCGCTGACAGCAAAAAGAAGGAGGTACTAGTACCTCTACATAGGTCATTGGTGAGGCCACATCTGGAATACCATGCTCAGTTCTGAAGTCCTCATCTAAGGAAGGTCAGGGACAAGCTGGAGATGGTATAATGCAGGGTGACCAAGATGATTCAGGGCCAATAGGTCAGATCTCTTGAAGATTGTCTGAAGATACTTAACAGATATTCACTGCAGACCAGGTGAGAGAGGGGGGATATGATAGAGACCTTCAAGTTCCTGAAGGTAATAAACAAGATGAACTGTGGTGAACAATTTAGCAGGAGTATAGAGTCAACAAACCGAGGTCAAGAGTGAAAATGGGAGATGGAAAGATTTAAGAGGGATGCGAGGAAGTTCTGTTTTATGGAAAGGGTGGTGGAGCTGTGGAACAATCTGCCTGTGGAGGTGGTGTGCACCAAGAACGTGAATAGTTTCAAGCATGGCTGGGACCAAGGGAAGAGTTTGATGGTTGCTGTGGTTGGTAGCAGTAGGGAGGGGAGCAGGGGGTGGTCCAGCTGGAAAAAAACCATATGGACAATAGGTCCCAGGGCAGATAGGGAACTCTGGGCAGACTAGACGGACCTTTGGTCTTTTTCTGCGATCATTATCTATGTTTCTATGTTTCGAACTGGTTCCTCCCTGCCCTGCCAAACAGAACAGACCCCCCCCTGCCCACTCAGCACCAACAACCCTCCCACCGGCCCACCACTAGGGTGGGACAACTCAGTTTACAGACTGGTGTTCAGTTCAGCCAATAGCTTTCGAAATCTGGTAGCCAAATCAATATTTTTAATGGTCATAATTTTAAGGGCTCAAACATCAGTTTGTGGGCAGGTAGTCAGTTGGCCAGTAATTTTCAAAATCTGGTAGCCAAGACAATTTATTTAGTGTCCATTGGCCTCCTGGCTACCAGATTTGTCTAACCTTGCCCACCCAACCCCCCAGTCTGCAATCTACCTACGTGAATAACCCCAGTGGCAGGCAAAGTGGTTGGCTTTGTCCAGCACAGACTCTCCTCTCCCCACCTCGTCCAGACATTGTCTGAATGACCGGGTTGAAGCACCCACATGCTATAGAGAAATAGCTGCCTTTGTATTGGTGGTCTCACTGTGTAGTTTATCAGATGTATTTAGTAAACAAATTCACCCTTTTTATTATATTGTACCATATTTTTACTCATGTTAATTTGTGTTTCAGGTAATTTTACCTCATACTGTTTGCCCTTTGGGTTGCATAGCCTGTATTGTATTGAATTGTTTGACTTTTGCTGTGTAAGAAACAAGCCTGAAATATTGCTGCAATGAACTGTTTACCTACGTATCTACCACTGTGCACTCTAGCCATTATTAGGACAAGCTACCTCTCTAGAAATGCTGTTAAATTTCACAAAAGGTACAGACATCGTAAAAGGTCAGGACTTAGAAGTCATCATTTCTAATGACTTCAAACGTATTACCGACTGTGCCAAAGTCGTGAGAAGAGCAAGTAACATATCATCATCTAATAGGCGACACTCCATAAGGAAACCAAGACATGTTATGCTTCCCTCTGTACAGCTCTCTCATCAGGCTCCAGATGGATTACTGCCCCAAGTTTTGGAGCCCCTATCTGAGGAAGGATGTTAGTAGGACATAGGGGGTCTAGGAGAGAGTAACAAAGCATAGAAGAGGACTAGATGGTTTGATCTGCGAGGAAAGACTGGATGAAGTGGACCTTTAAGCTCAGAGGGAACCTCCTACTTGGACATAATATAATAAGGGATTCTGAACAAACTGGGATTTGCATTAAAAGCATGTAATAACAGAACCAGAGGTCACAATTAGAAGTTAGAGAGAAGGCTATTTAAAAAGCGATAAAAGGAAACCCTTTCACACAATGATCTGGAACTCACTATACGTAAACCTAGCTACAATAAACAAAGCCGGCAAATTTAACAGAGGTCTGGACACTTTATGAAGAGTGGGTATGCATACTGTTACTGTAAAAGGAGGCAGTTGGTGGTCTCAATGGGCCACGTGACAACTTCCTTCTGTTTTAACCTTTAGTAGGACCTTCAGACCCTGAATAAGAATCATGGCATCATGACAAAGTACAACACTTCAAAACAGCAGCAGCACCACCAACAACGCATCAGCACAAGAAGACACTAACTTTCCTGTAATGTGCAGGTTTCTGATCTAGCCCCACGGGACAAGCCCAAGAGATGTGCCTCCCTAACCCCATCTCATGCTGAGAATGGACCTTCATCCCCAAGAGTGGAGGCAGTGTCAATGAAATGCTTGGGCATGTGGCACACAGTCTGGTCTAAAGAAATGAGCTAGCAGACATGACAAAGGCCATGGAAAGACAGGCTTGCCCCCCTCCCACCAAGATCACAGGTCCAAAGACATGGTTTCACTGAGGATCTTTAATTTCATTTTAATCCCAACATCTGACCCTGTCACACTGCAGCCTTCAATTTAATTCTTATTAACTCATACCCTTCAAGTCATGCTCAGCCCTCGTTTCATCTCATCACTTTGTAATGTGCCCTACCCAGTCATTGAGCAAGAAAGGCGACTCCCTGCATCGTCTTACTTGTATGTCCTGGGAAGACAACCCTGACCACGCTGCCCACTCACTTCCTGCCAATTTCGGCGGGCTCTTTATATGGAACAGTATGTCAGTACGGAACAGAAATCAAACCCCTTACTGTTAAATGTATGCCGCACCACCCCCACCACCAGCACAGAGCATTAATTTGGAACAACATGAGGTCTTCATAAATATCACATAAACAAAATCAGTGCAGTTAGTAGCATTGCCATGGGCTCAGCTCGGTTGGACAGTGGGCGGTCTTATATGCAGTCAACTGTACTTCCGTTTTTAAATGAGAACAATTGATACTGAAGTGAAACTATAGCTGCTGAGTGGGGCTTCACGCCTTTCTTGCCGTCTCCAGGATACAGTTTCAGCAAGCAGATGCCTGCCACTGTTTTTTTTGTTTTTTTTCACAGAGGCTTGCCCTTATTGAGAGAGGTTACTGAACAGTGGCTCAACACATGTCCATGCTCTCTAAACCCTGATGCTAAAGAGAGGAGTCGCTGCTAAGCTTCCTGGGGCCAAAAATGATTTTTCCAAGCAAAAGATGGGCCTGTGAGTCTAAATTAAACAGAAATATTTATCTAACCTTGCTGAACAAAGTAGGTGATTGACTGGATACCTTTTAATGGACCGAGAAGAAATCTTCAGTATGCAAGATTTTAGACTTACACACAGCCCTTTGTCAGCTGTTTACGGTTACAAACATTTTCTAAAGAAACAATGAAAGTGATGGGGGAAGGGAGAAAATTACTGAGGAGTAGCTTGCCTTCGTGCCCCCACCCTTCAAGATCATTTTTATTATTTTGTTGTATCCCTTTTTCCACCATTTCCCCATTGTTCACCCCCCCCATACTATTAGTGTTGCCATGGGTGCACCCTTCTAGAAGAGTGCGAGCGGCTCCCTTCACAGGCTACACCAGTGCTGCACCTTGGCCAGCGGACCGGGGGGGAGGTAAAAAGAATGGGTGTACTGTGCCCCCTCCATCCATATATGCAGCAATCCAAACTCCAGCGGTACCAGGCATCGGTAGTCAGGCTGTGCACCAGGCAGACGGGCTACTCATGAATATGCATGAGCAGTTTTGTCCATTGTGTGCCCCCCACCCCCGTTCCAAGCCACTGGTGTGGTATAGTTGGGCATCAGGGCAAGGGTTTGCTGTGGATACTGAGGTCATCAGGGCCAGAGTAAGACTGAAAAGGCCCCTGGGTATTTTCAGCTGAGAGCACCCCTAAAATTGGAAAGTAATTTCTTCTTTTTTTTCAGAGATATTTTATTGTTCAAAAACATAGTCAAGAGTTATAGTCAGACAGGTCCCCATCAAACACAAGGCCACACCCACCCAGGACTACCCCCAGACCTCAGCAGGCCACTCTAAAAATGGGACGTACCACCGCTTCTGAGAGACAAGCCCCTGCATGTGTGTGGTGGTACATCACTCCATTCATCCCATAGAGATCTCTATGGTTCTTCCTTTCAGTTCGCTCATGACTCTCTCTCTCTCTCTCACATGCTCTGCGAAGCTCCAACACCTCACTGCCCGCACCCCAAAACTCCAATAACAAGCCATTCTCACAGAGTCTCACAGCTCTGATTAGCTCTCCTGAAATGTATTGTCTAGTTTTAATCCAGATCTACACAGTCCCCTCAGTTACTACAAAGGCCCTCTGTACTGTAGCAGCTCTCACTGTGAAAGTGACTCAAGCATTTTCCTTTTCTTTGGAAAAAATATCTGCTAGTTAAAATGGCAGGAAGCATTGCAGTCCGTTGCAGACTACCTATTCTGTAGATGACGGAGCATGCCCCGATATCTACAGGGCTCTATTCCCCATGCTTTATGCAAGGGGTTTTCAGAGTGTGGCCAGTCAGGTCCTCAAAGATATCTTTCACTGTTACAATAACTAGAGCCCCTTCTCCTTGATTGAGACATTATAGAGCTTCACTTACCCCTCCATTTACCCCGAACCCTCCCTCCTTTTTTTTTTTTCTCCTTCTTTTTTCGCACTTACTAGGGGTGGTTGTCTGGCCAAGATAGGTCTGGCCAGGTTTCCTAAGCCTGTTTTTTTGACTGCATTGTGCCTCTGTTTTCCTCTGCCTGTGTGACACTCCAATTATGATTGTATCTACACTGACTGTCCATTAGTTGTTAACAGAATGTCAGATTCAGTTGTATCAAGTAGATCGTGCAGTGTATCTCTTTTAATTTTTTTTAAACCAGTAGAGATACACTAAGCTGAAACTTGTTTACAGGTGCAATCTGGGAGCACAAGGAAGTTAAGTGACTTGCTTAGGGTCACACAGTATGCAAGTGGAGGCTGTGGGATTCAAACTCAGGTCTCCAGGTTTGCAGCTCAGAGCCTTAAACCACTGCGCTATACTGCCTCCAATCTGTATCTGTATTTTGTATTTCTGTATCGTTAATTATGTTTTGTCCTGCCCACTGTATATTGCTTCTCTACTGTATATGGCACCCAAGACCTTGTGAATGAGCTTGCTCAATAGAGTTTTCCTGCAATAAACTTGAAAAATAATAAAATCCAGGGAATGTATTTATGCCGTAGTTTTAGATAAGGTTAAAACAAAACACCAGTGGATACAAACGATATGTTAAAATGTCAGTTAGTGGGTAGTGCTGCTGTATGCTTACACATACCAACAGATTTGAAGGGAACAGATAAGAAGATTATCGAGCCACTGAGTTCCTCCCTGCTGGCTGGCCTCCTGACCCTCTCACACCTGCTCCTGTGGGAGCGTGCTATGCCCTGGTCCGCCACCCACCCACCCGCCGTGGCTCACCCTAGGACGCCACTGGTCGCTTGGCTCAGTGCCCTGCACAGTCTTCAGTCTTCTTAAGTTCCACTTGCCATCCCTTTTTGCCAAACTGCCAGAGAGTAATCCAACAAACACATGAAGAATACTGTCTCACATGTGCATGCACACACACACACACACACACACACACACACACTTAGTGTGAGCATGACAAAACTAGTAAGGAAGGAGACCTGGACTCACTGTAGTGGCTGTTGCCGAGTCAGGCCGCTCGTCTCGATGTAAGTGTTTGTGATTAGTAATGTTGCACCCGCACAGGCCCACACTGCCTTTTGCTCCCACTCAGTTCAATGATGCTGCACTGCATGGCAGGCCAGCCACTGCCCTGCTGAGTGTCCAGTCAGTTGCTCAGCCCACTCCACACACTCAGCTCTTCCCTCATTGCTGGCTCTGGATGCTGGCAGTGTTGACACATGAGTCAGTCTCTCTCTCAGCGATCGTGACACACTGACTCCTTGATTCCCACCATCACTGCACACTGTCCAATCTTCCGCATGGCACAACCTGATCACCACATGTTTTTGTCCCCACCAATGCCAGCCAACAGCATGCCTACACACAAGTGGCTCCCCAGGTGCTGAGGGCTGAGGCGCTGGACACCTTGCCTCACGCCACGCCGGCGACCTATGTTCAGGAATGAGCACGGGCCACTGGGGGTCAGCAGGGAAGGAGAAGGATCGAACATCCATTGGACTGCTCTCCTTCTCCAGGGAGGGGGAACACCAGCACTCGGTGCACTGCTGGCTCCTAGCAGAGGCTGGGGGCTGGTGCGCCAAGGCTACATCAGGGGAAGGCGAGGCAGACGCTCGGAGGATCACATACGGGAGCGTGTGCATTCGCTGCTTGTGGCGTCATTGCACGTCCTTGGCTAGGGGGAAAAAAACAGAGGAAAAGACATCCTGGCATGCTTCATGGTGGTCAATCCCCACAGGCGCCACCCCCACGATTGGCAGCAACATACCTACAGCACCGGATCCTTGTGTGAGGCGGGTTGAGAGATCCCCATTGCCCCGCCATGGGGGGCAAGCCGTGGGGCAGCTGGAGGATGAGCTGTGAGCGGGGGATGGGGCTGGGGGATCTGACAGGAAGTACTGCCGCCAGGGACTGAGAAGATAAATAAACTAAAAAAAACAGACAAATTATTTGGTTACTGCTAAATGCAGTGGAAAAATCTACAAAAATAATGAACACGACACCTGCGCCACTGTCTCAGATAGGCCCACAGTGTCAATACCTGCGAGATCTGCCTGAGCTTCAACTAAGCTACCTGGCGACACTGCCAGAAAGCCCTGCAGGCTTTCCTCCTAGAGCAAAAGGTAGCCAGAATGGAGAGGGCGCTCCAAGGGGGAAGCTCCTTCTCCTTGGGGTCTCACTCCTCCAAGGCCCGGGAGAAGTCTTCCAGCAAGCACAAACACCAGGAGAGGAAATGGAGTAAGGATAAATCCACCCAGTCCACTCTATGGTTGCTGCTGCACTTGGGGCTGACCGCTGCAATATCGTTGTCCGCCTCGGTGGCAATGCCTCCTGCCGCCCACAGGGTCAGCTCTGGCAGTGAGTTCCATCAGACCTCTTATGGTCAGTGAAGGCCCATCAGCATCGGAGCTCCTGATGACTCCGTCAATGTCGCAAGTACTGCCACTTCCGCATTCTCCCCCTATAGGCCAGTTGTCAGTGAGATCCACCGCACCTTCTATGGGTGGTGACACCCTGTCAACATTGGGGTTCCAGCCTCTCCCATCGATGTCACATGGCATTTTGTCGATGCTGGGGCTCCAGCTACCCCTGTCAATGTCACAAGGTGCTCCGTTAATGCCAGGATTCCAGTCACCCCATCAACGTTGCAAGGCGCTCCTGCAGTGCAGGCCACCATCGACATGCAGACAGTGCTCTCCTCTTTCAGGAAGATCATACAATGCCTGATCCCCCCTCTTCCTCCTACTCTGCACCCAGCGATGACGGGGCCTCACAGACCGGTCCCCCGCATTGATGCCTAAATGTCGGCATGCCCAGCACACTCCAGGGTGTTGACGGCCTCCCTTCATTCCTTCCTTGCCTCCCTCAGAGCCCATCAACGAGGATCAGGAATAGAATCCTGGCCTTTTACAGGAGGAGGAGGAGGAAGATATGGATAGGAGCCCTACTGACAGGTCTGACTCCACCATTTCCTTCAGGAGTGAGAGCTCTACCTGTATATCTCAAGGTCCCCTTCTGAGGACTCCTCCTTCATCTCCATGATGAAGCAGCTCCAAACAGCAATGATGTTTAATGCTGAGGAGCAAGATATCACCAGGAGAAACCTGGTAGAATTCCTGGAACTACCCAATTCTCTCCCTCTGATTGTTCCTCCTCAATTGGCTGCACTACACGATGCCACCCTGGCTGCCTTACGCAGGCCAAGCTTGATCTCTGCCATGCCCAGAAAGGCAGACAAAGCTGTACCTGGCTCCTTCTGGGAAGCCTTGTTTTGCAAACCAACCTCAGGCTGATTTGGTTGTGATAAACGCAGCCCATGATAGGTCTAAGAGACCTAAGCATCTCAGTTCTCTCCCCCCAGATGAAGAGTCGAGAAGACTGGACCTCATGGGGAAGAGAGCCTTTGCATCTGCCTCAGTGGGCCTCAATAGCAAATTACCAGCCGGCCCACTGGCACAGTGAAAAGAATTACCACTGTGATGTGGGTGGCCCAAGTTCGGGAATGGACTCAGGATGCCAATGGGCTGGCCAGGGGTGGATTGAGCAGCCTTCACACACTCACCACCTCCACGGGGGGGGGGGATTGAGTGCCTCCGGTTCGGTGCACCTAGGTGACCACGGGATGCACCATTACTGGAGCACCAGCGAGCACTGCTCCATGGGGGGGGGGGTTGGATGCAAGGCACGGTCACATTGCGGCATCTGCTAAATGTGCTCTCCACCAGAAACCCAAGCAGAAAATTCCTCTGGCATGCCCAATGACACCCTTGCCCCATAGTGGATCTTTGTCTCCATTGCATCCTAGACCTAGATCCTATGGAGTTAGCGACGGGGGCCCCAAAGACTTCGCCCTGGAGGATAATCCAGGGGGCACTGTACACGATGTCACGGGTCCACCTGTGGAGGCAGGTGGCTGACGGGGCTTAAGCCGCCGGAAGTTAAAGCATAGTAAGTTAAAAAAAAAAAAAAATAGCAAACTACCAGGCCTATATGATCAAATACCAGAATTCACTCTGGAGGAAGGCTAAAGCAGTGGCCCAGGTCTTCCCAGAGGGTCCCCAGAAGCAGGAGATGCTCAAGGTCCTCCAGACTGGAGCTGATGTGGGTAAACACCTCTCAAGGTCCACCTACAATATCTTGGATGCTTCTGCCAGAGCAGCTGTGGTTGGTATCTGCATAAGGAGGCATTCCTGGCTCATGGTGCCAGGATTTGCTATGGATGTCCAGCAGTCCATCCTGAATGCCCCTTTCAGAGGATCCAAGCTCTTTGGGGCAGATATGCGGGTTGCCCCTGAAAAAGGGACTCTGAGGCCCAGTGGGCTTACTTGGTCAACAAAATTCAATAAATAAATAAATAAAATTCTCTCTGACTTGCAAGCCTCAGGAAGGACACTTAGGTCAGTCCACTCCCTCTACCATACACAGCCTAAAAGTAGGCAGAAGGACCCTTTTGTAGGGCCACCAATAGACCTAGATCAGGGGCCAGACAACAGAGCAAAAGCAGAGCAGCTTTAACAGCCCCATCCTCCTTTACAGATGCTCACTTACAGGCCCCTTAGAGAAGACACAGCCGCAGCTGCTGGATCTGCCTCAGCAAGACTCCTTGTTAGACCCCCACCCTCTGGTAGACAATCTGGGGGAGGTGGAGAGAGGTTACAACAGATGCTTGGGTCCTGCAGTTAATAGAACAGGGGCACTCGCTAGAACTTCAGGAGTTACCTAGAGAACTTCAGCCAATTCCCTCCACTTAAGGAAGTGCTTATGCTGCTGTGCAAGACGGCCATAGAACCAGTTCCCCGGGAACAAAAGAACACAGGGTTCTATTCTCATTTCTTCTTAGTACCAAAGTCCACAGGGGACTTGAGGCCCATTCTGGATCCGAGGGAGCTGAACTTCTATATTCAGTACAAGAAGTTCAGGATGATCACTCTGCAAGACCTGCTGCCTCTTCTGCAAAAAGGGGACTGGATATACTCCCTGGACATGCAGGATACTTAGCTGCATATCAAGATCTGTCTACCCCACAGGAGGTGCCTTAGGTTCCTGTTTCAGGAGCAGCACTACCAGTTCAGGGTATTGCCCTTTGACTTGTCATCTGTGCCATGGGTATTTACCAAATGCTTGGCAGTTGTGGCAGCAGCTCCCAGGAGAGAGGGACTAACCGTCTTCCCTTATCTGGACAACTGGTTGCTCAAAGCCCAGTCCACGGAGCAACTATTCCACACACCCTAGTGCTTACCAGACTGCTGTTCAATGCCCTAGGGAGCATGGTCAATCTGCCCAAGTCAGTCTTGACCCCTTGTCAGCATCTGCAGTACATAGGGGCAATACTGGACACTGCCCAGGACTTAGCCTTCCTGCCCCAGGACAGGGCAGAATGCCTGATGGCTCAGGCCCAGCTGCTTTACAACAGCAGGTATGCAACAGCCAGAACATTCCTGAGGCTGTTGGGCCTGATGGCAGAAGCCATTGTCATGTTACCCCTGGCCAGGCTGCACATGAGGATCCCTCAATGGACAGTAAGGGTCCAGTGCAATCAACGCACCTACAACCTAGAACAGCAGGTTCTAGTCATTTCTTCTGTCCAGAAGATGCTCCGGTGGTGGATGTAACCCAGAAACCTGCTGAAAGGGGTTCCTTTACTCATTCCCTCCCCTCAACAGATCCTTACCATGGATGCTTTGGGGATGGGCCGAGGGGCTCATCTGGAGCCTCATCAAACTCAAGGGACATGGATCAGAGTGGAGGCTTCCCTCCATATAAACATCCTAGAGATGAGGGCCATACTGTATGCTCGGCAAGCCTTCCAGAACCATTTGTCCCCAAGGATTCTATGTCATAATGGCGATCACGGAATAGCGATCGCCATTTGGGCAAGTGTACATCGCCAAAAATGAATTACGGCGATGCACACTCACAGCAACTAGAAAACTGGTGACCGGTTTTCTATGTTATGCGGGGGAGCTGTGCCCCCCCACACCCCTTTTGCCCCTGTACCCCCCCACTTAAGGATTCTCAACTCGGGGGGGGGGTGCTTGTCGGGGTTGGGGGTGTAAAACATAAAAAAAAAATGAAAACCCCAACCCAACACAAAAAACTATTGCACCCAGAACCAAATCCAGCACCCTCCCAACCCCAGCCTGCCACCTACCCACCACGCCACATGGCCAGCTTGGCAGCCAACCACCGCGCTACACCCCACATACCCTCCTTCCCGTTCCGCCCATCGCGTGACATGGTTCCCCCCGTGCGTGTATATATAACAACATCCTGTCACTGTACTCGCCTACCCCTGTATCCAGTCGCTACCCTGCCAGGTAGCCCAGAACACAGGCGCAGTAACAAGTTTGTATGTGGTATACAGGCGCAGTGATTGAGTCACCTTTTTTGAAAGCACTCAATTGCAGTCGCCTTGTTCACTGGATACCATCCCCAGGGCATCTGCTGGTACAGATGGACAACATCAGTGTAGTACACTATATAAACAAACAAGGAGGAACTCATTCATATCCTCTGTGCCAGGAAGTGATGAGGGTCTGATACTAGCCTCTAAAACATGATCTAGAACTGTCAGCCATCCCTGCTCCAGGTGTCCAAAACATCCTGGCAGACAGGCTAAGTCAGTTGCAGTCTCGAATGCATGAGTGGGAGCTGCTGACCTCAGTAGTAGAAGACCTGTTTGACAGCTGTGGTCACCCAGAGTTGGACCTTTTTGCATCCCCACTCAACCCACAACTGCTGCTTTTTGACTTGCTTGCTCCAGAGCCTGGAGTTTTCTGGTGAGATGCATTGTCCCTCTCTTGGAAAGGTAGGTTCCATAACGCCTTCCTTCCCTTTCCTCTGATTCAGAAGCTGCTAATCAAGCTCTGGATGGAGGGCACCACTCTAATTCTGGTGGCTCCCTTCTGGCCTCGTTAGACATGGTTTCCCCCACTGCAGCAGTTAGCAGTGGAACCTCCAGTACTCCTGCTTCTGTGCAAAGACTTGCTCTCACAGAAACAAGGAACCCTGGTCCATCCGGACCTCAAGTCACTGGCTATAGTTCCATAGATGTGGCCCGATGAAAGAAATATCCTGGAAGAAATATCAAACATTCCATCTATTGAATGTGTAAAAAGACAAATGCTTGACAGGTAGGGAGTAACTACTTTTTACAAGTTAAGAAAAAAACAGTTTTTAATTTAAAAAAAATCAGCATTTGCTTTGCACTGACTTTCCATTTACCCATTTTATAAGTGCATTAATATGCTCCAAGTCATTGATTGTCTGGAATTAATGGACTTCCAGGTGCTAAAGGCACTCATTGCCTCTTGACATGCCTAGGCATGCATTAACCCCAGTTGTAACATGGCATAGATATGAATGAGCAAATGGGCAGTATCCATTGGATTAAATGCATCAGGTGGTGTAGTTTGGAGCAGGCATTAATGCACCAGTAATGCCATCCCCAAATTGAAGTATCATCCTGAACCACACATGTGAAAAAGTAGCAGACGAGAAAAAGATAAAACAACGTGTGGGACCGGTGCCTCTCTGTCACACCCACCCACCCAAATGCCCATGACTGTGTGCACGAATCAGCGATCGGTATTATCAAGGAGTGTAGACGTGGAAGCAGCAGTGAGATGCAACACAAGAGAAGAGCAACCTCCGAGCGATGTCTGGGCTGAAACGTGAGATGAACCGGAACCAGAGAATCTATGTACCGTCAGTCTTAAATGCGTAACAGTACATGGCACTGCCACAGGGAAGTAATCGTCTGCTGAAGGAGACTGCTAACAGGTAGAATGCTGTGATAAAATGAAGCAGCGTAAAGGAGAGAGGGAGACATCAAACAGGGTAGCGAGTGAATTGGATGGATGCGGTACACACAAGCACCAGGTCAGCAAATACGCAAATGAGAATGAGTGGGAAGTACTGCATCGCAGAAATGAGAATATCATTGACCTCCTATGGCGCCTAGTAAAATAATAGCCACGGCAATGTGGGAAATTGTCCCAAAGAAATAATCACACATAGTGTCCTCACAGTTATATGTTCTATTGTTTGCACAACATCAGCATATAAATCACAGTCTGTAAAATGTTGCAGAAGTGCACGACAGAAATAGAAGCAGTGCAAAATCTGCTTCTACTGTTTCACTCATAGTATGCAAATAACATTCATACTAAAGATATAATCGTAGAAGCCATGTTACAAGCACATTAAGCCACTCCGAAGGTGGCATCTAATGGTGGATTAATGCATGGTTGGGCCATTGTACGCCCTAGGCCTGCGGGCCCCAGGCCACAATCCTCCCAATCATGCATTAATCCACCATTAGATGCCACCTTCATCGTGGCTTAATGCTTACACAACCAACACCCTGTCATGTTTATTGCTTACATACCACACTCTGTTTAACATTTTTTTAACCTTTTTTTTAGCTTACATTTGCCTTTCTTTCCATTGTAAACTTCCTATCTGGCCCACTGTTTTCTGTGTTCTATTTCCAGATTCTAAGTATAAATAACATTTATGCAATAGGGGTGGAGATTAATCTCCACTGATAAATGCTGTTATCATGAGATAAATATCTGATGGCATGTCTACTATCTCACATTTATACACATAGTAGACACGTCATCAGCCTTTTATCCTAACAGTAGTCACGTCATCAAACCCCTTCCCCAGCCTGCACTTGTTTTATTGTCCAAGTGCAGTTTGCTTCACATGAGACCACACACAAACAGGAACCCCTTACACAAGTACAACAGACACAGCATTTAGTTGTATTTTACTGCAGCTTCTGTGTACATGTTTCTTTTTCTTTTTAAAACTAGACTCCGTAGTCAAGCCTTATCCACATTCACACCCCTCCCTCGCCGCTCACACACTGTCCGGCCATCCATCAAAAAAAATGATAGATGGGAGCTGCCTTTATGCAGCACAGAAAAAAGTATAACTTTACCTCCACAGCTTCGTACATGGTTCCAGTAGCCTCTGAATGCTCCCATAGCACCCACTGACCCAACCACAACCTCGCTTGTTCCTCCGCATGTGGCACCTTTCCGAAACACCAATTGTTTTCCTGAATCCACTTCACCAGTCCACCAAAAACATCACTGACCTTTCGTTTGTTGTTTAGCACAAACAGCATGCCACCTCCCCCCCAACTTGCTGCTCGCTCACTTGCTCACACACTGACCTTGCCAGCTCAGTTCAATATGCTGCTTCGGGCCCTGTACTGTAATAATCTAAAGTTTGGTACCTTTTTTAAACACGCTCCAGAACTGCAGACATTCTCTACTATTCCTGGCATGCCAGCACTGCTCGTTGTTTGTGGCTGGTTCCTTGGCTTTTCTATGCTGTCCAGTTTGTACACCAACATAAAAAACATTTAAATAAAAATAGATCATAATCGATCTCTAGCTGCCCAAACAGTGCAATTGCTGATGGAGGGAAGCTCACAGTGTCCCCCTACCCACCACCAAACATACTCGCTCGCTAAACTGTACCGCCACTTTCTTTTAAGATTTTTGAGATGACTGCTCCTCCACCAATCCAAACAGATGTTCTGTCAGTGCTCATGTCACAATGTGGCGTCTTTGACGATGGACATAACAAAGGTACTCCTCAGAGGTGGAGAAGCACTACTTCAACAAGCAGACCCAAAAGGCATATTTATTTATAAAAACAACAACCAAGCTTATGAAAAACAAGCATTTGTCAATGTCGAATGTTTGCTTGCTGGTATTAGCATTGGAACTGCAGGAGTTAGACAGATGCAGAACAGATATGGCAGTGAAGTACTGAAGTGACACCAACTCCACCCCCACCCTGCAGAGATGGACAGGCATTGGGGTGTGCCTTTCAGTCATCGCCCATAACTCTCACTCCATTTCACCTCACCCTACCCTGCAGACACCGACAAGTGTTAAGGTGTGCCTTGGGGTGTTCGGCTTTACAGCCACCCCATTCCATAAGGAAATATGCTGAAATGGGTGCAGTATAGGAGAATGGAGTGAACTTTGGGGCTGAAAGTCCAAGACACACCTTGATGCCTGTCACTGACTGCAGGGTGGGGTGGGGTGGGGTGGGTTGGGGTGGAATGGCATGAGCATTACTGTCGAAAATCCCAAGTCACACCCCTGATGCCTGTCAGTCCCTACAGGGCAGGGCGTTATGGTTGGAAACCCCAACACCCTGGGCATTTCTTGGTATTTTCACTCCAAGTTTTCAACATGGGCTTTTTGTGACACCACCATAAGAACTATGACACTATCAGTTTGTTAGCCGAAAGGTGATTTTGCACAGCGACTATACCATTTGGCACCACAGGTGCGAAAACACATATTGAACAGGATGTAAAAAATGACAGCTGTATTGTTCATGAGGAGGTGTAAAAAATGGTAATGTTGAAAATCTGGAGTGAAAATATAAAAAAATTGGTGAAGTCACGAGCGTGCGTAGAAACTGCACAACATACACCTGTAATGAAATTATTTGGGGAATTTTTTACACCATATTTTCAACAAAGGCATTTTGGGACCTCTGCTCATAAACAGTGGCACTGTGGTTTTCTTAATCTGTCCCGAATGTTGATTTTACACAGCGACCATGCCCATTGTGCATCAGATGTGTAAAACCACATTTCGGGCAGGATGAGAAAAATGACAGCTGTACTGTTCATAAGGACGTGTCCAAAAATGGCAATGTTGAAAATCTGGACTGAAAATATTGAAGATTCTCGAAGTTACGATGCGTGAAAACTGCTAGCAGCAAGCTCATAACAGTCATTTTCTGAATCTTTCCACAAATTTGCAACATAGGCTTTTGGAGCCCACCTCCGAACAGTGACACTGTCGTTTAGTTAATCGGTCCCGAAAGGTGATTCCGCGCAGTGACCGTGAAATCACCTTTAGGGACCAAATAACGACATGACAGTGACTGAATTCATGAGGTGGGGTCCCAAGAACCCCATGTTGAAAATTTGGTGCCAAAAGTCACAAAAATGGCCGAGACAGCCACCTAAGTTGAAAAAAAAACATTTATGCCATTATACAGCTTACTGGCATTTCTTCAGTTCACTGTTGGCTTTGAAGAGTTCAGACGTGTTCCCACTCCACCAAAGATCATCGCACCAGACTCCAGAGGTAAGTATGGGGTGAGGGGGTTGGGGAGGTGGGGTGCACAGAGGATGGGTGTGGAGGTTGGGGATGGGGCTACGAGACAACGAGGACCGTTTTTCTTTACAGGTAAAAAAAATAAAAAAACACATTGTGAGAAGGTTTTCTTAATTACAGGGACATTTGGCATGCTGGGGTGGGCTCCCAGCATGCCACCTGGGTGTTTTTTTGGGAGGGACTAGAGCCGACAAGGATTGGGCACCCCGTTGGCAAAAAAGAAAACTTGCCCAGCTGGAGGGTGAGCCAAGGAACAAGGGAGCAGGGAGCAGGGAGGACAGTAGCAGAGGGAGGAAGCTGGAGGGATTTCATTGGCAGTGACATGCAAGGGGGCAGGAGAAATTGCGTGATGTCAGTATGCTAAATACACACACATTACCACCGTTGATTGCAGCACTGGTTTTCTTTGAACTAAAGACCACTACAGCCGAACTGCTGTCATAGACAGCTTACGCATCCATTGGTGCGGTACAATCGTGCCTGCTAAATGGAGCACTGCAATGGACAGGAGGGTCACACGCCTCCAAAAAGTCATACGGTCGCAATATGTTTCTTGCGCATGCACGCAAGCAAACATAAAAAACCATAACCACAAGGTCCCTGCCTACTGCATAAATTAAGTACACAATAGGGACCTTGTGGAATACATGATTTATTTTCACTCATGCAGTTTGACCTTGGGCAAATCACTTGTGGCTTTCACCACTCATGAGGTTACCCAAGGTCAAACAGCACTAGTGAAAATAAATCATGTATTCCTCAGGTCCCTCTTCTGTATCCCTTACATAGCGTATGGAAGAATGCTGCCCTGCATGGAAATCCAAGCTTAGAACAATGTTGTTGTGCTGCACTGGCAACATTTGTTGTTGTGCTGCACTGAATATGTCACTAGTGCAGCACAACAACGTCAAACCTCGTTGCACATGCACGATAAAGCGTCCACGACAGTGAGAGCTGGCACGGAACTGACCAGCAATGGAGAGAATGCGTCTCAGTAAGGCATGTTAAAGTTCTTTGGGGGACGTATTTTGGGCATTGTGGCACAATAATGGTTGCCCATATTGTACCTAGGGTCGGGGAGAACATGTCACTTGGTATATTGGCTAGGTTTGGCTACTCTGACCAGTGGGTACCAAAGTAATCCAGAGACTAGAAGCGATAACAGAATGTCCAATATCAGGAGATGGGATTCTAAAGTATGGCTTTATTCAACAAGACTCTGAATAAAAACATAGACGGACCCCCATGGGGCTACACTCCTTGTAATGCAGATAAGGTGCTGACACAGACACAATCCATTCTTGGATCCTAAACTTCCATATGTCATGGACTCTTTAACTAGTGGCACTCTACCACCCTCTACTCCATCCCCATGTTGGAGCACCCACTTCAGGCACTGGCCAATACCTGAAAGAAAGATATCTGGTGTCTCAAAGCGAATCCATAGAGGTGAGCCCTGTTATGCCAGGTGGGGGGTCTCCCACCTTTTGTTCCATAGACCCATACCCGACCATTCCTTTGTTTACACACACTTCCTTGGCTGCTGTAGTGCAGACTGTACATGGCTTTGTAATTCAGTAACTGTCTTTCTCTGAAGACCCCCCCACATACAAAAGTCAGTCATTACATCTCACTGTTCCATAAGCTTCTTCCTTGGCTACTATGGTGCAGACTGTACATGGCTTTGTAATTCAGAAACTGTCTTTCCCTTGCAGACTCCCCACATACAATAGTCATTACATCTCACTGTTCCACAAGCCCTGGACTTGGCATCCTGACTGACCCACAGCCCCAGAGACTTGTTTACTCACTGTTTTGGTGAATGACACTGGCCTTTTGCCAAAGCTTCATCACCCTCCACATTGCAGGTGTCCAAAAACTCTGAATACATCTCATTCCTCAAAAACTGTAGTGCCCCAGCACTCTCCATCAGACAGCTTCTTCATTTTCCCAGGCCAGGGGGTTGCCCCTGGGAGTTGGTACCTTGTACCTCTCTTATGGTGGAAGCACACACCCTAAGGTAGCTCTGTGTCAGAGCTGAGGGTGGGGGGGGACTGCCCCTGCAGGGCACCCCCTCCCTCTACTGCACTGCAGTATCTACATCCTTCTCTCTCTTGAGCCTACTCCAGACTTCAACAGGCTGATTCAGACTGATTCAAAAAAAACCAACGTTCTAGCCTAACTCCCAGCTGCAACATTGCATTGTGGCTTATGCTGCTGCAGAATTCTAAATGATGTCATAGCCCCAGCTCAGCAGAGACTGAAAACAGAGCAATACATAGTGAAATCCATTTAACTGGAGTTTCACTAGATGCCTGTCCTTGCCTGCCACTAGATCTAACTAGGGTTCTAGTAACCCCAGGTAACAGGGGAGTTACACATACACTATAAAAGATTGTGTATGAGCAACCATACACAAACAAGGCTTATTTTTGAACTTATGGTTTCCATGGTAACGAGACCTCTTGAGCTGCACTCTTGAGGTCTCTTGTTACCACGGAAACCACTCAATCAAAAATAAACGTGTTGTGTGTGTATGATTGCTCATACAAAATCCTCTATGTTCTACATGAAATAACGTGTTCTAAGTGAAAATTAATGTTTATCCCAAAGTAAGGTGATTTATTTACCCATTTTTTTAACCAGTAGTGTGGTACTTCATATGTTTATACAGTAGGTATAGTTTATGTGTCTCTTGTGATTACAAGAGTGCATTCTCGAGTTCTTTGGGTGACAGAACTGTGAAGCTGAGCAGTTGTGGCACACAAAGGAAACTCTTATAACCATAAGAGACCCAGGAATTGTACATATAAACATATTTTAAATCATGTTAAAGATTCCTGTTTTCTAAGAATGGAACTGGAATTTTAAATCAAACTGTTTTACTTCAAAGAAACCTAGACACACTGCTGTTTGGGAAATGGACTGGGCTGACTGAACTTTAGAACTTCAGAATTTTAGGACTGTTAGCAAGAGACACCCTCTTTTACAAGAGTACCTGGAATGTTTAGAAATTATGGCACAGTTCAAAGGTCATGGAAAGTTGTTGTGGCATCATTCTGACATCACAGCAATACCACAAGAACTTTTTGACTTTGACATGCCACCTGATTGATTCAGGATGTGGCTTTGATGAAAAAACTTTGGGGAAAAATGGCAGCGTCATTTAGTGAGCGCTGAGTGGGTGACTGAGACAGTTTGGACATGGAGAGCTATAAACGGCTCCATGTTACCAAACTGTACTTCTTTATCGTTTTTTTTTTCTTTTAAAAATAAATACTGTGACCATGGATAGATGGTCGGAAGTGGGAGTAATGGATCTCAGGAGCAACGCAGTCGGACGCACAGTGAGACAGCAGGCAAGGGGGAAGAATTATTCAAGATACTGACAAATTAACAAACTGACACACTAACTGAGGCTGAACTATTAGAGAAAACCCATAAATAATATCAATAAATAAATAAATACATACATACATACATATATACATACATCAATGTGTGAATGAATGGGCTACTCAGTTGAGCAGACCTCATTTTCAATATACATACATAATAAGTGAAACATATAGAACAGTGTATGGGTGACAATACACAACTAAGGCTGTGTTTCCATTTCGGGCATGTGATGACATCATAGAGACCTCTGGAGCTTCACTCTCGATATCTGTATGATGTCATCACATATCCACAATGGAAACACAGCCTTGCGTACATGATCACCCATACACTATTCTATATGTTTCACTATTTACCTCCAACCTAAAAGGTATGTTTGGACAAGTTGTTGAGATGGGGTAGGGATTGCCCCTCCGTGGAGACGCTAGGCTGCTGCCATGGGTGGTGTCAGTAGGGTTGCTTCCTTTCTTGGCTGGGTCTGATGCTTGCTCTCAAGTTGGACTGGTGCCCATGGTTCCATTTCTCATAGACAGGGATAGAGGATTTAGGTGGTTAATGTTGGTGCCCGGGTGGGCCTATACCATCCTTTCAAATGCTCATGGGAACCTGCTGGGTACACAAATACCCAGGGTGCACATCCTTAAATCAGTTATCCAGAGAGAGGAAAAGATAAAGATCTGATTTGATTACTACGGTAACTTTTTACAGAAATGGTATTCTCCTTGGAAGTTACGACTCGCATTAACAGCTGCGCAGTCCTCCTCATCTTCCACAGAGTGGAAATTAGCTATTATTGTTTGGGACTTTGTCACTGAAAGCTCCTGAATTGGATTGGACTATCTGCAACAGTTTACTCCTGCTGTCATCTTTGTGTGTAATGAAGGAACATCTAGGGGAGATTTCTTAAAAGGGTTGGACATGGAGGCAAATGAATGCTGCGTCTGTATCTGCATCTATTTTCTTGCATCCAGGCAGCCCTGCTGCTATTTTTATAAGTTGCATCTGTTTACAACTAAAAGTCACTATTTGTGCAAAAAAATGGACACCATTGCATCCAAATTGGATGCAAGTGCAGTTGCGTCCATTTTTGGATGCAAACTTGAAACACTCTTAGGACATCTAACAGATGGGCTAACAGGTTTGGACACATTTCTACTTTGAAAATAGCAGCAGACACAGCTTATGTGGATCCCATTGAATCCCCAACCCCCACCCCCAAGACTCCAGGTGGTGTGCACATTTGCTTCTGTAACTTACTGCAACTAATGGCACTTGGTTCATTGCTAGGTTCCTGTCCCCCAGACTCAGGTTTCTATCTACTATACAGAGAATACTGGATGGGCAACCATGCATAACCAGTGTGTTCTGCCACAGAGGGGTCTGATTCCCCTTGACCTCGAGAGCAAAGCTCGAGAGGTCCATGGGAATCAAACTCCGAGGTGGCAGAAAACACTGGTTCTGCATGGGGTTGCCCATCTAATATTTTTTATAGTGTATGGCGCCCCACAAATTATTTAAATGCTGTTTTTATGAACTGTACATAGTGTTTTCAGTAAAAAAAGAAACTGTTGTCTCTAGAGCTGCAGCTTGTTGTGAGTTGTGTGGTTGCTAGGGACTAGGTGTCCCTACGTTAGCAGCACACACTCTGACTGGTTGGCACTCTAGTGTGGGAGGGATTTCCAATTAAAAAAAACATGGCAGCCAAACATCTCGCTAAGTGAGAAAAAAATGAATTGAAGGGATATAATTCAGCATGAGTACTTAATATATGTATATCTGGTTGATCCTGCGATTTGTTAACTCTCTGCATGTCACGCCATTGTATCTGGTTGATTCTGCAGTGCCTGCTGACCGGACTGTTGCCTCCATTTTTGTGTTTGGCGCCAGGCGCGTGGTACTTTTTGCAAGCTTTTGAAATAGTAGAACACTGTTCTGCACGTATGGGCAGAACAACGTTCTATAAACTTTTTTATCTGTGCTGAACAGCTTTCCAGCACAGATGAAAAATGAACTGGAACAATGTTCCACCATACATTATAAAACACAAATGCTTTTGGGGTGTGCCACCCCTCTTCAAGAGCCTTGCATTGCTGCTTGAAAATCCCCTAGATCAGGGAGGAGGGCTTACACATGGGGGCTTGCTTGCCAGGGTTTTGAGGGCTACTGTCCTGTATGGAGTCATTCACTGGAACTTGACCCATGAGGATTCACTCATCGGGGCTATGGAACTTTGCACCATTTCATTTGGAAAAACTGAACCATTTAAAGTTTTTTAATTTTTGGATTGTTCACAAAAGTTAAAAAGTTTATGCAGCTTGCTTTGAAACTGTTTGCTGAAATCTTCCCAGAGAATGATTTACTTGAAAAAGTGTTGCAGCTTACAGGAGACACATGTGCTATGTGCAGTGCTTGGAACTCTGCGCATTTGCATGGCACAAGAACATCTTGCCCGGCACCTGCAAGGTTGGGGACATTATAGACTTTGCTCACGAGGGACCCAACATCTCCTGAGTTTGTGATGGGAGGGTCTCAAGGCATGATATGGGGTTATCGTTTAAGCAATAGAGTAGACAGAGTCACTGTAATATAGCTCAAATCGTCTTCATCTACCTTTGTTGGTTGTGTTGCTGATCATAAAGGGGGATTTTGCACAGGAGTCTGTAATGGCCCAGGACTACCTGTCCACCAACTCAGAGCCTGATCCAGAGGTACCGCCCATTCTGTACCCAGTAGGAGTGGGAGGAGCTATGCCTATGCTGCACCTGTTTGGATTTCAAGCAGAGCAACAAAAAAGGCTTTATCACTGCCTTTCACACCCCAGGGCTAGTATGTCTTGGGTGTCATTGATCCTCAGTGGGGAAAACATCAGCCAGTACAAGATGTCCGCAGTGTCAGCAATTATACTTGATGCAGTCCAGTCAGATGTTCAGGACCAGGGATCTGTGCAAATGTGTGTCCACATATTTGGGAGATTAGGTCAGAGCACTGCCAGCCACCTGTGTGATCCTCAACCTGGCTGTAGGATAGGCCACCACCTTGGTCACTGAGGGCTCACCACCTATGCTGATGTCTCAACAAATGTGGATCGAGTCCATTAATATGGAGGAACTTGAAAGCCCTGTTTGACAGACCAGCTAGGCATCTGAGCTGGAAGTCACTCCTGCAGCAAATTCTCTGTACAGTCTGGTTTAACGTAAAGACAGGAGCAGAGGCAAACCACATGAGAACGAGGGTCCTGGACTTTAGGAGCATGGAGACTGCCTCAGAAACTGACTCATGGGGGAAGGTCGCCTGGGAGGGATAGAGGCAAAGTAGGGAACACTAAGGGAGGGCATAATTAATGATTAAGGCAACCAGCCTCTGCGTGAAGTTAGTGAATAAAAGCAGATGGAAAAAGAGATGATTATGGTTCTCTAGGGAAGTGGCCAAGGTGGTAAAAGAAGAAAGGTGGAGTTCAGGAGGTATAAGGAAATGCAGAGGAAGGAGGATAGGAAGGTATGCCAAGTAAAAGAGGGAAGCATGAAAGGCGGTGAGGAGGAAAAAGGTGTAGACAGAGGAAAGGATAGACTAAGGGCAGCTAAAACTAAGACTTTCTTCAGATGCATAAGTGAGAAGAAGAAAGCAAGAGGAAGGATAGTGAGGATTAGGAGGGCGCCAGGGGAAAAATGCTCAGAGGAAGACCAAGAAAAGGCTGCCATCCTGAACAGGTACTTCTGCTCAGTGTTCACAGTGGGGAAGGGGGGAAGGGGGAACATACCATCAGGGAGTAGCAGGAACTGTGGGGGGTATAGTGTACACAAGTCCATTTGTAGAGGAAAGAATCCTGAATGGACTTGCAGCTGTGAAGGTGGACAAGGCTATGGGACTGGTCGGGATACACTCAAGGGCACTAAAGGAACTTAGGGAGGTGCTAGCTGCCCCACTGATGGCCTTATTCAACACTTCAGTGGAAACAGGTGTAGTTCTGGAAGACCACAGAAGAGCAGATGTGGTCCCTCTACATTAGAGTGTCAGGGAGGGTGGAGGCTAGCAACTATAGCCCGGTCAGTTTCACTTCAGTGGTGAGGAAATTAATGGAGACCCTGCATTAGGAAAGGCTGGTAGAGTGTCCTGAATCCAGTGGGCTGCAAGACCACGGGCAGCACAGATTCTCGGGGGAGGGGGGGTCATGCCAGACAAATCTGATTTATTTCTTCTACTGGGTGATGATTAACAGCTCCCATTCAGATAACATGAAAGTGACCAGCAGGTGCAGTGGAATACCTTTTCAGAACCTGTCTTCTGTCCTACCAGTGTATTATGACATTCACTATTTCTAGTACCTCTTGCAGACCAGACCTTACACCCTGAAACTTCTCGCACTCAGGCCCCAGTTGTTACAAGTAGCAATATACGAGTCACTTCTCCAAAATTTCTACTGCTTCTGGGACCTCTGCATCTGAAGATTCTGCTCCTGTGGAACGGATTGTTTCTGATGTTACTCTTGCTCAGGGCCCTGCAGCGAGCTGTCTCATCACATGGCAGTTCTGGATGCTTCTTCTGACCATTTCTCTTGTGCGAAGGAAACTAGTTTACAGGCAATGCCCCGCTTCACTCCCTGCTTCTGACTCTGCTTTACAAAGTCTACTACAAGCAGCCTGAATCAAAATTGAAAAAAAAAAACGGACTTCCTTCCTTTATGAAATAAATGTGATTATCTGTCCCACAGTGCTCAGTGCTCAGTGGGGGGATATGGATGCGGGGATGACTCTGATACAGCCTCCATTTTATCTTCCTACCGTATGTATTTCGAACCAGAGGAAATGTCTCCAGCCCACTCACAGTGAAGAAGAAAAGAGACTACAAAGCAGGCTCCCAGGAGACCTAAAACAAAGCAGACAAGTTGAGACGTTGTTTCTGCTTTAATATATCATAATGATGACTCTTGGTGACGTTTGCTCTCTCCGTTTTAGTTGTTTTCTCATGGCCCAGTCCTTCTCACTTACTGTTGCCACTTTAAATGTGAATAGTTTAAAAAATCCAAAGTGAGGATTAACCACTTTTTCAGTGTTATAACAGTTATCCTACTCCGTTATCTCTTTCCAGGATGCCAGTCTGCTGCTCTCTTCTGATATGACTGGTACAAAAAAAGGTATGGCACCAGGGGGGCATCCTTCTGGTATGTTAGTGAAGAAATGTGTGCGGGCTTGAATATTCTATTTAAGTTTCAAGGGCTCACTGTTACTAAATTGGCAGAAAGCACTCTGGATATTTATTCTGAGGGCAATTCTGATAGTTTGATTAATGTTTACTCCCTTGAGAACAAAGCGGCCAGAATTGATTGTTAAAGTTGATACAGCCCTGTTTCTACACTGCAAAGAGTGTGATTTTTTTTTGTTTTGGGGGGGGGTGGACTTTAATTGTGGGCTGTCCTTGGCTAGCAGAGGGCAAAAAGCACCAAGATGTTCTGTAACTCTAACTTCCTTAATCAGGCCTTTAAAGGAGAACCATACGGATACGTGAAGCACCGATCGCTGCACAGATCGGGGCTTCAGTAATCTGATTCCTCCTGCAGGCACAGTATTAATCAAAGAGTTTTCTTACTTTTATACTCATAAAACTGGTAGGAAGCTCTGTACCAGCCAGTGTTTTGTAATTCCTGCGGTGCCCACCCCCGAGATCTCACCGATAACCACACAAGATGATGATGCACCTTGGCCCCTTCCTATACTGTGCCCTAATGTACGAAGATATAATAATCGGTGATACCGGATGATTAAGGATCCCTCATGCGCGAAATCAAAAACTCACAGCATTACGGTAGTGACGGCTTTTTCTACACCATGCACACGCCCCCTCTCACAGAAAAATAGCGTACAGTGACACGTCCAACCACGAAATGCTACCAAAAGTCTATTTATTGCAAACGATAACACCTTGAGCATGTATGTAAAATGTGACCTTTTCAACTTGCACAGTATTTGCACCACACTCGGCTTAACTAACTTTACAAATTCAATGAAACAGAAAGACTTTCCACGTTGGGGGCCAGAAACCCGAGCCAAGTGTACACCTTGGGGGGGGAATGCTACAAGTCTCGATGGCTGAGAGGGACCTGGGGGTGGTGGTGGATGTCAAAATGAACAACTCGGAGACTTGTAGGAGGGCAGCAGCCAAGGCCAACAGGATGCTGGGATGCATCGCTAGGGGGATCACCTCCAGAAGGAGGGAAGTGATGCTCTCTCTGTATAACTGCTTGGTGAGGCCACACCTTGAGTACTGCATGCAGTTTGGAGGCCACACTTAAAGAGGGACATTAAACTCCTGGAGAGGGTCCAGAGGAGGCAACCAAAATGATTTGGGGCTTGGGGACAGGACCTTGAGGAGAGGCTCAAAGAGCTAAATATGTACACATTGGAAGACAGAAGGACCGGGGGACATGATAGAGGTCTTTAAGTACATGAAGAGGGTAAATAGGGAGGAACAGTCAGGGTGCTTGAAGGAAGAGGAGGGGCCACTAGAGGGCATGGGTGGAAGCGGGAGGGGAAGATTCAGTGGAGAAGAGGAGGTGCTACTTCACTGAGAGGGTGGTGGAGCCATGGAATGCACTGCCTAGGGGCTGGTGGAGGCAGAGACGGTGGAGGGGTTCAAGAGGGGCTGGGACAGGTACAGGGGAAGGGTTCTGGAAGCAAAATCCAATGCAGCAAGAATATCCAGAACTGGGAAGGGAGAAGCCAGAGAAGGCGAGGGGGGCAGCAAGGTCAGCACCCAGGGTGGGGGCTGACCAATCGAGCAGACTCGAAAGACCGTTAGGCCTATTCTGCTGGCATTTTAGTATGTTAGTATGTTGTACCACTGCGCTGTTTTATTTTTCTGTACACCCCCCTTATGCATCTAAGTTTCATCATTTGAACAATATTTTTACCGCAGCACTGTGTTTCTGTTATATTTGTAATCTTACTACAGCTTAAGGCCGGTTTTCCGACTGCATGGCACATTCTCAGCATTGTCCTCTGCCACAATCTATTATTTGTTTGTTCTTTCTTCTGAGGGGGCGCTCCGCCCCTCACACCCTTCCGGGTTCCATTTGGTAATTTGTACAGCTGCATTTATTATTATAACTGTTAGTTGTTTTATTCTTTACGAGGGAGTGTACTGGTAGCCGGCAGTGGGCGGAGCAACAGCCTGCAGCTATGGTGAAACTGTCGTAATTATCCTTGAGCGCAAGAGGGTTCCTTAATCATCCAGTATCTCCTAATAATCTCCGTGTCTGCTATGCCCTGCTTTATTTTTGCAGACTTTGCCTAAATGCCAGGTGTATACATGACATAGAGTACACCTGGCATATAGGCAAAGTCTGTAAAAATAAAACAGGACATGGCAGATATGGAGATTATTAAATATCCGTACATAAGGGCACAGTACAGGAAGGGGCAAAGGTGCGTCATCATCTTGTGTGATTATCGATGAGATTGCGGGGTGAGCACCATGGGAATTACAAAATACTGGCTGGTGCGGAGCTTCCTACCAGTTTTATGAGTATTAAAGTAAGAAAACTCTTTGATTAATATTGTGTCTGCAGGGGGAATCAGGGTACTGAAGCCCCAGTCTGTGCAGCGGCCAGGGCTTCACGTATGCCCGTAGATCTTCTTTAAACAGGCTTGTTGTCTTATTGATGCACAAGCCACATTACAGAGTGTCTGTGACCACACTTATTTTAGGGGAACTATTTCAAGCAGGATAGATTTTTTATTCATTTCCCCTTCCCTTCCTTTGGTAGCCTTTAAAGGAGTAGTATGCCCTCATATCTTGTAAATTTTAATTGTTTTCTTGTCAACAGATAACTCTTCATGTAGCTGTTTAGGATATATGCATTTGCTTTGGTTTGTTTTCACTGTTCATAACAGCCCCTGTAACGGGGGCTCTGTTTTATGGTTCCTGAAATCCCATTGTCCCTGAGAGCTGCATTGGCATATGAGAACATGATGCCGCAGCACCCATTTACACCATGTATCTCTATGCTGAAAGTGCACATATCCTGAAAAAACTCTCTAGAAACACATAGACTGAATGCAGTTTAACGGGGGGAGCTTGCATTACATCTAAGACAGTTTGTAAAGCTAATTGAAGGTAAATGTGGTATTTCACACGTTCATGTAACTTGTTTTGTTGAGTTCTAAGTAGACAGATTGGCATACTGTGGAGTCTAAAGGGTGTTGACACATCATGTTCTCATATGCTAATGCAGCTCTCAGGCACAATGATATTTCAACAACCAGAAAATGGAGACCCCCAGGCTAGTTACAGGGGCTGGTGTGAACAGTGAAAAGAAAATAAAGCCAAATGCATATATCTCCAACAGCTACATGAAAAGAGTTGTCTTTTGACAAGGAAACAAATAATATTTACAAGATATAAGGGTGTAGTAGTCCTTTAAGACCCACTTAGTTGAAATTTTGCACTATAAATCTATTGGGATTGTATTAGATTTGTCAGCACCGAAAATGGGTCCTGGAACATGAAGGATAAATGCCTCCCTCCTTGAAAATATTTCTGTATGACATGCTCACCATTACTTATTACTGGCTAGAAAACCTGTCTTTCACCTGCATGATACCCTAGTTCAGTGGTGGAAGGATATAAAATGGGACAGTAAAGACTGTTTTTACCTGCAAGGAAAACATAAAATAGAAAACTTAATTGGAATATTTGGATTTAAGGACGCAGCTACATAAATTAATTTCTTTAACCAGTCAGGCGAAAGATAACTTCAGTGAACAAATGAAGAACTTTAAACATAGAATAAGGCATCTTCAAAATGACAGAATAATCTCTTTTTGTAGAGAACAAAAATTTGGAACCACAGGGTAGGTCCCAGCAATTCAATGCTTTTGATAGCAGTACAGAGCAGGTGTCAAAGTGGTTTATTACCGAATTATTTGATCATGATGTTCTTTCAGCCCAGCTGTTTTACAAATGGTTGCCATTGCTCAGTTCTTCATAGCTTCCATGGGGATGCCTTTCCATAGTTCTAAGGATTTATCTCACTTTTTAGACAGTAACCCATGTCCTCAGGTGCCACAGGAATAGTCTCCTGTTCTCAAAAATGGGTGTCTCAGGAAAAGATTGCTTTTGCTCTTTCTTTACTCAGTACTAATACTGCACCAGGGAAGATAGGATCGCTGGGGAATTATATAAACATATGACTGAACTAATAACGGAGGAAGTTGTGTTACTGTTTAACTCTATGCTTTCTTCTGAATCTATTCCTGAATCACACAGCACAAGTCTGCTTATTTTACTACATAAAAAAGGGGAACAAATCTAGCTTGAAAAATTGGAGGCCCATCTGCCTTATAAATTGTGACCTAAAAATCCTGGCTAAAATTCTAAGTTACAGGCTGTCTCAAGTGGCAGAACCTGTGTGATCACCATCTCAGTTTTGCACAGTAGCAGGCAGAGGTATACAGAATAGACAGTTTGCTGCTGGTCCGGGAGGTGGCGGAGAAGGGGAATGCTGGTCTTATATCTGGATTTCTATCTACATTGGATCAAGAAAAGGCTTTCTATTGTGCTACACATTCATATCTGTTTTTAGTTCTTCAAGTCTACTGTTTCCCCTCTTCCTTCATCTCCTTGTAAAGCCTCCCCCAATCTGGGACTTACCTGTGTTGGGCTGGGGCCCGCTGGGGCCTCGCTGTCACTGCTTCTGCCTCCAGTCCCCTGGACTACTGAATCAGGGCTAGAGGGCTTTGTTCAGGAACCCCTGGTGGGATTCAGGCCAGGACTCCAGTCCCACTCTTCTCATCAGCTGCCACCAATGGCTGTTGTTCCTCAGTTCCATAAGTAGAGAGGTCCGAGGTCTGAGTGTGTTTGCACCTCTGGGTGCCATGGGGGACTCATTTCCATGTTCGGTAATCAGCCCAAGCTGGACCTGGGATGCAAACAATAATGGCTGCGCACACAATGACTGTGCATGTGTGGCCCAGATTTAAAGGAGCCGCGGCTCCCAGAAGCAATCAGGCATTGGTTTAAATGCATTTCTGGCTCCAGGGCAGTCAGCAGAGCCAGGGTGCAAGTGAAATATACATCTGGGTGCATTATTGGGGGTGTCAGCCCAGAAAGAGGGCTTGTAATAAATAATAAAGGCTGCACAAATAATACAGCAAAATGCAAAAAAACATGGCGGCCCCATTAGTTTCGTCTTCAGCAAGGGCCGCTGAGATGGGGTGAGAGGGCATCATCCAGACCCTAGAAAAACTTGAGCCAATCAGGTGGGGAGCTATTATGGGCTGATATAAAAAGAGATTGAGCCTAGCAAAAATGGAGGGGGGGGGGAATCAGCAAAGAACCGAGGGGAGAGTGCAAGAGAGACTGAGTGGAGGGCTGCTCCAGCCTAAAGGCATGCCTGAGTGCACAAAAGGCCCTTTGGAGCCCACAAAGAAGGCATTGGCAGAGTGCCAATGATTTCAGTAGCTAGCAGGGAAGAAGTGGGACTGTTGATCTGTATACCCTGGGAAATTGAATCCGCACTACTGTACAGTAAAGCGTTAGCCTGTAATTAAAATTAGACTGTGTGAACTGTTCTCCCATTCAGAAGGAAAGGTGTTTGGGCTGATAAGAGACTTTTTAATAGCCCATCTGTGTTTGAGTTCCTACTGGACATCCAGGGTGACTTCACGCCTGCCAAGACAACCTGGTCTGATGAGAGGCCCGTTGATGAAGATGACAAAAGGCCTCAGGGACAAAGACATTGAAAGGCCCATGTGACAAAGACGACAAAAGGCCCAGTGGTGATGATGACAAAAGGCCTGTCAGGGAAATGGTCCAGTTTTGCTGCACAAGAGTCAGCTGAAGTGGTGCATCAAAAGACTGTCTACTGATATCAGAGCAGCACTGTTAATTTGTGCTTACCCCAACACCCCCTTGAAGCCTTTAGGAACTGTAAGTACCTCTGGGCTGTGGCCCTGAGGAGCCTTCTACAATCTAGTTAGCAAGATAGAGCATCTGAATGGGGTGAGTTCCTGGGCAGGACTTTATAATCTGCAGGATAAGCCCAGGCAGAAAATTTGGAAAAGTTCTGTTGTGTTTGTTTTGAATTCTATTGGGACCCCAACCCAAGTAAAGTTCTGCAGTTCAAATGTAAAACTGTTCATTAGGCTGTATCCCAAAGCCCAAGTGTCCTCTGGTTGGCCACCAGCAACTCAATGAGGTACCCACTGCAACAGACTGTTCCAATCCTTACGACCGTTGGGGAGAAGAGGGGTGCACCCGAGGGGGGGTACTGGGACTGCGTGAAGTACAAAGGTAAGCAAAAGTTATTGCCTGTTGTATTTTCTTCCCTTGTTCTCCGTTCCTGTAATAAATCTGAAATTAGTTAATGTTAACAATGCTGTACATGGTCATTGCCTGGAAGTGTATTTCGGCTGTGTGGGGAAAAGAACACTGTGTGTAGCAGGGAACTAATACTTATTCCTGGGGGTGGTAACCTTCTATTTTATCTGCTAGGCACACCATACCACTGCCCTCAAGTGTAGCACACCTATTAGTGAACTCAGGCTGGCCCCCTAGGGAGGTGTGGTTAGATGAGAACCTGAGGGCACCGGAACAGCCAAGTGGTAAATTGGGGGGCTGATACATCCTGGATTAGAGCCCTGTATGCTTCTGCCTATATTTGTCCAAATGTTAATGGATGGGTTGGTACCAGTTTCCAGCAACTTATGATTGTTGACCAGGGGTGCCCCCTTAGTCCCAAACTCTATGCATTTTGTATTAATCCACTTCTTCGTACATTGAATAATAATTAGGCTATCACTGATATGTCCTCTCTTTTACTACAAGTGCGAGTCAAGGCAGTAGCTTACGCAGATGATATCACACTGTTAGTTAAAGATGTTGAAGCCATGGAAATTACTGTTGCTCTATTCCAAGATTTGTCTGCTATTTCTGGGTCAACAGTTAATTTGCTTAAAAGTACAAGCTTAGCCCTTGGTTCAAAATGTTCAGAAAGGGTGAATAGTATTTCAGGGACCCCTATTTCATCTGTTCCAAAATAAAATTCTAGGGGTCTACTTTGGTCACGGGAACATGGCTTGGCACAACTAGTGTATTAGAATTGCACAGGCTAAATTGATAATTACTAAATGGAGGAAGTGGGATATGAACAAATGTGTGTTCATGATTCATGCTTTCTTGCTATCACATTTTTGATTTATCAGTCAGGTGTATCCTTTAACAGGGTCACTGGAGGTCATAGTTCTTAATGTTTTCCTACAAGGGCACTGGGGGAGCTGTCTCCATCTGGTAAAGAGGAACGTGACATGTCTGCCTAGCAAGGCTGGAGGTTTGGGAATAATTAACCCAGTTATTTTTTTATTTTTGTAACTTTTTAAATATTTTTTTTTATGGACTGGAAAAACTAAGATTTGGTCTTCTCTACTTCATTTGGGTGTAATACATTTCTTACAAGTCTGGGAGAGGGGTTCTGTTAAAAGGAAATGCCTAGGAACTTGTGATATCCCAGAATATCTTTTCGGACATTGCACTACAATTAAAGTGTGGGACCTTTCGGTAACAGATCTTTTATCCCTGAGCAGGAAACAGTGTTACGTAGTGATTTTACAAAGTCACATCTTTGTTAGTCCAGTTTTTCATGTCTCTCTTAGTAACTCTGAAGATTATGTTATTGCTTTATTAATGAATCCTAGACTTCCTATAACAATGTAGGACATAATTTATGAGATTATGTTGCCACAATAAATTTAATGTAAAAAGTTCTCAGAACACAAGAGAGATGGTGCTTACATGAAGGGTGCATACGACAAATTAAAACTAATGAACACTTGTTTTTCAGTTGTTTCTACATTCATTCTTTTTGGAAAAGGTTGTAATTGCTTGGAGGAAACTTGTTTTCCAACGCCTCACTTATGAAATACTAGTAAAAGTTTTTTTTTTCCCCTCCAGGATGGCCTCAGTGGGATCACAGCACATTATCTGGAACTTTTGCATCTTTCAAATGTTGTATTTGATAGTGTGACAAGGCAGTTGGGAGGTCTAATGGGATGCTTGGGTGCATAGGGTGTGGTATCACCAGCAGAAAGAGGGAAGTGCTGTTGCCTCTGTGTACATCACTGCTAAGACCCCACCTAGAGTACTGTGTCCAGTTCTGGAGACCACATCTCCAGAAGAACATAGACAGAGTGAAGGCTGTCCAGAGTAGAACAAATAAAATGGTGGAGGGTCTGCATCAAAAGCCGTATGAGGAGAGACTAAAAGACCTAAATATGTACACCCTGGAACAGGGGAGGGAGTGGGGATATAATAGACACCTTTAAATACCTCACGGGGTAAATAAGGTACAGGAGGGAAGTATTTTTCAGAAGAAAAGGTGCTCAAGAACAAGGGAACGTGCTACAAAGCTGGATGGGGTAGATTCAGGAGAGATGCGAGGAAGTAACTTCTTCACAGAAAGAGTGGTGGATTCCTGAAACAGCCTTCCAGTGGAGGTGGTGGGGGCAAAGACAGTGGTGGGGTTCAAGACTGCATGGGATAAGCACAAGGAAAGCATACTGGAAAGGATTGAAGGAAGGAAGAAATACCTGTAGATCAGGCATGATCTTCAGCAATAGTGTAGGTAGGGAGAAATGGGCAGAATGGATGGTCCAAGTGGTCCTTATCTGCTGTCAAATTGTATGTTTCTATTTGGATGGCTCATTGCTAGTTTTTATTAGAACAGAAACATATTACCCTGGATGATTTGTTGCTTAAAACAGAACATGAAATAGCCATACTTGCACAATAAGAATCAAAAACTGACTGCTAAGAAGTTCTTGGAAAGGTGGAAATATTCTGACATTATTATTCACGGCACTGTTAAAACTAGGATTGGTTAGCTGATAGTGAGGACTGTTTCCTTTTTTTGGTTCATTTTTTGGTCTTTTGGATAACATGATTGATTTTCTTGTTTGTGCTGTCTTTGATATTAGTATGTGTTGCTTTTACTTTATATTTATACTTAGTAAAAAAAATTGCTATTTCTTTATAATAACTGGTGAACCCCTGTAATAACTGGACATCCAGTCTTGATAATACACCGTAGTAACCAGCTGAATTCCATAACAACTCAATAATGGGTTATTACGGCATTTTCCTTCTTGCGCTCTGACTTCACAATGTTTGTGTGAGTACAGCAGCTGCTGAGAGACACACTCCCGCACACAAATAAAGTTTTTCTCTCTGAAACCTTGCACCAGTTATTATAAAAAATAATGCCTGTGCAAAGTTTGTTTTATGAGGATTTTCACACACCCTTGGTGTGTAATAATCTCATAAACCCCTCGAGCTTCGCTCTCTGGGTTTATGGATTACAGACTGCAGAGCCCTGTTATAAGCACATCCTAAATGCCAAGCAAAATGTTCGTATAACCGGGATGTTCTCTACATTGAAAACAATGAAAATCTATGTAAATCTATGGTTAACATTATGAAACTGGGCTCAGACTGCATTTTAGAGAACTCATTATTAAAAGCAGTATGATATAACTTTTTCAAAGAACTCTTGCTGAAATAGTTGCGAGTACTGTAAAATTAATTCAGTGTCTCACCTATGAAGGAGTGTGTGCTGCCTTATTCAAGGGGCATCTTTCCCACATCCATTCATTACTTAAGTGACTGTTAACAAGGAAACTAGATGATGATGATTCAGCCTAGACATAGCACACACAGAGGTGATAAAGACCACCTATCACTACCTCTGGAAACAATTGTTCTTATAAGCAGGCTGACTGTTCTTATAAATGGACTTTACTGCCATCAAAAATAATGGCACAAATCGGGACGTTAAACAAATGTTCTTATAAATGGGATGTTCTTATATCCGATGTTCTTATAAGTGGGCTTCATTGTATTATATACCTCAGGTGTGTAAAAAATCATCAACGCACACCTGCATATGCATTATTCTCTATGTAGTGTGTGAATGGGTATACCTACAAAATAGTAAGAAACAGAGAGGGGCTTTATGATGAATTACTTGAGGAATACACTGACTGAAGTAAGGTGACTATGCTTCAGTGGTTACTTAAAATGAATGTGTAGAATATGGGAGGAAAGAATGTTCTGCAGAAAAGTTTATGTTTTCCTTAACAGAAACTTGTAAGAATGTATTAATCAATATATTAATCATGATTATTTGTAGTTAGTTTTACTTGAGATTTGGTGTAGATTTCATATGTCTGAAACTTTTGGTTTGTTGTGTCTTGTTTTATTTTAAATAAAAAATACCCCTACCCTTGTGAAAAGTGCCTTGGGTTCTTTTACTTCCACCTGGACACCAGAGATGGGCAATGGGGAACTTGGGTTTAATGTCTCATTTGAAAGACAGCACATCCCAACAGTACAGTACATCTCTCCCCAAGTACTGTATTCAGGTGCCAGCATTTATGATTTGAGCTCAGTCCTGGCACAGGACTAGAACCCATGACCTTGTAGCCCAGAGGCAGATGTTCTGCCAGCTGAGCCACATTGACACCACACAAAAGGAAATATCATTTCATGTAAGGTTAGGGACTGTGTATGTTTTTGCTTCTGTTATTTGTGATTTTTTAATCACATTTTTTTGTTCTCCTCCGTGCCCTGCCCCCCTCCAGTCTGCTTCTCCAGCCCTGCCACCCTCTTTACCCTGGTACTTACCCCAAGCTTGGTCTCCCATGGCTTGCTCTCCACCCCCCCTTGTGACGGGGCCTTTGGGCTTGACCTTGCCCCTCTGTATCTGGTGTAGGATGATGCCTTCAGTGGTGCACAGCCTTCAAGGGAGAGTGGGGTTATCCGTCACCCTGCACCGGTTATTGTTTTCTCCTTTGTCCTCCATGAGCATGCAGAGCATGTGGTGGGGGGGGTCTCAGATGCATACAGCATACCCCTTACGGTAGGGTACGGTCCAGCCCACCAGCAGGAACCACTGCTATTGTACTGTGTGATGTCTCCTTCCCCCTAACTGGAATATGCAGCCAGTGGCAGCACATCTCCTTGTGTGGCCACCTAAACACTGGTTCCTAAGTTTTCTACCAAACCTGGGCCCCCAGCATAGAACCACAACACCCCTACACCCTCCCACTGGGCCATCAATCGGTCTCACCTATTCGTTTTTTAACTGTAATTGTTTGTAAAACCTAATAAATTTTCAGGTTGTTTTTTAAATATTCCCAGTGTACAGATTGTTTTTTTTTTGTATTGAAAGAGAGCAGGAGAAAAAAGAAACCCAGCCTTTTAAGGAGCCCCTGAACATCACTGGGTTGACTCTGAAAAAATATATATTTGAGTCAGTCTATATTTCCTGTTTATTTTTCTGTAATTACCACCCTTGGTGATTGGGAGTGGGGGGGGGTACCCACTGAACCATCAGGAAATAATAGTACACAGTGGCATGGAGTGATTGGGGGGAGGGTGGGGGCAGCCTGGCAGAGAAGCAGGCAGCTACAGTACAGCGGCCCTGCCTTGGGGGGGGGTGAGGGCTTAGTGCCCAGTTAGCAGGTGGTTTTTGCTGGTACAGTAGTAAACAATGCCAATTGACAGGCAGTTTACCACTGCTACAAACTTTTGAATATGCAGCTCCACCAGTATGAATGAAGTGACCCCCTCATTTGCATAGGTACAGTGATATTTCAGCTCCTTGGTGCTGCCAGGTTTGGGTTCGCTTTGGGGGGCTTTTAATATGGTCCCATCTAGAGCACTAGCACAAACCTGGGTTAGTGCCAGCACAAACTACGTTCGCACCAGCGTTAACCTTTGAACATTGAACACAGAATCTAGTGGACCATGATTTTGTTTTCTCAAGACTGTCCTCAACAATAAACAACATGGTTAAAGAATTACCAAAACATATGAAATATAGTCTGAATTGCGTCTAAATCTTGCATTTCTTGATGTTTTCCAAATTGTGTCAAGAGCTCTTTAAGTCTGCACGCTGACTGGGAAACAAGACTCTGCCATATGTGAGTGGGCCAATTTTGGTATGACCACAATGCATCATCAGGCATTATGGTGGCTGAGAAAACATAAAACACAGGCTGGGCAGTCTTAAAATACGTAAATAGAAGATCCAGTTTTGAAATTTTGCACAAGAAATAGGAGCTTAGTGTTACGCCACAAGATTGGCAAACAGCCCTCCAGAAATATGCAACACAAATCAAAAGCTGTGTTTGGCAACAACCCCATTCTAGAGGAACACAGGAAGCTTGAGGTAGGAAGAAGTCCATAAAGCGTATCCAGGTCCTTCACGTCCCTGCCATCATAGTGGCTGGAGTACATGTTGAGCTGATCTATAGGGTCCTGGTTCTAAATCTGTTCACTCTACTGGTCTCTTACGATTTTCCATAAAAGTCGATTCCATGAGTTTATCTTTCTTTGTCTGAATAAATTTCTTCAGATTTCCTTATTGTCTATTGCCCCTACCCTTCCTAAATGGGGTTTTCCAGTTCCCAGCACAATCTTCACAGCTGGTATCAGTAGAACTCTGTTACACAAAATTCCTCCAAAATCTGAATTTCTGGACCTTCTATTTTTTATTACTGGGGATATCTTCATTAAAACAGGAACATTTTCTTTACACTTTTATCTGTTCCTGCTGCTTATTTGTTGTTTTTTTGGGGGTTGTTTTATTTATTTTTTAGTTCTTTGTTAACCAGGTAGACACACAAGACAAATAAATGCCTGTTTTTAGCAGGGCTGGCAGAACTGGCTTGGATATGTTCACAACCACCAGAACCTATGCCATTTGTGTAAAAGGACCGAACCAGAACCATTTTATAGGTTATAATAAGGTTCTGAGAATTTCCTAGAAATTTGATTTTGGAGCTTAATGAACTCCTCAGCATGTCTTTCTCTAGTAAGAAAGCTGGTGGGGGGTAGAAAGACCCAAAAGGAGGCTGAGGGTAGAGTAGTACCACTCCACATTACATAGAAACACTGAATCTGATGGCAGATAAGGACCGCTTGGCCCACCCAGTCTGCCCATTTCCCTACCTAATGGATAAGCTGCAGATCCTAGTTAACCAGCAGCCTTCTTCTTCCTACCCCAACCCCCTAGAATTGCCTTATGACTGTCCCATGCATGCTTGAATTCCACCACTGTTTTTGACTCTTTTAGATTCCTTCAACTAATAATAGTTTAAAGAGCACTTTTTTTGCTGTTTCACCAGTTGCCCTCCAGAAACATGTAAGGGCCTTTACCTGCCACAATATGCAAGCAGAAGTTGTGGGACTCAAATCAGGTCTGTTGGATGTACCAAGCTCATTCACAGCTCGTTACTCTAACCTCTATGCTGTACTACCAGCCATATGGTGCACAAGGCTTTCGGCAATGTAAAGGGAGTTTCTATCCTTTGCGGCAATTAACACTTGCTAGACCATCTTTTTGCAGTCAAGCTCAAGTCAAAATACCGGGATCCATTTTCACTGAGCTTGTGCACGAGATTTGGTGCAAGCTGCAGTGCCATGAAACGTAATTGTGCCCGAGACTGTAAAATTGGATGTAGTTGTGGCAAATGGGTATGGCGCACAGAAAGGGTGTGACACAGGGCTTGATGTATGCCCGGCACCACCCTTTGAAACTCCAGCCCAGGAAATAAACCCTCCATAAAGCAGAATTTTTTTGTGCCTGTAATTAGGAAGGGATAAGATCATATGTTGGCTCAGTGGAGCTGAGCTACCAATCCCTTCCACTTCCGAGTCTTAAGTACTGCCCCCATGCTAACACATTTTGTAATGCAATAATATGGAAAGTGCAGAGGTGCGCTCAATGGACTGTAATGGGGATATTTTTTAAACTTCATATTTCAATAGTTTAGATGGCCAATATAAACAAATCAAGGCCAGCGCTCCACTAACGAGGGCACTCTCCATATTATTACATCACAAAAAGTGGTAGCACAGTGGCAGCGCTCAGGACAGGGATGTGGAAGGGATTAGCGGATTGGCTCCACGGAGCCAAAATACAATCCCTTCCCTTCCTATTAGAAGTGCAAAAAATTCTACTTTATGCAGGATTAAACTCAGTGGCTGGTAAGGGTCCCTATGTGTGTCTGGGGTGAGCACCAGAAAAAGTGCTCTTTATGGGTGGACCATGATAGTTAAAACGGTTTCTGTACTTTAAACTAAAAGGTTCTGAAAGTTTTGAGAATGCTCAGATAACTAGCAGGACCTTTAATAGCTTATCAGTACCCTGTAAAACCTCAGAACCTTCTGTGGTTCTACCATCCATAATTTTCAGGTGCTCGGAAGTGTGCAAAACAGCAGCATTACAATACAAATTGGAATTCCAGGTGATGGAATAGAAGTAAGGCACAGGTGTGGTACTACACTATGCAAATAACAGGTACAGAACTACATTATAAAAACATAGGCTAATGAACAGTTATAACTAGAAATGCATGTGTTTATTCTTATACAGAACAACCCCTGGTATCTTCCAACCATTATTGTGATATTTTATAATGCTTGACATTTGAAAATATATTTTAAAAACTATAATATTTCAATTGTTAGGCAAAGAAACTTACATTTTTTATAAATGAAAACTTGGGAGTTCGATCAGCATGAATAAATCTTAACCATACAGTTCTGCTGTTTCTATATGCCTATACATGTCAATATCAAATGTTGTTAAAAATAACAGGACTTTAAAAATTTAGTGAACCATTTTATGTTTTTATATAGTATTATATGGTAGCTACACCAATATCTTATATTAATATATTAACTTAACTTATAGCGATAAAGAAGTGACTGCAGAAGGAGATTATAGGTCCATCAAGCTTGCCCGAGACTTCCTAGGACCTCTTATAGGCCTTGGGTTCTAACTCCCCCCACCGAGTCTTGCCTTTCCCTGATTGTGCATTTCCCCCGGTGCTCTTGCTCTATCCCATCCCCATTTGAAAGCTGCCATGGTCTTTGCACTCGCCACTTCCACCGGCAGGCTGTTCCAGGGTTCCACCACCCTTTCCATGAAAAAATGTTTTCTTAGATCTTTTCTGAATCTCTCTCCCCGTAGCTTCCATTTGTGCCCCCTTGTGGTTGAGCTGGTGGTCCATTGGGAATAGTTCTGCATATGGCACCTTATTAATGCCTCTCAAGAACTTGAAGGTCTCCATCACATCCCCCCTTTCCTTCCTTGTTTCCAGTGAGAACAAGTTTAGTTCCTTCAGACGTTCCTCACATGAGAGGTCATGGAGACCCTGCATCATCTTGGTCGCTGTTCTCTGCACAGTCCCCAGCCTATCCCTGTCTTTTTTTCAGGTGCGGATTCCAAAACTGGATGCAATACTCCAGGTGGGGCCTTACCAGGGACCTGTACAGTGGGAGGATCACCTCCCTGCTCCTACTGTCAAATCCTCTCCTTATGCACCCCATCATTCTATTTGCCTTGCTGTAAGCTTTATTGCATTGGCTCGATGATTTAAGGGTGTCATATATATGATGACCCCCTAGGTCCCTTTCTTCCTGGGATGCACTGAGTTTGACTCCATTGAGCCAGTACTCTGTTCTAGGATTCCCCTTAACCAGATGCAACACCTTACACATTTTTGCATTGAACTTTAGCTGCCAGACGTTAGACCGTCTTTCTAGTTTTTGTAAGTCATTCTGAAGATCCCTAATCACCTCACCACTGTCAACCCTGCCACCCAATTTGATATCATCCACAAAGAGTTCCCGCTTACCCTGAATGCCTGTGCCAATGTTGCAAATAAACAGATTAAATAGGACCGGTTCTAAGACCAAGCCCTTGGGCACCGGCACGCCACTGGTGACTCTGCCCTCACCAGACCTCACCCCCTTGACAACTGCCTTCTGACTTCTATCTCATAGCCAATTCCCCACCCACCTGACTAGCCTTTCAGCAATGCCTAGGTCTTCCAACTTTTTTAGCAGGCGATTGTGCAGCACTGAGTCGAAGGCCTTGCTGAAATCAAAGTACAGGAGGTCTACTGAGTGTCCTCTGCCTAATTCCTTCGTCACCCAGTCAAAAAAAGTGATACGGTTAGTCTGGCACAATCTGCCCACCATGAGTCCATGTTGTTTGTCATCCTGAAGGGTGTGCCTATCCAGGTAGCATAAGCTGACACCAATCTTTTGTCTGAGAAAACAATTAAGTTTCTAGTCCTAATTAGGGCTGGATTAACAGAAAGGCAAATGGAGGGAAAGTCCCAGGGCCCTGCTCTTTTAGGGTGCTCATCCCTCCCGTAACACTCTTTTTTTCCATGGTATGTCTGACTGGCCTGCCTTTCATGGCAGGATCTGGTTCCATGTCCCCCTGCCCACCCACCTCACGCACGTGTCGACAACAAAGAAAAGATGCAATAGTCTGAGCTCCATTGCTAGGGGAGTCATTTGTGTGCAGGCATGCTGCAGGCCGCCACTGGTAGTGGAAAAAACATGTGGAGGTCAAGATATGCCATGCGGAAGATCGGACAGCACACGATGCTGGTGGGAATCGAGGAGTCAGTTTGTCACAGTCGCTGAGAGAGAGACTGACAGACATGTCAAGACCACCGTCCAGAGCCAGCCGTGAGGGAGGAGCCAAGCATGTGAAGCAGGCCAAGCCATTGACCGGAGACTCAGCAGGGCAGTGGGTGGCCAGCCATGAGGTGCAGTATCATTGAACCGAGTGGGAGCAAAAGGCAGTGTAGGACTGTGCAGGAGCTGCACTACTAAGCACAAGCACTTACACCGAGATGAGTGGCTCGACTGCATCAGCCACTACAGTGAGTCCAGGTCTCCTTCCTTACTAGTTTTGTCATGCTCACACTAAATGTGTGTGTGTGTGTATGTGTGTATGTGTGTATGTGTCTGCACGTGCACATGTGAGATAGTGTTCTTCTTGTGAGAGTTGGATTGCTCTCTGGCAGTTTGGCAAAAAGGAATGGCAAATAGAACTTGGGAAGACTCAAGGCTGTGCAGGGCACTGAGCCAAGTGACCAGCAGTAACCGAGGGTGAGCCATGGCGCGTGGCTGAATGGCACGCCAGGGCACAGCACACTTTCACAGGAGTGGGTGCGAGATGTTACAAGGCCAACTAAGAGGGAGTAACTCAGTGGCTCGATAATTTTCTTATCTGTTCCCTTTAAATCTGTTGATATGTGTAAGCATACAGCAGCACTACCCACTAACTGACATTTTAACATATTGTTTGTAGCCACTGGTGTTTTGTTTTATCCTCCCTTGGATTTTATTATTTTTCTATAAAGCATGGGGGGAGGATATGGTAGAACCTGTAGATATCAGGGCATGCTCCGTTATCTACAGACTAGGTAGTTTGCAATGGGACTCCAATGCTTCCTGCCATTTTAACTAGCAGATATTTTTCTTGCAAAGAACAGGAGAATACTCAAGTAATTTTCACAGTGAGAGCTCTTACAGTACAGAGGGCCTTTGTAGTAACTGAGGGGACTGGGCAGAGCTGGATTAAGACTAGACAATGTATTTTAGGCGGGCTAATTAGAGCTGTGAGACGCTGTCAGAACAGCTTGTTATTGGAGTGTTAGGGTGCGAGCAGTGAGGTGTTGGAGCTTTGCAGAGGGTGCGAGAGAGAGTCAAGAGCGAGCGGAAAGGAATAACCATAGAGATCTCTGTGGGATGAATGGAAGGATGTACCACTGCGTGCACTGAGTGGCTCGTCTCTCAGAAGTGGCAGTACAGACCATCTTCAGAGTTGTCCACTGAGATCTGGAGTAGTCCTGGGTGGGTGCAGCCTTGAATTAGATGGGGACCTGTCCAAGTACAACACGCAATTATATTTTTGGACAATAAAATATTGTTGAAAAAAAAAGAAAGGAATTACTTGAAATTTCGGGGCCAGCTGAAAAGTGCCCAGGGTCCTTGCCAGTCCTAATCTGGCCTTGATCTTAATGTTTTCATAGATATCCGATTTTAAAGAAATTATCTTTTGAAAGATCTAACTTTGGAACCTCTGGGGCAAGAAACTTCATTTTTTTAAATGAAAGCATAGAGTTCATTACTTAAGAATCAACTCTGTCAATACTGTTTGTATGTGTTAATACTATAAATTTCATAACAGTGTAAAAAAATACATTTTTGATGAAAAATATTTTTTTTCCTGAATTTTTGTAATACTACACATTGGTTAATTAGAAACAGTGTAGTTTACAGCGTAATTTTAGCTTTCACAGGCTTCATCTGTGAAAGCGTTGGGAGAGAATAAACACAGCACAGTATGCAGCCACCAAAATTGGTGGTCACCTATTGCCTTTTTCCACCGTTAGGGAAAACATATTCGGCAAAAGGCAAACAGGACTAGGCAGAAGCTGGCAATGTGAAGCCTGGAGGAGAGCGAGTGAGTGTAGTGACAGTACAATCTCTAATTTCAGGTGCAGCTGCAAGCAGAAGAGACCTGCAAGCGTTGTCATGGAAATGGTGGGTAGGGTTACCACCTTTTAAGAAGCCCAAAGTGGGACATTTCTCACTGAAACATGATTTTTCGCAGGACAGTACGTAACCTCGACCAATGCAACAGATTGGTTTTCTGTATATAATCAGAATTAAGGTAAAGTATTGTAGTTTCTTGGTTGCTTCTATTATTTGCAATCATTTTATTGTATTTTAGTTAAGGTATTATAGTTTTCTGCAACATTTAGTGGAAAGTTAGAAAATATTTTTTTGAATAAAAAGTCAGGACATATTGGCCAAGATATTCAAACTGCGCCAGGTTGTGGCACAAGCCTGGGTGCAGCTCAACTTTGATGCACAGGGGTGTGGCCTGGGCGATACTCAACGGAGCTGCGCTATGGCGCAGCAGCTTTGAATATCACACCCTGGCCACCCCCACTGTGCATGGTGCAGTGGCACTGCACCAGCGCAAGTGGCCAGAGTGGAGCATGGAGATGCGCTAGCGCAAGTGCCATTGCGCCATGCACAGCACCTGCGATATTCAAAAGGGGACATGAAAATGGGGCCATCATTTATGCAAGGTGCACATGGGGCCATTTGCATGTCATTATGGTCCCATTTGCAGCCCATTAGCATGCAGGTGCGCCGATCCCTGATGACTTGTGCCTGGCGCCCTGCCAGGCAGCAGCTGTCGGTGACCGACGCCCCCTGCAGCCCGAATGCGGGCATTCGTCTAAAATAAAACCCCCTCTAATATCCCTGGTGGTCCAGTGGACCGCTACATGCCCAATCGCGGGCATTTGTCTCAATAAAGAATCCTCGTCCAATATCCCTGGTGGTCCAGTGGACCAATCGCTGCCCGATCGCGGGCATCTGTTTAAATCACACACATTCCCCCACCAATATCCTTGGTGGTCCAGTAGATCAAGATTCAGCCTGATCATGGGCATCTGTAAAACATAAAATAGTCCTATTACTCTGGTGGTCTAGTGTACCCCACCCCACCCACCCACTGGAGCCCCACCACCCCGCCCTCGGTCAGCCGGGCGGGCGGCAGCACCCCACTTCACTGCCGCCCCGCCGCCTGACAGCTCGGTAGGGCTGCACATCTATTGGTTCACAGCGTAAGCCAATGAGCGTGCAGCCCATACCGTACTACACACTCCAGATATGTGAATGATTCATGTTTTATGTTTTACAGATGCCCTCGATTGGGCACATAGCGATCCACTGGGCCACCAGGGATATTAGAGGGTTTTTTTCTTTTAGACAACTACCCGCGATCGGGCTTCAGGGGACCAGTGTGATTTAAACAGATGCCCACGATCAGGCACATAGCGGTCCACTGAACCACTGGGGATATATTGGTGGGAGAGTTTAGTTACACGGATGCCCACGATGGGGCATGAGGCACCAGGTCGCGGCAGGATAGGTGCCACCCACAAGGTGGCAGCTGCCGGTTGCGTCCTGCAATGCAGCAGCTCACCTGTGGGTGGTACGTCATTTGTTCCTTTTTTTGGCTTAACTTTGTGCAGGCACAGTAGGTTGGGCATGATGACTCTGCACATCCCGGCTGAATATCGGACTGTGCAGGTTATGCATGGGCACACCCCCACCTGTGCCTGCATACATTACTGATGTGCTCCGGCGCATTGGGATTTGTGCGGAGCACTTTTCCCTTTTGAATATCACGCCAGGGTGCATCAGTGGGTTGTGCATGGCGCAACACTGTTGTGCCATGTGCAACCCTTTTGAATATCTGGGCCATAGTATTTTTCATGTTTTTTCGCAGGACACAGCTGCCCAAATCAGGACTGTCCTGCAAAAATCAGGACAGGTGGTAACCCTAATGGTGGGTTCTCAATTTGGAGGGAAGGGGAATCCTTAAGTTGAAAATAGAGAGGTTCATTGGCGAAAAGTGTGGTTTAAACTTGTGAAGGGGGGAGGGATGGGAGAAAAGGCTGTCAAGGGGGTGCCGATAAAGGAGGGACTCTGTCTCCACCCCCCTGGGGAGCTGGAGGATTGCGGGAAAAGGCTGACTGGTAAAGTGCAGACCAGGGGAAACAGAATCCCCATGGGAACATGAGCAGGGGAAATGGAAGTATAGGGAAAGGGTGGAAGGTAGTCCTGCTAAATGCCAGGAGCTTGGGAAATAAAATGCCTGAGCTTCAGGCGATGCTAACTGAGGGAGCAGTAGATGTGGCAGTGGTCACTGAGACCTGGGCCACTGCAGGAAACGACTGGGACCTGAACCTGGAGGGTTACACTATGTTCAGGGAGGACAGGGGGGAGGGAAGGGGAGGAGGGGTAGCAATGATAGTCAAAAACTGCATTGGCATAGGAGGAGTGGAGGAGGCGAAGGGAACCGTGGAAGCAATTTGGGTCACCTTGATAACAAGGGGGGGCAAGACAGTAAAAATAGGAGTGGTGTATAGATCCCCTGCCCTGGCGGAGGAGCTGGAGGAGAGTCTGGTGGCAGATGTTGGGAGACACTGCAGACTGGGCAGAGGAATGGTGGTGGTGTTGGGGACTTAAACATGCCAGGAACAGACTGGGAGACTATGACATCTTCTGTGACCAGGGAACAGAGGTTGTTGGATGTCTTTCAAGACGCGTTCCTAACTCAGCAGGTGGGGGAACCGACCAGGGAGGCATGGGTACTGGATGTGGTCCTGGCAGACAGTGACCAGATTAGGGGCCTGGAGGTAAGGGACCCGTTGGCAGGGAGTGACCATGCCACGGTCTGGTTCTGCCTGGACCTAGGAGGGCTAGAAAGCTGCACAAAGACGGAGGTAACTGACTTCAGGGGAACGGATTTTAAGGAAATGGGAAGGATCCTTAAGGAGCATTTGGATGGGATTGGGTCAGACATGGACGCTGATAGTAGGTGGGAAATCATCAGGAGAGGGGTGCAAGATGCTACCAGCACCTGTGCAAGAGTAAGACGAAAATGCGGTAGGGCCCGAAAACCCTGCTGGTGGACCAGGGAGGTCCAGGAGGTGGTGCAGGGAAAGAAGGCAGCCTATAGGCAATTCAAGTGCTCAAGGAGTGAAAGGGATCGAGGGGAGTATGAGCTGATTGCTAGAAGGGCCACTAGGGTGGTGAGGGCGGCTAAGGCAAGGAAGGAGCAGAACCTGGCCAGGGAAATCAGGAGAGGGAACAAGGGGTTCTTTAGATACATTGGGGAAAAATGAAGGGTGAAGGGGCAGATTAGCAGGATTAAATCAGGGGAGAGAGATGGGCACAAGACCCGGGGAGCAGGCTGAGGTACTAAATGAGTACTTCACCCAGTTTCCACCAAGGAAAATGGAGGTGCATCATACATGGGAGGAGACAGAGATACTAGGAGGGGGGACCCCACTGATCGGGCAGGTCTGGGGAGAGGGGAGGCATCACTGGCAGGAGGGGGGCTAAGCAGGGAGAAGAGGTACTGGAAGTGGAAATCACAGCAGAGAGTGAGAGGAAGCCCTCAGCTCCCTTAGACGGAGAAAGCACTGGGCCGGATAAATTACATCCCAGAGTGCTGAAGGAACTTGTGATCTCCTGGCAAACCCCTAGTGGAGCTTTTCACCATCTCTCTGAGGACAGGGTGGGTGCCCCAGGACTGGAAGGTGGTGCATATAGTGCCTATCCACAAAGGGGGATCAAGGGAGGTGGCAGAGAACTACAGGCCTGTCAGCCTGACATCGGTGGTGGGCAAGGTGATGGAGGGCATTGTCAAGGAGAGGCTGGGGGACCTGGAAAAGTCAGGGTGCCTGGACGATAGACAGCATGGATTCGTCTCAGGGAAATCGTGTCAGACAAACCTTGTGGAGTTCTATGACTGGGTGACGAGTGCCTTGGACCTTGGTAGACCAGTGGACGTCCTCTTTCTAGACTTCAGCAAGGCATTTGACTCTGTTCCTCACATGGGCCTGTTGGATAAGCTGGGAGAAATGGGGATGGGGAACCAGATGATCAGATGGATAGGCAATTGGCTCCATGACCGGACCCAGAGGGTCGTAGTTGGCAGGATAGTCTCATCCCCAAAGAGGGTCATTAGTGGGGTCCCACAGGATCAGTCCTGGTCCCTCCTGTTCAACGCCCCACGCCTCTGACATAAGGATAGGAATCAGGAGTGAGATGAGTCTCTTTGCAGATGACTCAAAACTGGGGGCGGTGGTGGATGGGGAGGAGGGGAGGGTGGCCCTACAGGGGGACCTGGAGGCTCTGGAAAGATGGTCTAGAAAGTGAAAGCTGAGGTTCAATGCAGGGAAATGCAAGGTACTCCACCTGGGGGCCAGAAACCCGGGCCAAGTGTACACCCTGGGGGAAATGCTACAAGTCTCGATGGCTGAGAGGGACCTGGGGTGGTGGTGGATGTCAAAATGAACAACTCGGAGACTTGTAGGAGGGCAGCAGCCAAGACCAACAGGATGCTGGGATGCATCGCTAGGGGGGATCACCTCCAGAAGGAGGGAAGTGATGCTCCCTCTGTATAACTGCTTGGTGAGGCCACGCCTTGAGTACTGCGTGCAGTTTTGGAGGCCACACTTAAAGAGAACTCCTGGAGAGGGTCCAGAGGAGGGCAACCAAAATGATTTGGGGCTTGGGGGACAGGACCTATGAGGAGAGGCTCAAAGAGCTAAATATGTACACATTGGAAGACAGAAGGGACCGGGGGGACATGATAGAGGTCTTTAAGTACATGAAGAGGGTAAATAGGGGAGGACCAGTCAGGGTGCTTCGAAGGAAAGAGGAGGGGGCCACTAGAGGGCATAGGTGAAAGCTGGAGGGGGGAAGATTCAGGGGAGAAAGGAGGAGGTGCTACTTCACTGAGAGGGTGGTGGAGCCATGGAATGCACTGCCTAGGGGGCTGGTGGAGGTGGAGACAGTGTAGGGGTTCAAGAGGGGCTGGGACAGGTACAAGGGAAGGGTTCTGGAAGCAAAATCCAATGCAGCAAGAATATCCAGAACTGGGAAGGGAGAAGCCAGAGAAGGCGAGGGGGGCAGCAAGGTCAGCACCCAGGGTGGGGGCTGACCAATCGAGCAGACTCGAAAGACCATTAGGGCCTATTCTGCTGGCATTTTAGTATGTTAGTATGTTAGTATGAAATAATATAAGGAGCGCTTCATGTAATATGGCTCAGATCTGGTTTTTGCCAGTATTTGCAGCCATTTTTGTACACCTAGTGTCCCATAAGTTCAAGGAGCACTGTTTGCTGTGGGCTAGTTCATTTTAGTCACAAGAAACGTGATGTTAAACTACGGGTGTTCAAAATGTAGCTCAGAGGCATCAGTTTTCTCCTCTCACATTAGTACTTTGTATGAATAATCATTTCTCTGTTTAACCTCTTTATCGCGAAAGACTATAATTTAAACTTTCATTTTCTTGTCAGCATAGCTAAGTTTCTTTGTTTTCATCAGTACACCTTTCCCAGTTCTAGACTGGGTAACACTTTTTTAAGTGTTAATTACAGTGTAACAACAGGGCCATGCTACAGAGGCAAGTATGCAGTAGTTTTATTTATTTATTTAAAAGTTGGTAACCCTGAAAGGCACACTGAGCCAAAGCTCGCTTCCAGGTGCAATCCGTGGGGAACCAGGCAATTACAACAATAGAACACCAAACAAAATGGTACTACTAAAGCAAAATTAACAATCTGAGAAAGGGCTAACTTGATTTTTGGGCTATAAGAAAGTTAGGGAGGTTGGAGCGGGGGGGTGATGGAGCTGGAGGGGCAGGAGCAAGGGGCAGCAGGAGTTAGAGGACTGGGAGTGGTGAGGAGAGGTGAAAATCATAGGGGATCTGATTCCAAAGGAGAGGGAAGTGGTAGGAAAAACCAGCCTGTACAGAAGTTGAGTGGGGATGGGGAAGGGAGAAACAGCGAGTGTCCCCGGAGCACAGAAGGTAGAAGGAAGAACAGAAGAGGATAGAAGGGAGGAGAGACAAGAGGGAAGGGTCCCAAACCAGTATTTGGCTGTAAAGGCCAAACAGTGGACCAATCGCCAGTGGGAAAGGGGAGAGAGAGAGAGAGAGAGAGAGAGAGAGAGGAGCAAAGAGAGCAGTGGTGAGTGTGGAATGGGAAGTTGGTTACAAAGCGACAGAAGGAATTTAGGAGTGTGTTGAGCCTGGCAAGAGACATGGTGGGGGCAGTGCCGTAGAGTATATCAGCATAGTCAAACACCAGCAGAATCATTTTTATGTTGGCTTGTGCATGCACAGCCAACATATTGGGGTAGTAGCACATTTGGAGGCGTGGTCACTGTTGGGCGAATGCAGGGCACGCATCAGTAAGTGCGTCCCTCATTCCCCAATCAGCCTGCATGCCAGCGCCACACCATGCGGGTGAGCACATCTAAGAAGAGGCCCACTGCAATGCGAGCAAAGCTGGTCACACACAGCGGACCTCCCGACATGCTTACCCTGCTGAGACAGAAAAGAAAAACATGGCGGCACACTGCCAGCCATAATGCCGACTCCGGGGGTGCCCAATCCCCCTGTCGGCATGCCCTGCCCCAATGTATGTGCCGACAGGGAAGCCCACTCCCCATCGGCATAAAGCACTCCCCTCCATTTGTTATATGCTGAGGGGGGGTGCCCAATCAGTGTAGCACCATTACACAAGAGCGGGCCAAGGGATGAATCGGGTCGTTATTGCCTGGTAAGTCTCATCTCCATAGTGTGCAAACTCATGGAAATGATACTAAAGGAAAGACTGGTGCCGTACCTGGAGGACAATGGCCTCCAGGATGTGAGGCATCATGGGTTTGTTTCAGGGAAGTCTTGTCAGACCAACTTGATACAGTATTATGACTGGGTGACAGGAGAGCTGGATAAGGGTCATGCAGTGGATGTTCTTTACTTGGACTTCAGCAAGGCCTTCAATTTGGTGCCTCATGGGCAGCATGGGGGGAGGCTAACTGGTGTAGGGGTAGGGACAAAAATGATGAACTAGATTATAAGCTGGCTGAGTGGAAGGCTGCAATGGGTGGTGGTGAGAGGAGAGCTCTCAACTCCAAGGCCGGTGATGAGTGGGATGCCACAGGACTCTGTGCTGGGGCCAATATTATTTGGGCTCTTCATATATGACATTGCACACGGGGTGGTGAGCAAGGTAAGTATGTTAGCCGATGACACCAAAATGGGAGCAGTGGTGGATGGAGGGGAGGGATGGAAGCAGCTGCAGGGGGACCTAAGCAAGCTAGAGGAGTGTCAGAGAGGTGGCAGCTGGGGTTCAATGCAAAGAAGTGTAAGGTTATGCATTTTGGGGTGAAGAACCCAAGGAGAGAATACTGGTGGGAAGGGGGGTTAAGCTGGGGATCACTGAGGAGGAGAAGGACCTAGGTGTAATGATAACAGGGACCATGAACAACACTGCCGAGAGCAGTTGCAAAAGCAAACAAAATGCTGGGGTGCATAGCAAGGGTTTTTTCATCCAGGCGAAGAGAGGTGATCTTGCTCCTCTACAGGTGGCTGGTAAGGCCGCACTTAAGAGTATTGTGTGCAGTTTTGGAGGCCATACCTAAAGCGTGATATCAGGCTACTGGAGGGGGTGCAGAGGAGGGCAACAAAGATGATATATGGAATGGAGGGGAGAGACTATGAGAGCAGGCTGGGAGACCTGAATATGTACACTCTGGAGGATAGAAGGGATGGGGGACATGATAGAGACATTCAAGTATCTGAGGGGAATCAATAAGGATGGGGCAGATTGTGTTTTTAAGCTAAGGAGGGGGAGGGACACCAGGGGGCATGGGCTAAGAATAGAGGGGGGAAGATTTAGGAGGGAAATGAGGAGACACTATTTCACAGAGAGGGTGATAGCAAAATGGAATGCCCTACCAGAATGGGGGTATCATGTAAATCTTTGAACAGCTTCAAAAGGGCATGGGACAGGAAACAGTGGAGAGTGAGGGTGGGGAAGGTGGGGTGTGGCAGTGGAATGACAAAGGGGAGGTGGGGTGGGTTGGGGCAGCTGCAAACTAGGGGTGCTAGCTGCACACTCAAGCAGACTTAGACCGGATGGTCTGTTTCTGCTGGCACATTCATATGTTCATAATCTAGTGGATTCCCCCTCCCCCCAACCACCATGAAAATTGCTGCCAAATGTAACTGTCTTCCCTGGTGTCCAGTGGTTCGCCCTACCCCACTATCACTGATCAGCTATATTGTAGCCTTATGCCTTTGTGTCCAGTGGATCTTCAACCCCTCAGTTGCCAATCAACCAATTAGTAGCAACAGTCCTAAGTCCCCTCTGGCCCCACCCCACCCCCGACAGTCAAGTTGGTCCCCCTCCCATCCTGCCTGCCTGCTCAGGCCCCGCCACCCCCCATGTGTCCCCACAAAACAAAATATGCCACCATGCCCCAAGATAGGGACCAGCACAGTCCCTCCACTCACCACCTTGGCTGGCCACAGTCTCGAAAACAGGGTGCAATTGTGTGCCTGCTATGAAAATAACTGGTTCTACTGTAGGCAGGCAAATGCTCCCTGTCATTCAGACAGCAACTGGCTGAGGTGGTTAGTGATAGGACTGTGCCAGTCATGATTTCATGGCATGGGGGGTATGCTTTGTTGTGTGGGGACCACTGGAGGGTGGTGGCACGTAAGCAGGTGGAGCAGGAGAGGTTGTCCTGACCATCGGGAGGGTAGGAGCCAGGAAGGAACTTAGGACTGTCACTACCAATTGGCTAATCTATGATTGGGGTGGGGGGGGGACCACTGGACACAACAGCATATGGCTACAATATGGTTGATCAATGATCGGAGGTTGGGCAGAGCACTGAATACAAGGGAATGGGACTTGGATACTGCTGGTCAGGGAGGGAGACACCGTGCATTGGGATAAGGTGCAGTGTCCCCCTGCCCAGTTCTGGCAGCATTAAACTGCAATGATGGCAGTTTATCACTGCCAAAACAGTTTACTATACCTCTGTGCCCTGTATGCATGAAGGAACTCTCATTTGTAAGGTGCAGAAGTATATTATTTGCAGTCAGCAGACAGAAACACTAAAACGCTCTAAATGTCGTAGTAGTCCATGCAGAAACTTGATGACTTGACACTCAGCAATAGTTGCAAAATATATCTATTTGAGTGTGGTTTACATGAGCTGTGAAACAGTAAGCACCTGTCAATCCGGTACACGCTCCAGCACTTCGACAATAGTCTTCGTCAGGGGGCTGGGTCTGCCTGGATGACAGCTAAATTCTACTCGGTTGAGCCGTCTGATCAGCGCCATGCAGTCAGAGCCTTTGAATATGGGCACCACCCCATCAGCATGTGCCATTCCTGGTTAGTGTGGTTCTAATATGGTTAGTGCCGTGCTAACTGTTTGAATATGGGGGCCAAAGATTAGTCAGTAAGCTTTTACCTTTTCTCCACTCTAGGGACGACACCAGGTTCAGCACCAATTTACATCACTCTATGCTAGGACAAATGCTGGGACAATTTTGGCATGATTTTTAAGTGCCTAACATGCAAAAACAGTGTGATGCTACCACAAAGAAAACATGGAAAATGGCACTGCTGCAAGACAAAATGCAAAAGAATCATGTAGACAATAATCCAAAATATTATTTTTGCATACGGTTACCCATAGCTATGCATGGATTTTCATCCTAACTCAAAAGCTATTGTAACACAGTTCAAAGGTCATAGAATGATGTAGTGCCCTTCTGTGGTACAAGAGCTTTTATGATTAGAATGGAAACATGTGCTACCTTCCGTTTTACTTTTGTTTTCCCCAGACACAGAAGCCAAAACCTCACCTAACTCAAAATCTTCTGTTGTTTCATTACTTTAAAAAGCTGGGGGGACAGGAGCCACCTGGAGGGATGCAGGCTTATACTGGTGCGATGGTCTGCATCTGTCCAGCGGGGAACCAGGATCCTAGGTGACAGGTTTAAATGCTTCTTTGGCAAGCATTTAAACTAGCCGGGGGGGGGCACTGAAAAGGAGCAGGGAAATCCCAGCCTCCCCCCCACAAAACACAGTAGTTAGAGAGGTAAACACCAAGGTAGAGAAGTCAGTAAGGAGCAGGACAGGGGTAAATGCAGAAGAAGGCAGTAAGGACAGGGATGGGGCTAAAAGGGTTAAGGCCATAAAAAAATAAATGGAAGGTGATGAGTACCAATACCCGCAGTCTGTGCAACAAGCTCCCTGAACTAGTGGCCTTGATGGAAGAGGGATGCCTGGATATTGTGGCAGTCACTGAAACATGGTACACAGAGAACCATGACTGGGATGTCAACATACCAGGATACACAGTCTACAGGAGGGACAGGGTGGGTAAAAGAGGAGGAGGAGCAGCTCTATATAAGGGAAGGGATTAAAGCAACAGAACTAAAGAGTAAACAGGAAGTTGATGAGTCACTATGGGTCACCCTGGAGACAGGAAATGGCACCACAATCCACGTGGGGGTTGTGTACAGACCCCCATCTCAGGGGGAGGAAATGGACAAGGAAATGATAGAAGGCATCCTTAAAATGGCAGAAAAAGGGGAGATATTATTAACAGGAGACCTGAATATGCCAGATGTTAACTGGAGTACCTTTGCTGCAGGCACATCCAAAAGCAGGGTCATTCTTGATGCCCTACAGGGGGCATGCCTCAGACAGCTAGTGGTGGAACCCACTCAGGAGGGAGCAATCTTAGACCTGGTACTCTCAAATGGGGAAGGAGAAAGGATCTCAGATTTAGAAGTGGGTAGCCATCTGGGAACAAGTGACCACCAAACAGTGTGGTTCACAATAAACACAGCCATAGAGTCAAGCCATACAAAAACAAGAGTATTGGACTTTAGGAAGGCTGACTTTGGGAAAATGAGTGAGTACCTCAGAAAAACACTAGCAAACGGGCAAGAAGGAGGCGTGGAGGAACAATGGGGAATAATCAAAACAGCCATCGCAGAGGCAACAAGCCTTTATGTGAAGCAAATCAACAAAACGAAACGAAGGAAAAAAAACACTATGGTTCTCTAAAGGGGTGGCAGGGATGGTTAAGGAGAAAAGGACAGCATTCAGGAAATATAAGGAAACACAGAAGAAGCAGGACAGAGAACTTTATCAGTTAAAGCAGAAGGAGGCAGGGAAGGCAGTCAGAATAGCAAAGGCACAAACTGAGGAAAAGCTAGCCGACTCTGTTAAGAAGGGGGATAAAACCTTTTATAGGTACATTAGGGAGTGAACAAAGACCAAGGGAGGGATACAGAGACTTAATAAAGGGGAGGGAACGTGGGCAGTGGATGACAGTGAAAAAGCAGGGATACTGAACGAATATTTCTGCTCAGTATTCACAACGGAAGAGGAGGGGGAGGTACCTAAACCAAACAAGGGAGAAACTCTGAATAGGGGGGTCGATACCAGTCCATTCACAGAAGAAAATGTTTTGAAAGAACTCTTGAAAGTGAGGGTGGACAAAGCAATGGGGCCTGATGGGATTCACCCCCAAGAATTCTAAAAGAACTAAGGGTAGAATCAGTGACACCACTGACTACTCTCTTTAACAAATCATGGGAGGATGGGGTGGTACCTGAGGACTGGAGGAGGGCAGATGTGATTCCACTTCACAAAAGTGGGAGCAGGGCAGAGGCAGGAAACTACAGACCAGTTAGTTTGACTTCAGTGATAGGGAAAATGATGGAATCACTTCTGAAGGCAAGAATTGTTGAGTACCTAGAGGCCAGTAGGGCACAGGACCCAAGGCAGCATGGTTTCACAGCAGGAAGGTCATGTCAGATGACCCTAATAGATTTCTTTGACTGGATGACCAAAGTAGTAGACCAGGGAGGGGCTGTGAATATGGCCTACCTAGATTTTAGCAAGGCATTTGACACAGTCTCACACAAAAGATTAATATACAAGTTAGCCAGCCTTGGAGTGGGTCCCAAGGTGGTAGCCTGGATAAAAAACTGGCTGGACAACAGGATGCAAAGTGTAATAGCAAATGGAGTCCACAGTGAAGAAAGGAGGGTAACTAGCGGGGAACCGCAGGGTTCGGTACTAGGACCGGTCCTCTTTAATGTCTTTATGAGTGACATTGGAGAGCACCTGGAAGGCAAGATATGTCTCTTTGCAGATGACACAAAGATCTGCAACAGGGTTGACACACAAGATGGGGTGGAAAGAATGAAAAGAGACTTGGCAAGGTTGGAGGAATGGTCAAATATGTGGCAGCTCAGATTCAATGCAAACAAGTCCAAGGTAATGCATCTGGGAAACAAAAACCCAGGGGAAGAGTACATAATAGGGAGTGAGTTAATAACAACAACAAAAATTGAAAGAGACCTAGGAGTAATTATATCAGATGACCTAAAGGTGGGCAAGCAATGTGAGAAGGCAGTAAGGAGGGCTGGGGATACTGGGATGCACAGGGAAAGGCATCAACAGTAGAAAACAGGAAGTTGTTATCCCTCTGTACAGACAGTTAGTGAGACCCCATCTGGAGTACTGCATGCAATTCTGGAGACCCCATCTCCGCAAAGACATAGACAGAGTGGAGGCTGTTCAGGGAGGGCAACCAAAATGGTGCAGGGTCTGCACCAGAAGACATACGAGGAGAGACTAAAGCAGCTTAATATGTATACCCTTGAGGAAAGGAGGGGGGACATGATAGAAACTTTCAAGTATCTCAAGGGAATTAACAAAGTACAAGAGGGTAGTATCTTTCACAAGAAGAGATGTGCAAGAACAAGGGGGCACAATTTGAAGATAGAGGAGGGACGGCTCAGAGGTAATGTTAGAAAGTATTTTTTCACAGAGGGGGTTGTGGATGCATGGGACAGCCTTCCTGAGGAGGTTGTGGAGTCAGGAACAGTGGGAGAATTCAAGAATGCATGGGACAGGCATAAGGCAATTCTAGTGGGGGGTAGGAGGAAGTAAGCTGTTGATTAACTAGGATCTGCAGCTTATCAATCAGGTAGGGAAATGGGCAGACTAGGTGGGCCAAGCGGTCCTTATCTGCCGTCAAATTCTATGTTTCTATGTTTCTAAAATAGAAACTAGCTCCTCACTCATGTGGGTTTCCAGCAGCTGGGTGAGGGTGGGTTATTGTTTTAAAAAAATAATAAAAACTGAACCTAAGGCTTCCTGGGAAGAAAAAAATAACTTTTTTTATGTTTCATACCATACACTATACAAAATAACACAGGGGCAACCATGCACAACTTGGCTGTGTTTCTGTCTTGGGATTTTGATGACAGCAGGGATCCCTCAAGCTTTGCTGTCAAGGTCCCTATGATGTTATCAGAACCCCTCGATGGAAACATCGCTTTTGTTGTGCATGATTGCCTATACGGTATCTCTAAATACATGCAACTATAGGAAACGTAACTGCACCTGTACAAAATCCACAGAAAAGATATTGATACAGATATAGATACTGTACATAAATACATAGATGGTTAAGGGACTGAAAAAGACTATGTGTCCGCCGACTCTGCCCTGATGTTCCCACAATACTCTGCCCCTGCAGAGCTACTCTCACCCCACCCCCACCTCACCCTCACACCTTTATTTCTAATTACTGCTGTGTAAATGTCTCATTGGGTTTTGAACCCTGAGCTAGTCCCAGCAGTGCTCGCATTACTGGGTAGACTGCTTCATCTGTCCACCACCGGCTCTGTGGAGAAATACTTTCTGATATCCTTCCTAAATTTCCCTTCTTTCAGTTTAACGAGCTAGAAGCGCCAAAAAATATCAAGCAGAAAATGTTAATAATTTTTTAAAATACTGTACTTCCTTATTACTTTTCATTTTTCAGAAGTGCTTTTCTTTTTCTATGTGCGTTTTAGGTGTTTTGGTTTTTTCTACCTAGTAGTACTGGGTGTGACATGGAAAGCAGTGTTTTACCTGTAAGCAGACATATCTAGTTCCATTCCTCCCATTACATCATCAGCATGTGACCTCACTCATTGTTACATCACAAACGTGCTGCCTGACTGATAACATGTCAGAAGTTACCAATCAAGCAGCAGGAGACAGGCTCTTCTGGATTATCTGTGATGTCACAGTCAGTGAGGTCACAATGCCAATGATGTATAGGGAGGAACAAAACTAGCTATGACTTAGACTGAGGGATCTCAACCTGCACACCCTAGAAGACAGGAGAGTGAGAGAAGACATGATGGAGACCTGCAAGTACCTCACAGGAATAAACAATGTACAGGAGGAGAGTCTCTTTCAAAGGAGGAAGAGCGCTAAGACTAGAGGGCATATGATGAAGCTGGAAGGGGCCAAAAACAATAAGGGGCTTCAAGCATGTGAGGGATAGAAACAGGGGAATATTAGTAAATACACATGGAGGAGGGAGGGAGGGTCGCTGAAGACCAGGTAGGGTCTGCGGAGACAGACTAAGCAGGGGCCATCTGGGCAGACTGGGTGGGCCAAGCAGTCCTTTTCTGCCGACAAATTCTGTTTCTATGTCAGCCTCCAGTACTGTGCTGTTCCACACAGCACACCTAGTATTGTAAGGTAGAAAATCTTCTAATTAGCAAAACAGAAAACAATAAAATACTTTAGATGTAAGTAGTGATACCGGACTTCTTCTGAAGGTTACTATTATTTTCAGGCAGTACACTAGCGCTTTAAGGTTACACCCTCCTCCCCCAGTTGTTGTGCCGTAAAGTGCACCCTATTGTGTCCCTGCATGTATTTGCATGTCTCTGTGATACCACCTTCCTTGCTTTCCTCCTTTAGAGCTTACTTATGGAAACTGTTCATTCTTTCCTTACAGCTTGCTACCCCAGGCTCATTCTGGTAGTTTTTCTCTGGATAATCTCTAATCTCTCCCTGTCCCTCTACAGATGCGAGTTCCAGAATTGGATGTAATACTCCAAGTGTGGCATAACCAGTGACAAACACAGAGACAGATGCACCCAAGGCAAGCTGTATTCAAAGACATAATTTTTATTCCCAAGCAGTCAGCAGGACATAAACAAGGAGAGCACCAGCCTGTTCCTGTGCTTCAAAGACAAAGTTCTTCATCTGGTGGGGTGGGGGTGGGGAGGGTGCTTACACATTTCAGAGCCCTCTTTGTGTTAGTAGATCTCATGGTACCATACATATTTAGAAACCAGCAAATACTAAGTATTACTACTTACTAAGTAAAACTGATTTACCTAGCTCAGGAAGGGAGGGTGAACATTAGACTGCCAGGGACAGTTTGATTAAATGCATGCCACATAAGATGGGCATGGGGGACAGGGGGACCACTGGACTACTAGGGACAGTCTGATTAAATCATTGCCACAGTAGGTGGACATCAGTTAGTGAGGGGGTCCACTAGACTGCCAGAGACAGCATAACGAGGCAGGTTTCCAGTGTGTGTTTGGGGGGGAGACGGCCGAGGTTCTGCACAATGCCTCTACCCATTTGTGCATAGAGGCATCATGCAGAGCTGTTAATGGCCTCATAATGACATGCAACTAGCCCCTTAGCACCATGCATACCACGTATGTTCATTAGCATACTGGCTACTGAATATGGCTCCTTATCTCCCTTCGCTCCTGGGAGCCTGTTGCTGGCAGGGGGCTATGATAGGGACGCACACATGTACTATGGTCATTGCTATCAGGATCCACTATTCAGACAGGCAGTGTGAGCTGGGCAGGATGCACTGACTGTCTGAATATTGTTCCCTGGCAGCTGAGCGCTGTTTTTGGCATGGCACTGGGTTAACGTGGCGCAAACAGCTTCCATGGAATATGGGGAACTTGGTCTTCATTTGCACTCGTTTTTTTGTCTACAAGTGACATCATGATCCTGCACTTGTGACATCATAATCATTTCTGTAGCAACAAGCTGCAGTGTCACAGGCGAGGACTGTGATGTCACTTATAGACAAGCAGAAAAGGAGATGAAGATCAAGTGAGAGAGTTCCTGTTTTCATGAAAAGGTCAAAAGTAAACAAGAGAGAAAGATAAGTATAATGTATTTATTTTATTATTTATTTATTTATTTATTTATTTATTTATTCATTCATTGGTAACTGGGTAAGGCCCAATAGACACAAGTACCTGTTTTCAGGGGCGACCTGGGAGCACTGGGGAGGTTAAGCAACTTGCTCAGAGTCACACCGTATGCAAGTGGAGGTTATGAGAATAAAACCCAGGTCTGCTGGATGTACTAAGCTGATTCACAGCTTGGTACTGTAACCTCTAGGCTATACTGCCAGCCAAAATGTTTATTTTCCATGCCAGGATTCAAACTATGTTGACCTGAATTTAAACCGCTGAGCTGATCCTTTGCCTATTAAGTGAGCACACATTCAGAATGCCACTGAGCTGCGAGTCATAGGTTTATGCAATATAATATAACATGTCTGTTTATTCTATTTTTTCAGAGTTGTCTCAGTGGTATCACATGTTCTTTAAAGCCGCAGTGCAACGAAATTGGACAAAAAATGTGACCCTACTTTTTTCATTGTAAAAGATTTCAGGCATCTTCCAGTTCTATTTGGTGGTAAAAGTTTCTAGTTCCACCAAAATTAGAGTATTTTATAAATGTCTGAATTTATTTTTTTCTCAAAAAAAGACTGGTCACTGCATATGGCTTAGAAAATCGCATGGCAGACCTGGTAAGGGTTAGGACTGAGAAAATAAAACTCCTGGGGCCCAATATTCAAATATGCGCAAAGCGCAGAGCAGAACTTTACGCTGTGCCTTGCACTTCCCTGGGTGCCCAAAGATGCTCTATTCAGTGGAATCCATTGAATATAGGGCCAGTCGGCCCAGCGCTAAGCCACTTAGTGCTCCCCCAACAGGGAGGGTTATCACTAGCACCAGGGATAATGTTTATTACAAGAATGGGCTGGCGATCGGCCAGGGGGAGTAACCACTAGCACCAGGGATAATCTTTATTACAAGAACTGGCTGGCAATTGACCAGTGGGGTACCACTAGCACCAAGGATAATCTTTATTACAAGAATGGGCCGGTGATCAACGAGGGGGGTTGCCACTAGCATAAGGGATAATATAGGTGTAGATGGGGCTGGCATCGGAGGTGTTAGGGTTACGACTAGCACCATGGATAATGTCTATTATAAGAATGGACCGGCGATCGGCTGGGGGGTTACCACTAGCACCAGGGATAATCTTTCTTACAAGAATGGGCCAGCAATCAGCCGGGGAGGGTACCACTAGCACCAGGGATAATCTTTATTTATTTATTAGATCATCGGTTTACAGACCTTTCAATCAGTCAATCAAAATGTTATTTATAAAGCGCTTTTCAATAAATCAAAGCGCTGATACATAACAAAAGATAAAACGTCAACAATAACAAATAATAACATAAACAATAAAATATCCGTAAAATGACCACAAAATAATCTATTCAAATGCCAGTGTAAATAAATAACTTTTCAAAGACCTTTTAAATGATTCCACGGACAGGCACTCTCTAATCTGATGAGGTAGAGAATTCCACAGGGTCAGGGCCATAAAAGAAAAAGCCCTTGCCCCAGATGATTGAAGACAAACCCTGGGAATCTCTAGCAATCCCTCGCCAGTGGAGCGGAGTGGGCGGAGAGGGCAGTAGGGACAAAGGAGATCTTGCAGGTAGCCCGGTCCCTGACCGTGTAGGGTCTTATAGGTCAGCAATGTGACCTTGAAGGTAATTCTCCACTGCACCGGCAGCCAGTGCAGTTCGCGCAGCACAGGTGTGATATGGCAAGTTCTTGATAACCCAGTCAACAACCTGGCTGCCGCGTTCTGCACCAGCTGCAGGCGACGGAGATCTAGCCCCGGCAACCCTAGATATAAAGCATTACAGTAATCAAGGCGTGAAGAAACAAAAGCGAGGACCAACACAGGAAGGTCATCATGCGGAACAAGGTGTTTTATCCGAGTGATATTCCTCAGATGGTAAAAGGATAACTTGACAGTGGCCGACACCTGCATCTTCAGTGTCAGCGCACTGTCAAAAATGACGCCCAGATTTCGCACCTGTTCGGAAGGTCTCAACTGGGTATCCCCTAATAAAAAACCAGAGGGGACACCAGGAGTCAACTTCTCTACATAATGACCCGGGTCCACTACCAACACCTCGGTCTTATCCGGATTTAACTTCAACCAGTTCGCACTCATCCAGTCCTGAATCTCAGCGAGGCAGTTGTTAAAAACTGACACTGCATCGTTTTGTTCAGGTACAAAGGACATATAGATACATAGACAGTGTCGGCAGATAAGGGCCTATGGCCCACCCGGTCTGCCCATTTGAGCTTGTAAGTTCAGTTTATGTTTTCCTAGAAGTCTGTTGCCCCTTACCCCTGACCTCCAGAATTCCTTTATGTCTATCCCATGCATTCTTAAATCCAGTGATTGTTTCAGCCCCCACCACTTTCTCTGGCAGGGTGTTCCACTTGTCCACCACCCGTTCTGTGAAGAAATTCTTCCTCACGTTTCCTCTGAATCGTCCTCCCTCCAACTTCATCCCATGCCCTCTAGTCCTGGAACATCTTTTTCGCTTAAAAATAGTGTATTCCTGCACCCTGTTCCTCCCTGTAGAGCTGAGTATCATCTGCATAGCAGTGAAAACTCAGCCCATAACGCCTTATAATGTCTCCCAACGGCAGCATATACACTGTGAACAACATGGGGGAAAGCACAGAGCCCTGCGGCACCCCACAGGACAGAGCAAAGGGAGCAGAAGAGAGTCATAGACTCATTTACAAAGGCATCTCATCAAGAGAGCAATACATCACAGCAAACAAACAGTACAGTACTTAATGCTTAGATTAAAAAAGCAACCAGTGTTACAGGCATCCACTGGTGGTACACGCTTGGTAATAGGTAGATCACAGTAGTCATAATATAGGTACATGAGTACCACGTCAGGTAGCAACCAGAGATATTTTATTACACTAGTCAGCAGATGTTACATAAGACCCCAAGTATATACAGCAAAAGTAGACAGGGCAGACCCAGCCTAGGGGTGAGGGTAAGGGTCAGGTGGGGGATTATGTGCAGTTGCAGCAGTGAGTGCTTGTCAGATGGCTTCTGAGGGAGACTTTGAAAGGACCAAGCTTAGTGGAGTCAGCTATATTGGCTGGGAGGGAATTGAACCAGGAGGGAGTCCGATAGCAAAAGGATCTTTGGGCCATAGAGGTCCTTACCCTGGGGACAATAAGGGAGGTTTTGACAGTGCTGTGGGTGGAGACTGAGGGGGAGGCATGCTGCAGGGAGGTGGTAACCCCGGGGGGGGGCCCTATCAGGGTCTTTTTTACAAGAAGGCAGGTTTGGAAGCAGAGTCGTTCTTCAAGGTTGAGCAAGTTGGTGGTGGAATACAGCAGGCACGTATGGGTGCGCCTAGGGGCTCCCAGCATTAGCCTGCAGGCCTTGTTTATAGAGAGCTGGATTCTTGGAAGCGCAGTGTTGTCGGCTGCAGCATAGATGGGCAGCCCATAGTCAATTAGCGACAGGACAGAGGAGGTGATTGCCAATCTAAAGGCCTCTTGTGGTAGACAGTCCCTATGGTGGTATAACAGTCCAATCCTGACATTGGTGGCAGCAGAAAGGGCATTGATATGGGAATGGAAGGAGAGTGCTGAATCAAAGGTAATGCCCAGATACTTGTAGGAGGAAACCTGCTCAATGGGGTTTAGTGTGCTAGGCAGTATCACGAGAGGGGCACCACTGGCTTTGCTCTGGCGATGCGAAAAGAGCATAGCTTTGGTCTTTTTTAGGTTCAGGACTAGCCTTCGTGATGTGAACCAATGCTCAGCTCTATCAAAAGCTTGTTGGAGGGTGGCCTGGAGTGTGTTGGGGTTGGGGTCAGCGGCAAAGAGCACAGCATCATCCGTGTAGAGGAGAATCTTACTTGGGCAGGCCAAGGGGAGAGAGTTGAGGTAGAGACTGAAGAGGAGAGGGCCTAAAATGGAGCCCTGGGGAACCCCAGAGCAGACAGGTCATGTGTCAGATAGGGTGTTATTGATTTTTACACACTGAGTTCTGGCAGAGAAGTAGCTGGTGAACCATGCATGGGGGCCAGGGTAGAAACCAAGGCATCTGAGGGAGTCAAGCAGGAGAGGATGGCAAACTGTGTCAAAGGCCTTGGAGAGGTCAATGAACACGGCACCAGCAGGACTTCCAGCATCAAGAGCAGAGTGCAGGAAGTTGGAGAATTCAAGTAGCTCGGTTGTGGTGCTGTGACCAGCACAAAAGCCATGCTGTTCAGGGCACAGGATATTGTGCATGGCCAGGTATTTGGCAAGCTGGTGGCAGCTACTTTTTCAAGGGCCTTAGAGAGTGGGGGGAGGATGGAGATAGGTCGATAGTTACCCGGAGTCACTCGATCAACGCTCTTTAGGATGGGAGTGATGATGGCGGTTTTCCATGTGCTGGGGAACTGCCACAGGCACAGAAAGTGGTTGAGCAGCTCAGTAAGTGGGACCAGGATAGCATCCAACATCAGAAGAAGTAGCCTAGTGTCCAGTAGGTTGGTGCCAGGGTTGTTACTACTAACAGCTTTTTGCAGAAGGGGTCTAGCTTCAAACAGGGAGATGGTACATAAGAAGAAAGGAGGTCTCTGGAGAGGGGGCAGGGGTGCTACTGGGATGGGGTCAAAGAAGTTACTGGGCAGGACTGAACTCAGGTCTGAGAAAGTGTGGTTTAGGCAGTCTGCAATGCCAAGGGGGTCAGAGCAGACAGTTCCATTAAAGGAGAGTTGCGAGGGGGGTGGGGAGTGGGATTTCCCATTCAGCTCCTTTACATTATCCCAAAAGTTTCTAGCAGACCCCCAGGAGGAGACAAGAGCGGATTGGTAGTACTGGGCTTTGTCCTGTCGAAAGGCCCAAGTACACTTATTGCTCTCAGAGTTGTATGCTTGCCTCTCAGTTGGCTTGCCAGATTCCATGGCAATGTGCCATAGGTTGTCTCTCATTTTAAGTTTGTGAAGGAGGGAGGGGGTAATCCAGGGCATGTTTTGCTTTTTGGTGCGATTTCTAGCGAAGGGGGCATAGAGGTCACAGGCAGTGTTAACAGTGCGAGTGAAAAAATCCAATGCCTCGTCTATGGATGGTGCAAGCCTGATTGGGGACCAATCCAGTTGTGAGAGGTACAGTTTAAGGCAACGCAGGCTGCCTGGGAGTAGGCAATGTTGCTGGGTAGTTTGTGGTGCAGGTCTGCTGTTGGCAGCAGACCAAGAGAATACGACCGGGGAGTGGTCACTAAGTGAGTTGGGAAGTACACTGATATCGAGCATCCTCTGGGGGCGGTTGGTAATGGTGATATCCAGGAGGGTGCTGGAGTCAGTAGAGGGGTTGAATCTAGTTGGGGTGGTGACAAGTTGGGACATGTCAAGGGTGGCAAAGATATCTCTGGTTTGGGAAGCCGTGGCAGAGAGCCAGTTGATACTCAGGTCACCAACAATTATCTGGGCCATTTTGGGTGGTAGGCCAGAGAGGTAGTCAGCAAGCATCTGAATGGTGAGGTCTTGCTTTCTGGGGGGAATATAGGCAACGGTGAGAAAGAGTGGGCCCTTACCAGGGTTGGGGGAGGATTTTTAGTGTGACGGCTTGTGCCCCATTATCAAGCTTGGGTGGTGGAAGTGCATGTCCAAGGAGGGAGTTACGCATACAGACAGCACAACCACCTCCATGCTTACCCACCCGATCTTCCCTGAAAAGGGTGTAACCATGGAGGGAGATGAAGGATTCAGGGGTGGATTTGGATAACCAGGTTTCAACGAGTGCGACAATGTCCGGTTGGTGCTGAGTAACCCAGCATTGGAATGCAGCAGCCTTCTTAAGGAGGCTGCAAATATTCATAGAAGCTATGCGGAGTCCTTGAGCCTGGGCAGGCTTGTTCATAAGGTTGGGCATGGGGCCAGGGTTTGGATGAATGTTACCTGATAGAAGCAACAGGAGGGTGATTAGGTGCACCAAAGCGCAGTAGTGATTGTGGCATCTCCCCTTGCGATTGGACACGGGGCCGGGTGCTGGGGTGCAAGGGGTGGGTAGAGTATGAATGGTGGGAAAGGCATTGAGGAGAAGAGACCAAGGTATGAGTGGGAAGTAAGAGGTAGAAGGGGTGGACGTGTGGGAGAGTACCGAGGGGGGGAGGTGATCGAGCATTGGGGGTTTGGTAGAGGTGTTGCAGATAAGAGGGGGGTACTATGCATAGAGGGTGATGGTCCTAAATAAGGTGGGGCTGGTGTAGGAAGTAGGAGGAGGACCATAATCAGTGTCAATGCACTTGATCCCGGATGCATTGAGGACGATAAGTTATTTGAGCACGAGAGAGGATCACCCCTTTAAGAAGTTACAGAATGGAGAGCCCCTTTAAGGAGTTGCTGTAATTGACTAGTGTGAGGCCTCAGGGGCCGGGGATCACTGGGGAAGTGTACTTAATAAAGGAGGGAGGAGGGGGTTGGGGGTGGGTGAAAACATTGTCCTGAGAGCAGTACAACAAGGCAGTGGCCGAGCTGTGTTTTGAAAAAGGTGCCTTGTGTGCTTTGTTTCTCAATGGGGATCTGCAGCATCCAATTGGGAAGTCCCCAGGAGCCAGTCCAATTGCGGGGATTGAAGCCTGACAGCTCCGAGCTAGGAGCTGACCAAAGTACCTGAACATGCCAGCAATTGGCTGGGGGGGGGGTACCACTAGCACCAGGGATAATCTCTATTAAAAGAATGGGCCAGCATTCTGCCGCGGGGAGGTACCACTAGCACTGGGGATGATCTTTATTACAAGAACAGGCCAGCAAACGGCCAGGGGGGGCTGGTACCACCAGTACCAGGGATAATCTGTATTACAAGAATGGGCCGATAATCGGCCGGGGGGTATCACTAGCACCAGGGATCCATTTATGTTAATGAATGGGCTGCCAATTGGTGGGTGGGTGCCAGGAACCACAGGGGGTGGGTGTGCTACCCAGCGGCCAACCAGTTAGGTGGCTGCATTACCTCTGGCAGCCACTGGTCTTGCCTGGAGTAAGTCGGGGCTTTGCTTAGTGGTATTTGCGCTGTGCAAAAGGACTGCACTAAACCCTTTTGCAAAGCACAAAACTGCTGAATATGGGATTGCGTGCATATTCATGGCAATGTCCCTCCCGTTGCCCACACGCATACATTATGTTTTGCGCAGGCGCCAATCATTTGCCCACGCAAAAGCCCCTTTAAATATGGGGCTCTAGTGCAAACCCCAGTTTGTGCAGGCAAAGACCCATCAGCACCTGTGCAAACTTTTGAATATCATTCCCCTGATGTGCAGTAAATGTGGTACCTACAAAAGTAGGTTTGACAGATACGTTAATATTTATTAATTGTAGCTGAAACTAGTTTAAAAAAAGAAATTCATTGCACTGCTCCTTTAAGATAAAAATGTCCTATCACCTTTAAATAAAGGGATGGGGGGCAGGCCTGATTACATACTAAAGTATAGGAAATCAGCTACAGCTGCGGAGCAATTTACAAGACAGTTGCCAGTGGATCTCACATTTCCTGAGCTGACGGATGGCTGCTGTTGGTATACAGCATACAGTACACGACCCAGGCCCAGCCAAGGCCTGCTCTGAATTACTAGTACTCCCCCACTGGAAATTTTAATACAGGGGATTCCTACTGGGTGACAGGAAGGCCAACTATGTTGGATCCTTTTGTCAATTAAGGATGTGGTATTCCTCAAGTACAGCTGAGGGTAGGAATGCATTCACAGGCTGGAGACATGAGGGCCTTGCTCTGTTCTCTGAGGACTACATCCCATGCTTTGAGAATGGGAGGCAGGGAGAGGGGATGGGGTGGGAGAGAGTAAAGGAGTAGACTAGAATGATGCAGTGTGCGCCAGCTTAAAGAGGCCAGGAAATTATTTCCAATTGGCAGCTGTTTATAATGGTCCTATTTCAGAAACACTAAATGATCCATATTTAACTGAACCTAAATAAAAAGTTATTTGAAAAAACTGTATTTTGCATGGTCTTCATTTCATGGGCAGCATTCTGTTGCAGTTCACTTTCCAGAACCAGTAACTTGGAATTAGGACTCAGTCATGGTTTGTGCGCAGACCACTGATCATGGTTCTGATAGGTCGACAGCTCATGCTTAGCATTACGTACACAAACTGGTGGCATAGTGAAATCTCCAAATCATTAGTTCTAGGATAAAAACTATGGAGACTGTTGTCCACAAAAAAGAAAACAATTGAAAACAGTTTTTTCTCGTTAGTGTTTTATTATTATTTTTTTAGTTGTTTAACCAGGAGTAGCACACTAAGCTGAAAGCCAACAGTTTTTTCTCATTAGTGTTTATTCACGTACAACGTAATGCTGATCATTTGGAGGTAATTGTTTGGTTTTTTTTTATTTAGTTATTTAACCAGGTGAGACACACTAAGCTGAAAGCTTTTTTACAGGTGTAACCTGGGAGCACAGGGAAGTTAAGTGACTTGCTCAGGGTCACACAGTATGCAAGTGGAAGCTGTGGGATTCAAACCCAGGTCTGGTCTGCTGAATGTCACCAGATTTGCAGCTCAGAGCCTTAAACCACTACGCTATACTGCCTCCCAATCATGTATGTATGAATTAACTTTCTGAATATAAGAACATTACTTACTACTGCCAGATAGCAGATATTCTGCCCCCCCTTTAAGTGAATAAGGGATGGATTTGCATGTCTGTGTTTAGGGCCCAAGAATTACTGGGCCCCCACCTCCAATTAGAGAGGAGGCCCCATTTACAGTCACAAGGGATGGGAGGGATAAAAGCCCGTGGTTCAATGTGGGCGAATAGCTTCTCCCATTTAAGCCAGCCACTTCCATTAGCTCCGCTTGGAGCATTTTGAAATCAGGGCTGGTGGCTGCTACCTCGCTTTCCATCTCTCCAGCTCTAGCCCCGCTTCACTTGCTGCCTGGTACATGTTCTGTTCTGCTCGGTACTGGCTTACGTTTTGCTCTGAGATGCCCCCTCTCTGCTTGCCTACTCCTGGAGTTCCAACCGCTTTTAGCACCCCGGAGGCATCACTGGACTTTTTTGGCCTGCTCTGTCCTGGGGCCCTGATGCCGTCTGCTTCCCCAGCTCATCCCTGTGCCGGTGTTGCCGGCCCTTCCAGTTGCTTGGCTGCTCTCTGCCTGCCCCACCTGCCCGCCTCCTAGCCCCATGGGTCCCACTGCCACAGACTGCTCTCGGCTCCTGCCGCCTCAGACGCTTCCTTACCTTGACCTCAGACCTCAGTATGGGCCTGTAGTCCATTACTTGGGCCTTGCTCTGCCAGCTGTGGTACTCGGAATGCCTCCACTACTCTGGCTCCAGGAGCCGCTGCTGTAACGCTGCTTCGGTCGCTCGTTGTGCTCACCCCTCTTGCTTGCTGGCTGGCTGGCCTCTGACCGCTTCACTCTGTTACTCTCCCTTACCGCCCTGAACCTCCCAAACCTGTGCCTTGCCTCCTTCCTGACCCCTTTTGGGCCCTCCTTCCCGGCCGCCATTCCACCTCCATTTTGCCGCCACTTTGTTTACCCACCGGCACTTCCTGGGCATAACGTCACCTGTGCATTTGGCTTTCCCTTCCAGGCCTCCGAGGTATAACGCTTCAGCGTTTTGCCCTCTTCACCTTTTTTGACCTGTTTCTCTTCTCCAGCTCAAATTGTGGAATCCTACCAGTGCATGTCTTATCACCGAACTGCTATCATGCTGTGATTTTCTACAGTTCCTGCCTTCTTAGTGGCCTGCTTCTCACCAATCTATTGAACTAAAAGGACACTCACAGTACTCTTCAGTCTCCCCTCCTGTGTCCCTCCAGCAGTACCTATCAGTCCTGCTTCTGTGCTTCTGCTTTCCATATCCTTGTAACTGGCTGGATGCATAACCATGGCTTCTACTTCATTGGCAAGGAGTCCTTGACTTCATTGCCATGTTCCTGTGGACAGTGCCTTCCCACCACTCCATGCATGCGTCAGCTCTGTCAACTGGAAGGCATTATGGACCTCTCCATCTCCTACATTTTCCACCATGTTTTTTCTAATTCTCCTATCTCCCATGTCTGGATCAAATGCTTGTCTCAGCACTGGGATCCCAGTACCAAATTCTACCAAATGCTGCTTTAAGCAGTGCTGGCTCTGTTTCCCTGCCTGTACCAAATTACCAGTCTAGTGGGGAGCCCTGTATTTCCTGAATACCTGGGTTGCTTAGCTCTGTTACCTACTGATTTCTATCTGGAATTTCTAGCTCCCTTTCATGTTACCCTTGGTTTTGAACCCCCGACCATTTCAGCTCTGCACCTTTTGGTATTACAGGCCTAATTTGTATGTTGTGATGCTTCTTCTCCCTGCGCCTTGCTTGTCCTCAGTCACAGATGTACATGGTCATGACTTAGTGTCAGTAGGTGCCTTGTTTTGCATGAGACCTTCCTCCTAGTCCACCCCTTCCCCTATGCTGCTGTTGTTTTTGCCCCTTTGGACCACTGGGGAAGTCAGTGTTGTCCCACATGGTCGCTTGAGGTCTTGTCCCTCTCTTTATGTTGCTACCTGCTCCGTGGGACTTGCGCTATACTGGAGCTTGTTGCTAGGAGGATTCGGGCTTGCCTCGCATGCCCTGTTTTTGGGCTGCCTCAGTGCCTACTGCTCAGGATCTCCTGGATTTGCACCTCAATCAAACTGCTTCGCCTATGGTTCCAGCTTCTAGAACTGGATTTTGCTTCATTCAGGCCCACAGCACTGCTCCACTCAGTCCTTGCCTCACTTGGTCACCTGTTGTATTGCTCTATCAAAGCTTCGGCCATTATATTAGCTGTCTAGTTTTATGGTGCCCTGCTTGCAACCCCAAGATCTGCCTGTCGAGGTATTGAGCAAAGGCGGCCTTGTCCTGTCTGCCGGGGTTGGGAGCCCTGCTCCTCCATTTTTTCCCCTCCTTGCTTTACATCATGGTATGTCCACCATCAACCTGCAACTCCATCCCTAGCTCTATCTGACAGTATCAAGTGAAGGTGGGTTTGTCCTGTCTGCCAGATTTGGGTATCCAACTCCTCCACTTTCTATCATCTCTTCTGATCATGGTTTGTCCGCCATTACAGTTTGTCTGCCATTAACCTATAGCTCTGTCCCTAGCTCTACCTAGTGGTATAGAGCAAAGGTGGGCTTGTCCTGTCTGCCAGGGTTGTGAGTCCTGCTCCTCCATTTTCCGTCATTCCTTCCATCCCAGTTTGTCCATCATCATCCCGTAGCTACGTCTCTTGCACTGCCTAAGGGGCATCGCCTGAGGGTTGACTTTCTCCACCCGCCATTGTCACAAGCCCTAGACATCATTCAACCCCATCCTATCTTTAATCACCTGCATATTCCCCTGACTAAGATTTCTCTGCCAGATTCAAGGATCGCCCTTCTCCATCATCACAGACTGCCCTTTCACATCATCAGATACTCAAACGTCAGGTCCTCATCATTTTGTCCATTCCATTCTGTACTTCAGTGGATACTTCCCACCCCATCGATTGGGCCATTGTCAGATTCCTCATGGTGATGCGTAGTGACATTGTTAACTTGACCCATCTCCTTGGTCATCTTTGGACTGGTTCTGGATTGCCTACTGGACATCTTCCTTCTGTATTCCTTTTGTGGTCTTCAAGCGCCACTGTCTGGTGCTCAGTCATCCATTGATTCATTCCCTGGATCTATCCTCACTTCAGACTTCCAGTAATCGAATATCACAACAGAAATCCAGGATATCATTTAACCACCCATCTTCCTTCATCTGGACATCCATGCGACTCGAACTTTCCTTCATCTTCCAGAATCGAACTTCCTACTCACACCATCAAAGATTCAGAGGATATGACTCATCGACCGAACCAGAAACAAAACTCAGTCCAACTCATTTAGGATTATCTCCCAGTAGATTGCCCAGAAAATGGGCAGGTTAGTAGCCATGGGTCCTCAGAGGTTTCCTCCAAAGGGTTTTTTTCCCTCTCCTGCGTGCTACTGGTCACACTCTCCGTGAGTTGGAGGAGGTAATCTCAAACCGTAAACAATCTTTTTGGGCCCTCTATTCCCTACACCTACCCAGCATTCCTATTAAGGGTGGGAATAGTGAAAGGCCAAACTCCAAGTTCAGAACCTTCAAGATAATAAGTATACACAAGCACCATGCTATGTATCAAACATTGAACTGTTGTTATGTAGAACAGTGCAGAATGGGGAATTCCAATTCCGATATGCTTTTCTGAAATTCTTTTTTTTGATTCTGTACAATTCTTAAAGGCATTTCTATGTAAACCATGGAACAATACCCCTGGGATTTCATAATCATAGAATACTATTCCAAGATCTGTGGAAAATTAATCTGCAGTTTATATATTTTTGTTTATTATGTAAACCTTGGATTACTGATCTGCAATTGTAAAAAGAAAATTGCGTTTTCAGAATTTCCGAAACCCACTTCCAAAGGATTTCTGTCAAATTAGGGGGAATTTCTGATGTTCCACATAAAGGCCCTCCTAACTGTATGTACTGATCTTGCTAAAGCTTCTGATATTGTTGCTTGTAAGACTTTTCAGAGGTTCAGCGGGGCAGCGGGCAACACTCACCATGCCCCCCACCAAACACTTTTTTTCCATCCACTGTTTATCTTCCACGGCGGGTGGCAGTCCCATGTCAGCTGACTGTACCGGACTCCACAATCATTCAAGGCATCCTCCCTCTCATGCCCTGGCAGACCACTGGAGCTGGCCTGGGGGCTTCATCCAGCCACGGCTCCCGATTTTTCTTCCAGTTTTTCTCCCCTATTACCCGAGGCCCCAGAACGCAGTTGCCCATGGATGTGGAGGTACGCATGCACACCACAGCTCAGGTGACAGCCCCTTCCACCCTCCTGGCCTATTGTCTCTGGTGTGGCACTGCCACGTAGCCTCTGCTGGGTGGCAGCCAAGCGCCGAGGAAACCCCATGTCCCTTCCCTAGAAAGAGAGCTGCCTGCCGGCTGCTCAAATCTACTCCTTGCCCTCCCCCCTTGGCCAACCCCCAACGGCCTGAGCTCATACCCAAACCCGGGTCGCAGACATGGCGTGAGGTGAGGCATCCAGTGCCTCAACCCTCGACGCCACCGGGTCGGCTTTCACTGAGCACTTTTAAACATGCATGCTCAAAGTGCCCACTGGATGCTTATTTCTTTGCTGCGGCAATCTGGCTGCCAGTCCTCAAGCCCGCCTCCCCACCCTCCCACCTGGCTCACTGTGAGGCTGCAGCGCAGGCATCCCTCCTTCAGCCCTCCATTTGACTGGCTGGCAGCATTTTCTTTGGTTCTGGTTTTCCTGGTCTGGGGTGCACTTCCCTTGCTGCTCCTGTGTGGCTGCCAGTGGTGCACTGCTCCCCCTCATTGGCTCCCGCCCTTTTTGTTCCACCTAATTCTGCTCCCCACTCACCCTCCAAGCATCTGTTCTGGCTGTGCTCTTTGCCTGCTCTGGCTTATCTCCTTGTTTCTTATCTGACATTCTGTACAGAGTCCAGCCTGTTCTCTGTGTTGCTTTGACTCTTGGTTTCATTGCCCCCCCCCTTTGTTGCCTTTGGCTGTGTGGAGGGGAAGAACATTCTGGCTCCTGACTCCTGTCTGGCTCCTCCAGTTGCTGCTCTTCATGCATCCTGACAGCTGCTTCCTGCCCCTGCCCCACTTCTGTTCCATTTGGGGCTAGCTTGCTAGAACTGGTTCTCCCTCCTCCCCAGGCTACTCTTGGCTGTAGCTTTGGCCATGCTCCCCTGCCTGCCTTTTTCTTATCCTTTATTCACCTTTGCCTTTTCAGCTTTGGGCATATGCCCGTGTATTGCCCCTCAAGGGCTCAGAATGCTTTGCTTTGGCTTCGTACTGCTCCACACTATCACGATTGCCCACTTAACTGGTTGCCATCATGGCCCAACTCATTCTGGGAGCTCCATAGGCCTGTGCTCCACTGCTCCACAACTTCCAGCAGCAGTCTGGTCCTCATCACAGGATTCACCTTGAACCCTTCCAATCCCTCCATACCTACCATTTCTGTTATATCTATTACTTTCAGGCAACTGCGTCAAGTAGTCAACAATGGACACATGAACGACCGGCCCAGTGGTATGGTGGTAGTGCAACTGCCCACCTCGCCAGTGACCTGGGATTGGAAGCAGTCTCGGGTTGCTGGGGGCCAGCCAGGGAGGGAGAAGATGAGTGTCCAATGGACTGCTCTCCTCTCCCAGGTGGAAGGCATGCAGTTCCCGCTGAATGACTACCACCAGGTGGAGGCTTGGTGATAGTGTGGGCCCGCAGCACAGCACAGGAAGGGACAGAGCTGCAGGACTTCTGCAATGAATGTGCATGCCTCACATGCATGTACATTGGCGTGCATTATTTAGGCACATGTTCCTCACCAATAACTAACTGCCGCACACCCCTCCAACAACAGAGTACATGCCCACACTCTGCCTCTCAAGGGCTCAGTACACTTTGCCCTCTGTGGCTTTGTACTGCAATGAACCAAGCCCTTCAAGGGATCTGCTTCTTATATCTGAAAGCCTTGTTATTAGAAGAGAGTATCAGGGCTTCCAGGCCTCAGGCAGCTGTTTCCAGTCATCTCCTTTTCCTGGCAATCATTTGTATACCCAGCATTCCTTAGCATGGCTTTAACTATGTACCAAGAGGACTAACCTTCGGCACCTCTGTAGGTGGAAGTCCTTTTAGGTTAGAAGGAGAAGCTCACACATTACTGAATCCCAAGACAAAATTAATCATGTATTTTATACATTTTATAAACAGCTTTACAACTCACAGATACAATCAGAAGAGACAGAAACTGCTCCATTTTTATCATCCTTAACATTTCCAAAAATTTCACAAGCTTAAAAAGAACAATTAGACACTCCACTTTTTCAAGACGAGATAGTTGATGGAATCCATAAATTATCAGTCAGCAAGGCCCCTGGGCCAGATGGCATCCCACTGGATTTCTACAAATCACATATCGATACCTTGCTATACCATCTCTATAATTTTTCAACCACATTTATACCTCCAGCAATTTACCACCTTCATTTCAGAAGCACATATTTTACTTTTCTTGAAAAAAGATAAGGACCCAAATCACCCAGGGTCATATAGATCAATTTCTCTAATCAATTCAGACGCCAAAATATTAGCAAGAGCTCTTGCCACCAGATTGCAGAAAGTTTTACCCTCCATCATAGATGCTGATCAAAACAAATTTATTAAAGGGTGACATTTGAAAACTAATCTCAGATGAACGCTGAATATTTTGGATAAATACAAAGATAAAGATCTTTCACTTTTAATTTTAGATGCAGAAAAGGTGTTTGACTGCACTGAATAGGATTACATTAAAAAATGTATACCAGCATTCAGGTTTGGTTCAGGCTTTAGCAGGTGGATGAACATACTGTACTCCAATCTGGTGGCAAGCGTAAAAACAAATAAGAATATATCACCAAACATGACAGCATGGCACCAGACAGGGCTGACCCCTTTCACCTTTGATCTTTGCTATAGCAGTGGAACTGTTGGCACTAGCCATTCATCAAACTAATGCATATCAAGGCATCACAATTCAAGATATAGAACATAGAATTAGCCTTTATGCAGATGACGTTCTGTTCTTCACAACCGACATGAACAGAAATTACCAGTATATTTTACAGTTATTAGAGAAATTTGGGTACATATCACGGTACAAAATAAATTGGAGTAAATCTGAATTAATGGAAACAATGCTACACCAACATCCATTTAATCCTCCTAGCAGTTGCCCAATCCAAAAAGTTACAAAACTTAAATATCTTGGAATTACCATAGGCCAGAATTTGAAAGAGTTGTTCTCTCTCAATTTTGAACCCTTCATGAACAAGGTAAAAGAAGTCTTGGTGCACTGGTAATCTTTACCATTAACCCTGAGAGGGTGGGTAAAAACTATAAAAATGAATATTCTCCCCCAATTTTGTTTTGTTTCAGAATATTCCAATATTAATAGCAGAAGATTTCTTTAGAGGATTAGAAACCATAATGAAAAAATGTCTATGGAAAGGGAAGAAACCCTGGTTTAAGATATGTAAATTGTATGCATCTGTGTCTAAAAGTGGGCTATCCCTTCTATGTTTTAAACATTATTATTATGCGGCAAATTTAGCATCCATGCATAACTGGTTTCAAAATTCTGAGCTAGACCATGTTACCCTAATGGAAACTGCAAGGTCACCTTATAAAGCTATTAAGCACATCCTCTTTGTGGGATATACTTACAAATTTTCCAGATCATTATCTATCTGCACTCAAACATCTCTGACCCTGTGGCATAAGATATGGAAACTGCTTAAACTGCAGCCTAAAGGATCAATTCACTCCCCTACATATAAGAGTTTGTATTTTGCTCCATCTATTTTGGACCAAATATTTAACATATGGTATAATAATGGCCTTTCAGACATGGGTCATTTCATTAAAAACAATATATGTGTAGATTCTGATTCTCTGAGACAGTCACTCAATTTATCAAATAAACATTTCTATGCATACTTACAAATTGGGGATTTTATCACAAAAAAAACACCCCAGTAAAAGGGAACAGTTTATTGGAAAATCTACAAGTAATACTATCCACACCTAATCCTAAGGGGACAATATCGGCTATTTACAATTGGTTAAATATCAATGATATTAACATCAATTATATACTCCATCACAAATGGGCAGAGAAAGTTAACAGTATGTTTACAGATAATCAGTGGAACAATATTTTGAATTTAAAAAGCACTGGCCTTAGATCAGTACATCTACAACAAATACACTTTAACATTATGCATAGGGTATATTATACCCCACATGGACTGAACTTAATTAACCCCACAACTTCTAATAACTGTCCTCGGTGCCAGAATAACCCAGGTGGACTAGAGCATATGTTAGTTCTCTGCCCACAGCTAGACTCCTTTTGGTCTAAAATATTAGCGGTGCTAGCAGAAATGACTGACAGGAATCTTTATAAACAGACTACTTGGATGCTACTCAGTCAGGGAGATCTACTAGAGACCATGGCAATTCATCAACACAAATTAATTAGAATCGCAATGATTACAGCCTTTAACTGCATTTTATAATTATGGAAAGATCATAATCCACCTGAATCATATTGTTTTAATTCATAAACTGGAATGGATACATTACATGACAAATCATCATATGGCAACATATTATAAAATGTGGCAACCTTTTAAGCAAATAATTTCACAGCAAGAGCTGGTACAGTTGCTATAAGAATATACAGTAAATAACACTACCCGCTACCTATGACTACATAAGGGCCTAGCACAATAATGCTGCATAAGAGTAATTATATACCCATTAATGAACTGTGTTAATTGATTGCTGATTGTAAAAAGAATTTGTGGATGGTTGTATTAAGTTGTACTTATCACATCACTCCTGTGCTGTGCGAACTGCATGGGCTGCCTGTTCAGTGGCGGATCACCTTTAAGGACGGTCTTCTGACCTTTAAAGCCCTACACGGACAGGGCCCGGGTTACCTGCAAGAGCTCCTGGTTCCTTACTGTCCCGGCCGCCCACTCCACTCAGTTGACATGGGGTTGTTAGAGATTCCCAGGGTACGGCTGAAAACATCTGGTTCTCGTGCTTTTCAGGGTTTTAAATAATTGATTAGCAGTTTTTTTCTTGGGACAATACTAACTCTACAGAAAGCATTTATATAGGTATTCTAGAAGTGTTATGTTTGTTAAACACAGTGAGGCAAGTGCTATGCATTTTCACAATGTTTTAGAACTTTTATGAGCAAAACGCTAATCAATTTTTGGAGTTAAATAAAACCCTGCTTTTATGTTCGTAGCCCCGACCCTGTGGAATTCTCTACCGCATCATATTCAAGAGTGCCAGACCATGGGGAGCTTTAAGACAGCCCTGAAGACCTATTTGTTCTGACAAGCCTTTGGCGAGTCCATATGATTTCCTGCCCTCATCTGTTTTATAGTTTAGTCTGGAATTGGCTGGTTATTGTTTTCTTTGTTTTAACTGTTTTAAAGCTTTGTACAGTGCTTTGGTTTTAGATATTGCGCTTATAAATAAAGTTTATTATTATTATTATTTATATGTATTCAAAATAAAAAAGAAGAAGCAGCCCACATATTTCTTAAATCACAGCATTGTGTTGCAGATCCAACTTTATGCTTAGGTTTTCATGATTGGGCTACTAGTATTGTATCAAGCCGGGGGGGGGGCAATCCAAAGACTTGGATCTCCAGAGATTTCCTCAACAAGGTTTTCTTCCTCACCTCAATGCAGCAGGTCATACAATAATTAGTTGTGTTTTTTGTGTGTGTGTGTGTGTGTGTGTTCTAATTTTGCTGGATGAGTTGCAAGTCAGCTAGTGGTTCCTCCTCTTCACCTGTCTTCAGCACCAAGACTTTCCCTCTCTACTTAGCAGAAGTTGATGTTCTGACCATTCTATTCATGCCTTTGTGCTTCTTCCCTAAGGTATCTTTATCCAAATGACAAATTGCCCTACAGCACCTCTTAGGGCGGAACCCTCCTGAAGAGGGTTCCTGTGCCTTCAGTACCATGAAGGTAGTTCCTTTGAAACAGAGTGTGTGAAAGTCCATGTAAACTTCAAATCCAACCATGTTATTAACAATACCGAGATACTATAGTCCTCAGCAACCTTATCCACTTCAGTCGTACAAGCACCATATTACTTTGCAGAAGCATGCACCACAGCTAGTCAAGCAATGAGCTGTCCTGGTTACTACTTACTTCATACTTATTTGCCAGCAGAAACAATGAATCATAATTATAAGACCGGGGCCCTAGACGAAAGGAAGTTCATCAGCTCATGAACTTCGATGAATGGTCGTGAATGGTTCATGAACATCCATCAGTTCACAAACTGTTCCACAACTCGATTCTTGTACCAGGTTCATGAACTGCACATTAACAAAGTTCAAGAAGTTGCTGAACCTGTAAAGGACTATGATGAAAAACAATCTGTGTAACTAATTTGCATATCAAATGCATTGTTTCCTATTATAAGAGAAAGAATTTGCAAAATCAGAACATTTTTCAGTTTAGGAGTGGAAAATATGCTGTCCAGGCAAATTAACTATTTATGCATTCAAAAGGATTAACCTTTAAACTCACCCTATTTTGAGTTTCAGATTCTACTACTATAAATAACAATCGTATAGTAACAATTGGGCCTTTCCATTTATAAAAGGAAGGAAAGCAGTGATTCTATTTGAAAGAAAACCAAAAAAAGAAAAAGTAAGTATATGGCATGTTACTAATTCTAAAATGCATGGTAAGAAAAGCCATTTATTATAAAATGTTGAGTTTGATAGAAGTATTTGGTTACCATAGCTAGTTGGTTATGTTGTGTGATAAAACAACTAAAGGTTGAACCAGTCTTCCTCTGATTCATACATACAGCAGAAATTTGTATTTTATTAAGGGGAGGAGGGAGGGTGGGGCAACTGCAAGTTGAGGGGCTAGCTGCACAATCGGGCAGACTCGATAGACCGTGAGGCCTGTTTCTGCTGGCATTTCGTATGTTCGTATTAAAAACTTTAGAGATTACCTCTGAGCACAAGTGCTCATTTACAAAGCTTCCCCATCAAATACATAGTCAAATAAGCATTCCAAGTGCACCAAGCCGTTCCGAAGAAAGTGCAGTCTAGTCAGGTTCAAAACACTTAAAACAGAGCAATACAGATCATAGTAGACTCCGCTAAAACACAATGTATTGATATCCTATGTTTTTGCTGATGTTCTAGTTATTTCCCTGAACAATGTTAACTTCACCAATCCTGTATGTTGTAAATTGTTGATCTCATTTGTCCTCCTGTAGCCTCAAAAAAACTGTACACTGTTTCTCTGTACCAAGTTGTTATCACTGTATTGTCCTCTTTGTGACGAGGTACCTTTGTAAACGAGCCTCTGGCTCAAAGGCTGTAAACTGATGCTTAATAATAAATAAATAATAAATAATAAATAGTATAAAAAGTCAGAGTATGTACAGAGGGAAACTGAATACAACAGTTTAACAGTTACAGTTGCATTGGACTGTAAAGCTATACCTCAACAATCTCTTAAAGGGGACAGGAAATATGTGCTAATTGGCAGCAGTTAGTAATGTTCCTGTTTACAGAAATGAAAGTCATGCCGCGAAATGGTCAATAGTTAGCTGTACCTGAATAAACACTGTTGTGAAAACTGTGTTTTCTATTGTTTTCTTTTTATAGACAACATTCTGCACTGTCTCTTCATGGAACTGGTAATTTGGAATTTTTACTGTCTCATGATTTGTGTACAGAATGCTAAGAAGGAGCTGTTGACCTATCAGAACCAAGCTTAGAGTTCTGTACACAAACTGTGACATAGTTAAAACTCTAGATCACAAGGGGCAGAGCCAGCGGCTGACCGAGTAAGACATTCCAGAGTGTGTTCCACACCTCACAGCTCCTATATGGATATTCTGTGTCTTAAAACTATTTTTTTGCTTGAAAAGTGCACCACTGTATGGAGCTCATCAAGAGCTTCAGTTGTATCCCATTTTTATGTGGCAGATAGCATGGGAAGACTGAAAAAACAGCCATTTTTGGAGATCAGGAATGGAATACAGTTCCACTGGCAGGACCCTCAGCAAAAACAGGGCTGAGTAACAATGATGTGGCAGAGTTCAGGCTCACACTACAGGCTATCAAAGATGCTGTTATTGAGGTGGTGAGAGATTTGGCTGACAAAGTGGAGAATTTTAACAAGAGTCACCATACTGGAAACTAAAGTGGAGAAAGTCCTCACAGAGTCCAAAACGATTACTGAGGCTGCCAACAAAGTGGTTGTTGCAGTGAATGGCTTAGTTAAAGAAAATGAGCTGCTACACTATAGACTGGAAAGCGTGGAAAATGCCATACATTCAGCAAATGTTCATCTTTTTGGCATCCCTGAGGGTTTAGAAGCCCAAAACCCAACTTGATTTATTACGGATCTCTTTAAAATGTGATTTGGAGACATACAAGGCACTTCTGTGCTCCAAGTGTATCGAGTAATTCTGAGGAAAGAAACTAACAATACAGGACCCCCATACCCTTTGTTTTTTATGGGCAGTTCTCATCAGCAGGATAAACTTTTAGTACAAGCTCAGAAATATGCCCCCTTGATGACAGATGGGGACAAAACAGTGCACTGTTATTAAGACTTGAGTTTCTCAACCAGGGAGCACCGGAAAAACTTCAACGGGATTCGAACTAGACTTCGTGAAGTAGGCATCACACACTGTCTTCAAATGTCTGCTAGACTTAAAATCTCTTATGCAGGCAAACACTTTTTGTTCAACGATCTGGCAGAGGCAAATGAAAAACTGGAGAAAATTAAGCAGGACTTTTTGGCTGCGAATAAAGCCCTACACCACTTGGACTCAGGGAGGTGAGGACAGCATTAACTTTTAGATGGACTGCTTACTTTAATTTGCTACAACACTTTTTGCCTTACTAATTCACAGTGCCAGTTTGAATCTTGGGAAGGTATCTGTATAATGTTAATAAACAGTATTGTGTTATGCTTACAAGGGGGATCTGCATTGCACCGCATTGTTTTTATTTTCTGGAGCTCCTTAACACTTAACATTGCAGGGATGATATGTTATGGATGTTTTGGATACAGAAGGTCCAGTGTCCTGCCACAATGGTCTCATCCTACACAGATTTATGGACGTTATTGCTTGGACAATTTACAATTTTGAAATTAACCCTCAGAATTTCGTATCAAATTGCTGCCTGAAATGTTTTCAAATGTTTTCATGATGATGTAATATTTATTTGTGTATGCTTGCAGCTATGCCAGCTGATTTTATTTGGTAAAGGTTTACCACTAAACTGAATAAAAATACAGTAAAAAAAAAAAACATCCAGATCACAGGTTCCATGAAGAGAACTGTAACAGAATGCTGGCCATAAAAACAAAACAATGTAAAATACCGTTTTTGTGCATCACTTTTTATTCAGGTACAGTTACATATCAACCATTTAGAGGTATGAATATCATTTCTGTAAATTAGAACGTTATAATAATTGGTGAGCAATTTTTTTGATGGGCTCAGCCAGTTGATATTTGCTGTAATAGCCTGCAGGTTACTATAGCATTCACGTGCTATGTCTATCAAAATTGAGCACGCCCTCATTGGCTGTTGTCCTGTGTGGGCAGGCCAAACAGTTCCTCAAACATGGTGGCTCTGAATCTCCAATAGCGAGAAGCCACCGCAACAAGACTTATCACCTTCTCATAATCATTTTTGTTATCTATCTGGTTGATCCTGCCTTTAAATTTAAAAAAATATATATTTTTCTGGTTGATCCTGTGGTTCATCAGCTTCAGGCGATACAGACTGAGAGTGGGAACGGATCCGTGCAGTAAGCGCGATCTCGATGTTAACTATAACTTTCAAAAAATAAATTAATTAAATAAAAGATGGGGAAGTGTGTGAAACTCAAATTTAATGTGCACCCTTGGTGTGGGATGCTTTGATAAACCCCTTGGGCTTTACCCTCTGGGTTTATGAAGCATCCCACACCTCAGGTGTGCAAGAAATTCTCATATAACACACTTCTCCATCCTTTATTTTATATATAAACAGCTGCCAGTTATAAATAATTTCTTGCCCTTTTTTGACTGATTAATCTTGGGGAGACTGAGCAGTGTATCAGGCAATTCATTTAACCAGTTAGCAGCCCTGAAAGCAAATGACTACTTGCCCACAGCCCAGCTAAGTATGCCAGAAAAGAGGTTTAAGGGCTTAAAATCTTTTGAGAATATGGTTACAACCAGGTTGCCTGATGAAGTAACCAATATAATATTATAAAAACAGGGTATTTCTGGTCACCAAAAATATTGATGAACTTTGTCAAGTAAAAAAAATTAAAATCAGTGGAGGAGTTTTATTAACTTTTATGGGCCTTTATGTTCCTGAACGTTCATGAACACAGGAGTGTCATTTAATGTTCTGGCACAATTCATGAACTTTCATGAACCATTTAATGCACACTTGATGAATGTTCATAGTCTGAATTCATTCATGAGGTGTTCATGAATAATTCATTAAAACTCTGAAACAGTTCAGGACCATTTCAACTGAGCATGGTTAGATGGGACAGCCCACGAGGTGCTCCCTTCACCAAGACCACTTTTTAAACTCTGCAAACCAGCCCTCTGGCTTGGTTGCATTATTTTGTGTGCCTAGCCATCACTCTGCATGTTTCTTCTGGGGGGGGGGGGTTCCTCTAGGTTTCACTGTTCTGCCTAGTTCATTCTTTGCTCTATTTATTTATTTTGGATCTCTGATTGGCTCACTTCTGCACCACCTGTTTCCAGGACAGTGGCAATACATAGGGTGCCTTTGTTCCTTGGACTGGCCTGTGTTTTTTTTCCACCACTCTGTGGTACAGCTGACAACACCCTCTGCTTGGTCAGAAGCTTAGCTTTCTCAGAGCTCTGTTTGCCAACCGTTGATCTGTTATCCACTGCATACAGATGAGTGGTTGCTCCTCCTTCCACCATAGCCGCTTTGCCATGTGATTTCAGCTCCAGTGTGACATACCCACAGTGGCTCAAAGTCCAGCACACCTACCCTGTCAACAAATAAAGAAAGAAAGAAAGAAAGACAAATAATATTTCACTGGGGCAGCCTATGAGGATGTACGGATGCTTGTGAAATGTGGTGTTGGATGATCTGATTGCATATTTCCACCCAGTAGGTATGTGGACCTGGGCTAAAGGAAACAAGGCTACCCAAAACAATTGGACTGGAAACAGCTCATCTCTCAAACATTATCAGCTGGAGGTGGTAGATCACTGCTTGGACTGTAGTACTCGTAGTCACTCAGTAAATGTCAGATGGTGGCTAGCCAAGGTGGTGAACAGAGGACTGTGCTAGCCACTATCTTACCTGATTGGTTTCTGGACATTCTGCTTAGTGTCTGGGGTGATGGAGGGTGGAGGATCCAGAGGGGGCAGGTCAGGAGGACATTAGGCAATTATGTGTGTGGGGGTCCACTAGACTTCCTGGGAAAGGGGGGTTTATTAATGCAAAATGGGTGATCGGGGGGGTGCAGCCATTGCACCACGTTAACGGCAGGGTTTTGGCAGCATTAAACAGCTCTGCAATCTAGGCTGTTTTGCACTACTGAAACCTTTGAATATATGTCACACCCATTATGTATGAGTGATCCCTGATTTCCATAGGCACAGTGGTATATTCTGTGTAGTTGTGCAGTTGGGTTAGCGTGGCACACCAGGGGCCTCTGAATGTGGCCTCCACCCTGATCACCAGCACTATTCATGGTTAGCGCAATGCTAACCCAGTGTGTGTTGCACTAACCTTTTGAATAGGAGGCAGTATAGCACAGTGGTTTAAGGCTCTGAGCTGCAAACCCAGAGACCTGAGTTTGAATCCCACAGCCCCCACTTGCATACTGTGTGACCCTGAGCAAGTCACTTTACTTCCTTGTGCTCCCAGGTCACACCTGTAAATAAGCTTTCAGCTTACTGTGTCTTTCCTGGTTAAAAAAAAAAATGGGGCCTCTATGTACACATTAGAGGCAAGGGGGGAGGGGGGATATGCTAGAAACCTTTAAATGCCAAAGGGGTCTTAATAAATTGGACAGCTGTGCACTATTCACAAGACGTGAGGGCAAGGTTACAAGAGGTCATGGATGGAAATTGGTGAGAAGCTTCAGGAGGGATGTAAGGAATTCTTTCTCTACAGAAAGAGTGGCGTAGAAGAGGAAAGCATTGCCAGAAGGGTCAGCATGGAGTCCATTGCCGGCTTCAAACACAGGTGGGATAGGGACAGGGGAATAGTCCAAACCAGAAGAGGGAGGGTGGGTAGCTGAGGGAAGAGGATGAGTGCACTAGGAAGGGGGAGGTTGAAATAAAGTCAGTGCCAGCCCATTGGTAGGCTAGTTCTGGTACAGCATTGGGCTGGGTATGGATGTAGGCAGGTACTGGGTGGATTGGGTGGGCCATTGAGCCTTTTTCTGCTGTCAACATGTAAGCAATAAGACATGATAGGGTGTGTGTTAGACACTTTAACACACTGCTAGGAGGCGTAGTGAGGCACAAGGCCATTGGCCGAGTGCATCCAGCCTCTCTAGTCAGGTGTTAGCAAGGTCCAACACACAGACCCCTGAGTGGCTTATTACTTATGAAATGGCATCTAAATTATAGATGCACATGAGTAAAAAAATACTTTAATAAGTAGTGAAAAACTTAAAAGTTTGTCTTAATTTTTAATAAAATAGTTCCTCCACCTACAGTTTTCCTTTTTTACTTAAAGACTTTTGAGCAGTTTAGGGTTCTGTATTTGTATTTTTTTTCGATTATGTAGTTGCCATTGTACCACCCCTCCACACACCACCAAACTAGTAGCGCTCCTAAGTTTGAAAAAATAAATTACGATTTGAGTTTGCAGAACAAACCTTTTTCTCCAGTGTGACAAGGGCTCCTGGTAGGCTAGTCAGCAGTTTCAGCCGAGGTCGAGCGCCGTCTGTCTCGCACTAGGGGCAACTGGCTGCCATTTGGCATCACCCAGCCAGGAATGGGGAAGGGGTCTCGCGCTGGTCTCTCACAGCTGCGACAGGTCCTGTGGATGCCATCTCTCAGCTGGGATCGAGGGGAAGGCTCAAGCACCATCGGTCTCATGCTCGGGTCTACCAGAAATTACACTGCAGTGCTGGGGACTCGGACTAGGGCTTCCTGCAAGGAGCTCTGTAACAAAGCACGTGTAACAGGGTTCCGTTGCTCTGCACCGAGCCAAAGTCTTTGGCAGGCTGCTGGATGAAATTGTGCTGGTACAGTCAGCGGGCAGGAGGTTTGGAAATCAGCAGCTTTTCAGCTGTACAGTCTGCAAGTAGGTCTGGCAGCACTACAGTGACCGGGCGGGTTCATTTGTGAGAAAAACAAGTGAAAATAAGATGGCAGCTTTCATTTTTTTAACATCATAATTTGGAACACTGGAAGAATGGGAAGATCAGTGCCCATCTGGCATAGACTGATCTTTTTTCTGTGGTGTTAGACATATTAGCACATACATTCTTAGGAACCAATCAGAATGCTTGATTGCTGCTAGTCATTTCATAAGTAAGGCTATACCTGAGGTTCAGTGGGGTAGCGGGAGACACATGCCATCCGCCCTCACTGAGTGCTATTTAACTGCACATGACCCAAACATCCTTCGGACACTCATTTCAGTGGCTGCTGGCTTCCTGCCTGCCTTCACCATCCATCTCGTACCTTCAGCGCATGACTGCAGCTCAGCTGTCTTGCATCTTGCCTCCTTCTCCTTTGTTCTCCTGTCCTTCCTTTGGCTGCAGCTCTTTGCCACTTCCACAGCTCCCACCACTCACTCTTGTGGCCCCACCCCCCACTCCAGCTCCATTTGGGGTGGCCTGATGCCCTTCTGCTGGTTATAGTTTAGGTCTGTGCTGTGTGTTTCTCCTGATGGCTCCTGGTGTTGGCTGGGTTTTGCTTTTTTTTGGTAGCAAGTCCTTGTTCTGGGGGTTCCCTTGGCATCTGGTGTTCTTTCCTTGTCGGCAGTGGCAGCCTCATTGTGTTGCATCCACTGTCACCAGTATGCCGCTCTGTCCTATCCTGCATGCCCTTCTCCTTTTCCAGCTGCTTCTTGGCATCTCGGCACCTGTTCTTGGCATTCACCTTCTTGCTACCTATTGTGGGAGAGCCGTTCTACCTGCTTGGCTGGGCCTTTCTTGCTGCTGCTGCCTAGTTTCTCTGGTGGCTGCTTTTCGTGCCTTCTACTGGCTGTTTTTGGCCCCCCCCCCACCGCTACTGCTCAGTTGGTGCTTGCTGAGGTTAGCTCTCCTTCCTGCTTCCTGCCTCCCAGAATCCAGGAATCCCCTGGCTATGGTTCTGGCCATGCTCCACTTCCTGTGTTTTTTTAGGGGTCTTCATTGGACTGTTCCATTTTTTTAGCTCAGTCTGGTACACTGCAGACACCCCCAAGATTTTTCTATTCTTTTGTCTATGGCTTGATACTGCTTCTCACCACCACTGTTGATCTGTGGCCATGCTTCACTCTGGTCCTCCTGTCTGGTTTGTGCTCTGCTACTCCTCAATTCCCACCAGCCTGTGCAGGTGGCTGTCGCTGCCTCTCTTCAGGGCTCCCGTTTACCCTTCCATTCTCTTACTCTATCTACCATTCCTACTCAGCCTACTGCTTTTAGACAAATGCCTCAATAATCAACAAAAACAGGCATACTCCCCAACAACATTCAGGCATACGCCCTCCAACAACTGGTCACATGCCCACTCTCTGCCCCACAAGGGCTCAGTATGCTTTTGGCCTCTATGGTTTCATACCGCAACTAATCAAGCCCCTGATGGGAGCATCGTCTTACTTCCATGAACCTCATCATAGACGAGAGTATTAGGACTGCCAAGCCTGAAGCAGCTGCTTCAAGTCTTCTTCTTTTCCTTGGAGTATTCAAACCATATCCTTCTTTGGCGTAGCAGCAGCTATGCTCCCAGAGGATAGCTTTTGGCTCTTCTGCAGGTGGAAGTCCTTCAGGTCAGAAGGAGCTCACTTGTTACTTAGTTTGCAGCAGCATGTCTCAGGGCAGACTTTATGATTTTCCTGTGTGTGTGTGTGTGTAATTTTTTATTTTTTTTTTGATTGGCTTCATGTCAGCCATTCATCGGTCACCTGCACGCTTTACCCCACACCCTTCACCATGGGACAAACCCTACCCCTGAGCACCCTGGCTTATCCTCCCAAGGGGCAGGGCCATTGAAGGGGAGGGACATTCCACACAATGGGAGCAAGTACGTAGTACAGGAGCAGGAGCCCGGGTGACAGTGCAAGGTCCACTACATGGGGGGATGTCATCCTGCAGAGGTGGAACCTCTGATTTGTCACAGTTTTTGTCCCCAAGAGGCATGTCATGCAATGATCTGAAAGAGACACGCTAAACATCTGACATGCCTCCCAACTAGAACAGGCGCTGGCAACTGTATTCTCCCCAGCCTCCACCAGGGGTTAATAAAGTGTCAGTCACACACACCCTCCCCGTGGAGGAGGAGTGCAGTCTGTAGAATGCTCAATCCTCCCCCCCCCACAGCCGACCTTCTGACATCCCAACTCCAACTCCAGATTTGATCCCGAGGAGTCAACATCGCAGGCAGAAATCCAACCCCTGCACCAGCTGGCCAACGTGTGTAATTGTTTATGTTCCTCTGTTCTCCGGACAGCCTCCATCTACTTGGCTGCCCCAGCTCCATCACCCTGGCACCCCCCCAGGACTTATCTTCACTTCCCCATGTGCCCCAGAGCATTCCCCCTCTGACAGGGGCAGCAGGGTCCACCTGTTCCCTGATGCTGACCGATGTGGTTGTGGGAGGCAGTTCCTGGGTAGCCAGGTGCAGGGCCTGTGAGCCAGCCAGTGTCATCTAGTCAGTCAGAGACTTTCATGCCTTTTTCTCACATTGCCACCCAGGATGATGGGAGTGAGGGTGCTCAAGCATGCATGGAAGTACACACAGAGCGGCCCCAGCTGACATCCTCCACCCACAAGCTGCTCCAACTGCACTGCTACCTATGGTGGCAGTATAGCAGCAGAGTGCGCTGCCCTCCCTCCCCAAAGGAGGAGAGCATTCCATGGGATGTTTGATCCTCCTGCCCCCAGCTGGCCTCGATGACCCAAGCTCGTTTTCGAACATGGGCCAAGCGGTAGCTCTACCACTGCGTTGACAGTCTGCTAGATATGTCACAGGATTGCTCACTGGTGCAGCTGGTCAGGAAACCTACAAGACAGGCTGCCATTCTCAATGTGGTACTCACCAACTCAGAAATGATAGGTGAAGTGTGGGTTGTTGAACCACTGGGATCTAGTGACCATAATATCACATGGTTTGAACTAGCCATGGGTATCAGTATTCCCTCATCAAAAGCTGAAGTTCTGGGCATCAGACAAGCAGACTTTAACCAGATGAGGGAATTAGTCAAGGGTAAGTTGGTTGGTGTGGACAAAATGGGGGGGGGAGTTGAGGAGAGGTGAGGAGAAACGTAAAGGGACTGTTCTCGAAGAAACTAAATCATGCCGGAGAACAGTTACCATGGGTAACAGGTACAAGACACCAATCTGGTTCTCCAAGATGGTCAGGGAGGCAGTGAGGGTCAACATATTGCAGAGGGGGTCAATGAAGGGTAAAAAGCAGTCTTCAGCTACAGCAGGGAAAAAAGGAAGATGAGAGGAGAACTGTGAGGCTGGCAGAGGGGCAGGGTGACAGAGGAAGACGAGCAGAAAGCAGCCATTTTAAACAACTACTTCTACTCATTATTCACAGTGTAGCACAGTGGGCCTTTGTGAAAAAGTGGCATAAATGCCACTGAAAAGGGGTTCTCAGAAATAGGGCAGGTGGTAATTACAGGAGAAAGGGTTAGAAAAGGGCTTGCAGACCTGAAAATAGGTAAGGCCCATGGCAGGATGGGATGCACCCAAGGGTGCTCAGGGAATTAACATCGGAAAGGGCTAAACCCCTAGCACGTTTATTCAGTAGCTCACTACAGTCAGGTGTGGTTCCAAAAGATTGGAGATTAGTGGACATGGTTCTGTTTCAGAAGGGAGTGGGACAGAGAGGAACTGGGAAATTACAGGCCTGACAGTCTTACCTCTACTATGGGTAACTGATGGAGACACTAGTCAAAGAGGACCCAGTGGACTACCTGGAGAGAAATGAGCTCTAGAACAGCAAGCAGCATGGATTCAAAGCAGGGAGGTCTTCTAACACCAACCTGATAGTATTCTTTGACTGGGTACTACAGACTATGGATACAGGACATGCAGTAGATTTCCTTCACTTCAGCTTCAGCAAGGCATTCTGCTCTGTGCCACACAAAAGGCTGCTGAAGAAGTTAGAAGATCTGTGAGCAGCGAAGGATCTAGTTAGGTGGCTTGGAAGTTGGGTTGGGGGAGACAACAGAGGGTGGTGGTAAACAATGTCACATTGATGGAGAACTGGCGCATCGGAGCAGCAGTAGTGCTACCGCTCATGATGCCAGCAACCTGGGTTTGGGAATGAGCTTGGATTGCTGGGGACTGGCCGGAGGAAGGAGAACTGAGTGTCCCACAGGGCACTCTCCTCGTCTGGGGAGGGAGGGTTTTGTTCTCTGCTGTGATACTGCCACCTGGGTGACCACAGGTGGCAGTGCAGCCAGAGGCGGATGTTGGGGGGGGGGGATGTTGCAGACGCCAGCATGAAGATGCATGCACAGTGTGCACACATATGCCTTGATGTCCTGCATGCAGTCTCACCTGGGACAACAACAAGGGAAAAAATACTGTAACCCCATCACCTCCATGATAAAGACGGCCCCTGTATATCTGGGTCCCCCACCTCACTAGCATGAGCCCCACCTGATGTAACAAGATGTCTGGGGGAGGACCCCCTGACACCAGTAGCATCATTTTACCAGAATCATAGGGTCATAGGGGTTACAAAGCTCCACAGTGACTTCATTTTACATAAATTAAAGCTAGGGAAGTAAAATCTACATTGGGCATCATTCAGTCAAACTGTGTTCCCTAATTAAAAAAAAAAGTCAAACTGCGCCCTTTTTTTAAGAGACAGATCATCACCAGACCGCTCCAGAACCATAAAAATGCCAAACGATGAAAGACAGCCCCAAAAGTCTAAATATAACACAAACCCCCTCCACGTGCGCGATGTGTGAAGGGGTTCCTGGCTATAGGAAACACATCTTCGCATTATTTAAATATTAATTTTATTCGCTATTCTGTGTCAGGGATCAACTGTTTGCGAGTAGGATGACTAGGTGAACTGTGTCAGCTTTGTGGTGGAAGTGAAAGAAAAAATCCCTTTTTTGTTGGTAAAACAGTGTGAGTGCAGTTACGAGGCCTGCAAGATCATTAGGACCCCCTCTACACATCACAGACATACAAGACTCTGTCTACCACATTCAACCTCCAAGGCTGTCTCCGACCGCCCAACATTCTGCCAGCTCCAAAGCATTCCAGGGATCTGACCGCAAAGAAAACCCTGCTTTAGCTTTTTTTTTCACCCAGAAAATGTGGTTCAAGTGATAGTACAAGCTGTCAGGTCACTTAGGAGCCATCTAAGCATCATACTTGCTAAAAGAGTATTTCCCTGTGTTAATAAGCATTCATTGGCTGCAGTAGTGTAATTTCTCCAGAATCATAGGGGTTGCAAAGATCTCCACTCACTTCATTTTTCATAAATTAATTCTAGTGAAGCAGGGGTTGCAGTGGGCATCATAGGGGTTGCAAAGAAATCATAGGGGTCTCGACTGCAACCCCTGGCTACCCCTAAATGATGCCCCTGTCTGACACTGCCTGGGGGCAAGCCAAGGTTCCATGGAGGTAAAGTGGCCATGACTGGGAGGTAGGAGTCAGTGGGAGGTGCCTGGTGCTCCAGAGAGGTGGAGGGTTCGTAAGTAGGGGACATAAAACAATAAGTCATGAAAAAAATAAAAAATTGGTGGAGGGAAGGTCATGAATGGTGTGCCATAGTGGTCAGTCCTTGGACCAGTCCTTTCCAATATGTTCATCAGCGACATAGAAGAAGGAATACAAGGCCAGATGTGTCTCTTGGCTGATGACACTAATAAGCTCCGTGGCAGGGTAGACAGCGAGGTGGGAGTAAAGGAGTTGCAAAGAGACCTGCAACATTTGGAGAAGTGGCCCAAGGTTTGGCAATTGAAATTCAATGCCAAAAAGTGCAAGGTAATACACATAAGGAATAAGAACCCCAGGAAGCAATACTGGATGGTATGGAGTAAACTGGGTGCTGATTTAGAGAAAATGGACCAGGCAGTCATCAGAAGTGACTTCCTAAAACAAACTAGCTAACCCAACAAGGCCTACAGCAAGGCAACCAGAGTGTTGGGGTGTATTAGAAGGGGTTTCAATAGCAGGAGGAAAGAGGTAATAATACTTTTCTGTAGATCACTGGTGAGACCCCCCTCTGGAATACTGTGTACAGTTCTGGAGTCCCCATCCAAGGAATGATAGAGACAGGCTGGAGACAGGGCCGGGTAGGGTAACAAAAGTGATACAGGGCCAGCAGGGCAGATCCTATGAGGATCGGCTTAGTGTACTGAACATGCACCCGCTGGAGGCAGGACGGTAAACGGGGGGGGACATGACAGAGACCTTCAAGTTCCTGAAAGGAATAAACAAGGCAAACTGTGAGGCACTATTCTGCAGGAATGGTGGGTCAAAAACAAGGGGGAATGAGTGGAAGCTGCTGATGGGAGGAGATTCAGGAGAGATGTGAGAAATTTTTACTTGACGGAGAGAGTGTGGCGGAGCCTTGGAAATAGCCTACCAGCTGAAGTGGTGGGCACAAAACCCATCAATGGGATAAAGTACCCTTAGAACAGAATAAGCAGCTTATTAGATACTCAGGGGGGGTAGCAGTAAGGCAGGCAGCAAGAGGGGGAGGCGAGAGGGTGAAAACCCTGTCTATACAATAGGTAACAGGTTAGAATAGGATAAATCAGGACAGACCGTATGGACGAACAATCTTTTTCTGCTAACATTGTCTATGCTTCTGTGTAGTTCCTTGGGAAGAAAGAGCATGAAAGGCCCACAGAGACTTCCTATCCAATCACATTAATAACAGTATATACCAACCTACCTACAGCTCTCAGCAACCTGTCCTATGCAGCTGCACAAGCACCATATTACATAGTACAAGCATGCATCCCAACAGTCCAAACAACCATTTATAGCAGGTACACCATACTTACTTTTATTGAATTTTCTTGACCTATTGGCCCACTGAGACTAGAAGTGCTTTTTTCAGGGGCAACCCGGGGGGGCAGGGTACAGATGGTAACCAACTGAAATTGAACCAGATTAAGCTATTGGTTATATTTTTAGTGAATGGGGGAAATTTGGCCAGGACACCGGGGAAAAGTCCCCTACTGTTTTCGAAAAGTGCCATGGGATCTTTACCGTCCACCTGAACAACCACCAGAACAAGCAGACAGGACCTCTGTTTAATGTCTCATCCGAAAGACAGCACCTCAGGAGTGCAGCACCCCCCTCACGATGCACTACAGTGTCAGTAGTGGGATTTTATCCCAAGTGCCTCGGTGGGGCTAGAACCCACAACCTTTTTATCTTTCAGCCTCAGAGGTGAGTGTGCAACCTGCTGAGCCACTGGCACTGTTACATTAGTGCATGATACATTAGTGGCCCACTAAAGCAGTGAACGTATGTTTGCACTGTGCTGCTCCATGAGCTAGTAAACAATGTGAACACAAGCATGCACATTCCCACAGAGCTCTGAGCCTCTTCTCTAAGATATGAAGATGTGGCAGCTGCATACCTCTCAGACTTTTGTCACTGGAAATGAGGGCCACTGACCCTCATAACGAGGGATACCTCTTCAAACATGGAGTTACAAGCTCAGAGCACAGCGGAACCATTGTGTTTACTTGTAAAAAAAGTTTATTTTAGATTAAGCTCTTGAATGTTATGAATGTTTGTTTTAAAGTCTGAATTTACAGCCACTGTCTGTGTGGACAGCACTTTTTCCACAAGGGGCAGAGCAATTTGGAGGGGTAAAATGAGAGAAGTCCCTTGCAATCAGTATGTGTGCCGCAAAGTTTGCCTATTTTCCTCGCATTGTAAGGAGCAAGGGGGATGAAAGGTTAAGAGAGGTATACCACAGAATGTGCTTAGCTATGTGCTTTTAGAAACATTACACCACCAATATATCCAGTGTCTCCTACTGGTCTCTGGTGGGATTTTCACATATCCTCACTGGAGAGGGAGCAGGACCTGTTCTTTAATACACTGAGAGGAGGAAGGGCAAGCATGCACAATGTATGTCAGTTTCCTCAATTCTACTAGTTGTGTCCTTTGGTTGAACCCAGGTGAGATCTGGATTAGAGTAAAAGCAATTCATAGAAAAAAAAAGAGCTAGCTTAGACACATTCCACACGCCTGCTGCATCTGCAAAGTCATGTTGGCAGGGGTAGGATATAAGGATATGTGTAATTACAGGGAAGGGAACGGAAAGTAGTCTGGTTACTGCAAGGGACTACAAGATTCTTTGACCTTGGGTAAAATCACTCTACCTCCCCTGTGCTTTACTTCTTGCAGTCATAAAACTTAGTAGAAGCAGGAGCCACCCCATCTCCACCCCCCCCTCGCTGATGGGAGACTGCCACTAAGTTCGGTGGCATAAATTTATAAATTCCAAATAAAAAAAATAAAGTAATTCGACCAGTTTCAAAATATGTACGCAATACAAATAGCACAAAAATGAATACATAATGTCTACATCTCTCTCTCAGCCCCCCTTTCAGCCCTGACCCCACCCTAAAGTTCTCTCCTCATTTAAAGTACAAGGTTGTGAGGAAACTAACAAGGCGTGGGGGTGGAGGGTATTTAACTGGCTCCAGCTGTGGGTCACGGGTGAGGAAACACGGCAGCCCCTAGCTGTCTCCCAGCAAAACACACTACCTGTGTGTTCCAAGGCATATATGTATTTTTTTGGTGCCCTAGCCACAAATTGACACAACCAAGGCCATTCATGAAAAAAAAGAAGAAAAAAAGAGAATTTAATTTATTTTAATAACAGTGTAGGGGGGGTAACCATCTTTTTTTGTGATTTTCTTTTATGTAGAGGGGAAAACAGTAAATATGCAAATAGACTTAGAGGAGACAACCTTCTTTGGCTAAAGCAGCCGCCCACATGGACAGACTGGACCACAGCAGAAAGCTTCCCTGTGTTCATTGCTAAACATATCTTTCGCTCCCTCTATCTATGCGGCTAAATAACAAGCCTTTATTTTACTGAGAATGCTGTCCTCAGTATTTTTGTTTTGATTTGTTTTTATACTTATTTTCACAAATGCTGATGGTGCACAATGCGGGAATTGGCCCAGGGTGCCCGTAACATGCCACAGCTGGCACGGGCTGGATTAGGTGACGGGTCCCTCTTGGCAGCAGCTCGCATGGAGGACACTGGAACACCGGCAGTCGGAAAGGCCACAGATGGCACCATCAAATGGCAGCTGTGCTATGATATGACAGCCAAGACCTGGTGGATGGTAAGTTTGGCTGGTTGAAGCCGTAATTACTTTGCCGTTTTCATGTCGAAGGTGTCCCAGGAATAGTGATGCTATTTTGGAGAAAGGGAAGCCGTTTTGCTACTGAGGTCATGTCATGGGCTCTGTTGATTTTTTAGCTATGCTGTGTTACACAAAATGCGTTTGTTTGTATTTCTAGAATGGCAGTCAAGGGTGAAGCATTGACTCCTGTTCCATTTATATTCATTTTGTTTGTTTTTTCCTCTTTCTTTTACATGAATTTAGTGAAAGTTAACAGACTGATGGCTCTGTAGGAAGAAATCCTCTTCTAGTCCACAGAACATGTATAGTGCATGGAGCAGACGTCCCCACTCTGCCGTAGCAGTGCACCTTGGCAGAAAGCTAGAGGGACTACCCCTCGTTGTGCTGGAGGGTTATTCAATCTCTGTGTTCATTTGTTCCATAATGTTTGGCAAGGACTGATAGCGCCATACCAAATAGCATGCAAAGAGTGGGTTCATTTTTAGACGCTATTGTCCACTGGGAGCTGAGCCGAGATCAGCAAACTCATTTCATTTGTGATATGAGACAAGAATTCAATCCAAGATGTTTGGGGGGAGGCCTAAGGGGCAAGTAAACTTATTTGCTGTGCCTTTTAGCCCTCCCCCAGTCTCCAGTCTAGTACATTATAAAAACAAACGTACGTTTCATGAAAGGGAGTTTATCTGTTAAATTCAAATCTGCGGTTAGCGTTGACATATCAGAGGGAATATTTATACAGTGGAGAAGCCAGGGAGGGAGTTACCATACACTGACCCAAACTTAATCTTTTCCACTTGTTTGCTGTTTACTGTAAAATATATTCTGTTTTTGTGTGTGTATATATATATATATATATATATATATATGTTCAAGCTCCAGGCAATTCATTAAAACATCTCATTCAATTTAAGTTTCCCTGCAGGAATTAGAAATGTTTTGCTTCAGGATTGGAAAGGTAGTCTGCCAGCCAGGGCTCTGGATTAAACATAGAGAAAAACAACCTTCACTCAGACTCAGCCAGTCTGCAGCCCTGATTGGAGGGTTGACGATGATTTTTCTTTTTTTGTCATGTGCACTGGTATTATGGCTCTTCATGTCAGCTTTTCCAGTTCCTCCAAAATGTTGCTCTGTTTGCTACTGCTCTTGGTTTCTGGGGATCCAGCCACCCCACCACTCCTACCTGCCCCTCCGGTTTCTCATACACATAGACACATACTCTCCCACATGACTGTCTGTCACAACTTGGGGTACTAAACCAAGGTCCCTTCTGCCTGGCAGAGGCAGACTTGAAAATATCCCATGGTACTATCTAAAAAGAGCAACGACGGACAACCCTGGTAGATCGGCCAGCATTCTGTCTCTCAGTCAACAACATCATAAGTTAATGTGAACTAGAAAAAGAACTTGCATTTATATAGTGCTTTTTGTACACATTGTATCCCAAAGCACTTTACAAGTAATGAGAGAGACTGGTAGTGTAGCGACTGTACAAGTGTAGTGGCAGCGAATCCATTAACAAACTTATACAGCCATGGGCAACTACCTGAACTGGTTTTACTGGGAACGGGAATGTTGGCCAGGACATCAGAAAATCTTTAAAAATTAACCTAAAAAGGATATCAACAAAGATGTGAGACATTTTATGGCTATGATGCCATGAGCGGTTAAATGTTAAAAATAATTGCAAGCACAAACGTTTACTGGATAGATGCCTTCCTATGAAAGACAGTTTATGAATGCTGGATACAATCAAACACCTTTTTTTAATGTTCTTTTATTCATGATTTTTGAGACTTTCCTACATATTGATGAAATGTTCCATTATTTCCCCAAACGCCATATGAAGTATTCATTTTTGGTAAATTTGATAAAGAGTGGGAGGAGGGGCATAAAAACACTCTCGACAGTTCTGACGTCCTGCTTTAAGTGGTTTATATGGCAAATGAGAGGCCAATTTATATTACAACAGAAGAAGGTAAAATACAAGGGCTGCTGGGTAGAGTGACCTTGGAGTTCACAACTGTAAATACTTTTGAATGCTCACATTTACTGAGACTAAAGCTGGCCAACCTGTGGAAAGGTGTATCATGGGTCACACGGGGGAACTTTGATTTGTAAGTTATAATATTTGTTTTGGTAATTTCTTTTGTGCAATTTCTGTCTACATGTTGGATTTTATTTTGCCTTTTTTCAATAAACATTTCCCTACTCTAACCGAAGTGATTGAACGCCTAAACGACCTGAGTATACCTGCATGTACTGTATGTGGGATATACTGGTAGTTTATCTCTGTGGTCATGGGGAATCAACTGGCTACCTGCCCCTTGGAGTGATTTATGAGCCCTTAAAAATGATGCCCACTAAAAGCATTAATTTGGCTACCAGATTTTGAAAGCTAGTGGCCAAACTGACCACCAGCTCATAAACTGATTTGTCCCAACCTGAACTAGGGGTAAGAGATTTCCATAAACACAAGAGGTTAGATGAAAGATATGCCCCCCCCCCCCCACACACACACAACATTGTACAAAACAACTAGAAACCCAAACTCATTTGTTTTTTGAAGGCTATATTAATGAACCTTTTGGGCATTGTTGGCTAAGGAATAGAAGAACCCTCAAGTCTCCAAAACTGATGCTGAATCTTTAGTGCTGGGTCTTTTTCATTGAGGATAGGGGAAGATACCACAAAAGCCCCTTGGGGCAGTCTTGCAGCGCTGACATTTATTATTTGGCAAATATGCTGCCAGCTAGGAGGTGAAGCAACATTTCATGCCCGAGACAGAATTAGCTATAATTGTTTTGGATTCTCTATGTAATATCCGACAGAATTAAAACCAATCTGTCCCATACCAGCTATTCCAATTTTTTTGGCAGAATATTTGGGGGGCATCAGCATTAGAACATGATTGATTTTGCTCTCTGTTTCATACTGCATGCCCACTCCTTTATATTTGTTGCAAAGGAGCCGGGCATCACAGAGCTGACAGCAGACTTAAGTTACATTAAAAATACATTTATTAAAAAACAGATAAAAATAGCAGCATTTTCTCCCCATAAAGCCAACATTTCACGTCATACTCGACTCTTTTTCATGGCCTTGAAAAAGCGTTGAGTTTGACGTGAAACTTTGACTTTATGGGGAGAAAATACTGCTATTTTTATCTGCTTTTTAATAAATGTATTTTTAACATAACTTATCTTAAGTCTGCTGTCAGCACTGTGATGCCCGTCTCTTTTGCAACAATTGTACTTTTACTATGTCTGGGCTCCAGTATGGTGTTTAAGTTGACGCCTGTTGGTGTGGTCTACTCCTTTACCTACCTAGTGTATTGTTTCTCCTATTTTTCCTTTGATTACATATCTTTTGTTTGGTTTGCTTTAGCATGAGATTTATTTGAAATAGCATATATTTTGGATTTTTGTATTAGTTTTTTTTTGCAATAAAAACTTCCCCGCTCTTGGGAAAACTGCCTAGGGTTCATTAACTACCACCTAGACACACAAAGACAGAACCAGAGAGGCGCAGAAGGGACCTCAGTTTAATGTCTCATCTAAAGGATGGCACACCCCAGAAGTACAGCACCCCTCAGTACAACACTGGAGAGCCAGCATCTGGGGTATAAAATCCCAGAGTCAGATGACTAGAACCCACAACCTTCCAACCCCAAGGTCGATGTAATGCACACTAGAAAAGGAACCAAAGGGTGCAATATGAAATGGGGGTGGGGGTGGTGCTGGATAGCAGCACAAAAGAAAAGGAGTTAGGGGTAATGATATCGCAGAACAAAAAAATGACTGCACACTGCAACAGGGCGGTGGGCAAGGCAAACAGAATACTGGGATGCATAGGGAAAGGATAAGCATTAGGGGCCAGGAGGAGATCCTCTTACTGTGAAGGTCACTGGTGCGATTGCACTTGGAATACTGCACAAGGCACTAGAGTCCACACATGAGGAAAGATGCAACAGGGTAGAGACAGTACAGTGCAGGGCAACTGTTCTGTAGTGCAACTATCACTGTGCAGGACAACAGGACTAGGGGGCATGCATGATGCTTGGGGGGAGTTCAGGAGTGATGTGAGGAAATATTTTTTTTCACTGAAAGGGTAGTCGACGCCTGGAATAGATTGTCAGTAGAAGTGGTGGAGGTCAAAATGGTAGGGGGGCTTCTAGCATGCATGAGACAGACATAGGGGTATATTAGATAGGATGCAGGAGGGGGAATGTCGACAGAGACCAGATAGGGTTTGTGGAGACAGAATAGGGAGGGAATATCTGGGCAAACTACGTGGGCTAATCAGTCCTTTTCTGCTCTCAAATTCTTTTTTTTTTGTTTATTTATTCAGCCTACCTCCTCGGCTGGGGTGTTCCTATGGTTCCCCAAGTCTTGTTCACTGGCAGCTCCCACGTTAGAAGCCATGCCCAAGCTACTACCTCCTTCCTTCTCCCTCTCCCTCTCTCAGGTCACATCGTGGACCCCCTTCGCAGAAGACCAAGGTGTCAGGGCCAGAGGGAGCTCCTGAAGCATCCGGTGCAGTGCCGCAGGCAGACCCTTATTACTGCCAGAGGATTCAGCCATTTTTTTTGTGTCCTGAGTTCCCCCCATGGTTCAGCATGCAATGACACCAAGGACGCAGCGGCACGTGCTCCCACGTGCCGCACATCAAACGTCTGCCTGCGCTGACCCCACCACTGCACCGTGAGTTGCGTTACCCCCTAGTCACCGCCAGGAGCCAGCACCTGTGTGGGAGTCCCTCCCCACCCTCCCCGGAGAAGGACAGCAGTCTCAGGGACACTCAATCCTCCCCCCCCGGCCAACCCCCAATGAACCAAGTCCACTCCTGAACCCGGGTCACCGGTGTAGTGCAAGGTGTGGCGTCCAGCACCTCAACCCTCAGCATCACCGGGCTAGCATGCTTACAAATGTTGTGTTTCTATGTAACTAAAGCTGTGTTTACATGGGTGCTCAGCTTACCATGCTCTTGCGCTGTACTGGTCTCCTAACATTGTATATCGCTGATAATTCAGTTCACAAGGCCCCTCTCAGTGCAAGTGGAGGACCCACTGGTGAGGGGCTGTGACTCGGGGAGGGCAGGGGGACTCTCCTGTGACATTGACAGTGACACACACTGACCTTCATTCAGTTGCAGCAGTGACTGCCAGCCCCAACAGGCCTTGTTAGGTCGTAGTGAGTGATGCAGCCAGTCTACATGGCTGCTTAAGCTGCTCACTCCGTGCTCACTCCAATCAGCATTCTTAACTTAGGAGAGGATCTGAGAGTGCCATAATTATCAACTTACTGCAATGTGGTAAGTGTCTACACAGAGCCTTTGTACCAGAGCAACACAAGTGCTCAGGTTACTCCAGTGCAAATGCAACTGTGTAAATGAGTTTTAAGATGATCCATAGCCTTGGGGAAATGACGTACGACGAGAGACTGCAGATCCCTAAACACGTACACCCTTGAAAAGAGGAGGGAAGAGGTGACATGACTGAGACAAGTACCTGAACAGGATAAATAGTGTGGATGTCAAGGAACTCTTCTCCTTGAGTTCAAATACATGGATGAGGGGGAATTCACCAAAGCTGGCGGGGGGGATTCAATACAGACGTCCGTAAGCAGTTCTTCATGAAGAGGGCAGTGGACAAGTGGAATAAGTTGCCAGAGGAAGTGGTACAGGTCACATCCATGAGCAGCTTCATGCAGGGATGGGACAAGCATGTGGGATTAGTTAGAAAAAGGGGGGCAGTAACTGAAAGGGAAGGATTGCCACCAGGGCAAGGAAGAATAGCTAGGTAGGATGGGCAGTCCGGATGGTCCAAGAGCCTTTTTCCTGCCTTCAGCATCTATGTATCTATGATGTGCCTTATTAAGCAATAATACATGACAAAGTGTGATATATAAGCAATAATACATGACAGGGTGTGGTATATAAGCAATAATACATGACGATGTGGTATATAAGGAATAATGCACGACAGGGTGTGATATATAAGTAATATTACATGTCAAGGTGTGATATATAAGCAATAATACATAACAGAGTGTGGTATGTCATGGGATGCACTTATGCTTTGAGTGCATTGTGAGGACTGGGCCAAAGCCAAGTGCCTTCAAACACCCAAAAGATGACTAGATTTATTTTTTGTACTTTTTCCTTCGTGATCAGGAAAGGCACACTGTGTTATGACATCTCTTGCATTCTGGGAGGTTGGTTACAAGAACCTGTTTTATTGACATGTGGAATACAGGCCAGAACCCCAGGGAAAATTCCCTATTCTTCGATTACAGCTATGGGATCTTTAACTTTCACCTAGAAAGCCACCAAAAATGAGCAAAGACAAAAGAAAGTTTGCAGCACTTGCTCCCAGGTGGTGCCTCGTCCACACAAAATAATTGGAACCAAAGGGAAGGATCAGCATATAAGGTGTAAGGCAGCAATTTCAAAAGTTTATTGTACAAAGTAACAGCTGACATTGCAAAAAAACAGCAATGATCCCATGGTGAAAACCAGCCATGCACAATGAACACACCCCTATGTATCAGTGTAAAGACACGCCTTCCTCAGGGGACTGGGTGTTCAAACCCTGGCTCTTCATTAAATCTGACTTGCACATGAATATTCAATGACTTCTCATGCATAATCATTTCACATTCACAAAAATCGTTTAAAAGCAGAAATGCAGGTGAAAGTGCGAATAGCGTAGAGCAAGGTTAAACCACAGATTTTACAAATGAAGGGGGCAGACAACTGTATCGAACACTCAATCCCCAGAGGAAGGCATGTTTTTACGCTAATCGTTAGGGGCGTGTTCGTTTATCCATGGCTGATTTCTTTGCACTTTCAGCAGTTATTTTGCTCAATAAACTTTTGAAATTGCTGCTTTACACCTGGAATGCTTGTCATTCCCTTTGTTTCCACCAAAAATGGGCAGAAGGGACCTTAGTTTAAGGCCTCGTCCAAAGGATAGCCCCTCAGCAGTGCAGCACAGGCCTAGTGCCACACTACAGTGTCAGTATTGGGTATTAGCCTGGTGTGGGACTAGAACCCATGATTTTCCAGTCTTTCTACCATAGAGGTGAGCGTACAGCCTACATAGTCACTGATGCTGCCACACTCCCATGATATGCACCACATCCCAGGAGTGTGTGATTGTTATTATAGAATGGGGTTGTGCTGACAATAAGCATACAAATAGACAAGAAGCTAAAAAGGAGTCCTGAACCATGGGACTATATTAGGGCTATACACCTAGATCATGTGATCAGAGTCCACTAATCACAGTACAGGATTTTTCCACCTCATTTTATAGTAAGCACTGATGCAGTTGCCCATGGCTACATGATGGTATTCAGGTTTTGCATAATGGCTGCCCCATTCGCCTGCACACAGTCACTGCACTATCAGTGTTGTATCTACGCTGTCCTGATTAGGGATGGGCAGTACCAGAAAAGGAGTCCGTAGAACCTGGCCGATTCCAAAACTGATAACCAAAAAGTAACTCCACTTCAAAAAAAACAGATTGAGCAGTTGTTCTGTTTATTTTTCTTTGCAATAATGCTTTCCCCCCAGGAGCAGCACAAATGGGCTATCAGCCCTGTCCTATCTACCCCTACTGGTGTCCATCTCCCCCAGGACCAACTGACCTGAAGTTCCCCCCACGGACTCCCCCTGTGATGGGGCCAGGTGCGGGAGGACCATCTTCCCCCCTCCCCCGGTGACGATATCCAGAAGTGGAGTCAGTGTCCCAGGTGGTGGCAGGGATGAGAGGCAGGCAGGCAGGGCTTCTCGAAGCCCATACTGCTTTTTCCTTTGTTTCTTCCTCAGGTGTCTCGCCATGGTGTGGACATCAGGACGTGCCATGAAGAGGCGCACATGTCCTGCGTCAGACCTATAGGTACTTATCTTGTGAAATAAGACCCCTGCTTTCATGAGCCTTAGAAGTCACAGAAGTAGGAAAAACAAGAGCAACCGTTGGCCATCGAAAACAAGTAGATGAAATGTAAGTTAAGTCTGAAACTGATCTTGTCAACAGCGCAAGGTTGATTATTCAAGTGTTCTTTTTCAGTTAAAAGGAATACTTTTTGAATTATTAATGAAACTATGCTGTTGTGAGTCCTAAAATCAAATCCTGATTTTGCCACTTGAGCACCTGTTTTCATTACCCGCCAACCCACATTTGTCGTAGTGTGCATGAAAAAGTGCTTCACTGTGACACAAACTGGAGTTTTCCTGCAAGCTGTGCAAAAATGAAGGAACACACCCCATCTTGCATAAAAAGTGCCCTTTGGCAAATCTGTGGCCACCAGGTAACAAACCCACTACAGCCCCCGCCCCCCTTTAGACTCCCAACAATGGGTGCTGAATCCAGGTATCAGGCTATCACTATGAAAAAATAAACCTGGAACAGCCTCCCAGTGGAAGTGGTGAGTGGCAAAAACTGTAAGGGGATTCCAAAATACATGGGATAGGCATAAGGGAACCTTGGTGGCTCAAGAAGGGAGGGTTAAGTCGGAGATCAAGTAGGGCCTGCGGTACTACAGTAGGTAGGGAAAATGGACAGACTAGGTGGGCAAAGTGGTCCTTATCTGCTGTCAAATTCTATGTTTCTACATTTTATGTAAACAGTAACCCTCCCCAACTACTAGCATCCATACCAACCCTCCCCCCCCAGCACCCAGCTTGTAAAAAGGAACCGAGCATTGGGTGACTGGCACAACCCTTCGTCCACCTCAAGCAACCACCATTAACTAAAGAGAAAAATCACAGCAAGCAAACAAAAAACAAGTACTTGTGGTAGTTGCCCATGCGTTTGTACTTAGTTTTTGAGCGTTCCATTTAATTTTGTTCATAACTTGCCTCACGTGGCTATTTCAAGCCAAAAGTTTTATGTTGTGTAAGTCACCACACTCTCTCACAACTACCTAAGTGGCACCATGTAAATCTGACCTGAAATGTGTTTTTGGTCCTATCCTAGGTTGACATGGATTCTAGTAGAGGTTAACAGTGGTCAATCATTAGTTAATGATGGCCCAGTCAGAGGCTGACCATGGCTGAATCAAAGATCACCACTGGGTCAGTCATAGGTTGACAGTGGTCCAATTATAGGTTGGCCACGGTACTAATCATAGGTTGTCCATGGTCCATGGATAGGCTGCCCTGGTTCATGGTTCTATCATGCTGTCTTTGCTGCAGGCAGATTCGTAGTACTGATGTACACGGATACACATGCCCAGACACATTAAGTTCTACAGCCACTGAATGCATCATTACTTTTGTAATACTTAAAGAAGAACTGTGTTGAAACGGGAAGTCATTTTTGCTAGTAGAAGCATTTTTTTTAAATACTGGTTCCATTTCTGTTATTGTTCCAACTTTTCTGGACCATTAGTAAGGAACCTCATTTAGTGTTTCTGATTTACACTCTGGTGTTCAGTACCATTTTAGAACTGTATGATGTAGTTAATGTCCCTCTTGGCCACAGAGAAAACAAATTCTGGCCAGAGCCAGTATGGCTGCAGTCAAGATTGTCGGTGGATGCATGGTTGCCCACACTGCCTTTGTTCGGTTGATATGTTCAATGCATATATTACTATGTGACTTCTATCTACAAGTGTTCTCTTAGTGTACATATTTACAAATGTATCTTATTCTATTGTATGTAATGCCTTTATTTTAATTTTTGTAATATTATTCTGTGTTTGATCATGTACCTGTCCAGGTCCATCTTGTGAATGAGTTTACTCAAATGTGTTTCACCTGGTAAACTAAAGATTTTTGATTTGATTTGATTTGGAATAAGGCACTGTCTGCTGTGTCCAATACGGCCACCAGAGTTCTCTGCACATGCGTGACAACTCGTTCATGTGCACTGGGCTGCAGCAGCCATCTTGGACATGGTGGATTGTGCTGCCGTGCCGCCGAAGTTCAGTGCACATGTGCGAGTCTTTGTGCATGCTCAGAGAACTCTGGCAGCCATCTTGAACATGGCGGCCAGTGCCGTGTTCCACCAGCACACAAAATAGTGCAGTGAACATGCAGTGACTACCATTCACCTCCACTATTTACAAGTCCATCCGGCATCCGGTAAGCTCCTTTTACTCTACTGTACTCGCAAGACATCTGCAGAACTACCCCACTGCAGCCATAAAAAAAGAGTTATTTCATAGAATATGGATTGTAATGACAAGCAAAGAGCTGAGCAAGGGACATAAAGTATGTCATACAGTTCTAAAATGGTACTTACCAGCAGTGCATAGATCAGAAACACCAGCTAGGATAACTAAACAGCTTGTGGAGATGGAAGAGTAACAGGAAAGGCATCAGTATTTAAAAATCAGCTGCTTCAGGGGAAGATGATGCTCACGTTGCCCATTCCTCTACAGCACTACAGCTCTCCCTCCTCCTCGAGGTTGGGCAATTAACTCTCCTTCTAATACGTCACCTCCTGCAATTACCGTTGTTGCCATTTTTTATTGTTGCCAATTTTTTATGCACTGCTAAGCATTCTCTGCACTTTGTTATCTTTACATGCTGTTTCTTTCATATTTATTCTAATTGTTGTATTATATTGTACCTTTTGTTTGATCAGATGTTTTGATACCTTGTATTTCTGCTGCTTGTCCCACCTTCCCTTCCCCCGTGTCACACCTGAAAACGAGTCTTGGCTCAGTGTGCCTCTCCCAGTTACCAATTTTCAAATAAATAAATAAAAGTTCAGTGCAGTTCTCCTTTAAATTAGAGCTAGGCAGAGAGAGGAATATTTACATCCAGTCATATCCAGCAGACACTGGCAAATATCCATTGAATATCTGCACCTAGTCTGCATCCTATTTAGAGGAGCTGTGGTGAAATTCTTTTCCAAAAGCAGAACTCTGCAGATCTTTCATTTCCATAGCTGCTGAAATTTTCTGCTGAATTTTCATTTTCTGCAATGAAAAATTTCTCTAGGTCCTGTAGGTTTTTCCGAATGATTTGTTAAAAAAGTACATGTATAAAACAATGTCTACAGGAAAAAATTCTACAGATCAGATGGAAAAACACAATCACATAAATGTAACTGTGTAAAAAGTGTGATTGCACAATAGTCCCCTGCAAAATCAGTGCTCTATACAGTGACCAGGACCTTATTTTGGCTAATGAGAAAACATTCAGATTGCCTTAGGGGGTGACTCACATTTTTTTTATGTCCCCCAAATTTGACATAACAGAACATTTTTCCATAACTTAAGGGCTAGGACTCAATCACAGAAATGTCTGCCTGCAGTTTAGGGACATAGCCTCCCCCCCCCCCCATTCAAATGGTTAGCATGGTGCTAACTGGGTTAACGCCACACTAACTGTGACTAAGGTCAATGCTCAGAGTGGAGCCATATTGAGAGACCCCAGAGCACTGCACTAACCCAACAGCACATCTAAGCTAAATATACAACTGCGCCCATACAAATGAGAACCTGTCTGCACTGCGCCCAGGGTAAAAGCATTATTGAAAAGAGAAAAAAAAAAACATCTGCTCAATCCATTTTTTAAGGGGAGGCTCTGAATATGCAGACCATAGACTTTACAAAAGTTATCTGCTGGTTCGGAGGGTGAGTTTGGGGGGGGAGGGTGTTAAAGGATGCAGCTGTGGGGCCTTGTTGGAGGGATAGTTGTATGTTTGGCAAGGTCTGGGATGCAGAGAATTTGTAGGAGCCACTGACCTCCGAAGGTCACGTGATGCAGGTCCACCAGTCCGGCAGTAGGAGAAAGGGATCACAGCCTTTCACAAGGGATAGAGATACAAGCGACCCCCGAGTTAACAACTCCAAGTGTGAAGACTATGAGAACAGAGGATGACATCAATAGGGGCATGCACTGGAAAGTCCATAGGTCTGCAGGGGACTCTGCTCAAGTAACATCAGCTTCCTGGGTGGGTTCAGGACATGTGGGGGAAAAGAGGGAGCAGTCAGTGAAGTAAGACAAATTCATTGCTCTCTGATTCAGCAGTGTAAAGTAGTGTTTCTTCTGAATCCCTACAGAATCCTTATCTGGAGAGAGACCTAATTGTTGTCCATGTAGGGCATTTTAAATCAACTAATTTTGCTGCATCTACACAAACCCATAGCTGATGTAGGGGTTTGCACTGTCAGTCAGGACAGCATACACATAGAGAATACTGATTGGGCAATCATGTACAACCAGCCTGTGATGCCACAGAGAGGTTCTGATTACATCAAATCTCAGAAGTGACGCTCGAGAGGTCCAATGTAATCAGAAGCCTAAGGAGGCAGCTCAGGCTAGTTGAGCATGTGGTTGTTCAACCAGTATTTTTTTATATCGTACAGTTTTTGGTTTTTGTTTAAAAGTAGTTTCACAGCACTCCCTCAGCAGGCAGGTAGTTTTGGTTCAGAACTTACTGTTATGCGTGCAGCAACACTGTGAAAAACACCAGCTGCCTCAAGGATTTCTGATCAAATGGAACCTTGTTATCCCACAGATGGGTACAGCCACATTCCATGACCTTTGAACTGTGGTACAACAAGGTTTCAGCTGGCATGGACATTCGTGCAGAACAAACCCTCACTGTATACTATATAGTCTTTTCTCACTGAAGTTAGCTAAATCCCTATGCGGGTTAGGGTTACAGCTGTGTAGTAGGGCTTAAACAGTAAACAGCACTAAGACACTAAACCACATCACAAAGAAATATGAACATAGAATACTGCTGGGGGGAGTGTAAGGGCTGTGGGACCGTCATATCCCAGAGAGTGCTCTCAATACATGGCCAGTGTCTCAACTGTAGGAGGGTTCAAATGTTGGAAGCTGAGCTCAGTGCTGCAAGGATGGAAATCCGCTACTTGAGAGACAGGTCCAGTGAACGGTGAAGGAGACCACAGGCTATACTACCACAGAGAGCCCAGCAGCCCAACAGTAAAAGACTGTAGCTGGAAAGGAGGGAAGGGCAAAAGCAGATGTGGAGCCAGTGGTGCAATCTTTGCCTACCTCTAACAAGTATCTACCTTTGTTGAAGGAGGTCCTCCTGGAATTCGACTAGAATGGTGTAGAGACTAGTTCCTCAAGGAGGGGGACTCCATTTATTGGGGATGAGCCAGGGGAATGGTGGGGGCCATAAAGGCGGAAAGAGAAAGGCCATGGTACTGGAAAAGTCCATCTTTAGGAGTACAAGTTTTATAGTGAGTTCATACTTGATATTGAGGGTGAGGTCCACTGTTTCCTTGGAGCAATAGGGGATATTTTCTGGAAGAAAGTTTTGGATCTCACTGGGAAGGAAAGAGGGAAACTAGATCTGACAGTGAACATACGGACAAATGATCTGGCCAGGAGAAGTGTAGAGGAAGTAAAGAAGAGCTTCTGCACCCTAGGTAGTATTCTAAGGCACAGAGTAGGGGTGGTGACATTCTCTGAGGTCCTACCCCAGTTATGGTACAATCGCAGGGAGCAATACAAAACAGACCAGTTCACTACATAGCTAAAGTGCTAGTGTAGGGAAGGGTTTCCCATTCTTAGGAGATTGGGTCCACACTTGGTGGGGATGGAGGCTGTTTAACAGGGGTGACCTGCACCCTAACCAAAGTGCTGGGGCAAAGCCTAGGTTCTTACAAGAGCCATTAAAGCCTTTATGATGGAGGAGGCAGCAGAGCTGAAGATAGACATGCCCACACAACTGTGGTGGGGGGGCACAAGTACTATAGCAGATAGAATGGGCAGTTCAGGCAGATGGGGAATGGAGGGACAGTTACACTGGAACCAATTGGAGAGAGGGAAGCAGAAGTATTAATGGAGCAGGATAGTGGTAGAGAGAAAGGGGCAGTGGGGGCAGCAAAGATATTCAGGGTCAGGGAGAAGCACAGGGGGAACAGTAGCAGAGGAGATCAGGGACAGAGAATTGGGGGGAACCAGCCAGTACAGAGGAAGCAGAAGATAAGGGGGGTGATATGTGCTAATGCCAGGAGTCTGGGGAGCAAGACCTGTGACCTTCAAGCAATAATGACTGAGGCACAACTGGACATGGTGGTTGTAACTGAAATATGTGCAACATAGCACCATGGGTGGCAGTTATGGTAGCAGGGTATATGATGTTCTTGATGGATAGGGTAAAGGGGGGGTGAGATGGTACTAAAGGTTAGGGATGGAATCAAAGCCTAAGAAATGGAGTAAGTAGGGAGGGGTATGGGGCATGAAGCAATTTGGCTGCAGGTTACAGAAGGAGGGAGGGTGATTAGGGTCAAGGTGGTATACAGGCCCCTGGCACAGAAGGAAGACACCAACAGAAACATGTGAGAATAGATCGGGGGGGGGGCGGGTGGTAGAACTAGTGAGGTGCTGATATTGGAGGACTTCAGCATGCCAGGCACAGACTGAAGTATCCTGATAGCAGGAATTGCAAGGAGTCAGATCCTGGTAGATGAACTGCAGAAGGCATTTCTAATCTAGAAGGTTGTGCAACCAAGTAGGGAAGGGACCATACTGGATCTGGTCCTGACAAACATGAAGAGTGTATGGAAGGTCAAGTTGGGTGAACGAAGGAGTCCAAGCAATCATAGGACTGTGTGGGTTAGACTGAGATCACGCTACAAGCAGAGTGGGTGCACTCCAGAACTACAGTCCTAGGCTTCATGAGGGCAGAGTTCATGAGGATGAGAAAAGTGCTAGGGGAAAAATTGCAGGGTGTAAAAGCAGCAGTCGAAATGTCCAGAAAATGGCACTTGATAGAGGAGAGCGTACCAAAAGCAACAAGATAGATCTGCACATAGATGGTGGAGAAGAGCAAGAAGGAGAGAAACCATTGTGGAAACCACTGTGGTTTTTCAAAGGTGTGGAACAGACACCAAAGAGTGAAAAGAACAGCTTTCATCACAAGGCAGGTAGAAGAGGACGGGGGCAATATCAAGAAAGGTTTAGGGTGCAAAACAAAACTTTGAGACAGGCAAAAGTGGATACGGTGAGATTAGCGGAGGGGGTTAAGGAAGGGGATAAAGCCTTCTTTCGATACGTATACTACGACAGCAATGCAAAACTTGGGATGGGGTAGCCAGACTCAGGAAAGGGAAGGGGTGGGAGGAGGATGAGAAAGGGAAGGTAGACTTAGTGAACAAATATTTCTGTTCAATGTTCCTAGTGGAAGATAAAGGCTCACTGCTGGGACATATCATTAATGTAAGTATGGGGTCATTAGTGAGTGCCAGTGAATCCATCACGGGACAGAAGAGCTTGCATGCACTAAAAGTGGATAAACCAATGTCCCAAATGCTATGCCATCGAGACTGGTAGATCTCTTTAACTGCTCTTTTTTAGTAACAGGGGAGGTGCCAGGATTGGGGGACAGCAGACGTGGTCCCTTTGCACAAAAGAGCAGGTGAAACAAGGTAATCAATTACAGACTGGTCAGTCTCCTGTCTGTGGTGGGGAAACTATTGGAATCTATAACAAAGCAGAGGCTGGTAGGGTTCCTGGAGGCAAATGGACTACAGGACACCAGGCAGCACGGGTTCACCAGTGGGAGGTCATGTCAAACAAAGCTGATTGAACAAATCGATTGGATGACAAAGGCTGCAGATAGGGGTCAGGCAGGGGATGTCCTGTACTTAGACTTCAGCAATATCTTTAACTCTGCCTCGCATGGATATTTGGTTAAGAAACTGGGAGATCTGGAGATGGGAGATAAAAGAATTGCTTCGGGGGTTTGAAGAAGACTCGCGAGAGTCAAAGCGCTGGGGCAGTCTGAGTAGCAGTAAGCTGTTAATTGTTGGTGGCCAATGGACTGCTTGCAATTAAAGCACTTGAAAATTTTGAATTTGCTTGTGCCCTGTGTGGCTACATGAGTGCAGCACCAAACCTCTTGCTTGTGTCTTATTACGGGTTCATTGTGGGAGCACATTGTAGTGTTGTTTGTTTGACTCTGAGACTGGTTACTCTAGCACTCCCCTTTCTGTCTTGGTGCAGTCTTTCTTTAATATTTTTGCCATTTAGATTTACTCTGTTCTTGCTATGTTTCCTGCCCTGAAGTCACAATCGTCTTCTTGAGACAACAGACTCATTTCTATGGGAGCAGGATGTGATATCCCTAGTAGAGGATCATGACTTCAAAGTAAGGAAAGCAGCAGAAACAGATGATGTCTAAGGCTCCTGTCCACACTGGCATGGGGTTTTGAAAATGTTTTAGAAAATGTTTTCATTTCTGTGCTTGAGCATTGTTGTCAGAGTATCCAGACTGCGCGCCAGACACTGTGCTTGCCCAAGTGAATTCCCCAGGCGATCAAGGGCAGTACCACAAAGGATTGTGGTGCCGCAAAGCATGTCAGGGATACCCACTACCATGCACAATAACAGATTCCAGTGAAAACGAAGGCATTGGAATCGGGAGCTCATTACGAGTTCCAGAATGCCTGCAAGTTTTTCTCCCCCTTGTACTGTCACAAGAAAAGGAGCCAAGCATGTGTTAACACATTGCTTTAAGCCGTGTTTCAACATGGATGGCATCCACACTGTTGTTAACATGGTTTAAGGGAACCATGTTGGGTTAAAATCGTGCAAACGACTTTTTCCGAGCAAAATTTTATCATGGTTTTGTAACACAGATTGTAGCCAGTTTAACTGTGCTACAATGTGAAAGCAAACCTTTTAAACCATTTTAACTCTGTTACATCAATTTAAAAGTCCTAGTGTAGAGGGGCAATGAGCATGTTTTACAGCACACATCTTTTAATAATAAGTAATGGAACCTCCTGAAATTCAATTTTTTTGAGAGGTCTTGATGTCTGAGTGCTGATAATGCCAGCTGTCAGTGGTCTGCAAGAAAATGAAAAAAACATTTTAAAGTAACTTTTTTTTTTTTGGTTTGCAGTGCTTTGTTTTAGCCAAAATGGTATGAACTTTTGAAAGTTTTGCATTGCACACAGTTAAATTCAAACTTGAAAAAATGTTTGAACGGGTTGGAATTTGTTCAGCGACTGTTCATAACAAGAGCAGGGCAGAATTTGGGGTGGAATGGCATTTCTGCACCCAAAATGCTTTGGGGGAATTTTCTTATAACTTGGCAAAATTCCCCAAAAACATGTCTATGTAAACCATGGAACAATAGTTTGCAAATTATGTAATCTGCAGCATATTATTCCACACTTTGAGGCAAATAAATACACAGTTTGCTTAAACATGTAAACCTCAAATTGTTAATCGACAGTTTTTAAATAAACAGTCCAGTTTCAGAAGTTTTTGAATTCCACTTCTTTTTGTCCATAAAAATGTTTATCTTCCATTGGTAGACTAGGCAGCTAATCAGCCCTGTCCCTGTGCACTGTGACATCCCATGCTTCTCTCTTGCTGGGAATTGAATTCCCCCATGGATCACCTCCCCGCAGTAGGTGCAGGGGGCAGGGCTCCCCCCAGGAGTACACACACACACACACACACATATGTCTAGAGTTTGCTCCAGACCGGAGCAGCAGGGTGAGCTGCAGAGACACAGGCAAGGCTTCACTAAGGCCAGTCCTGAGTTTTTCTGCTGTTTGAATCCTTCTCCATGCTGTGGTGCCAGACGTGCGCATGGAGGCGTGTGCATCCTGCGCTGCTGCAGCCCTTCCATTCATGCCACTTAAACCTGCACTATTACTGAGCCTCCACCTGGTGGCAGTCGTGGGTCAAGATAGCTGGCCATCCCTCCTTAGAAACATAGAAGTTGACAGCAGATAAGGACCGCAAGGCCCATCCAGTCTGCCCATTATTTCTACTTTATGAATGTGCCATAGGCCTTTACTCTGTCAATGGCCTATGTATTCATACCCATCTGTATTGCTCCCTTATGCCTATCCCATGCATGTTTGAAGCCCTACACTGTATTCATATCAACCATTTCCTGAAGTAGGCCATTCCATGCATCCACCACCTTTTCTGTGAAAAAGAACTTCCTCACACTGCCCCTTAATCGGCCTCCCTCTAATCTCATGCTGTGTCCTCTTGTCCTGCTATTTTTCTTACATTGAAACATGTTAGACTCTTTCATCTTGTTAATGCCCTTAAAATGTTTGAATGTTTCGATCATATCAACTCTCTCCCTCCTTTGCTCTAGGGTATACGTATTGAGCTCCATTAATCTGTCCTCATATGTTTTCTGATGCAGTCCCTGCACCATTTTGGTTGCCCTTTTCTGGACTGCTACCATTTTGCTAATGTCCTTATGCAGGTGTGGCCTCCAGTACTGCACGCAGTACACCAGATGGGGTCTAACCAGTGTCTTGTAAAGAGGGATTATTACCTCCCTCTCCTGCTTTTGTGATCTGCTTGGATGATTTCAGGTCATCTCTGATGATGATGCCCAAGTCTCTTTCTTCCCTTGTGATTGCCAGCAACTCTCCTCCCAACCTATAGGTGACTTCAGGGTTTCTCTTCACTATGTGCATGATCTTGCACTTCTTTGTGTTAAACCCCAGTTGCTACTTTTCCGACCATTTTGCCAGTTCATCCAGATCTCTTCACATTCTGCCCACCCCATCTGGATCATCTACTCTGTTGCAAATCTTGGTGTCATCTGCAAATAGGCAAACCTTTCCCTTCAGTCCATCTGCAATGTCATTGACGAAGTTATTGAAGAGGACTGGCCCCAGGACTGATCCCGGAGGTACCCCACTTATGACTTGTATATCTTCTGACCGTATACCGTTTACCACCACTCTCTGTTTTCTGCCTGCCAACCAGTTTGCCACCCAGTTGACCAATCTCTAACCCACCCTGAGCCTACCCAGCTTATTAATCAATCTTCTATGTAGAACAGTATCGAAAGCTTTGCTGAAGTCAAGGTAGATGACATCAACTGCACCCCCTTGGTCCACCACTATGGTTACCCAGTCAAAGAAATCTATGAGATTAGTTTGACAGGACCTTCCTGTTGTAAACCCATGCTCTCTTGGATCCTGTGCTCCTATGGATTCCAGGTGTTGCACTATCCTTTCCTTAAGGAGTGCCTCCATAATCTTGCTCACTACTGAGGTAAGACTGACTGGTCTGTAGTTCCCTGCTGCCACTCTTGTGGAGCGGGATCACATGAGCCATTCTCTAGTCTTCTGGGACCTCTCCTGTGCTCAGAGACTCACTAAACAGTTCTGCTAATGGCTCTGCTAGTGCCATCCTTCGCTCCTTTAGTACCCTGGGATGTATGCCATCAGATCTCATTGCCTTGTCCACCCTGAGCTTAGTGAGCTGTTGTAGGACTCTTTCTTTTGTGAAGGGTCTTGTGAGAGGAAAGCAGTCCCTGAGACCCTCGATCCTCTCCCATCCCGCTGACACCCTGCAACCTGTGCTCGTTACTTAACATGGATCATTGGCATGGCAGAAGATAAGGTGTGCAAAGCCTTAACCCGCTACACCACCAGGCTGGTTTAATTTCCGCTTCTGCTGGAACTCTGTGGAATTAGGCAGAATTTCTGAAATTCTACAGAATTCTGACAGAAGACGAATCTGAAAATTCCACATTCATCTGTTCATAACTCTAATTAATAATGCACAGTACACATCTTCATGTTAAAACTGGTTTGGCTGCCAGCCCAGTGGCACAGAGGGCAGAGGTGCCTAGCATCTCACCTCTCCCATGCTGGCAACTCATTTTCAGAAGTGAGCTCAGGCTGCCAGGAGTTGATGGAGGGCTGGGAGATGATTGAGCAGCTGCTAGGAAGCTCTCCTGTCTCTCCTGGATTGGGGAGGTGAGTCCGCTCAGCCCTTGACTGCCACTAGGTGGAGGCTTGATGGTAGTGTCAGGTTGAGGGAAGGGCTGGCGCTAGGCTGGGTGGGAGGATCGGGGTCGTTCGGGCCTCAGGGTGTAAGTGTGCCTCCATCCACATGTGCAGCCATGTTACTGTGACCTTGGGGATAAGAGAAAAATGGAGGAAAACCCCCCTCTGTGACTCGATGAAGACTGAACCCTTGCGTTCCTCACACTGGTGGCCATGCATGTACTACAGTCCTGTGGCAGTGGATGACAGGTGGCAAGGTAAATCCTGGAGGAGCCAGTTGACGATGGCTTGAGAGGTCAATCAGAAAGGGGATGCCATGGGAGAGGAGATAAAGACTATATAGAGAAAAAAAAGAAAAAAACACGGTTTGGCTATTTCAGATCAGCCAAGCTTAATTCAGTTCTCGATCTCTGATGCCCAAAGTTGTATTTCTGTTCAAGAAGGATGCCCCCTACCAATGTTCAAAGTTTTAATTCTTTCTAATTTGCACATTTAACAAACGGGTGTGCAGGACTGCATCTACAACAAAGAAACCCATACAACCTGGCCAGTTCTTAAATTCTGAACCAAAACTTACCTTATTGTAAAACAAAACAGTTCTGTAGGTTTGAAATGCAAATGAGGGATTAAAGTGGGATTATCATATAGCTAATATGGTCACACTCTAAGTGTCAGTTTCAATGTAACTGCGGGGTAGTGATCATTAATTACATGCAACAGTGGTAATTATACTGTAGTCTAGCATAGATAAAGGCTAAAAATTCATCCATGCTCTCCTGTCATTCCTACCTAGATTTACTCAAACCCTTCAGAGCTCCCAATGCTCCCAGAACCCCCCCCCCCAACCTCCCTCTTGTTTCTATTTTCCTCCTTGTAATCATCCCATTGGTTCTGAACCCTGAGATAGTACTAGCATTAATCACATTACCGGGTAATCACATCCACAACTATGCGATTTTGTCCCACATACATAGGGATGGGAGAACTGGTTTGGAGAAGTTCAGAACCTGGATCATTTTCTGTAAAAGAACCTATCAGATTTATTTTTCGGTTTTTGATAAGGTTCTGAAAATATATGAAATTGAGCAGGTCTTTAGCAAGAAGGTTGGCAAGAGTGGAGGTGAAAAGACCCACAAAGAAGGCCAGAGGTGGAGGAGGTTCCAGTGAGCCAGCACTGTATTAAGTGGCCCTACTCGTAGTGGTGTTACATAAGGGGTACTAGCCAGTTATATGACACTAAATTACATTTACCGTAGTGCCACTCCAAGTTGTTTCTAGATCCCTTTACTTCCTATGCAATAACTTGTGGCCGGAAAATGGGTTTGTACTTATAAAAAGGTTCTGAAAGTTCTGATAGGGCTCAGATAACTATCAAAACATTCCATGGCTCATCAAAACCTTTCAGAACCTTTTGTGGTTCTCCACTCCCTACAGCTGTTTGAAAAGATCCCCAGTTACTCATGAAAGGTTACTACAATTTAAAGCATTGTCATTAGTACTATATTTTGGTACACAACATATGCAAGACAGCATTTTTAGATTTAGATTTAATTTTATCAACCACACGTCTACAAACCCAGAGCATTTTACATTTCCAGCAGAACAGAAATACATACAATAAATATAAGACCACAAATAATAAATAATAATAATAATAATAATTTTATTTGTATAGCACCTTTCAATATATCAAGGTGCTGAACAATTTTAAAAACAGTTCAAAACACTACATAAAAACAGAACATGTACATAAAAATCAACATACCAACAAAATAGAATATTTATAATAAAATCCAAACATTAATAAATAACTTAATTATCTAAAAAAGCCATATTCCACAGATAAGTTTTCAGATCTGCAACTTGTAAGAAGGCAGTCAGAAACAGAGGGTCAATAAATACCCCCATCACCATCCAATAGCATAATGAGACGGGGCACGTGTAAAAAACATTGACAAGCTGTTTTCAGACATTTTACACTCTCTTCACAAACCACATATGAGTATCAACATAAAACAAGCATTTGTCAATGCCGAATGTTGTCGCGCTGGCATTGGCAGTGGCAGAGGTGGAGACGCATAGCACTGTAATTTTGTTAATGTGTCCCAAAAGGTGATTTTGCACAGCGAGTACGCCATTGTGTGGCAGAGCTGCAGAAACGTGTTTTGGGCAGGCTGTGGAAAATGGCAGCTGGACTGTTGATAATGAGGTGTGCACAAATGCCAGTGGTGAAAATGTGGCATGAAAATATTGCAGATTGACGAAGTTACATGGATGCGTGGAAACTGCACAATGCACGCTTACAACACAGTCATTGTATGGACGTTCAGCACCAAATTTTCAACGTAGGGATTTTAGGACCCCTGCTGATGAATAGTGTCACCATCATTTCCTCAAACTGTCCCGAAAGTGATTTCAAGACAGTGACTGTGGCACCAGCACCGGACGCATGATAAACACTTTTCAGCCAGCTGTACTGTTCATAAGGAGGTATGGAAATGCCAATGATGAACAGCTGGAGTGAAAGTATTACAAATTCACAAGTCACGAGCTGCAGCAGGTAAACTGCAGCACGCGCCAGTAAAACACTCATTTTATTGACCTTCATCCCCATATTTTCAACATAGGCATTTTAGGATATCTGCCAATGAACAGTGTCACTGCTATTTTCACATAACGCGTTCTAACGGGCTTTCACAGCTACTGCGCTATTGTGCGCTGAACTGCGAAAACAGATTTTGGTCAGGATGTGAAAATGACAGCTGTACTGTTCATTAGGAGGTGTAGAACAATGGCACTGTTGAAAATCTGGAGTTAAAATATTATAAGTTTGCGAACCTACGAGCGTGCGTGCAAACTGTGCAATGCACGCTCGTAACACAGTCATTTTATGGAGTATTGTCACCAAATTTTCAACACAGGCATTTTAGGACCTCTGCTAATGAACAGTGTCAGTGTGATTTTCCTAATGTGTCCCGAACATGGATTTCCCACAATGACCGTGCTTGTCTGCGCTGGAAGTGCGAAAACACATTTGGGCCAGGATGCGAAAAATGACAGCTATACTGTTCATAAGGAGGTGTGGGCAAATAGCAGTGTTGGCAATCTGGAGTGAAAATATTGCAAATGTGCGAAGGTACGAGCATACCTAGAAACTGCGCAACTCACGCTGGTAACACAGTCATTTTATGAACTTTTCTTACCAAATTTTCAACATAGACATTTTAGGACCTCTGCTAATGAACAGTGTCACTGTGATTTTCTTAATCTGTCCCAAACATTGATTTTGCACACCAACTGCGCCCTTGTGCGCTACATACGCAGAAACACATTTTGGGCGAGATGTGCAAAATTAAAGCTGTACTGCTCATAAGGAGGTGTGGTAAAATGGCATTGTTGAAATTCTAGACTGCAAATATTAAAAATTCATGCACTTATGAGCATGCATAGGAACTGTGCAACGCGTGCTCGTAAAACAGTAATTTTTAGGAATTTTTTCACCAAATTTACAACATAGGCTTTGAGGAGCCCTTTTATGAACACTGGCACTGTTGATTGTTAATCGCCCTAAAAAGGTGATTTTGTGCAGTGACTGTGAAATCACCCTTCGGGCCCAATTAATGCCATGGGAGTGACAGAATTATGAGGAGGGGTCCCAAAACCCCATGTTGAAAATTTGGTGCCAAAATTCCAAAAAATGCCTGAGATATGCAGCAAAGTTGAAAAAAACCCTATTTATTCCATTATACAGCTTATCGGCATTTCTCGTCTGTGGTCAGCTTTGAAGACTGCAGACATGTTCCCAGTCCACCAAAGATCGCCACACCGGACTCTGGAGGTAAGTATGGGGTGAGGGGTGGGGAGGCAGGTGCAGTGGTGGGCGGGTTGGGAGGGAGGTCTGGGAGACCACGAGGGACCATTTTTCTTTACAGGAAAAAAAGACAACGCAGGACGGTTTCCCATTTTACAGGGGCATTTGTATGCTGGGATGGACTCCTAGCATGTCAGTGGACTCTTTGGGCAGCTGTAGCCGACGGGATTGGGCACCCCTGGCCAGCACACAAGAAAACGGAGGGGACATCATGCCGATGGGGAGTGGCCTCCATTGGCAGACAACAAAAGTGGGTGCAGGGGTTGCATCTTGCCAATGGGGAGGGCCCCTTCAGGCAAAATAAACATTGCCACTGAAGCCGGTGGGGATTAGGGCCCCGTTGGTAAACAAAGACCGTTTGGGGGGGCACATGCTGCCGAGGGGGATTGGGCACCCCCTTGGCATGGGAGGCTGCATAATATTGTTTGTGAACATGGCAGCAAGCCACCTGCCATGTTCGCAAACAGTATTAGGCTAGCTAACGTTCCACCCTACAATGACTAGTCACTCCCTCATTGAAGCACAGTGACTGATGCTGCAATGATGAGGCAGCCCCCTGATTGCTGCGGTGAAAACATTACAACTTGGTGCACTTTTGGAGACCAGTGTCATCGGCACACTGTGCCTCCATTGGTCCACCAGTGCCAAGCCCCCAAATGCAGTGCCTCCCTTGGCTGTAACACTGCCGCGCCTCCACAACCCGCTTCTCTCCTAAGCTGTCACATCATGTTTCTTGCGCATGCGCACAAGCAAACATAAAAAATAGAATGTCCAGTAATCCCCATATTGGGTGAATTTTGAATAATAGAGTGCTACTGATACCAGTTGTGAATTTTTTTATGGCAATCAGAAAATCACTTGAAATAAATCAAAACAGAAAAGCCATGTTATTCAGTACAACACACAAGCTAGCTCAAGCCGAACCTAACCAGCTGTATTGATTATCAGAACCATCGGTGTCAGTCTTGAAAATGTTCAGTCATTCAAATAATTAGGTATCAAATATCTTGGATACAGATCTTCCATTTGAACTCCATAATGATCTTACATTTAAGAAAACCAGACCAAAACTAGATTTTTTGATATAAAAATAAAAAATGTGCTAACAGAGGAAAAGCAAATCACAGTCAATAAACACGTTTTGCTTCCTGCACTGGATTGTGGAAATCACTTAGTTTACAAAACTCCCCAAATTACTTTTTTGAAAAATATAGAACTACTGTATATAATATTTCCTGTTTTGCTTTAAATATACTAACTAGAACCCACCACTGCAAACTTTACAGTGTATTAATTATCCTCCATCTGAGGGAAGAATTATATTTAACCCTTAGGCTGCCAACAGAATTAGAACATATAGGAATTCTGGTCTGATATATCAGTCTATGGCCCTGCAAGGGTTAATATGTATAAAGCGATATGCAGCACTTAATCATAACTTACCCCCTTTTAATCTCAAAAATGACATCAGTGGCCACACATTATTTTAAATGCCAGTTTCAGTGTAACTGCAGGATAGGTAATCATTAATTACATGAAGCAGGGTAATTACACTGTAGTTGCATGTTTGTTGCATGTAACTACTTTGCAACTGCAATGCAGTTACAGTGTAGTTACAATCTAACTACAGTGTAGTCAAGTAAACAAAGTGTTACTGAAAATGCATGCCTCATGAAGCAAATTCAAGGAGAAACCAAAAGAAACTAAGATTAGTGAAAGGTGTTTCACACATTATAGTTGACACCAATTTAACAACCTACCACAAAGCACAAAGGTAGATTACCCCATGTCTTGCTTTAAAAACAAATTGAGAACAGTTCTGGCTGACTTGTTATTGTGTGCATATTTTGTATGAAATTGCAAATGATGAACCTTGCAACACTACCTCTTGTATGGGATTGTAAACTAATGAACTGTTCAATATATTATCTTAATTTTACGTTTTTGTTATGAAGTGTTCATTTATGTGTGAGGAGTGGCAGAAATGGGTTTTAACCCCATCCACTGCCCTTTAAAACAAGTAAAATACAATAAAAAATATAATTCTAGGGAATAAATTATGGAATATTGGTAAACATATATAGACACTGGCACACAGAAGTAAGCAACAATGTATACACTACAAGGGACACAAGAAAAACACGTACAGAAAAATCACTATAAGATGAAAAGATTTAAAGCAGCAGTGCAACGAAAGAAGTTATTCCAAAAAGCTAATTTTCTCCTATGGTTATGAAAAATATTGGCAGAACTGTTGATTTGGGGTTTCTGGATGCTTCCTATGCTGTGTAACGTACATTTTCATTTGTGTCTTGACTCTTACCCTCCTATGATCCGCAGCATTATTTCTATGCAAAAATGAGGCAGACATCTTTTTTTCTTGAGAAATAATTATTTTAAAACTTTCATAAAATTCTTAAATGATAATGAAAATAGAAAATCTTACCACCAAAATAAACTGGACGACATCTGCCATCAATTAGGAAGAAAAAAAGATGCGGTTAAATTTTAACCCATTTTCATTGCACTACTGCTTTAATAAACAGCAGAGCATGAACAGATTCAATAAATACCAGATCATAAGGTATGAACAGATTCAATAAATACCAGAGAATATAATATGAACAGATTCAATAAATACTTAAGCATATGGCATGAACATACTGTTATTCAATAAATACTGGAGCATAGAGCATGGACAGATTCAATACATACAGAAGCATATACAGTAGCATGAGCAGATTCAAATGAAGTGTATTCAGCAGGCATACAATTTATTTTTTATTTATTTATGGAGATTTTCAGAGAGTACCTTTGAGCACAAGTACTTGTTTACGAAGGTTCCATGTCAGTGTCAAGAGTCACAAAGAACAATGCAAATAGAAATAAGCAATTTCGGGGGAAAGTAGTCAAAGCAGAGCCAACTAAGTGAATCCAGAGGAATGTAACCAATGCAAAACACAGTACATACAAGGCTAGCTCAATACATTCCAAAATGATATAATCTGCCAAATTACTGAGTTAACACAGTCACAAAATAAATTTGTTAACAACAGAGCTGAATAGCAAATGAATGTTAGTGTGACCACCAAGAAAGGTTCAGATTTGGAAAACTAACAGTTACATTTAAATTGAGCTGCTAGGGCTGATCACAAAGATCTCTTGAACTGGTCAAGCCTGGGGAGATTTAGCATGGTTTCAGGCAATTCGTTTAACCAATTAACAGCCCTTGCAGCAAATTAATGCTTGTCTAGTTGAGTTCTAGGGAAAGTCAGTTCAAGTACATTCCTAGTCATCTCCTGGTATTGTATTGGTTGGCAACAGGGTGCAAGCAGTTTGTTAGAGCAGAGGGGGAGGTGGGAGGCCCTATAGTGACTTTCTGGCTAACAGACAGGCCTGGGACTTTATTCTGCTGGTAAGGGAAGCCAATTTGTTAGGGTGTATAGGGTGCAGCTGTGGGTACGCTTGTCTGCCCCTAGCAAGAAGTGACAGGCTTTATTTCAGATCAGCTTTATCCTGTTTAGCACTGTCTCACAGGCAGCTGCACAGAGAGGAAAGCCCTGAAAGAGAGGCAGTGAAAGTAATAATTTTATTTGTTTGAGTACCATATATATGCATACCACACTCTTGTAAATAAAAAATGTAATTATCTGTGCAGCACCAGGTCGTGCATTAGAGAAAGGGTAAAGGGGAGAGGGCTCTCCAGCTGCCTATTACGGACCAGCAGTGGGTGAGCTGGCCCACCAACATTTATATGGTTACTTCCTCGCATGTCTGGAGGGAGAATGCCTGGAAAACTATCCTTCAATTCTTTATGGCACCCACTAGGCAGGTTAAGTTCCAGATCACACAGGAGGAATATTGTTGGTGTGGATGCAGTGTGGTCAGTCCAGTCATGGACATATCTTGTGGTCTTGCCCCACTCTTCAGCCCTTTTGATTTCAATCAGCTATTCTCTAGCTATAGCATGGAACACCCTACAAAAATCCCTAAAACTGTCCAATATCATTCCATTTGCATCCTTTAAACAGCATTGTACAGTCTTCTTCAAAGAGAAATGCAATTGCTACCACTAGAGCTAGCATTGTCATCTCACAAATCTCCCTTCCAGACCATATATGGCATATTCCTTCCAGACAGACACCCCATCTTATGGCACCCAGTAATACCTTCACCATCCTAGTATTACATTATGTTGAGTGTCTGCCATGCCCCCCACTGGGATATGTATATACTGTACATACTGTAAATATTAGCTTAACTTTCCTGTAACTCTTTTTTATCATGTGAATTTACTGTACATCACTGTGTTTATAAACGTTATTTTCCCCTGTATGTATAACTGTCTTATATAAGTGTATGATGTATCTGTTGTGTATCAACTATTGAACCTTGACCTTATCAGGTCCATCTTGTAAATGAGCCTTGCTCAATGATGTTCGCCTGAATAAATCAAGATTTGATGATGATGATGATGATTTGGATTTAGAACAAGAACTAAGGGAATTTCTAGGGGAGGATCTGGAGCTCACCAGCCACTCTGTGTTGTTGCTAGATGTCCCGGATGGCTACTAGACCCCAGACCATAGGAAACTGTTTAATATCTCCATGGTTATGGCTAAAAAGGTTATTAGCAGGCTGTGGCTAACTCCATCTGTCCTCACCCTAGCTTTCTGGAGAGAACAAATGACCTACATCTATAACATGAAGAAGCTTACTGCACAGTTTAATATTGTCTATCCTATTTTCTAATTAAGGTGTTGTAGATGAGTGATGCATATTTCAATTAAGAGCCCACAGTTTGTTCCATAAACATCTGTACACCTCTAGATGAATGATCCAGAAGCAAATGGTTTGATACCTTTTACTGGACCAACATAATGTAACAAAAGAAAACAGTACCTAAGCTTTTGGACCAACCAAGTCCTTCCTCAGAAGCTTATGCCAGTTGATTGGAAAAATCACATTCTAATAACACCCAGAACATACATTAAAAAATCCAGAAATAATTCTCATTGGTTTAAAATACTTTTTTTTTTAAATATAACTGAGGTTTAAATGGAAGGAACTAGTTTATGCCATCTAGCTGCTGTGAATTATTCCAAGGTCAAATGTCAACAGAGGCAGATAAGAGGAATCCTCCAAGAGGCCAGACAGTTTCACTATCTTACACCGTGAATGAGTGAGCGTGTTATGTGAATACACTCTTAAAGTAAATGTTGAAGGTTCCCCAGATGCCTTTTACACATAGTATGCCAATGCCAGACATGCTTCGGATGTTGAAGCTGCAATTTGTTTTGTAATCAAAATCTGTCATAGTAATTTTTTTAATTTTTTATTAGCATTTTGTCCTCCAGTTTTCTGTGTGTGGCCACACACCCAGAATGATGTCGTACCAGGGAGCTGTCAATGTTTTACATACAGCAACAAGGAATTCTGGGTAATTTATAACATTGATTTAAATATGCCTTACTTAGAAGTACAGTCCCATATGTTGGTTGTGGTGAGCACTAATATGTAAATGTCCACAGCATGGCATTGTGGGTAAAATAAGAACCTGTTTTCCAATTTCCCCACAGTGAGATGTCCCATATTTCTGTAGTGGTGTCAACAATATAAGCTTTTGTATGTTTATTTTCACAACAATGCATTGCACATACCATATCTAGCTACAAGACTTCTATACTGAGAGATGTAGTCTCCTGCTTCTTCAGTGAGCACAGAAATATAATACCCTGTATACTAATTTACATAGTGAGGCATTGTGGATATAGTACATAGCTGATTTGTCTATTTAAAACTAAAAACTGACAGTGTCCCTTTAATAACTTTGTTTCCCTGGTATGATGTCACAGTTGGGGGTTGCAGCTCTGAGAAAAAAAAGGGACGGGTTATGCAAATGAAGCAGAGCACCAAAATAAAAGGATTTTTCACATGGAAAACAGCACTATTTGGCAGTTTGAATGGTAGGAGACTGATTCACAACACCTACAGTTTACTACTCCCATTTGCTATAGGAACCTTCAACATTTACTTTAATTAAAAGCAAAACCTTTTATGTTCTGGGTGCTATTATAATGTGATTTTCCAAACAACTGGCATAAGCGTCTGAGGAAGGACTTGGTTGGTCCAAAAGCTTAGGCGCTGTTTTCTTTTGTTACATGTGAGTTGGTTCAATAAAAGGTATCAAACCATTTGCTTCTGGATTTGTTCTTACAAGGACCAATACGGCAATAAAAGTAATTCTGTATGTCTAGATGAATTAATAATTCTCTATCAGGATTGAATTGGTGGCTGTATAACTGGTTACCTGTATATTACGTAATTGTTTTGCAGCATTTGTTGTTTGTTTATTGCTTGTCGTACTTTCTATGTCTGTTTTTTCAACATAATAATGACAATGAAATTGGAGAAAAAAGAGAAAAGGGAAGGTGCTTCCAGGAGTCCCAGGTTTCCAGTTGCATTGGTGGCTCAGCTGGTAGGGCAACAGAACAGTATTCTAGGTAGCCTGTGCTCAATTCCCTGCTGAGGCACTTAATTCTTTCTCTATTCTGTTTATTTGGATTCCATATATATTCATACCGCACTCTTGTGAATAAGAAAGTACTAACTTATCCATACCCCAAAGGGAGGTGCCATGAACCCGCTGGAATAGATGTAGGGTTTAGCAGCTTCACCCAGCATCGACCATGGGCAGACCTGCCTGTACTGGGTGCAGGTACCTGGGGGTCTGGGAAACAACATATTGCATAGTGTATAAGATTGCTGTGGATCTGAATGGCAAGAAAACTGTTACTACTGGCATTTTTTTCTTTAGATATATTAATGTGGTTTGCTAATGAAAAAACTGGCGGCAAGGCCCTATTCTTACCTTGCTGCACTAAAGGAATGTATCACAAGGACCAAGGCCAATGAAGCATGTAAATTCTGCAGCTTGTTCAGCTTCCACAAACTATCAGTTGCTTGAACCGTAACAGTTTACCCAGAAGTCGTTTTGACTTACTGTTTACAACCTGAATGAAAACTATATGAAAGCCAGAGCACATACCTTATGGGTTTTGAAGTTTCATTATAGAGCAAGGGAATGTTCCTGACCAATCAGAACGCTCCTTTCCTCTGCGCATGAGATACTCTTATTCTATGAAGAGTGTCTTGTGCACAGTTGTCTTGGAAATAGGCATGTTGAGGTAGTTTTTTTAAATTTTAATGTATTATTGATTGATCTCGATTAATAATACATTAAGGTGCGTGGTTCTTATACCCTAAGGATGTAAGTGAGACCACTCTTGCAACTGTAAGAGTGGTCTTGGTGGCAATATTAACATACAATGTACTATGGGGATAATATTAATAATAAATGTGCTTGTGATTACTTAAAAACAAACAGAACAAATAACTGAGGAGTTGTTTTGTGCAGAACATGGCATTCCACTGGCAGAATTCATGCGGAATGGCAATTCCTCTTCCAAAATGCCATTTGGAATTATTTTTTTAATTTTGTGGAATTCCAGAAAACATGTCTATGTACATTTATATGTCTGGTGGAATATTATTCTGTGGTTGTGGAAAACGAATCCATGGTTTGTGTAAACCTATGTAAACCATGAATTACTTATAAGCAGTTTAAAAAAAACTCCACTTTTGAAATTTCAGAATTCTGCTTCTGACTGCATTCTATGGAATTAGTTAGAATTTCTGAAATTCTGCAGAATTCTGATGGAAGTGGAATTTGAGAATCTCAGACAGTTCTACCATGGGGACATCAAAAATTAAACACTCATCAGTATGGATGAAATGTTGTCACGGTGGGTCATTTGTAGTCAGTTCACTTGTTGATTACAGGCAGGAAACCCTCATTATACAACTACGTATAAACAGTATATTTATGTCATTGGCCAAAATACATGGAGCAGGATTTTCAAAAGCTTTAGATCACTTCAAGCCCCAGTATGGAGATAATACGGCACATGGGGCTTGCAGCAATCTGAAGGGATTTTCTATCCCATGCAGCAATTGCCGCAAGTTAGACTACCTTTTTCTGGTCTAACATGCGGCAATCCAGGGGGCCATTTCTACAGAGCTTGCACCAGATATTTGGTACAAGCTGCTGTAATTCGTGGAAGCTGTCTCAACTGCGCCCAAGATTGTAAAATAAGGCATAGTTGTGGTGAAGGGCTTGGCACACTGCCAGAACCTGTGTGTCATGGTGCAGGGCTAGACGTGAGCCCTGTGCCATGTTTTGAAAATCCTGCCCATGGTACCCATCACTGCAGTGCCTGCTATCACTGTCATGACTGTTGTGACTACAGTAATTACCATGCCGGCTGGGACTACAACTACAGAGGCTGCCATGACTACAAGGATTGTTGTCACTGCTATGACTGCTGCGAATGCCATGACTGTGGTGACAGCCGTAACTGCAATGGTGTACCTTTGCTGCCTTTTGCTGTCATGTGGGAGAGCAGATTTTGCACCCAATGCTTTAGACTTTTACTCAGGTTATGAAAAATCCAGTATCATATACTTGGTGGTTAAATAAGTTAAAATTATCCTTTTTTTTTTATTTATTTTAGTCTTTGGTAGCCAGGTAAGGCCCACTAGGCACAAGTGCCTGTTTTCAGGGCAACCTGGGAGCACTGGGCCGTTAAGTGATTTGCTTAGAGTCACACAGTATGCAAGTGGAGGTTGTGAGAATCAAACCACGATCTGGTCTGCTGGATGTACCAAGCTTGTTCATAACTCGTTACTCTAACCTTTAGGCTATACTGGCAGCCCAGTTTTTGTTGTTTGTTGTTCATTAGTTGCCTCTAGAAATTTTCCAGTAGTCAGAAAGGATACTAAAGGCACGCAATTTGGACATTGCTACATTTTAAATGGCAAATTCCCATATGAAAATACAATATATATATATATATATATATATATATATATATATATATATATAGATGCTTAAAGATTAATATATGGTTATAGAATGTGCAACCAACAGGTGTGTTAGTTACCATTAGTACATTTTCAGTAGTAATTGGCCGGCTGGCTACTGAATTTCATTACTGGTAAGTGTACTATAACATAAAATAGAAAAGTTCCATTTAAGATCATTTCCATTACGTAGAATAACAAATGGTTTTAAAAATTGCATAAAAACTAACTATTCTAATCTAGTTCTTCTTTGTCACTGACTACAGTTTTTCTGACAGCAAATGAATGACACTAAATAAAAGACTGTTAACAAGAGGAATGTAATTCAGTTAGTTAGGGGTGTTACGCACTGCATGTGACTTTGGTCGCCAGTGTTTTGTGCCCTTTTATTGGTGAAATACCTGATTATACAGTGACTTTTTTTTAATGATTTCTTTCTGTTCCCTCCTTGGATGGGGGGGGGGTGTTGTCTGTGGTTTCCCCCTCTTTCGAGCTAGGTCCACGGCCCCTGCACCACTCCCAGTGCCTGAGCTCAAACCCCCTCCTCCTTTCCTCTCTCCGGCTATATCACGGCAGGTATTTACCCCACCACCACAGAAAGCCGAGGGTCCAGAGTCAGGAGGAGCTGAACTTGGTCGGAGTGGTGCACAGCCAAAGGACCAGATGTCATCGAGCGCACCAGATGATTTTTCTCTTATGTTTTCCCCACCCTATGGCCAAACGTGCAGGGCATCAATGACGCTGCCATGCGCACTTCCGTGTACTGCTCATCTGACACCGTCCGTGCCATCTCCACAGTGAGTCGCCTGCCAGCAATGACCCCCAGTCACCACCAGAAGCCAGCGCTGCCACAGTAATCCCACCCCACTGTCCCCAGAGGAGGAGAGCAGTTCCTGGGATGTTCCATCCTCCTCCTCTCCTCCCCCTACCTGACTTTCCGACACCCGAGGTCGCTCCCAATCAAGGGTCATCGGCATGGCACGATGTGTGGCGTCCAGTGCCTCAACCCTGAGCACCACTGGGCCAGCCCCAATTACACAGTGGCTTTAACATGTTTATGCCATGTAATTAACTGGTTCTGGCTACTCCTAAAGTTTCATAGAGTTCCACACCATTAGTCGGGCGCAGCATTTCTCTGTCTCATCAATTCTTTCTTAATTGAACAATCAATTAATGTTTAATAAACATCCGGCAATATTTAAAAAGCTTGGTATCTGCCATGTGTAGTAACGTCCTGATGGTGCACCTGCGCTACCCTTTGCTGCTATGTTGGCAACCTGGATTTCCAACCAATGTTTTGGACTTTTACTCAGATTATATGAAATTTAGTAGCCAGGTGTTCAATAACTACTGAGAAATTACTGGTGGCAACTAATACAATGCTTGTTTTGTTTTTTATAACCACATATCTTCTGCCGCTTTGCCCTGGATTACCTCCCCAGAACCCACCCCTGTTTCTTGTATTCCTCCCCCTCCTTGCCTTCCCTTGATGCCAGGTGTTTTGCTCATTGTGCCACCTTCATCTCCAAATTCTGCCTGGGCTCTCTCCCTCCCCTTAATTTCCTCCTTCCCCTCCTCCCCTCCTTCTCCCTTCACAGCTGTGACACCTGCTCTCTCAGTCTCCCCTCTGTTAAATCCTCTGCTGGTCGAGCAGCTGTCTCCTTCTGCTTTCCCAAACTTTGGAGCACCCTCCCTGTTGCTATTTGCAATGCTTCCTCTTCCTTATCACTAAAATCCCTCCTCCATGACTTTACTGCTCACTCCTGCAGTTGCTGCTGATCCTAGGCTAATCCCACTGCTCCTCCCCCCTACATATAACTCTCTCCCTCCCTCTACTGCCCTGGTTTATTGGCCCACTTTTCCCTTTTGACAAGTCCCCCACTGTACTTGCAATCTCCCTTCCTTCCCCTCATTTTGCAGCCTGGCACATTTTGCAGAATAGTTGCTATTGATGTGCTATCAATACGCTATGTTTTGCACTGCTTCTTCTCAGTTATCTACTGTGTACTTTTTACTTTTCATAATTATTATTGTTTTATAATTGTAACATTACTGATGTAACTTGTTACTGCACTCTTCACATCACCTTCCTGTCAGGACACATCTGGAAACAAGCTGCAAGTTCAATATGCTTTTCTTGGGGAAACTTTTGAAAACAAACAATTAAATAAATAAATATATTTAATATATTTATCCTTTTTGTAGTGGCAGTTGCATATAGAATGATGCATGGGGTGGTGTGTTTAACGAGACTTTTGCATACACCCGAGGTGTTGGATGCTGCATAAACCCTGAGAGCGAAGCTCGAGCAGTTTGTTTAGGAACCCAACACCAAGGGTGTGTGTAAAATTTTCGTTAAACATACCACACCCTGTTTTATTTTATATAATTGCTGGGGTGCATTTTCTCACCACAGCAATTACAGAAAATAAAAGTACTTCTCTGTTCAGCCCTGGTTGAGCTTCTGAAGCACAGTCCGTGCCCCAGTCTGTGGTCAGGCTGAAGCGCTAGTTTAAACTGCTACATTTTTTAAATTCCCCCAAGTTTTAAAAAAATACAGTAAAAAAAGGTCCTTATTCTAAGAGTCACTGACTGTGAAGTCCTGGTAGGAAGAAGGGGGAAAGCAGTCGTGGTCCTCAGGTTTTCCCGATGACAGGAAGCCTGCTGCGGGCGTATGAGTGGAGCGAGGGAAACCCGGCACATGTTAGCCATTAAAACTCACAGGTTATTATACTGGAGAATTATAACCAGGTTTCCCTATGGGAGAAAACACTCCCCAGTTATTATAAAAAAAGTATACACAGGAGGATAACACAAATGGCAATTAACAGATACACAATATTCTTACAAAGGCACTTGATGGACACTTCACCAGTAGATGCAGCACAGGAGGATGCATAACTGTGGACATTCCCAAATATTAATAAAATCATGCATAAAGCCAAGGAAATGCAAAAGGGACTGACATTGATAAGAAAATAAAAAAAGATGATTTCTTTATTATCATAATCACCATATGGTCTACAGTGCCCCGAGGATGGAATATTGCCCCAAAAGATTCTTGCTAAAGTCCCAAGAGAAAGCTTTTAAAGAATACACCTGATATCACAGGACTATATAATTCCATAGAACACGTAGGATTTGGTTTATACCATAAGAGGATTCACCTTGCTTCGAATGGTTAATGTGAGTGTGATACCACAACTTTAACAACAGACATAATTCTGCATGGGATAGACACAAGGGAATCTTAGAAGCAAGAGGTGAGTGTAAGTCAGAGTCGAAGTAGGGGCTCTGGTGACACTATAGGTACGGAATTTAGGGCAGACTAGGTGGGCCAAGTGGTCCTTATCTGCCAACAACTTCTATGTTTCCACGTTATCTGCAAACATTTAAAGACAAATGTGTATAGGCACTTCGGTTGGGCCTGTTCGTCCATGCTCCCTGTGTGGCCTGTACTGGGAAAGAAAGACCTCAGAAGCTCTTGCGTGCCCCTAGGATTGTCATTTGGAGGTAGCCATCGGTCTTTTGGCTTCACTCCCCGGGACTCCAGATCTGGTGGGAGCAGTTTCCGGGGACATTCTTGGGACTTATCCTGTGTGACTGGCCTTTTTTTGGGACTGGTCTAGCTGGGTCATCTCTGCAGTGACTGGAGGTGGTGAGAGGGCCTTCAGCTGCCAAGCAGTGGGCTGTGACATTTTCTGTTATCTGCTTGTGACTTGTATTTTTGCACCTTATTTGTCTTTAATTATCCTGTCTTGTAGGACTTGCTGCTGAGCTGTGGACAGTGCTCTCCTATCTCTCAGGAGCCCTATCCTGGACTTGCTTTTGCTCTCTCTGGGGGTGGGGGTGGGGATATTGGTGGGCTGAGGTTTAAGTTTGGGTGGGTGAGTAGTATGGATGGTATTAGGCTGGTTTTGTATTAGTGTGCGGCTGAATGAGTGAGTGTATTATTTAGTTAGTTGAAGTGTAAGACTTTGGGTTAGTATAGTCAGACAGGATGTGTCTGGAGAAGGATGGGGGCCTGGGGCATGCTAGGATTGTGTACAGGGTGTCCCAGCTGCATGATCTGCAGCCCTTCTCTGATCTCCCAGTCACCACCACTACTACAGCACGTTGCTGTCGGGAGGTCGGAATACAAAAGAACCGTACAGATCGATTGTGGTGGGGCACCTCGTGCACATCAGTAGGGGGCAGGATAGGAGTAGTTAGGTGCAGAAGGTACCCTGGGCTTCATTGGGCCTGAGGGAGAGGCGAGAAGTGTTTGGTGCCCATCCCCAGGGTTCCCATCAGATCGAGAGGGCAGAGGGGCTGCATTGTTCACCAATCCTCTGCGGGCAGTGCTCTGCAATGCCAGATCGATAAGAAATAAGAATGCAATTATTGCAGATCTTGTTTCGTCAGTCGATCTGGCGTACATCGCGGAGACCTGGGTGGGTGATGGCGCCAGCCCAGTTTTGCTACGCCCCGGGTACTCTGTTGTGCACTACCCAGAGTGGACCACAGGGGTGGGGGAGTTGCCATCTGTTTTAGATCCGAGCTGGGATTCACCGTGCACCCAGTGGGAAGACCAGTTCCTCTGAATGTGTGGCCACGCATGGGGGTCCGGACACAGGCTGCAGAATTCTCCTGATCTACCGCCCCCCTGGGGTGGTGGGAGAATTTCTGCAGGAGGTAGCCAATTTTGTCATCGGTGAAACATTGGAGGCCCCCAGATGTTTAATTCTGAGGGACTTCAATGTTTGGGCTGACAACGAATCATCTAGGCTTTGTTACAGCTTCCTCCAGACTATGTCATCATTGGGCCTGTCTCAAGAAGTTTCCTTCGTGACCCATTTGGGTGGCCACACGTTGGACCTGATCTTCTCACTGGGGCTTGAGATTAATAACCTCAAGACTGATCAGGTCATTTGGTCCGATTATTGCATTGTGGAGTTCACGTTTGGGGCCCCCCCCCAAAAGCCCTCCCCTGCTGAGATGATAAGCTACCACCCTTTGAGGGGTGTGACCCTGAGGGTCTTCTGGCAGTGGCTGATCTATCTAGTGTGGGCACTGCACGCGGGGGGGGGGGTTACGTGCGCTGCAGTCACTGCCTATAACAAAATGATGTCTGAGGTGCTTGATTCCCTCTCACCAGTCTGTGTATGTCCCAGATCTGCTCACTTGAGGTCCGTGGTTTGATGGGGAGCTCAAGGCGATGAAGATTTTGGGTTGAAGGTTGGAGCACTGCTGGCGGAGGACTGGCTTGGAGGTGGACAAGCTGGCCCTGCACACACACTATGGTGAGTACCAGGGGGCAATCAACCATAAGAAGGCAGAGTTCCTGTCCAGGGAAATTGCTGCTGGGAAGAATCAACCAACTGTGCTTTTTTGGACTATAGACAGGCTACTAAACCCAGCTTGTCTGCAGGCAAAAAAAGCTTTTTCAAACACTTTATGCGAAGAGTTTGCTCATTTCTTCTCGGACAGTGTCCGCCATCAGGCATGGAATTCTGTCAGTGAGCCAATATTCGGCTAACTGATCGCTTTTGGATGCCCGGAGAGCACTTTGCCTATTTGGGGCGAGTTTAGATCAGCGGAGGTGGCTGAGGTCATTGGGATTGCTTCCAAGCTGAGGCACACATATTGTAAAATGGACCCGGTGCCGACGCATTTCTTGATGGGATGTGTTGACTCCATTGGCCCGGTGTTTGCCTTAATTGTCCAGTGCTCCTTGTCTGAGGGGGTCTTTCCTGATGCCTTGAAGGAAGCATTGGTGAGACCCCTTCTGAAAAGCCATCTTTGGACCCTGACATCAAGGCAAATTACCATCCAATCTCCAACCTTCCAGTTTTGGGTAAGATTGTTGAGAAGATTGTGGCATTTCAGCTCAAAGAGCATCTCGTGGCCTTTGATCTATACAGGCCTCTCCAGTCTGGGTTTCGGGTGAGGCATAGCACAGAAACTGCATTAGTTCTGGTGCACAATGATATTCTCAGGGCAAGAGATTGAGGGGAGGGGATAATTCTTGTTCTCCTCGATCTCTCCTCAGCATTTGACACAGTGGACCACTGTGTGTTGCTTGACCGCCTGAAGGAATTTTGTGGGCTCGCCAGCACAGTCATCTGCTGGTTTGAGTCCTTTCTCACAAACAGGAGACAAAGGGTAGTGATGGTGAATTTCTCCTCCTCCCCTAGTCTCCTGTCTCGTGGAGTACCTCAGGGTTCGGTCTTGTTGCCAATGTTGTTCTCCGTGTACATGCTGCCCCTGGGAGGGCTCATTAGGAAATACAGCTTGGGTTTTCATTTCTATGCTGATGATACCCAGCTGTATCTTTCCTTTGCACTTGGGAAATCCAACACAGTGGATGTTCTCAACAGTTGACTTGCTGAAATCAATGACTGGATGGCCTTGAGCTGGTTGCGACTGAACCCTGTTAAGATGGAGGTACTGGTAGTAGAGTCGAACAGAGGGCATGATAGGATGACCTCAGGCACAGAGATAGAACTTGTCCTGGGTTCTGTGCCTTTGAAGGCCTCCTCCAGGGTGCGTAAACTGGTCGTTATTCTGGATAGCTGCCTCACACTTGAGGCTCAGGTGTCAGCCGTAGTCCATACTAGTTTTCACCATCTGAGGAATAACACCAGGATTAGGCCCCTGGTTCCACCCTGGACCACCCTACCTTAGTGCATGCCTTTGTGACATCAATGCTTGATTACTGTAATGTGCTCTACCTCAGGGTCTCAGGAGGTATCCTCTGCCAGCTTCAGCTAGTGCAGAATGCAGCTGCCAGGTTGTTGACAGGGCAGTCTAAGTAGTGCCATGTTACCCCGGTGCTGCATGAACTGCACTGGCTGCCAGTCAGATGAAGGATCCCCTTTAAGATGGGCTTGCTCACCTTTAAGGTATGGCCTGGGCCCTGGTTACCTGGCGGACCTTCTTACACCTGCTACCTCAGTCCGTTCCCTCCGTTCCTCCTCGAGGGGCCTCCTTGTGATTCCCAGGATGAGGTTAAAAATTTCCAGCAACAGAGCTTTCAGTGTCACCGGCCCTGTCCTGTGGAATTCGCTGCCTCCATCTATAAGGGAGGCCCCTTCGGTCGAGGTATTCAAGGCATGCCTCAAGGCCTTCCTGTTTTCGAAGGCTTTTCCTGACCCAGTTTTGCAAATATCGCCCTGTTCTGACTTGCTATATCGCCTATTTCTTGATTTTCTTTTCATTATTATCTTGTTATTCATTTTTTATTCATGAGTTTTATAGCTTTTTTGAAAATGTTTTATTTATTGCAGTCTGTTTCATGTTGATTTTATGTACGGCACCCAGAATCTCCGGGATCGGGCATCTTTTAAATAAAATTTGCCTTGCTTTGCCATTTAAGCTACAAGTCAAAATGCAGTCTGTAAAACTGTAGAATTACTGAGGCACTACATTCCAAACTGATAATACGCCATAGCATTACTCCCAAATGTCAAGAGCGTCAGTGCCACAGTCGTTCAGGGGAGAGTTCTTGTAGCTCATACTTTTGGCAGGAAAAGTAGCCATAATGATGACTTTGTTCACTCCATGCACTGCAAAATGGCAGAGTCTTTGAAATATTTACCTGTTCAGAATGGTGAGAACTGTTTACTGTAAGAAAAACTGTAATAACTAACTTTAATGTCCTCTCCATTTTAGAGGCACAACAAGTGCAACATCTTTAGAACTCATGTTTCCAGTCAAGTCAAAGCCCATTACCAGCCAAATCGAGGAGTTAGACCCCTTTAGCAGAGTTCTCATCATCATCTACAGCCATTTCCTCTTCAGTCCTGGTGATTAGCTTTTGTGTATCATGGAGATCATTGAAAAGATAGGTTTGAGCATTCCACACAGTGTGAATTTAAGCAGGAAGCAGAAGCTGGTGTTGGAGCTTTCAAGCTTGTAAACAGCTCCATGCCCCATCAAAAGCTTTGCATCAGAGCCTCGTGCTGTTGGAGAGATCGGGGAAAAGTTGTATTGCAGCCTGACCATATTTCAGTCCCTGCTGCCTCTTTGACACCACCAGAGCCTTGTCCCTGTCCCCTACACTTGTGAGGACAATAAGAAAAGTACAGGATTCATCTGAAGCTGCCATGGTTCCGTGGGTGGTCATGTGGTGTGTCTTTTCAATTGAAAAGGTGACATCTTCACCTGAGAGTTCCAGTAGCTGCAGCAGGAACATTTTGGCCAAGCCTGGGGGGGGTCCTCTGCCTCTTCGAAGAGACCAACCACCTGGGTATTCACTCCCAGGCTTGGTTCTCCACAGATTCCAGATTCTGACTAAGTGCTCGGTTCTCTTTTAAAAACTTTGTGGCCACATCGACCTTCTTTAGCACTGATGCCTCGGATCTGGCCATTGTTATTACCTCCAATAGCTCCATATGCAATCCGAACTACCATTTTTTTACCTGACACAAAATGGCCACCCAGGAGGTAATGAGTTAATATATATTTTAATAGATGTGCATTTGTCATTTTTAGAACCTTGAGATGTCATTAAGCATAAAGTTAAGTACAACTCTACCCTCATTGGCATCATAAGGGTCTATAGATGGTGCCAGTTTAGTTTCAATATAGGTCGGACTTAGTCATCGATATCTCTGGAGTGCTGCCAGCAACATGTAAGCCCAATACCTCATTTATTTATTTAGCTAATTATTTATTTATTATTTTATTTACTTTTTGTCAACTCTGTTTAGGCTCTTCCGGACAGCAAGGGCATACTTACGCCTAACTCTGCCTTGTGTGTGGATGCTCAAGTCACCCCACCAGCCAGCCTCCACCATGGATGCAGAATGGGAAGGACCATGGCTTACCCCCCAAGGAGGTTCCCCCTGGTGGAAGGCAAACCGGGGGGAAGACGGCATCACCTTTAGACCCACACCCTGACTTACTCTGGGCTTTGTTTGGCTGGGGAGAGGTCACCTGTCATAGGCGTCACTGTGCTCACCTTAAGGGGTTTTCTATCTTAATACCCCCTAGGGCGCGGCTGTGCAGTGCCGTCCAGTACACGGCGAGCACACTTCCGTGCATTCCTGCAAGACATCCTCCACTGCCCTATCCCAGTTATGCGGGCCCCCACCTACTACTCCCCCAGTCTCCACTGGGGTCACTGAAGTGGCAGGCGCACACCCTAACCCTCTCCAGGAGAGAAGAGCAGTCCTCCGGATACTCAAGCCTCTCCTCTCCTGCTGATCCCCAATGGCCTGAGTCTGTTCCCGAACCCAGGTTGCCGGTGTGGAGTGAGTTGTGGCATCCGGTGCTTCAACCTTCAGCACCACCGGGCCGGCCTCCAATACCTCATTTAAAAGGGGTTTTCATGGACATTAAAACTATGAAGGACATGGTTCAAAAACATTTGTCCTTTAGGTCCTTTGCAATCTGTTTGTATAAACGATACTATAGTAACAGATTTTTTTATTTGTTTATTTGAAATCCTCCTCATACAGATAGCCTAATGGCCCCATAAGATGTGTTACATCTAATTTGTAAGGTTGGTAAGGTCTTGTTTTACAAGTAGAGAACACAATTTAAAGAGTACCTGTAACAACTTGCAGTGTATTTTGTGTATGTATGTGTGTGTGTGTGCGCTCGCGTGCGCGCGTGTGTGTGTATGTCTGTTTTGTTATTATCAGCTAGGTCTCTGTAGGTATTTCAGCTGAAAGGGGCGGTCTGGTGTTACTTGGAAATTTCACTCCTGATTTCTCACAGAGCTTGGGAGGGGGCAGCTACTGTTTCTGTCCTATAAACAGTTATTTTGTTCTGCTTAAACATCTAGGACTGGGCACTTTCTGAGCTTAAAGGTGTCTGTTTTGGAGGTAAATAGTCTAAGGCAGAATAAGGCAGAACCCCACTGAGTGAGCCAGATGGGAAGCAAAATGCCTTAAATTGCAACCTGCAAAACCAGGGTCTAAATAACAAACCTAATTTGGGCCTGTTCTCAAAAATGGGTGGTCCCACGGGGAACAAAAAAATAGCTGAACCTGTGATGTCAGAGAGGCATGTATGATGTAGCGGCATAGTGGTCTGGCCAGCCAAAGGCATAGCTCTGAGTGTTAGCTCTTAGATCTTCAGTTATGATTTGGGACTTCGAATTAACAACATCACGGGTTTGAGTCTGTCATAACTCTAACTGGGGTAAGCTTTTTCTACTCTACTTAGAATTTAGATAACTTGCAGTTAGATTCTTCTGTGTGTTCTCCATCTTTTCAAATGTTTATTTTTATCTCTGTAGAAATACTGTATTCCCCATCATCTTTAGTGTACATTATTCTGTAATATATGCACCTGGGGCGCAGAAACCCTGTGTAGAGTTACAGGATGAGGGGGGAGTTGCTGACAGTAACCAGGGAAGAAAGGGCTTTAGGGATAATCATCTCAGATGACCTAAAGGTGTCCAAACACTAGTGTACCAAGGCTGTGGGGAGAGCCAGTAGCATGTTGGGGTGCATAGGAAGGAGTATCACTAGCAGAAAAAAGGAGGTGGTGATGTCATTGTACAAAACACTGGTGAGGCCTCATCTGGAGTACGGTGTACAGTTCTGGAGGCTGCATCTTTGTAAGGACATAGACAGGGTGGAGGTGGTTCAGGGAAGGGCAACAAAGATGGTGTAGGGCTTATACTAGGAGACATATGAGGAGAGATTAAAAGACCTCAATATGTATACACTGGAGGAGAGGTGGGAACGGGGAAATATGATAGAAACCTTCAAGTATCTTAATGGCATAAACAAAGTGCAAGTGGGTTACATCTTTCAGTATAGGAGGTGTACAAGGACAAGGGGGCATGATATGAGACTGGAGGGAGGCAGGATAAAGTGGAATGTGAGGAAGGTTTTCTTCACAGAAAGGGTGATAGACGCATGGAATAGCCTACTTCAGGAAGTAGTGGGAGCTAGCACAGTGGGGGGATTCAAACATGCATGGGATAGGCACAAGGGAACCCTAGAGGTGGGTAGGAAAGGCTAAAGCCAATGACCAAATAGGCTGAGCGACCATTGATGCAGGCAGGGAATCCAGGCAGACTGGGTGGGCCTAGCGGTCCTTATCTGCCATCAAATACTATGTTACTATATGTTACTATGTAAATATTATGGAATACTAAGTGCTGTTTTTATATAATTACTGGTGACCACCTATAGCGACTCATTTCATTTAGTTTTCAAAAGCTGTAATAACCTGGTCCGATGTAACCTGGTCCAATGTCACATCAAGTTATTACGGCTTCTGTAGGTTCACATTCCACTTTCTCACACACTCCCTGTACAAGCAGGGGAAACTGGCTCGCTTTGCGGGGAGCCACTAGTGTTCACTTCCATTCTTCATTATTTACCTTTTTTATCTTTATCTGGTTGATCCTGCCTTTACAATGTGGTTTGGCAGATAGTGAGTGCAATCCAGTATGGGGTTAACTGTGAGTGGTTTAACAGTTTAAGTTTTTAAAAAAAAGAACGCCTGTACTGGACAGAGAGAGAGAGAGTGTGCGTGTGTGTTTGTGTGTGTGTGTCTGTGTGTGTCTGTGTACATGAGTGTCTGTGTGTGGAGGAGAGACACTGACCAAGCGGCAGCAGGAGTCTCAACCACTGGAAAATGAGCATCTGCTTCACTGACAGTCTTGGGAACCAACATTTTGCACTAGTTATTATAAAAAATAAAACATAGGTGACTGTGATTCTATGAAGGTTTTTTTATGCACCCTGGGTGTATGATGACCTAATAAACCTCTTGAGTTTCACTCTTGAGGTTTATGGGTCATCACACACCTTGGGTGTGTAAACAAACTTCATAACACACAGTCGCCTACGCATTATTCTTTTTATACCTCATGCTTCCTGTGACTGAGTCATTACTCATTTCAAGTATAGATAACCAGGGGCAAACTGGCAAGTCTGTGATCCATCTCCAAAGAGGTAGGCTATAGATATCTATCGAAGGCAAAGGTTCTCAGCTGTAACAGAAAGGGTGGGTTGTTTGCCCTTTGGTAAGGAGCACTGTACTGCATGTGAGAGCAATGGCTCGGGTGGCATTTGGACCTAGAGATATCCCAAAGTAGGCTGCAGCGAGTAGTAGCAGCATACCAAGGTAACCCTTTCAGTCATCTAAGGGGTTCTGAAATCTGGTAACAGTGCAGACAGTTCTGAGAGACATTATCTTTTCTGATTTTAATAGTATTACCCACCAAGAACCCTTACCTCCACAGAAATTAAAGGCTGCCAAAATTATGTTTTTTTTGTCCTTGGTTTTCAGGAGAGAAGGGATTGTATTTAAGTTCTGTGGAGCCAAGAGCTTGATCCCTTCCACAGCCTGATACTGGGTTCTGCCCTAGTGCTTGCACATTTTGTGATGTTTTAGTCTGGAAAGTGTGGGGGTACACTTCATAGATTTCTATGGGAGTGATTTTTTTAAATACTTTGTTTTGTATTTTAGAGGGTGGAGTTGAACAAATCAAAGCCACCACTCTGCTAACAAGGCCCTATGCTCATGTGGCACCCAGTGGGAATAGGAGAAACAAGCAGAAACACCCCGAAGCAAGTAGGATATTGCTGCTGCGTCTAAGGCCCCAATTAATCTACTGGCTGGTCCTCACCCACACTTCACAGACCAGAGGGGAGATGCCTCCTGCCATGATGGAATCTATCACAGTGCCAGGAGCTGCATGCTGTGGACCCTGGGTGAGGACATTAAGCACCAGAGATGGTGAGGAGGTGGCTGGGGTGGCAGGTAAGTAGAAAGGGGCAACACCTGAGATGTGGCTAAACAAAGTAAAAAAAAAAAAACAGTTGTCAGCAGCTAAACATGGTGGAACGACAGTCTAAAAAGCTTAACCCTCGAAGAAAGGGGGGGGGCATGATAGAAACATTTAAGTACCTCATGCAATCAACAAAGTCTAAGAGGATAGCATCTTTCAACTCAGTACACACCGCCAAGGGGGCTGGCCTGGGTTCTGCAGTGGCAATAAATATGACACAGTGCCTCCAATTGGGGTAAGTGGCAAGGGATAGCTATGGACAGAGAACAGGGTACCACCCCCAGGAAAATACATAAGCAGTCCCACAAGACACTTCCCCCACACAATAACAATTCCCCACCCACTGTATCTCTATCACAATAAGTTACAGCAACAATAGTTGCTGTCAGGCCGCACCTGGAGTACTGTGTGCAATTCTGGTGCCCATATCTAAAGAAAGATGTGAAATTACTGCAAGCAGTATAACGCTGGGCAACAAGGATGATCCAGAGAGGACAGACCATATGAGGAGAGGCTAAGAGAGTTGAACATGTACTCCTTGGAGGAGAGAATGGACCGGGGGGATATTATTGAGATCTTTAAGTACGTGAAAGGGATACACAAGGCCGGCATTGAAGGCATGCTCAGGCTGAGGACAGGGAGGGACATGAGAGGGCATGGCCTTAGATTGGAGGAGGGAAGATTTAGGACAGAAATGAGGAGACACTTTTTCATGGAGAGGGTCGTGGCAGAATGGAATGCTCTACCAGAGGAGGCAGTAGCCTGTAAGACAGTGGGTAGTTTCAAAAGGGGATGGGACAAAGTGAGGGGGTGGGTAATTGGGATGGGGAAGGGGCAGGGCAGCTGCAAGGTGAGGGTGCTAGCTGCATACTCGAGCAGACCTGTTAGACCAGGTGACCTATTTTTGCTGGCAAATTTGTGTGTTCATATGTAATAGTTAACAAGCAAACAATGAAAGTATTTAATAGGGGAGGGGGGGAAAAGGGAGCATATCAAACAGCTCAAAACTTTGCAGATCAATGATACCCCACACTATAAACCCCACCTCCCACCAATGGGTGCACCCAGAAATGTCCCAAGATGCGGTGAGTACCTCACCAGGCAGTGATGCAGGCCTGGGGTATTTCATTGGGGCCCAAAAACATTTTAACAGTTTCAACTTTAATTTTACTGCCTGGGGGCAGCATTGTACTTGTCACAGTCCAGCCCAGGACTTATCCCCTGTAACCTAACTAGCTAGCTAGCTAGCTAATAAAGGCTCCCCAAAGCCGCAGCTCAGGGTACTTGCAGTTCAGAAGTTCACAAGGGGGATTTACGGAGACTGAGTTGCAATCGAAATGGCAATTTCAGGATACCGTGGAGGTGTCCGGATGGTGGTGCACCACAAGGCCACACAGCTGGATGACTGGAGAAAATGAAGAATGCTGGTCTCCACCTGCCTGGCCTTCGCAACTTCACCTCAAAGGTCTTTATAGACGATTTTGACCAGGCAGGCCTCTAGTCGTCTTCCTCTGCTGATCTTCTTCCTGTTCTTCAATCTAGCGACAAAGGTGGTGAAGTCCCGTAGACCCCTCTGTTACGCACCCTGGACACATAATTAAAGCTGAGGTTTTTCACAGTTTCTTACCCCAGTACTCTCTTGTTTGGTTTATCTAGGCACAGCAGTGCTGGACCCTTGCACCAGCTCTAGCCATCGCACTCTTGGTCTCTCCCCTTGCCGGAATTTACACTTTTCCACAACTCCCCCTCTGGGAAGGGGGGTGGGATTCAGGTCACTCTTATTTGTACTCACAGCTGCAACACTTTTAACTTCAGGCTGCACAGTTTACAACCTCCGCTCTCATATTGCAGCTTTAGTCACTCTCGCTTTCTCTACTGCACACTTCAGAATGTTTTTTCTCTCCACAAAGAACTCCCAGTAGCTCTCTCTGCAGCATTGCCAAATCTCTCTTGCTGCAGCAAAACTGGAACAGTTTTTTCCTCCTGCTGCAAAAGCACCAGGTCTCTGCCTGCTGGGACTGGACTGGCCGTTGGGTGCCAGGTACAGGACTTGGGCTGGGAAGCCCCACAGCAGTCTATCCTGCACTCACAACTCTAGCTGATCTCTGTTTTGGTGGGCAAAACCGTCCCTTAAATAACTTTTATAGTCCCATTCTCTGATTGACCGCTAATCTTCCAGGCTTTTTTGATACCCTTTCACCTTTCTCCAGCAGCCCCGTGTCATCTGTAGCCCTATGGAGGCTGCTATATTTGTGAACATTAAGCCCCACAACAGTCTAGCCCTTATGTTTAATACATATGCCCTCAAGAGGGCTGAAAACGCTCTCCTCCATTCCCGGAGGCATTCCGGTTGAGATTTCCCCCAATCTCCAACCCAGCTGCCTGCCCTTGAGCCAGGGATATAATTATATAGTAGCCGTAGCCAAAACAAAGAAACGGAGCTGCGGCTCCTTTAATTCTTAGCTTGTGACTGCGCATGTATGAAGCACCGGCTGCAATCCTTTCTGTTTACTTTTTGGTCCAGGCTTTGTTGCAGCTCCTGGGGCTGATGGAGAACTCGCCTTGTGCCCAGAGGCACTGAAAAAGTAATCGGACCTCAGCCCCCTTCTGCTATGGGTCAGGGGACCAAGGAGAGCCAGCGGCCACAGCTGCAAAGGCACCAGGGCATCAATGTGTCCGGAGCCCACCTGGAGCCCCTTTTGGGATGCCACTGTGGGGGTGCTGAGGGCCAAAGCCCTAACAGGTAAACCCATTTGGGGGGCTTACACAGGTCATCCACAGCTGTGGCATACCCAGGAGCTGAAGTCATAATGCCCCACTTGTGACTTCACAGTCTTCCACAGAAACAGAATATGATGTCACAAGCAGACCATCATGACTTCTGCTCTAGGCTCAATCTTAGCTGTAAGTGAGCTGTAAGTGACAAAGGTTTAGTTTTCTTGTGGCTTGCCCCTTAATAATATTATGCATCGTGGGAGTGTCACATGACACTCCTGACCAATCACGGCACTTCTTTCAGTTGTGCGTAAGAGTGTCTCACATGCTGTGCTGCAGGAATGGACTTCTTGCTGGCCACTCATGCTATCAAAATTTTGAAGATAAAAAGGTAATTGACAAAGCAAAACAGTAGCGTGATCTATAATAATTTTGTGGGTCTGGTTGAAGGTCTTCTTATGGATACAAGAGTGTCTCCTCTTGTGTCCTTAGGACACTAGAACTGCTCACCAGTTCTTCCATGCTAAGAACATGCAAGGTGACACTCATTGTGACATTGACAGCCAGCTCTGAGTGCTGTATCATTTTTTATTTCTTAAAAATAACAGAAATGTGGTATGGAATTTGTCTGCTGGAAATGCCAGTGCATTTGGAGTGACCTCCCTCGCTCACACATTCCGCCCCACCCCCAGAACTCAGTATGTGAGATGACCACACACAGAGGAACTTGGATAAAAAAAAATCTAACACCTGCAAGGCCAAGATAATTGCAGGGCTAAAAGATACCTAAAATCAGGGACATCCTGTTTAGCTAGTTCTTTTATCAGTAGCCTAGCTGGCAGGAAAGAACATATCCATTTTACAACGTTTACAGGCAAGGAAAGCTGGGTATGACACTTCTCTGTGAAATTGAAAAGGCTTTGATATCTGTGAAGATCAGGAAGACCCTTTTTCATCAAAGAGGTGTCATGTGAGAATTGATGTTATGCTGAGAAAAACAGTATCTTACTGCCTTATAAGGATCCTGTTTCCTGTAGAGATATATTTTTAATAATAATATCCTGGTAGGGAGGAAGTATAGTGACCTCATCCAGGGGGCTGGAGAAAGCAACTTTTAAAAACTATGATTCTGGTTTCATAGAATGACTTCTTTACCTGACTTTGAAGCAGCAACATCAAGCCTTTAGAAGATAAGTATTTTGTGTGGATAGGAAATATAGTTGCACTTTTACACCTTTTTGTTAATGACCTGTATGTTTTTGTGATAAGAGTTCTGTATATTACTGTTTACTATTTTACCTTTTGTTTAGTAAAGATATATTTTAAAAACAGAAACTGCCTGGTGTGCCTTGAAATATTTCTTTGGTTTTAAGTGAAGTTAGATGGTTTTAAAGCTGACACGATGCATGAGTTTATGGGTGTACCAAACTGGGAAACAGTTTAAGAGTTTCTCTGGGTCTTGTATAGAGTTCTAAAAAGGGTTCATTTTGTAATACCTGGTTAGGTGCCCGTAGGCAAAGATATCTGGCCCCCCGAAGACAGAATTATCTGAGCCTGACAATTGGGTATGCTAACAAGAGATTAACAAGTTTGAATCCCTCCAGAACTTGGGACTAAGGTGACTCGAATCCACAAAACAGACAAGAGGGCTACCTTGTTCTGTTCACTGTTCACAAGGCTACACTCAGAGGTTGGCACTTTGGGAGTAGAGGACTGACCTGCTGAGTGAGTTTGTGACACTCATATCTGTAAGAGGCCCTCCAACCAAAGCAATAAACGTCTAAAGAAATGAAAGGGTGAATTTATTTCTGTGTGGCACTAATAGACAATTAAAAACAAAGTGTAACCATACCTTGATTTATTATGCTTCCCCTACTATTATAGTCCGTGGGAGTAATAGGAAGCTATCTATATGGACAACTGTCTGTTTAAGTTTCTGACAGGAGAAGCACAGGATAAATATTGGTTAAGAGTAATAACTGAAGCTGTGTGAACCTTATAAAGTTTGACCATTCAAATTTTGAACGAGGCAAAGTTCACCATGGTTCAAATTGGCTTGAAGTTCAGATAATCAAAAAAAAAATAATTTAAACCTCAAGGGCATAGCCCACCTTAGGTGGCCAAGGCTAGTCTATTGGCCCCCCTACCTCAGTAATCTCCCTCCCTCCTTCCCTCCATCCCAAACATTTGCCGGCTCCTAGTCAGGCACCAATGCCTTTTAAATCTCCCCTCTCTCTCTAACCAGTCGGCATCTGCCCTCCCACTTTCATACAGCTGCACCCCCACCCAGGACATCACCCCTAGTGGCAGTCGAGCAGCAGAGTCTGAGGCACACCCTCACTGAGGAAGACAGCGCCCACTGGGATGCTCAGAGCTCCTCCCCCCAGTTGGCTCTCTGATGTCCCAGACTCATTCTCGAATCCAGGTCACTGGTATCACAAGTGACAGACCTGTCGCTGCACAGATGGTCTGGCCCAAAGCTTATCTGTAAAATATATATACAGTGGATTGTCATAACCTTGCATGTTCAGTTATTTCCTTTTGAAATAGTTCCTTTTTATGGTTGCATGGGCAGAGCCATGCTGTCGTATTGTTATGAAGTAGGAGATAGAAGGGACTGTGGAAGCATGTGACTGGATATCTCTCTGGCGTGCTTCCACAGTGTTTCGGTCGTGTCCAGAGCATTGGTTTTCTGCAGAGCTGAGCCTCCTCAAGCCACACCCCTCCCCTCCCCTCCCCACAGGGGCACTATTTTGTTTCTGCCCGTCACTTCCACAGTTGCAAGCCAAACAGAAGAGGCCATCATGCCCAAATTGACCGACATGAGGTCTACTCGTGCATGCACACTTCTGTCATGGCGGCCATCTGGGGCACAGTGGAAGTACAGCGTCAGTCGTGGTGGGAGTTCCGAGCGCTTTTTCACTCAGACTCACTGCTCAGAAGCAGCCGTGTTGGCTTTGACCAGAATTTGTTTGTCTGAGCTATTCCTAAGAAAATCATAAGGACATTTCTTGTACAACAGAGTTTCCTGTTTTTATGTTGTTATTTTTTTGGGGGGCCTATTGGAAATCAAAATTTTAATATAACTTACTAAACAAATACACTAAAACTGGCCCAGGCCAACCCCCTTCTGCCCTCTGTCCCTGAATCCCTCCACAAATTGTTCTGTGAGTGGGGGAGCATCAGGGCCAGTCGGGCTCCTGCAGGAGGAACTCGTAACATCTAGGACTGTGCCTGGTCTCTGTCTGTGCAGAGCTTGCTGTGTGCAGGCTCTGGAGCTAACTCTGCCCCCCTGGGATCTGGTGCTGCAATTGGGAGTGGACTTGAGAAAGCGGACATGACCAGAACAAGGGTTGAACTTTAAGCACATTCTAACTTGTAGGGAAGGCTGAAAGAAAACTAACCTCTCTGTGGGCATTTTCTTGTTTTGTAATACAGGAACCAGATCTCCAGGTCAGGGTTTGGATTATGGAGGGGAGGGTCTCATGACACACAAGGACCAACCAACTCAAAGCAGGAAGTCCTGACCAAGGGAGGTCCTAATGGGAGGATTAAAGGGAGGACTTCTAACGTGTCCTGTCATAGTCATGTCCCAGTGAGTGAGTGGAACAGTGAAGGAGTGGAACAGGTGTAAGATTGGGGTCTTAGACGTCAGCAGCCATCCGCAGGAGGAAGCAGGGAAGCAGGGGACTCTTGACGGCTGACTAAGGTAAGGCACCTTTTCACTCCTGTTGTTGCATTTACTGCTGGGAAGGGCAAAGGTAAAAGGTGGACCTAAACTGGAAATGGGAGCAACACCCTATCCAGAGTAGGTGCATAATGGGGAATAACAAATAAAAAGGATAAAACTGAAAACATCCTAGCAGGGGTAAAGGGTACACAAAGGACAGGTGAAAGCAAGGGAGTAAGCCAAAACTAGGAACAGGAGCAACACCCTGTCTAGGGTAGGTGTACAAAGGGGTATAGCAAAAAAAAATAAGGGAAGAACTAAAAACACCCTATCCAGGGTAAGGGTACATAAGTATATCCACGTAAAGCCTTAAAAAGAGAGGGGGGCAAGTAATATAGGGAGAGTAGGAACTGGGAATGCTGGGAGTGGTACAGTGCAGTGGTTGCAAAGAGTCAGTTTTCAGAGAGGCCTTCTGGAGAATGCAGTGCTGCCCTATGTGTGTGCACCTCTCTGGGTTGAGGAAGGAGGTCGCTAGACCTGCAGGCCAAGTTGGCTAAGATTCAGAGGACCTTCTCCCCCACCCAGGGGCCACCAGATCTGCTACCGTTACCCAAGAGGATGCCAGAGAGGAGAAATGGCTGGACTATGGAGGGCTCTAGAAGGGTGGGGGATGGCGGGTTCTGGAAGGATGGGGGTGGTGGGTTGGAAGCATGTTTGTCAACTGATACCAGTACAAAATTCCTACGTCACTCTTGCAGGGTGGAACTGCCAGAAGGAGGCACCTGTGATAGCGGCCAGGGAGAATGTGGGGGTCCTCCATAACGGAGACCCAAAGGAGGGTGGGAGAGGACCCCAGAGGAGAAGGAAGCAATTTCTGGTGGGGTCTTGATTGTTAGGGTGCTAGATTTGGGAATAGGAAGGTGGCAGAGTGGGAGGTCAGGTGTCTATGAGGCACCCTGGTCTGGAGGGATAAGAAGTGGATCCTGGGGACCGCTACAGCAGCAGGATGGAGGGGGGAGCTGGATGTCATTGTCCTCCTGGGGACCAATGACCTGGCTAGAGATTGGGCTGAGATGGTGCAGGGGGCATTTAGGGAGGAGGGGAGTTGTCTAAGGTAGCATGCTCAGTGGCTTTCTCTGAGGTGTTGCCTGTCTACAATGGGGGACGGAGAGTGGTCGCCACACCAGGAGCTTCAACTCATGGTTGAAGGAATGGTGCAGAGAGGAGAGAATTAGCTACATTGTAGACTGGGAATCCACCTGGACGGATCAGGGACTACACAGGGGTGATGGTCTGCATCCATCTTGGAGGGGAAAAGCAGTCCTCATTGGATGTTTTAAATGTTACTTTGAACATTTAAGCTAGCGAAGACGGGTGGCGGCAGAAATCAGGGAAGCAGAAACTGCCCCTTCCCCCATAGATGTTGAAGTAGAGAGCATGGAGAACCCGAAGGGAGAGGACCCTCCCCTGGGTGCAAATGCATAAAGGAAGCAGGGGGATAGAAATGAACGGGGATAGATTCAGGAACATTAAAAAGAGGGGGGGTGGGCAAAAAGGAAAAAAGGGGTAACAGAGTGGTAACAAAATATGGACAGCCATGTGTGCGAATGCTACAAGTTTACAAAATAAGATTCTGGATCTAGAGACCATCATGGCAGAGGCCGACTTGGATATTGTAGCCATTACGGAGTCATGGTGCACTGAAAACCATGACTGGGACATGGCCATACCAGGCTATACTCTGTTTAGGAAAGACAGGGTGTGAAGGAAAGGAGGGGCTGTGGTGCTGTATGTGATGCAAAGCATAAAAGCAAAGGAGATGCAGGGAATATGGAGAGGGGGAGCAGAGGTAGTGTGGGTAACCCTGGAGATGGGCATGGGGTCACTATTCACACTGGAGTGATCTACAGATCTCCAGCACAGGAGGAGAAGTTAGATAAGGTACTGGTTGAAGTCATTAGCAAAATGGCAGAAAAGGGGACAGTGCTGCTGGCGGGGGACTTCAATTTGCAGACAGAGATTGGAGCCTCCCAGCTGTGGCTTCAGCTAGAAGAAGGGACATCCTAGACTCCCTTCAGGGGGAGTTCCTCAGGCAACTAGTCAATGAACCCACCCATTATGGGGTAATACTGGACCAGGTATTTAATAACAGGGACAGTGTTGCAGACATCAAGGTGGGAGGCCACCTAGGGACCAGTGATCACCATACAGTGTGGTTCAATATAAAGACAGCTGTGATATTGAACCACACAAGAGCAAGGGTCTTGGACTTCAGGAAGGCAAATTTTATAAAGATGGGTGAATGCCTCGGGATTACCTGATGTGGGAGATGATGGGGGGGGGATGGAGGAACAGTGGGTAAAGCTAAAAGGTGGCATAGCTAAGGCAACAAACCTCTGCATCAAGCAAGTTAGCAAAAGCAAGAGGAAAAAGAGACTGCTATGGTTCTTAAAAGAGGTGGCAGAAAACATAAAGGCTAAAAGGGTTGCATTCAGAAGGTATAAAGAGACACAGAGGGAGGAGGACAGGGAGATGTAGCGGGAAAGCAGAGGGAAGCAGGGAAAGCAGTAAGGAGTGTGAAAGCACAAACTGAAGAGGGAATAACCTGGGTGGTAACAAAAGAGGACAAGACATTTCTTAGGTACATAAGTGAAAAGAGGAAGACCTGGGGCTAGATTCGCAAAGCTTTGCCCCCTTGCAAACCCAGTTTGCACTGAGTAAACTGGGTTTTGCCCCAGTTTAGTATTCACAAAAGCCCAGTTTGCACCCACAAACTGGGTTTGTGATGAAGCAAAGGTTTAAGGGGTCCACAATGCAAATGAAAGGGGGGAACCTGCATATCGGCACAGTCCCATTCACAAAGCATTTTCTCCACACAAGGGCCTTTTTCGGGATTCCCTTGCATAGAGAAAATACCGCCAAGAAAAACTTCCTCTTAACTCTGCACAACCCTAGTGGTTGTTGGAGGTAGTGCAAGGTGGGCCCCCCACCCACAACACCGTGTCCCTGGTAGTCTAGTAGTCCCTCCTGCCTCCCCCATCGGCAATCGCCATCCCCTTATTAAACAAGCATTTGTCAATGCCGAACGTTTGCTTGCAGGTATTTGCAGTGGTGTTTGGCATGTATGGTGCTTTACCCTAATGCCCTGTGCGATTGCCGGTATTTGCACAATAAATTGTCAGCATGACCTTTTTGTTACCCCCATTGTGCTCTACATAGGCGGAAACACGTTTTGGGCAGGATGTGAAAAATGACAGCTGTACTGCTCATAAGGAAGTGTGGTAAAATGGCAATGTTGAAAATCTGGAGTGAAATATTTAAAATTAAGCAAACCTACGGTGCATGGAACTGTGCAACGCCGCTCAGTAAAACAGTCATTTTAGAATTTTTCACCAATTTTCAACATTGCCATTTTAAACATCTGCTAATGAACAGTGTCACTGTGATTTTCTTACTGTGTCCCATACATTGATTTCGCACACCGACTGCGCCATTGTGCACTACATGGGCGGAAAGACGTTTTGGGCAGGATGTGAAAAATGACAGCTGTACTGCTCATAAGGAAGTGTGGTAAAATGGCAATGTTGTAAATCTGGAGTGGAAATATTGAAAATTCGCAAACTTACGAGCGTGCGTAGGAACTGCGCAACGCAGACTCATTAAACAGTCATTTTTAGGAATTTTTTCACCAAATTTTCAGCACAGCCATTTTAAGACCTCTGCTTATGATCAGTGTCACTGTGGTTTTCTTAATGTGTTCCATACATTGATTTCGCACACCAACTGTGCCATTGTGCGCTACATGGGCGGAAACACATTTTGGGTGACATGTGAAAAATGACAGCTGTACAACTCATAAGATGGTGTGATAAAATGGCAATGTTGAAAATCTGGAGTGAAAATATTGAAAATTTGCGAACTTACGAGCCTGCGTAGGAACTGCGCAACGCACGCTCGTAAAACAGTCATTTTTTGGAATTTTTGCACAAAATTTTCAACATGGGATTTTGGGACCCTTCTCATGAACAATGTCACTGTCATGGTGTTATTCAAGGCCAAAGGTGATTTCATGCAGTGACTGCGCGGTGCCTCTTGGAAATCACCCTTCGGGCCGATAACACCATGACAGTGACATCATTCATGAGGAGGGTCCCAAAACCCATGTTGAAAATTTGGTGCAAAATTCCCAAAATGACTGAGATATGCAATAAGTTGAAACCCCCTATCTAGCCCATTATACAGCTTACCGGCATTTCCTCAGTTACGCGTCGCCTTTGAAGAGTGCAGGCGTGTTCCCAGTCCACGGTCGTCGCGCGAAGTCCGGAGGTAAGTATGGGGTGAGGGGTGTGGGGAGGCTGGAGTGCGCAGTGGGTGGAGTGCGGGTTGTGGGAGGTGGGGCTGGGAGGCATCGCGTGAGACCGTTTTGTTTACAGGTTTAACAAAAAAAAAGACGATGTGGGACATTTGCCACGCTGGGGTGGGCTCCCAGCATGGCCAGAAGATAGCAGGGGGCCAAGGAGCCAGAGGGATTGGGCACCCACGTCGGCAAGCTTCACGGGGGGCGAAGAGCCGGCCGGGGATTGGGCACCCCTGTCGGCAACAGAACCGAGCGTTGCCACACTGGGGTGGGCTCCCAGCATGGCAGCAGGATGGCAGGGGCATGGAGCCGCGGGGATTGGGCACCCCGTCGGCAAACAACGTTTGCCACGCTGAGGCTCCCAGCATAGCACCAAAGCTTTGAGGGAGGCGGGCGGCGTGACACAAGGGGGCCGTGACAGGCGGCACTCAGTATGGCAGCGGTGCTTTCCTTTGAAGCAGAGGAACACAGCTGTCCATGACTCCTCACCATTGGTGCAGGACACCACGCCTGCTCAAGGGAGCAGTGCATTGGATGGGAGAGGCACACCTCCAAGTGTGCTACTCTCCCAAAATGTTCCTTGCGCATGTGCGCAAGCGAACGTAAAAAAGATATGCCCTGGTATTCCAGTGGTCCCTCCCCCCTCACCGATCAGTGATCGCCATCCCCTTATGAAAAAAAGATATGCCCTGGTAGTCTAGTGATCCCTCCCCCGATGTCCAGTCATCATCCGGATATTAAAAAAAAAAACACATCCCTCACAGTCTAGTGGTCCCTCCACCTTCCCCATTCTCCGATCACCATCCCGATATTAAAAAAAAAATATTTCAAAGTTCAGTTAGTGGCCGGCCATGGTGGTGGGAGTAAGGCTGTGCCAGTCACCAGCTGGGTTTCAGGATGGGGGGCAAGGTGGTAGGTCACCGTCTGCCAGGGTGGGAGGGTTGAGGTCCACTAGTCCACTGAGGAAATGGGACACTTTCATGTTTTCCAAGGGAGTGAAGTTGGGGAGGAGGTACACTGGACACCAATGTAAATTATATATTTATTGGGTGGATGTTCGGGTGGGGGGAGGGACTACTGGACTACCAGGGAGGGAATATTTTGTTGTATTCAATATGACGATTGGTGACTGGGAGAGGAGGGAGAGACCACCAGATTGCCAGGAAATTATGTTTTTTAATATCAGGACGGTGACCAGAGAATGGGAAGGGGAGGGAGGAAGGACCACTAGACTACCAGTGAACAGTATTGATATTATACGGGGATGGTGATCAGAAGCCAGACTACAAGGAAAACGTTTTTTTATTTCACGGCGACAGCAATCGGAGACCAGGGGAAGGTGGAGGGACCACTAGACTACTGGGAACATATTTTAATTCATACGGGGTTGGTGATCAGGGATGGGGAGGGACCACTAGACCACCAGGGAGGCTTTTGTGTAAATACAGGAATGACAGTCCATGTTGGGGGGGCCCCAAAACTCCTTCGCAGCCAGTGTAAATGGGCCCATAATGGGCATGCAAATGGTCAGCTAGTACGTTGCATGCCCAATGGGCTCATTTGCATGGTTGCTTTTGTGAATCACAAATAATGCACCAATGCTATTCATTGCAGGGCCATTTAAAGGAATGCAGGTCAGGGCAGCACTAGTGGGGCTAGAGGTAGCAGTAATGGGGTTACCGCTGCCTCTACCTAGCCCTATTCACAGTCGGATAGCACTCTACACTATCCGTTCTGTGAATAACATTTTTTACTACCTGGGCAATTGCAAAGGGCAAAGCAAACCTTTGCACTGCACTTTGCGAGTATTGATGAACCTAGCCCCAGGGGAGGGATTGTAAGGTTAAAAAGGAATGGTGCTTCTACGCAGAGGGGAAGCAGGAAAAGGCAGATATCCTGAACAAATACTTCTGCTCAGTGTACACATTAGAAGGAGAAGGGGAGGTACCACAAACAAGTAACAGGAACTTTGGAGGTGGGGAAGTGGACACTAGTCTATTTTGGGAGGAAAGAGTCCTGAAGAGACTCACTAATCTGAAAGTGGGCAAAACTATGGCATCAGACAGGATGCATCCAAAAGTACTGAGGGAGCTCAGGGAGGTACTAGCTGGGTTCCATGTTAAGATAGCGACTCCCAAACGGCAAGGAGTGAAAATGGCACAAAATCACAGTGCGACCACATATGGCAAACATTCTGCTTGCCCCATACTAACCATTGTGGGGCACTTTGCCCCCCACACCCCCTTACTTAATATACCAACTCCGGGTTGGGGGGGTTGTGGACCTCAGGAGGAGGGAACTGTCAGTCACTGATACGGTACATGTTGTGATTTCTCCCTCGCCATTTGGGAGTCACTATTATGATGGGCTTCCCACCAACTGCACCTCTAACGGTCCTATTTAACAGCTCCTTGGAAACAGGAAAAAGGAGGACTGGAGGAGAGCGGATGTAGTCCCACTTCAAGTGGTAGCAGGGAGGAGACTGGCAATTATAGGCCAGTCAGCCTGACACCAGTGGTGGGAAAGTTAATAGAATCACTGCTGATGGAAAGGACTGTGGAACACCTTGAATCCAATGGGTTACAAGACCCGAGGTAGCATGGATTCACACAGGAGAGGTCACGTCAAACTGATCTTATAGATCTTTGACTTGGTGACCAAGGAATTAGATCAGGGTGGAGTGGCGGGACATGACCTACCTAGATTTCAGTAAGGCTTTCAACACTGTTCCACACAGGAGACTAGTAGGCAAGCTGCATAGCTTAGGAGTAGGCCCAAAGGTGGTTAACTGGGTAAAAAATTGGTTATGGGATATGAGACAGAGGGTGATGGTAAAAGGAGTTCATTTCAAGGAAGGAAGGAAGGGTGATCAGCAGGGTGACTCGGGGATTAGTGTTGGGACTGGTCCTCTTTAATGTATTTTTACACGACATTGCAGAGGAGCAGAAATGGAAGGTCTGCCTCTCTGCAGATTACACAAAATCTGCAACAGGGTAGACACTCTCGGGAATGAGCAGAGACCTGAGAAAACTAGAGAAATGGTAAAGGGTATAGCAGCCGGTTTCAATGCAAACAAAATTTAAAATAATGAACTTGGGGCGCAGAAACACAGGGCAGAGTACACAATGGGGGGAGTGGTATTGAGGATCACCAAGCAGGAAACAGACCTGAAGGTAATCATATTGAATGACCTAAAGTTGGCCAGGCATTGCGACAAGGCAGTTGGGATGGCTAGAGGGATTCTGGGGTGCATAGGGAGGGCTATCACTAACAAAATGAGGGAGGTGATGATGCCCCTGTATAGATCGCTGGTAAGACCCCTCCTTGAATACTGTGTCCAGTTCAGGAGACCCCATCTCTGGAACGACATAAACAGAGTGGACGCGGTCCAGAGGAGGGCAACTAAAATGGTGTAGGGTCTGCACCTTAAGCCTTATGACAAGAGACTAACGGACCTCAATATGTACACCCTGGAAGAGAGGAGAGAGAGGTGGGGATATCGGTAGAGTCTTCAAATACCTTACGAGGGTAAATAAGGTACAGGAGGGAAGTATTTTTCAGAAAAAAAGGAGCTCAAGAAAAAAGGGACATGCGATGAAGCTGGGGGGGGGTAGATTCAAGAGAGATGTGAGGAGGTACTTCTTCACAGAGAGAGAGTGGGAGATTCCTGGAACAGCCTTCTACCAGAGGTGGTGGAGGCGAAGACAGTGATGGGGTGCAAGAATGCATGGGATAGGCATAAGGGTATCAAAGTGGAAAGGGAGGGAGGGAGAAAGAAATAGAACCTGATTAGGGTCTGTTGTGATACTGTAGGTAGGGAAAAATGGGCAATCTGGGTGGGCCAAGCAGTCCTTATCTGCCATCAGATTCTATGTTTCTAAATACAGTCTGAATGGCTTCATGCAGCCTCCCAGATGATTGACAGTTTGTTAGGGATTTTTAAACAGCCTGTCACATACTGAGAATGACTGAGTTCCGTTTTCTGTTACACAGATATTTGCTGTAATTTGGAAATGAGGGACTGCCAAAAGCAGAGAAAGAGGAAAAGGCAATGAGAGAAAGAAAGAGAGAGAGAGGGAACGAAAGAGACAGACAGACAGAAAATACACATATTTATGTGCAGGGACACACCCTAAAGCTCAGATGTGATAAATTCAGGGGTAACATTAGGAAGCACTTCTCTCAAAGGTTGGTGAACTTGTAGAAAAGCCTCCAAGCAAAGAGCAGGTATGAAGATAGTGTGGGCTTTTGCAGTAAGCCTGGGCACATTTCTGCTTATCAAGGGATTCACTGGGTATCCAGCATAGCGGAGCAGGTGGGGAATCATTGCAAATGAGTAAATGGTTGTACGCAATACTTTTTTTTTTAATCCTTGCATATGTGGGCGGGGGGACAGACATGATGGACCTAGTGTCCTTTCTGTTCTTAAAGAGTTAGTGTACTGCGTGAAATAATATTAACTTTCAAAAGGATAAAACTAAAGTGTGGCCCTTTATGTCAATGAAAATATAAAAGCTACAGAAATTCAGAACAAACATAAGGAGCCAGAAAAACTGTGGGTCACTCTGGAAACAGGAAATGGGACAGCCATAAAAACTGGGGTTGTCTAGAGGCCATCCGACCAGTGGGGAGGACACAGACACATTACTGTTAGAAGATATACAAAACATGACAGCTAAACGGGAGGTTCTGATAATGGGAGACTTCAACATGTCAGATACAGATTTGTCAATACCAGCAGGGACATCTGCCAGAACTAGACACATAGTGGATTCCCTGCAGGGGAGGGCCTCAAACTGGTACAACAACCCACAAGAGACAGGGCTATCCTAGATCTAGTACTGACTAACAGGGAAAGGATCACAGATCTCCAGGTAGGAGGTCACCTGGGGGCCAGTGACCATCACATGGTATGGTTCAATTTGACCACTAGAACTAAATCATCCCATTCCAAGGCAAAAATATGGGACTTCAGAGGAGCTGACTTTGATAAGATGGCCAACAGAGTTAAGCTAGCTCTGGCAAAAAGAAATACAGGTGAGGGGGTACAGACAAAGTAGGCAAGCATTAAGGATGCAATACTTGAAGCAACATCCCATTGTGTTAGAGAGAAATGGAAGTGCAAAAGAAGAAGGAAACCACTTTGGTTCTCAAAAACAGTAGCAGAAAAGGTCAGAACCAAAAGCTGGCCTTCAGGAAATATAAAGGAACACAGCGGAATGAAGATGAGGAGGCATTCCAAACTTCCTAAGGGAAGCAGGGAAGGCATGAAAGGCAGGCAAAGGCCCAAACCGAGGAAACACTAGCACAAACAGTAAAGAAGGTGACAAGACTTCTATAGATACATTAGTGAAAGGAGAAAGTCCAGAGGGGTATTGCTAAGATCAAAGGGGATAAGGGGCATGTGAGGAGGAGGACCATGTAAAAGCATCTATCCTAAATAGATACTTCTGCTCAGTATTTACTGAGGAGAAGGTGGGCAGGGTCCACAGCTCAGCACCATGGACACGGGGGTGTGCACTAATCCCTTCACAAAGGAAAGGGTCCTACAAGAGCTCAATAAGCTCAGGGTGGACAAGGCAATGGGACCTGATGGCATACATTCCAGGGTACTATTCCAGGGTGTTATTTTTAGTAGTATTAATAGGTTTTAATGTGTTGGGTTGGTGAAAGCACAGTCAGGCGGTACTCCCCCTCAAGACTAAAGGATCTCCGACCTTTTGAATGTCCCACACTCCCTTTAGAAGTGTATAGGAAATGCCGAATACTTGGCATTTCGAGACGTAGGAGTGGTGGGAATAGGAAATCCTGGAACTCTTGGGGGGGATGGGAAAGGAGTGGGCGGATAGGAACAGTTAGAACCAGGAGGTGCCCTGGGGTGAAATGGATGCAGGAGCGTGGTCCGTCGTATCTTGCGTCCATACCCAAGGGCACTGACTTGATCAGGCAGGAAGCGGAGTCACGCTTGGAGTCTCGTCCCTTTCGGGCGGTGTTAAGCAATGCTAGGTCTATTAGAAACAAGACTGCTTTAGTGGCAGATCTTGTTGCTTCTGTGGACTTAGCTTGCATCACCGAGACATGTCTTGATAATAGCAGGCCCCATTTTGGGATCTGCGGTTCAGACGGTTCTCGGTGATTCACCGCCAGAGTGGACCGAGGGGCGGGGAGTTGCAGTCTGTTTTAGACAGGAACTGGACCTCAGGGAGGAGCCAGTTGGATATACCAACTCCTTTGAATGTATTGTGGGTGCAGGTGCGGGATTCAGGATACTCCTCATTTACTGTCCACCAGGTGATGGGGGAGAATTCCTGAGAGAGGTGGCGGATTTCATCGCCGAGAGGGTTTTGGAATTCCCCCGATGGATAATTCTGGAGGATTTCAATGCCTGGGTCGACGATGAACTCGCACCTTGGACAAAATTCCTCAATTGACTGATTCATTGGGCCTGACACGGGTTATTACCACTGCAACTCCACCAGGGGGACATTCATTGACTTGATATTCCATCTAGGATGGAAATCTCCGATGTGGAGGTGGAGCCCATTGGCTGGTCTGACTATCGTGCCCTGAGGTTCAGTTTCATGGCTCCCGAAAGAGGCCTGCCCCTAAGGAGATAGTACAGTTCCGTCCTTTGAGAGGAGTTACCTCAGAAGGCCTAATGAGCCGTCTGGACTTCTCAGGCTTTCCAATGGATAGCATGGATCCAGGGTCTTAATGCTGGCCTATAATAGGGCAGTTGTGGGAGCCCTGGATGTCATTACTCCTTTCGAGTTGCCCTGTACTCTTCACCCGAGTCCCGTGGTTTACGCGAGTTAAGTAGGTTGAAGAGACAGGGCCGAAGATTGGAGGCGCTGGCGGAAGACTCACCTGGAAGTTGACAGGCTTAGACTGCTAGATCATTATAAAATCTACCAGTTAGCAATCTCCCATAAGAAGGCAGAGTTCCTGTCCAGGGAGATTGCTACAGCAAGGAATAGACTGGCCCAGCTCTTCCGGACTGTGGACAGACTGTGCAAGCCAGTCTGTCTTCATGCCGGTCGAGCATTATCACAGTTACAGTGTGAGGAGTTTGCGACGTTCTTTGCTGATAAGGTGTCTGCTATCAGAGAAGAGATCAGCCAGGACCTCCCCATTGGGTCTTGCAGTAACCAATCGAGGGACACAAGTACCCATTTGACCTGGTCCACGTTCAGTCAACCGGTAGTTATGGATATAGTGAGAATCGTCCAGACTCTGCGCCCAACCTTCTGTGGGCTGGATCCGGGCCCTACACGCCTACTCGTGGGATGTGTGAGGTTATCGCCCGATCCTTACTGGGATAGTAGTGGCATCATTGGAGAGGGATCTTTCCTGATCCTTTGAAGGAGGCAATAGTACTCCCTTCTGAAAAAGCCTCCTTGATCCCGACTGCCCAGGAAACTACAGACCAATCTCGAATCTTCCCTTTTTGGGGAAGATTATTGAGAAGGTGGTCGCTTTGCAGCTGGAAGATTATTTAAACATCCACAATATCTATGACCCTCTCCAGTCTGGCTTCAGGAAACAGCACAGTACTGAGACGGCTCTTGTTCGGGTATTGAATGATCTCCTGATGGCAAGAGATCGGAGAACTCGTTCTATCTTGGTTCTCCTTGATCTTTCAGCTGCATTTGACACTGTGGATCATGGGGTGCTGCTTGAACGCCTGTGGTCTCTCTGTGGACTAAGGGGGGTGGTCCACAGTTGGTTTAAATCTTTTCTGCAGGGTAGGACTCAGAGAGTAGTGTCGGGTTTATTCCTCCACCTCTGCTCTACCTACACTGTGGAGTGCCACAGGGTTCGGTGTTGTCCCCCATGTTATTTATGGTGTATATGCTTCCATTAGGGACATTATAAGACATTTTGGTTTGAGTTTTCATTGCTATGCTGATGATTCTCAACTGTATATGTCTTTGTGCCCGAGCAGGAGTCTGAGTCAAGTACATTGTTTAACAACTGCCTCCAGGAGATACAGAACTGGATGAGTGCTAATTGGCTGAGGTTGAACCCGGGGAAAACAGAGGTATTGGTAGTGGAACGGGGTAAGGATATGAAGTCCATGGGTGGGAAAACTCTCAGGTTTATTTCTGGGAGGAACCCGCTTATGGCATCTGGTCAGGTGCGTAACCTTGGTGTTATATTTGTGAGGGCTTGACCCTGAGGGGCACAGGTGTCAGCCGTGGTCAAATCATCTTTTTCATCTAAGGAATATAGCACAGGTGAAACACTTGATTCCATCAGAGGATCTTCCTACCCTGGTCCACGCCTTTGTGTCCAATCGTCTCGACATTACAACGCCTTTATCTAGGGCTGCCGAGAGGATATCCGCTGCCACAGCTGGTGAAAAACGGCAGCTAGGTTGTTGACTGGAAGCCCGAGGTCCAACCATATAACACCTGTGCTTCGTGAATTGCACTGGCTGCCTGTACAGTGGCAATCACTTTCAAGGTCATGTTGATGACCTATAAAGCCCTACACGGTTTGGGACCTCGCTACCTGAAAGAACTCTTGACTTCTTACTGTCCCTCCCGCTCCCTCCAATCCTCTGGTGAGGGATTGCTGGAGATTCCCAGAGTAACCTTAAAAACATCTGGTGGAAGAACATTTGCCTTTATGGCCCCTACCCTGTGGAATTCTCTACCTTGCCAGATACGCAACTGCCTGACTGTGGAGAGCTTTAAAAAAGCTTTAAAGACCTTCCTTTTTAACAAAGTATTTTTTTAGTGATTTAAATTATACTGGATTGTTTCTGAATTTGATGTTGTTTACAGTGTGGTTTCGATTTGTATGATTGATATTGTAAAGGCGCCCTGAGCTTTGGAAGGATGCCTTAAAGAAATAAAAATTTACTTACTTACTTACTAAAGGAGCTAAGGGTGGAACTAGCAGAGCCATTATCAGAACTGTTTAGTGAGTCTCTGAGTACAGGAGAGGTCCTAGAAGACTGGAGAAGGGCTCATGTGGTAGCAGGGAGGAGGCAGGGAACTACAGACCAGTCAGTCTTACCTCAGTAGTGGGCAAGATTATGGAGGCACTCCTTAAGGAAAGAATAGTGCAACACCTGGAATCCATAGGAGTACAGGATCCAAGACAGCATGGGTTTACAAAAGGAAGGTCCTGTCAGACTAATCTCATAGATTTTTTTGACTGGGCAACCAGAGTGGTGGACCAAGGGGGAGCAGTTGATGTCGCCTACCTTGACTTCAGCAAAGCTTTCGATACTGTTCCACATAGAAGATTGATTAATAAGCTGGGTAGGCTTGGGGTGGGTCAGAAGTTAGTCAACTGGGTGGCAAACTGGTTGACGGACAGAAAACAGAGAGTGGTGGTAAACGGTATACAGTCAGAAGAGATGCAAGTGACAAGTGGGGTACCTCAGGGATCAGTCCTGGGACCAGTCCTCTTCAATATCTTCATCAGTGACATTGCAGATGGACTGGAAGGTAAGGTTTGACTGTTTGTAGATGACACCAAGATCTGCAACAGAGTAGATGATCCAGATGGGGTGGGCAGAATGAGAAGAGATCTGGATAAACTGGCAAAATGGTCGGAAGAGTGGCAACTGGGGTTTAATGCAAAGAAGTGCATAATCATGCACATAGGGAAGAGAAACCCTGAAGCCACCTATAGGCTGGGAGGGGAGTTGCTGGCAGTCACAAGGGAAGAAAGAGACTTGGGCATCATCATCACAGATGACCTGAAACCATCCAAGCAGACCACTAAAGCAGTAGGTAAGGCTGGGAGGGGATGTTGGGATGTATTAGTAGGGGTATCACAAGTCGTAAGAGGGAGGTAATAATCCCTCTTTACAAGACACTGGTTAGGCCCCATCTGGAATACTGCGTGCAGTACTGGAGGCCACACCTTCACAAGGACATTAACCAAATTGAAGCAGTCCAGAGAAGGGCAACCAAAATGGTGCAGGGACTGAATCAGAAAACATATGAGGACAGATTAACGGAGCTCAATATGTATACCCTAGAGCAAAGGAGGGAGGGAGGTGATATGATCAAAACATTCAAACACCTTAAGGGCATTTACAAGATGAAAGAGTCTAACATGTTTCAATATAAGAAAAATAGCAGGACAAGAGGACACAGCATGAGATTAGAGGGAGGCCGATTAAGGGGTAATGTGAGGACATTCTTTTTCACAGAAAGGGTGGTGGATGCATGGAACAGCCTACCTCAGGAAGTGATGGATATGAATACAGTGCAGGGCTTCAAACAGGCATGGGATAGGCATAAGGGAGCAATACAGATGAGTATGAATAGATAGGCCATTGACAGAGCAAAGGCCGATGGCGCATTCATAAGGCAGAAAAAGAAATGGGCAGACTGGATGGGCCTTGCAGTCCTTATCTGCAATCAATTTCTATGTTTCTATGTTTCTGAAGCCAGCCCGGTGGCGCTGAGGGTTGAGGTGCTAGATGCCACACCTCACACCACCCCGGCAACCTGAGTTTGGGCACGAGCTTGGGTTGCCGTGGATCGGCTGGGGGGTGAGGAGCTGAATTGAGCTGCTGACAGACAGCTCTCCTCTCTCAGGGAAGATCTGAGTCTCCTGGCTCTTGGCTGCCACTGCTGAGTGGAGGCTAGTGGTAGCGCCAGTCCCGGGTGACGCTGCTAGGCTGTGGGGGGAAGCCGAGTCACAGGGTGCATGCTCGCCTCCATGAGCATGTACAACCATGTTCTGGGATCCTGGGTTAGAAGGGAGAAACTAAGCAAAAATACCCATGTCTCCCCATTGCTGAAGTATGGCGGGAGGTGATAACAGGGAGCAAAATGTTATATGGAAAAAAAAAAAAAAGGATGAAACTATTGGAGTGGCCCACTGGCACAGCAATAACACTACCACTTGCGGTAGCAATAACCTAAGTTTGGAAGCGAACTCACAGTGTCAGAAAGTCAGCTGGGGAGGAGGATTGAGCTTCTGTAGGCCTGCTCTCATCCTCCGGGATGGGGGGATGCGGGACCTGGCATATGCCTGACCCCTAGTGGAGGCTAAGGGGAAGACAGTCCAGAGGGTGCCAGACATGCAGGGAGGTGCGGTGGCCATCGACGCACATTGTGCAGGAATGTGTCTCATGCGTCTTGATAGCACTGCACATTCACGCCTCCTGGGGGGGGAGAACATCAGGAAAAAGGTCCGACCAATAGGATGATGCCTGTCACCCACAGGCCCTGCACCCAGCTATCCAGGCCCTGCCTAGCTAAACCAGATCCGTTTTGATGACTTGGTGACTTGGGGTGCCCTGTCATACCCAACCGGGGTGGGGCAAACTCTGTGGGAAGATGTGGACAAGGTCAGCCCTAGAAGACACTGGGGTGACCAGTAGAAGGGGGCCAGTCAGATAGAGGACAGAAATGTTTTTTAAAAAAGTAGCGAACTATTACTTCTTACATAAGAAGAATTTTTTTTTCTTTTCCCTGTTGCAAATCAGAAGATTTCTATCAAACAATGCTTGGCATGATCTGAGCAACATAGAGGATTATGTAGGAGCAATCGTACGAAACAAGGCTGTTTTTCAATCGAGAGCTTTCCATGATAACAGGAGACCTGGAGAGCACAGCTTGAGAGATCTCATTACCATGGAAACCTCAAGATTAAAAAAACAGCCTTGTTGTGTATGATTGCTCATACACAGTTTTTTATAGTGTATGGCACATATATGTAACCCCTCACAAATGGGGGTTCCTAAAGTCTTCCTTGGTGTGCCTAAATGCCCACTGCCAAGCTGGTGTCCTGTGTCTTAATCGCTTAAAAGCTATTGCATGAGGCGGCCTGCGACAAGGGCTGAGGCACTGAGTCTTACTCCAACCACACTGGCCACCTGGGTTCGGAATGGACTCGGGTGCCGGGGGTCGGCAGGGGAGAGGAGAGGAGAGGACTGAGCATCTGGAGGACTGCTCTCCTCTCCGGGGGTGGGACGTTGGGTTGCATCACTCAGCAGCGGCCCCCAGTGGGGCCTGGAGGCACTGCTCAAGCATGCACAGAAGGGGATACTGAACACAGGAAAATGGCACCTGATGCGAGTGGCTTGATGGCCGTCTGCAGTTTCGCGTGGGATGCATCTGGAGCCATGTTCCGCAGGAAGTTGGGGGCTCCCTGCAGCCCCGCTGTGGGGGTGGGAGCCGCAGGAGACAGGGTGCCCGCAGCAGAGGCAGTCAGCGGCTGGATGTCCCCGGAACAGGATGCGAAGATAAAAAGGTAGTGGAGCAGGTCAGGCCGCCAAGGAGGAGAAAAATAGAGAGAGAAAAAAACAGCTATTGCATGTGAGTGCCTTTATAGCCTCTGTGTTCTGTCTCTTTAAGAGCTGCCTATATCACAGTGTATAATTAATCCGGTTGGGGGCTGAATGTATCTATGCTCGAGTCCCACCTGGGCTGCCAGATAATTGCTCCATTCTGCCATCGTTAGTTGCGCAGAGGGAGCTCTGCTAGAAGCTGTACTTATTTTCTGATTATCTATTATAATAGTACTGATGTTGTAGTTTGTCTAACCTGCCTTCTTTGTAGCATGGTCAGTTCTGTTTATCACCACCATCTTGATCCTGGACTGCCAGAATGGGCCAATCAGTACCTCTGGGGACCCTAAAATGAAGTCTGTCCCAAGGGGTCTTGTGGGAGTGAATTTCTGTAGGAATTGTAGTTCTCAGACTTTGGCACCTAAATGGACCTGGAGGGGGGGCCCTTGCTTTGACAGACTGATGGATCCACCAACCAGAATCTTTTGGACCAAAGGGAAATTCCCAAGCTGCCTGCTGCAGTGAGTCAGTCTGTGTGAGGAGCTGAAAGAGTAAACAGCTCGAGAGATTCGAGCAGCTGCTCCTGTGTGGTTCACGTGGGAGATTGGTGGAAAGGTTGAGTTTGGCCTGTCTGCCTGCCATCCCTGTAGAGGGAATCTGTGAATAATCTGGACTGTATCTGAATGTGCGTGTGATAAAACCACTGAAGAGTGATCAGATTTAAAACTGAAGAAGACCGAAGATTTGCTGTATGCGATCGGCCTGTCAGGACATCCAGTTGCCACAGAATTCCTGGTTTTGCTCAGAGACACTGATATTGCTGCCGGACTGCTATCCGCATTGTGGTATGGTGATTGCTTTACTATAAATGTGCTGTGTGCTGTTAGTGGGTCGCGATTTGTTCCCCACTGTTTAATTGTGCCACGTTGGCTGGAAGCTGCATCCAGCCTTCCTGGACTGATTTCTGAACTGTTTTACCCAACCTGGGCCCTGCCACACTGGCCCAGCCAGCTACTTCAGGTGCAGAGAACACCATCTACGAGAGACTCGCCTGGGGATCAGCCCCCTGCTCAACATCACAAACAGGAATGACACCTCGGTGATTCATGTGGGCCCCGCTTCTCCTGGCATACCAGCTATCAACCTGCAGTTTCTATTTTGTCCTTCCTGTGTCTTGCATTGCGTAGCGTGAGTAACAATTAAGGTAGCTCCCTGCAACAACTAAAATCACAAGTGTTTCATCTGATTGCATTGTTGTTTTCCTTTCACAAACTGAGCCTCCTGGCTCCAGATTAAAAAATGGTGTGTGGTTGTGCATGCCTTTTCTTTTCATTACAAGGCCCCGACCAGCTACAATGCCTGCCTACACCGGGCAATGTTCCAGGCTAGCCCACCTTACTTCCAACTGGGTATCCAGAGCATGTGACTTTGCAGGGACTAAAAGAAAAAATTACTCACCTTAGTAATGTTGTTTCTTCTAATGGAGTCTTGCTATATTATGACATATGCAGTGAGTCCCAACCTTCGAACTGCTCTGGAGGTGAAAGAGTTAACTTTCCATGCCAGGCATGGAACGCTGAGCTCGAGCTCTAGCTCGGTTGAAAACTCTGTCTGTTGTTCTTCAAACTCAAACTGTCAGATCTTTACGAGCTAAACTCACTAAGGTCCTGTGTAGAAGCTGTAAACCTACACTAGCCAACTGGCTACTAAATATAAGAACACATTTTTTGGTCCCAAAGAAAAAATTACTCACCTTAATAATGTTGTTTCTTCTAATGGAGTCTTGCTATATTATGACTATTGCAGTTTGCCCCAGCCTTAGAACTGCTCCGGAGGTGAAAGAGTTAACTTCCATGCAGAGCATGGAGCTTAGAGCGCGAGCTCGGTTCAGAAGCTTTGTTTGGCTGGTTTCAAACCGAAACCGTCAGATCTTTACGAGCAAAAACTCACTAAGGTTCTGTGTGGAAGCTGTAACCTACACTAGCCAACTGGCCACTAATATATTAACACATTTTTGTTGGTCCCAACACAAAGACTCAAGTCAGTGGACCAGAAAATTAAGATAGAATAACTAAACAAACACGACACCCAAACATGAAAGAGGGCATCAATAAATGCCAACAGAGGACTACCCACCCCATACCCCAAAGTAGGAGTTCTGAGAGGGGCAGGCTGGTGGGAGGTCATAATATAGCAAGACTCCATTAGAAGAAACAACATTACTAAGGTGAGTAATTTTTTCTTCAAACAACATGAAGTCTTGCTATATTATGACTATTGCAGACTACACTGCAGTACCTCCATGGAGGAGGGACAGAACCTACTTAGGGAATAGGCTCTAAAGCACAGCTGTGCCAAACCGAGCATCCCTCCTAGCCTGAATATCCAGGGAGTAATGCTTGGTGAAAGTGTGTACTGTCTTCCAAGTAGCTGCCTGACATATCTCCAAGATAGGGATGTCTCTAGCAGCAGCTAGAGATGCAGCTGTACCTCTGGTAGAGTGAGCCCTCAGGCCTGAGGGGGGAACCTTACCCAGCTTTTGACAGCAAAATTGGATACAAGAAACAATCCACCTGGCAATGGATCTCTTAGTGGCAGGTCTCCCTTTCCCAACCTCACCATAAGTGAGAAACAGTTGGAGGGAGTCAAACCTGTGACCCTTGGTACGCTCTATGTAGTAACTTAGGGCCCTCTTAACATCTGTTGTGCAGCCTCCTCTCGCCAGAGGAGGAATGGTCAGTGAAGAACACTGGAAGTGAAATAGATTGGTTAAGATGGAAATCTGAAACCACCTTAGGCAAAACTTCCTGTTAGTCCTGAGGACCACTTTATCCCTGTGAAAGGAAATAAAGTCAGTTTCTACTGATAAAGCCTGTAACTCCTTATCGCCTGGCAGAAGTGATGGCTACCAGAAATACAGTTTTCCAAGTCAAATACTTAGCTCTGCCGAAGACAGAGGCTCAAAGGGGGTGCATTAGCTGAGCAATGCATACATTAAGATCCCAAGCCGGGCAGGGTCCCTGAATGGAGGATTGATGAAGCAATCCTTAAAAAACTTGGAAAATACAGGATGAGCAGAAAGAGAAGAGGGCTTCCTGCTGAAATGAAGGCAGAGACAGCAGCCAAGTGCACTTTCAGGGTGGCTGGTCTCAGTCCCAAAGAATTAAGATGGACCACGTGAGTCAATACAGTGGGTAGATCAGCAGATTCTGGGAAACATGCTTCCAGAACACCATATGGAAAACCTTTCCACTTGGAATTATAGGTAGACTGGTGGAAGGCTTCCTAGCAGCCTTCAAGATTTCAAGAACACTTTGAGAAAGTTGCAAATCAGCAAACTCTAACTGCTCAAGAGCCAAGCCTTGAGGTTGAGGGATTTGAGATTCGGATACCAAACTCTCCCCTGAGTACAGGTTAACAGATTGTGGTTCCTGGGGAGACATAAGGGAAGATGGACTGCTAAGGACAGAAGGAGTGGGTACCAGGGCTGCCTGTCCCAGTCTGGAGCAATCAGGATCATTTTGCAGGGCTGAGACCTGATTTTGACTAGTACTTTGAACAGGAGAGGGAAGGGGAAAGGCATAAAGAAACTTCCCTTCCCAATCGAGGAGAAAGGCATCCAGGGGAACTGAGCCCAACACTGGGGGCCTGCAACAAAACAGTGGAAGTTGATAATTGTCTGGGGCTGCAAAAAGATCTATCTGAGGAGTGCCCCATCTGGCAAACACTATCCCCAGTACTAGGGGATCCAGTGACCATTCGTGATGGCCCTGGGAAATCCTGCTGAGGGCATCTGCCAGGACAATGTCCTTGCCTGGGAGGTGAACTGCTATGAGGGAAGTGTTCAGGGAGTAAGCCAGAGACCACAACTTCATCGCCTCGGTGCACAAGGCCAAAGACTGAGTGCCCCCTTGTTTGTTGATGTACCACATTGTAGTGGTGTTGTCTGTTCTGACCTGTACCACCTTGTTCTGAACAGATGCAGAGAAAACCTGAAGTGCTAGAAAACAGCTCTGAGTTCCAACAGATTGATGTGGAGCAGAGATTCCTGAGGGACCATAATCCCTGGGTGGAGAGGTCGCCCATGTGAGCTCCCCATCCCAAGAGGATGCATCTGTAGTAAGGGTCAAGGAATAGGACAGAGGATGAAAGGCAACCCTGTCTCAGATTGCTCTGATCCTGCCACAACTGAAGGGCCTGGATCAGGGTTCGAAGTCACTGGGATTAACTTGGATAGAGGATCTCTTCTTTGAGACCAGAAAGCTCTCAAATGGAACTGAATGTCCTCATCTGAAATCTTGCTCCTTGCACCACAGCTGTGGAGGAAGCCATGTGCCCTAGGAGCTGCAGAAATGCCTTGCTGGTCAAGAGACCTGCAGAGTGAAGGAGGCGGCCAGGGCCACTAAGGTCCTTACCCTTTCCAAGGGAAGGAAGGCTCTGGCCTGCTTTGTATCCAGTTCTCGCCTATAAAGGTGAGTACCTGGACAGGTTCCAAAACTGACTTTGGAAGATTGAGAAGAAATCCCAGAGAGGCAAGCAGCTGCTGGGTAACTAGCAGGTGTGATTTGACCTGGTCTGGAGACTGACCCACAATGAGCCAGTCGTCCAGGTAAGGAAAATGGCAATCTTTTGCCTTCTTAGTGAGCGACTGCTACTGCCAGACACTTTGTGAACACCCTTGGGGCAGAAGTGAGGCCGAAGGGCATTGCTCTGAACTGATAATGGCCTGAGGGCAGTTCGAATCTGAGGTACTTTCGATGGGAGCTTCTGATAAGAACATGGAAGTAGGCATCTTTGAGGTCCAGGGAGGCTAGCCAGTCCCCTGGCCTTAGGGAGGGTAAAATCATTCCCAGTGTCACCATTTTGAACTTTGGCTTTAAAAGGTGCTTGTTTAGATATCTTAGATCCAGGATAGGCCGCCACTCTCCTGTCTTTTTGGGTAAGGAGAGTACCTGGAGTACAGACCCTTGCCCTGGTGAAGGGAGAAACCTTTTCTACAGCTCTGAGAGCCAAGAGGGTTGAGACTTCTGTTTCCAAAGCAAGAGTCTCTAAAGGTTTTGTAGGTGGAAAAGATCTGGCTCTCATCTTTGGAAATTTCTTGAAGCTGAGAACCAGACCCTGGCTCACTACTTCCAGGACCCACCTGTCTGAAGTTAAAGACTGCTAGTCCTGGACGAAGTGAGCTAACCTGCCCCCTACAGATAGTGGAGAGCCGACCCTGGGCATCCCATCAGGGTGCCTGTTTGGCAGAGGCTTTAGGCTGAGGGGTGGGAGCAGGCCTGCTCGAACCCCGCCTGCCTCTCCCTCTGAAGAACCCCTCTGTACATAGGCTGAAGGAGGGGGGCCTGAGTCTGGTAAAAAGGCCTGTGAAAGGCCAACCCTACCCCCTGGGGCTGCCTCTGAGGAGTGGCTTCGTTCCTTGGCTTGTGCACGCCTGTAAGTGGTTCTATATTCATCCATTTTCTTCATATAATTCTCTGTCTGCTCCCAAACAGAGAATTTCCCACACAGAAAATCCATAGCCTTAGACTGGGTATCCTGTGACAAAGTAGTACACCTGAGCAGGCCAATCTCCGAGAAGCCACAGATGTAGCCATGACTCTAGAGGATACATCGTTAGAATCCACTGCAGCATGGAATTGCACCTTAGATGCCTCAATACCATCAAGAGCCACCTGCTCCAGCTCCTTTGCGAGCTGGCCAGGGACCTGTTTGGCTAAGGCCATGACAGTATCCCATCTAGATTTCTGGTATCTTGCAACATGAGCCATATAGTTAGCTTGTCTGAGTCCCAAGGATGCTGCCATGTATTGTTTTTGGCCATGGCATCAATCTTCCTGGAATCCTTGTCAGGAGGATGTGAAGCCAGTGGAATATTAGCTTTATCACAGGCTGCAGCCTGAACTACTACCAACATGACTGCATTGCTGTGAAAGAAAATCTGTATCAGGACCTGACAAAGTGTACCTCCTGTCAATCTTTTATCCACAGGAGGCACAGAATTAGAGCTTTTAAAATTTTTATTGTTTGTTTTCTAAAAGATTTATGTAAAGGGATGGACAACCTCCTGGACTCTGGGATATCCATCATCTCACATAGTCAGGCTCCTCTTGCTCATCCAAAGCCTCCTCTAAGGAAGCTGGAGGGTCTCAGCAACTTTTATAAAACAAAAATGAGAAGGGGACTCAGAAAGCCTGGGAGACTCACCTGAAGGTCTGTCTGGGGAGATGTCCGTTCAATGGGCACATCCAGACTTTCAAAGTCACATTCACACTGATCATAATCCTCATCCCCTCCTCTGGTTCATAGAACTCTTCTATATCATAATCCTGAACCACTGGAACGGCCGAACCGACCTTTGCCAGACAGTGGCGGTTCGGAGGGAACTAGGCAGGGACTGGACAATCTGTATTGCCCTGGCTTTCTCAGCAGCAGTTGGAGAAGGAATTTTGGACTCCAAACCTGCTGATTTTTTAGATTTCTTTGCTGGAACTGGCTCCTCAGAGCCAGCTTTTCGTTTGCCCGAGGAAGCCTCGCCCTGGTCAGAGGGCACTCCCTCCATTCGGTTGGCACGAACCGGGCTGGCCATCGGGTCAGCGGACTTTGGCCTCTCGTTCCCTGAGCCTGCCCACTCTCTTGTCCAGGGTGGCTGCAGGGAAATTTTACAAATCTGGCAGTCTGAATTGAGGTGGTCAAACCCCAGACAATGAGACACATGTAGTGTGGGTCAGCCTTAACCGAGAGCTTCCCCCACGAACACTACAGTGTAAACCAGTGGGCCCGGTTTTTCTTTTGGGTTTCTCAGACATGATGCCAGCCTAACCAACCAACTTGCTCTTTGATGGCAGTGCCAGGCAAGACACCCTTATCGGTTCCAAACACGTGTCATGGTGTGGAAAACCGTAATGAAATCCGCTTTTTAGAACCGATAAGAACTGAATCAAGACTTCTAAAAAGCCTTAAAAGGCTTTAACTTATATTTAACATAACTCGATCGGTTCAACCGAACCGATAATACTTTACAAGTTCCACACAGAAAAAACCCTATCTATTACTTACGATTACCATAGACAGAGCCTGAACCGATCGGTTTTGCGGTTAAAATAATGAAATCACGGTTAAATTAAACCAAGAAATAGCGCTTTAAACCAAAGAAATTAACCGAGCAACAGGAGGAATCTCCGGAGCGACTGTTCAGTGAGACGGAGTAAAGAATCTGACAGTTTCGGTTTGAAACCAGCCAAACAGAGCTTCTGAACCGAGCTCGCGCTCTAAGCTCCATGCTCTGCATAGAAGTTAACTCTTTCACCTCCGGAGCAGTTCTAAGGCTGGGGCAAACTGCAATAGTCATGATATAGCAAGACTTCATGTTGTTTGAAACAAAGACTCAAGTCAGGAGACCCAAAAAATGAAAAACACAATACCCAGTCACCCCAAAAAAGGGAGGGGTGAAAAAACAAGGTGGGCATCTACTAAGTGCCAACACTGCACTGCCCACCCACATCCCAAAAACAGAGGTTCTGAGAGGGGCAGGTAGGGGGGAGGTCATAATATAGCAAGACTCCATTAGAAGAAACATTACTAAGGTGAGTATTTTTTTCTTCAAACAACATGAAGTCTTGCTATATTATGACATATGCAGACTACACAGCAGTACCTCCATGGAGAAGGGACAGAACCTACTTAGGAAATAGGCTCTGAAGCACAGCTGTGCCAAACCGAGCATCACTCCTAGCCTGCGTGTCCAGAGAGTAATGCTTGGTAAAAGTGTGAACTGTTTTCCAGGTAGCTGCTTGACAAATCTCTAGAATGGGGATATCCCTGGCAGCAGCCAGGGAAGCAACTGTGCACCTCTGGTAGAGTGAGCCTCAGGCCTGAGGGGAACCTTACCCAGCTTTCATAACAGAATTGGATACAAGAGACAATCCACCTGGCAATGGATCTTTTAGTGGCAGGTTTCCTTTACCAACCTCACCATAAGTGAGGAAACAGTTGGAGGAATCAAACCTGTGACCCTTGATACGCTCAATGTAGTAACAAGGGCTCTCTTCACATCTAAGCTGTGCAGCCTCCTCTACGCCAGAGGAGGAATGGTCAGTGAAGTACACTGGAAGAGAAATAGATTGATTAAGGTGGAAATCTGAAACCACCTTAGGCAAGAACTTCCTGTTAGTCCTGAGGACCACCTTATCTCTATGAAAGGAAATAAAATCAGGCTCCACTGACAAAGCTTGTAATTCACTTATGCGTCTGGCAGAAGTGATGGCTACCAGAAACACAGTCTTCCAAGTCAAATACTTAAGCTCTGCTGAAGACAAGGGCTCAAAGGGAGGTTGCATAAGCTGAGCAATGCAAAGATTAAGATCCCAGGCAGGGGCAGGGTCCCTGAATGGAGGGTTGGTGTGAAACAACCCCTTAAAAAACTTGGAAAATACAGGACGAACTGAAAGAGAGAGGATTTACCTGCTGAAATAAAGCAGACACACGCCAGGAGTGCACCTTCAGGAATTGCTTCAGCTCTCAGTCCCAAAAGAATTCAGGTGGACCATATAATCCAGGACTGTGGGTAGATCAGCAGAGACTGAAGAATATGCTTTTCCGAGCACCGTATGGAAAACCTTTTCCATTTGGAATTGTAAGCACCCTGGTGGAAGGCTTCCTTGAGGCCTTCAATATATCCATTACACCTTGGAAAGGTGTAAATCAGCAAACTCTGACTCTTCAAGAACCAAGCCTTGAGATTGAGAGATTTGAGATTCGGGTACCAGACCCTTCCCTGGGCACAGGTTAACAGATTGTGATTCCTGGGAAGGCACAGGGGAGGATGGACTGCTAAGGACAGCAGGAGTGGATACCAGGGCTGTCTGGCCCAATCCGGAGCTATCAGAATGACTTTGCAGGATTGGGATCTGATTTTTACTAGCACTTTGAACAGGAGAGGAAAGGGAGGGAAGGCATAGAGAAACTTCCCCTCCCAACTGAGGGCTAAGGCATCCAGGGGGAGTGAGCCCAACACTGGGGGCCTGCAGCAAAAGAGAAAGTTGGTGAGTGTCTGGGCTGCAAAAGATCTATCTGTGGGTGCTCACCTGGCAAATACTACTCCCAAGACCAGAGGATCCAGTGACCATTCGTGGTGGCCCTGGGAAATCCTGCTGAGAGCATCTGCCAGGACATTGTCCTTGCCTGGGAGGTGAACTGCCGTGAGGAAGGTGTTCAGGAGTAAGCCAGAGACCACAACTTCATCGCTTCAGTGCACAAGGCCCGTGGACAGTGCCCCTTGCTTGTTGATGTACCACATTGTGGTGGTGTTGTCTGTTCTGACCTGAATAATCTTGTTCTGAACAGATTTGGAAAAAGCTTGAAGTGTTAGAAAACTGCTCTGAGCTCCAACAGGTTGATGTGGAGCAGAGATTCCTGGGGAGACCACAAACCTGGAGGGTGGGAGGTGCCCATGTGAGCTCCCCCGCCCAAGAGGGACACATCTGTAGTAAGGATTAGAGAATGAGACTGAGTGACAAAAGGAACCCCTTGTCTCAGGTTGCTCTGATCCTGCCACCACTGTAGAGGCTTGGATCAGGGTTTGAGTTACTGGGATCAACTTGGTAAGAGGATCCTTTCTTTGAGACAAAAAAGCTCTCAAATGGAACTGGATGTCCCTCATCTGAAATCTTGCTCCCTGCACAACTACTGTGGAAGCAGCCATGTGTCCTAGGAGCTGCAGAAAATGCCTTGCTGGCCGGGAGACCTGCAGGGTAAATGAGGAGGCCAGGGAGACTAGGGTCTTTGCCCTGTCCAGGGAAAGGAAGGCCCTGGCTACCTGTGTGTTCAGTTCTGCTCCTATGAAGGTAAGAAGCTGGACAGGCTCTAGAACTGACTTTGAGAGATTCAGAAGGAAACCTAGAGAGGTAAGCAGTTGCTGCATTATCTGAAGATGTAAATTGACCTGGTCTGGGGACTGGCCTACTATGAGCCAATCGTCCAGGTAAGGAAAGATGGCAGTCTTTTGCCTTCTTAGGTAGATAACTACTACTGCCAGGCATTTGGTGAATACCCTTGGGGCAGAAGTGAGGCCGAAGGGCATTGCTCTGAATTGGTAGTGGCCTGAGGGCAGCTAGAACCTGAGGTACTTTCGATGGGAATATGGAAGTAGGCATCCTTGAGGTCCAGGGAAGCTAGCCAGTCCCCTGGCCTTAGAGAGGGTAGGATAATTCCCAGAGTCACCATTTTGAACTTTGGCTTTAAAAGGTGCTTGTTTAAATATCTGAGATCCAGGATGGGCCACGATGCTCCTGTCTTTTTTGGGGTAAGGAAGTACCTGGAGTACAAACCTTTGCCCTGGTGTAGGGGAGGAACCCTTTCCACAGCTCTGAGAGCCAGGAGGGTAAAGACCTCTGCCTCTAGGGTGAGTGCCTCTGACGGAGTTGCAGGTGGAAAAGATCTGGTTCTCAGCTTTGGAAATTTTGTGAAGCTGAGAACCAGTCCCTGGCTTACTACTTCCAGGACCCACTTGTCTGATGTTAAAGACTTCCAGTCCTGGGCAAAGTAAGCCAGCCTGCCCCCTACAGGTAGAGGAGAATCGGCCCTGGCAATCCCATCAGGGTGCCTGTTTGGCAGGGGCTTTGGGCTGAGGGGTGGAAGCAGACCTGCTTGTGCCCGTCTGCCTCTCCTCTAAAGAACCCCCTCTGAGCATAGGAGGAGGAAGCTTGGAAGCAGTAAAGGCCTATGAAAGACCTGCCCCTGCCTCTAGGAAGCTGCTTTTGAGAGTGGCCTGCCTTTCCTTAGCCTGTGCACTCCTATAGGTGGTCCTATATTCATCCATTTTCTTCATGTAATTCTCTGTTTGCTCCCCAAACAGAAATTTCCCCAACAGGAAAATCCATGGCCTTAGACTGGGTATCCTGAGACAGGGTAGTACATCTAGCCAAGCCATCCTGCAGTGCCACAGATGTAGCCATGACTCTTGATGAAACATCATTAGAGTCCACTGCAGCATGAAATTGCATCTTGGATGCCTCAATACCATCCATAGCCACCTGTTCCAGCTCCTGGCAAGCTGGTCAGGGACTTGTTTTACTAGGCCAGCACAGTATCCCATGTGGTTCTGGTACCTAGCAGCATATCATATAATTGCTTGTCTGAGTTCCCAAAGATGCTGCCATGTACTGTTTCTTTGCCATAGCATCAATCTTCCTGGAGTCCTTCTCAGGGGGGTGTGAAGCTAGGGGAATATTAGCCTTGTCACAGGCTGCAGCCTGCACTACCCCCACATGGCTGCATTGCTGAGTGTGGAAATCAGTGTTGGAGCCTGATAAGGTATACCTCTTGTCCATCCTTTTATCCACAGGAGGTATAGTGTGAGGAGTTTTTAAAACTTTTACTGTTTTCGAAAAGATTTATTCAAAGGATAGACAGCCTCCTAGACTCTGGAATATCCATCATTTCTACATAGTCTGGCTCCTCCTGGTCATCAACAGCTTCCTCAACAGGGAGCTGGAGAGTTTCAGCAACTTTTTTATAAAACATGAAATGAGAAGGAGACTCAGAAAGTCTTGGAGAAGAAACCCCTAGGGGTCTATCTGGAGAGATGTCCGGATCAATGGGCACATCCAGATCTTCAAAACCATATTCACTCTCCTCATATTCCTCTTCCCCCTCCCCCGGTTCATAAAAATCCTCAAAATCATAATCTTGAACCGGTGGAACCGGCCAAACTGAATGCTTACCAGAAGGTGTCGGTTCGGTCGGAACCGGAGAGAGAGACTGGACAATTTTAATTGCTTTAGCTATTTCCTCAGCAGTTGGGGAGAGAACTTTTGGCTCTACTCTAGCTGACTTTCTAGTCCTTTTGCTGGAACCGGCTCCTCAGAACCCGGCTCTTCGCTTGCCGAGTATACGCCTGGTCAGAGGCACTCCCTCGGTTCGGTTGGTACCGAACTGGGCTGGCCATCCGGGTCAGCGGACTTTTTGGCCTCCCTTTCCCTGAGCTTACCAACTCTCTTATCTATGGTAGCAGCAGGGAAATTGTGACAAATCTGGCAGTCTGAATTGAGGTGGTCAAACCCCAGACAATAGACATGTGGTGTATGGGTCAGCCTTACCAAAAGCTTCCCCACAAACACTACAGTGTTGAAACCCAGTGGGTCCGGTTTTTCTTTTGGGTTTCTCAGACATAATGCCAGCCTAACCAACTTGCCCGTTTATGGCAATCCACCAAGCAAGACACCCTTATCGGTTCCCAACCGTGTCACGGGTCGTGGAAAAAAACGTAATGAAATTCTTTTTTTAGAACCGATAAGGACGGAACCGCACTCTAAAAAGGGCTAGTAGATTTAAATACAACCTGATCGGTTCAAACCAGACCGATAACAAATTACAAGTTCCACACAGAAAAACTAAATGTAAAACCTATCTATTACTTACATTACCACAGACAGAGCTTGAACCGACCGGTTGCGGTTTAATTTCGACTTAAAACCGAAAAATAATACTTTTAAACCGACAAAATGAACCGAGCAGAAGGAGAAATCTCCGGAGCGACTGTTCAGTGATGCGAAGTAAAGAATCTGACAGTTTGCGTTTGAAGCACAACAGACAGAGTTTTCAACCGAGCTCGCATTCTAAGTTCCATGCCTGCATGGAAAAGTTAACTATTTCACCTCCGGAGCAGTTCTAACCAGCGGTCATACTGCAACTGTCATAATATAGCCAGACTTCATGTTGTTTGAAACAGTTTAAATACTGTATTATTATTCTGTCCCATTCGGCTGATTGGTTGTAGATGGCATACGGGTGCTGCTTTGGGCTCACCATGACCTAAACCTGTAAGGCTAACCTAGAGCTGCTTCATTTCCCCTGGGGTGTCATATAGATGCAGCACACTGATGAGTCCTGGGTAGGACGAAACACCTGTCTGTGTCTTCTGTTTGCACCCTTTGCAGACTGTGTGAGAGGCCCTTTGGCACCATGCATTCCTGCTTAAAGCTGAACCAGCTTAAAATTTAATGGCAATTTGCATATACGACCCATGATGCTTTGCATTATAGGGATATGTGCAATTTTGTATTTCTTAGGGTACTGCTATATGTATGAGCCCGTTAACAGCTATAAACAAGGAGATCCATACCTTTCTGTCAACCACCTTTCAGCATGATTTTGTTTGGGAAGCTGAGAACTGCCGACTGGAAAACCGGTATCTGTAATATGGGTGAACTGTTATCTCTACATGCGTTGGTATGCTTCTATGTAGTACTAGTCAAATCACATCACTAAAATATACAATTACAGGAATGCCAGTCACATAAAAAAACAAATAAGTATACCAGTTCTCAATATTCATAAATTTTCATTAATATGTGATGTCACTTCAAAAACAGGAATAAATCATAAATTCACAAACATGTTTACAAGTGATGGTACAGGGATTCAAACCCACAATTTGCAACACATTATTTGGTTCTATAAACACATTGTTTTCACAATCTGAGATATACAACATAAATAGATTAAATTCATAAATTTTCCATCAATGGAATGGCTATCAAAAGTACAAACATGATGGTAACGAAGCAGTAGCAGTTCTGCAGCCTCAAGCTGACTCTGCAATGTACGGTACATTATTCAGACCACCTACAAAGCCTGCATACTGGTTTCTGGCTGTGCTGGAGGAAGACGTTTTGTGCATGTAACATCACATGCCCAACAGGAGTCTCTTAGAAGATGGATCAAATTGGAGAACGGTCATAAAAATTAACAAGCATTTGTCAATGCCGAATGTTTGCTTGCTGGTATTGGCAAGAGATGCATAATAGGAATGGTAGTGAAGTACTGAAGGAACGCCAACCCCAACCCCCACCTGCAGAGACTGACAGGCGCTGGGGATGTGCCTTTGGGTCATCGGGCATAACACTCACACCATTCCACCTCATCCCACCCTGCAGACACCGACAGGTGTCGCAGTGTGCCTTGAGGTCTTCGGCCCTTAAGCCCACCCCATTCCATAAGGAAATAAGCTGAGATAGGTGCAGTATAGCAGAATGGGGTGAATGTGAGGTCAAAGATCCCAAGGCACCTCAATACCGATCAGTGGCTGCAGGGGTGGGGGGTGGGGGTGGGGGGTGGGGGTGGAATGGACTGAGCATTCGATTTGACAATCCCAAGTCACACCTCAACACCTGTTAGTCTGTACAGGGTTGGCGTTATGGTTGGAAACCCTAATGGCCTGGGCATTTGTTGGTATTTTTTCTCCAAATTTTCAACATGGGCTTTTTGGCAACCCACCTCATGAAAAGTGGCAGTATCATTTCGTTACTCAATCCCAAAAGGTGATTTCACACAGCGAGTGTGCCATTCAGCGCCACAGGTATGAAAACACATTTCAGGCAGGATATGAAAAATGACAGCTGTACTGTTCATGAGGAGGTGTGAAGAAATGGCAGTGTTGAAAATCTGGAGTGAAAATATGAAAAAGTGGCGAAGTCACGAGTGTGCGTAGAAACTGTGCAACACACGCTCATAGTGCAGTCATTTTTTGAAATGTTTTCACCAAATTTTTAACATGGCCTTTTTGGGACCTCCCCTCATGAATAGTGACACTATGATTTCATTAATCTGTCCCTAAAGTTGATTCCGCACAGCAACCGCACCATTCTGCACCCCAGGTGCAAAAACACATTTTGGGAAGGATGTGAAAAATAACAGCTGTACTGTTCATAAGGAGATGTGAATAAATGGCAATGTTGGAAATTTGGAGTGAAAATATTAAAAATTGATGAAGTTACAAGCATGCTTAGAAACTGCGCAATGGATGCTCGTAGTGTAGTCAGTTTTTGGATTTCTTTCACCAAATTTGCAACAGGGGCTTTTTGGGACCCCACCTCATGAACAGTGGTACTGTTGGTTCATTAATTGGTCCCAAAAGGTGATTCCGTGCAGCAACCAAGAAATCACCTTCCGGGACTGAGAAATGAAATGACAGTGCCAGTGTTCATGAGGTAGGGTCCCAAGAACCCCATGTTGAAAATCCGGGACCAAAACTCCAAAAATTGACAGAGATATCGACCTAAGTTAAAAAAAAAAATTGACTGGCATTATAGGGCTTACCGTCATTTCTTCAGTTCCCGTTGGTCTTTGAAGAGCAAAGACGTGTTCCCAGTCCACACAAGATCGCTGCTCCTGACCTCCATAGGTAAGTATGGGTGGGGATGTGTGGGGAGGTAGGGTGCACAGAGGGAGGGTGAGGGTTGGGGAGGGGGACTGGCGGGAACGATGAAGGACCGTTTTTTTCAGGTTTAAAAAAAAAGACGTTGTGGGACTGTTTTCTTTTTTATAGGTGAAATAGTAACAAAACAGATTTTTGCACACTGGGGTGGGCTCCCAGTGTGCCAGAGTACTGGGGGCCAATGCTGACCGGGGGATTGGGCACCCAGTGGTCGGCTGAGAACTTAAGGGCATGGGGAGGCAGTGCATCTGACACCGGGAGTGGGCATCCCGGTGTCAGAAACATCAAAGAAGTATTTTTTGGCACACTGGGGTGGGCTCCCAGAGTGCCACATTAATGGGGGGGGATACATGCTGACACTGGGATTGAGCACCCCGTCGGCAGGGGACAGAGAATGGAGGGTGCAGGGTGGGCAGCAGCTATGGGAGGGAGCTAACATCTAAACTTGTTGTTCTGCTGTGTGCCTGGTTGGGAGGGAGGGAGGGACTGCCGCTGCAATAATGAAACTGCCTCTGACTGCAGTGGCAGATTTCTTTCAAGTGCGGCGCTCGCTCTGAACCTGCTGTCATCGCAGCTTCAGCATTAATTGCTGACCAAGGGATGCGCCCCATTAAAGCCTCCACTGCATTGGCCACAACACTGCTACACCTCTGCAATGCTGTACTATCTCAATATGTTTCTTGTGTGCTGCGCGCAAGCAAACATAAAAATGCAAAGACTTTTGATTGCTAAAAAGCACCCCCATATTTACCCATTCAGTTTGTCACAAACTGCCTTGTTGGACAACTAAGGGAAATTACATTCCCTTTCTGTCTGCTGCAGACTGTTAGACATCGATAGTCTATGTTCTACATGTTTTAATGTTAAGTATTGAGCCTTTCCACTTTTTCAACATTTCACAACTTAGTAAAATTACAAATCAGTCTTTTGTATGCAACAAAATGGCAGTAGATGGCAAACAGAGTTATGGTAACTTGATCCAGTGAAAGGCAGTTGAGGTTACATAATGCAAAGCCAAATACTTAGTAATGAAAAAAAGGTGTTTACTGTAAATCAAGTGACAATCTGAAAGATAACATAAGTTTATATGTATGTAAGTGTAACTTCGAGGAGAGGGTATGTCAGAGCGACAGGCCTAGCTTGACATGAAGCAACAGACATTTCTCTGTATAAAAAGTGATATGCTGACATACTAAATCTACACAAAACACATATCTTTTCCATTAAAACAGCCCTTTTACTGAGTTATTTGCAGCAAAAAATTATAACGGTATTGTACTTCAAAGTCTCACATTCTGACTGATGCTATAAAGATTGACACAACAGGCAACAAAATGACACCACATGTGCCAGATCTAAATTGTGTGCCCATGAGTGCAGCTTCTTCTGAGTGCATGACCACATCGAGTACTGAATGCGTCCCAACATTCAGTGCTGTCAAAACAAAACTGAAAATCAGCATCTGGAAAGGCTGCAAAGTAAACAAGTAAGGCAACAAATCGTGATTTCACACACTTAAAAAAAATATATAATGGAAATAAGATACATACCAGTGGTGTTTGCAAGGAATGTTACTTTGTTAGAAATAAACATGAGAATGACATGATTAACTTAATTACATGATTGACAGTGTCTCTTTAATACCATAAAGAACAAAATCTGCCCTACAAGTCCTGCAGTGGGGTATCATTGCATCTGTTAGGATCCAGTAGGTGATAGTATATGTGGATATGTATATTAGGGACCCAATATTGCACAGTGGTTTGGGGCTCTGAGCTATGAACCTGGAGACCTGGGTTTGAATCCCAAAGCCCCCACCTATATACTGTGTGACCCTGAGCAAGTCACTTAACTTCCCTGTGCTCCCAGGTTGCACCTGGAAACAAGCTTCAGCTTAGTGTGCAACTCCTGGTTAAACAGTTTCCCCTTTCCTTGTACGTGGCTGGGAGCCAGACACAAAAAACAGACTAACTCTTTACATAATTGTGTTACTACAGGACTGTACTAATTATGTAACAATGATTTATATATTTTTTTGTATTGTTAACTGCAGGAAAGTATCACTGGATGCAAGGTCTGTCAACAAGAGTGACTTAGAACAGATGTAAACAGACACTTTATACAATACCACTGGTGATACACTTTTTAGATGAAATTTATTTACCACTCTATCTAACCTCCAGATAAACATTTATCTCAAAGTTAGACATGTCACAGTCATATTCCTTGACCTTTGCACAGAACAGAACCAATCAGAGAGCAGCTATTACAATGCTAATAACATCATAATAGGCCCATGCAGTACTGAAACCAGTTGTTCAAATCACAGGAAAACAGAAAGCTCTTCACACAAAAAGGTGGTTCAGTTACAACTACGAAACTGATGTTCTATAAATTGAATACACAATGGCCTGACTCGAAATGCACAATTTAGCTCCAGTTGTGAGGGGACAAGACTTTCATAGCTCACTCAGAGCTGCATTATGGTCTTGCCCCTTCATACGTGGAGATAAATTGTATATTTTGAGTAAGTCCCTATTTATACAAGTACAGAGTGCCAATACAAAAAAAAATACACAAGGGCAGGCAATCATGCAAAAGATGTCAGTAAAACTGAGAATTAAAGGAACTATAAAACATTAATTAATATACAGAATGAATGACTCTAAATTATAGAAGAAGTAGCACACAAAAGAATGTCTCGTCATACTGGAATAGCCAAATGTTTTGGGTGGGTTGTGAGTCCTGAGGTGCAGCCGAGGCCTTCAACAACCCAGGAAGTGCATTTTTACAGCCCACTGCACACCATGGAATGTGCTCATTTTTGTTTATATATGCAGATGAGTTAAAGTGTCTCTCTTTTTTTAATTCTCTTTTTATCATGCCCCCTCCTACACCTCAACTGAGTCACTCCCTTAGGTTCCTCCAAGGTACCTGTGGCTAGGCATACTACCTCCTGGCACTCTGCTTCCACGCTGCCTTGGATTATCCTTTCTGCTCCCTCCTACCTGCATGAACTTTCATCAGACTGTGTCCATGGGTTTCCAGGTTTGGTCTTTTGTCACAGTACCAGAGGCCATTGACGGGCCAGCTGTGGGGTCTGGATGTTGGCCAACAACCTCCCTTCCCACAGCGCCCCTCCGAGCTGCACTTCCACCTGTGTCACACAGGTGGTTGTACTGCAGCTGGGACAGTGACCCTCTTTCCCCAGAGGAGGAGGAGGAGGAGGACGTCCCCTGAGATGCTCAGTCCCCCCCCCGGCCAGCCCCCAGCAGTTCACCGGCATCATGAGCAGTAGTGCTACCACTGCACCAACAGAATGGCCTGTGTTAAAGTGACTCTTACAGTAATTAAGACTGCATTCTCAAATTCACTGGATTAGAGAACTGCGAAGTGAAGCTGAGCTTTTCTGGCACACAAAGGCTTCAAAAGAAACTCTTATAACCATAAGAGATGCTGGAAGTGTACATAATACCTCCTCACACTTCCTCTCTTTAGGTGCACACTGTGGACATATCTTCAGTCCTCTGCTTGTAAATGTACTTGACTAACTCGATTTCACTGTTGTCACCATGGTACAGTGTATGCTCTGTTTGACTACTCTGTGCTCCTCACTGAGATACTCTAGTTACGGATGTTTACCTTGAGTGAGCTTCTTGTCTTGGCCTATTGTTTAACCGGAGGGTTGTATGTGTACCTGCCTAATTCTGTTTTGTATCTAGATGTATTGAATTTTGCCTTCTCTTCTTTTGTCTTTTGTGTGTGTGTGTGTGTGTGTGTGTGTGTGTGCAACCTCCCAGGTCATATCTGAAAATAAACATTTATTTGTTTAGTGTTCCTATGTGGTCAACAAAATCTAAATAAAAAAATTAAAACATTCATGGTGAAAATTATAATTTAAAAAATATGAAACCTGAATTCAGAATTTAAATGTTTTATTTTGTAGAAAATTATAGAAACCCCTGTGAGTGGGAATGGACCTTGTCAACTGAACTTAGACGTTTTGACTTTCAGAACTGCTGTATGTGCACGTGACACTGACTTATGGTTAAAACAGCATTTGAATGGTTAAGAAATAAACAATCCTGATAGGCGAAGAACAATGTCATGATTTATAATTTCATGTATAATAACTGGTTATATGTGATTCTAACCAATTTTCTGAAGCTGTAGCTGGCTTTTGTACAAAGATGTGACATCAGAAATCCTGCTATACACAGCTTGCACGTCGTATTGGGATAGAATTGCATTTTTGTAATGTTGAGAAAGGGTCTGCTAGCATCTGATGGGTCTAATTTAAGGATTTTAAATATCATGGTTGTTGTTAAAGTGTGTTTTGTTAAAGTATTTAAATCAATTTTAAGTGTTGATAGCATGTAAAGCGTTTTGATTCCCTGAAATTTGCGCTGTATACATAAAGCTTTGATGGATTGATCGATTGACTGATTTTCATTTTTCCATTCCTTCTCTCCTATCCACTCCCGTTGCAAATGTTCCTGGCAGTATAACCTAAACGTTGGAGTAACAAGCTGAGCAGGAGCTTGGTACATCCAGCAGACCTGGGTTTGATTTCCACAGCCTCCACTTGCATTCTGTGTGACCCTTGTGCCTAGTGGACCTTACCCAGTTACAAAAGAATTAAAAAAAATCAGCATTAAATGTGCCCCAACAAAATTCTGTAAATAAGATAATTAGTGCAATCTACTCATCCCTTTCAGATTGCATAATTTATACACTGGCAATCATCTTACAGTGTTACTCAGTTTACTCCTTAAACACTCCAGGAGGTGGCAGCACCCTGGAGGTGACAGTAGTAGTAGAAGTGATAGGATGGAGGATAGTAGTAGGAGTAGTAGTTGGAGTAGAAGTAGGAGTAGTAGTAGGAGAAAGAGTAGTTGTAGGAGGAGGAAGAGGAGTAGGAGTAGTTGTAGGAAGAAGAGTTGTAGGAGGAGGAGGACTTGTAGAAGAAGGAGGAGGAATATGAGTAGTAGTAGAAGGAGTAGTAGGAGTAGCACTAGGAGGAGTATTAGGAGGTAGTAGTAGGAGTTCTAATAGGAGGAGCAGTAGGAGTATTAGTAGGAATAGTACTAGAAGTAGTAGTAGTAGCAATAGCAGTAGGTGGAGGGAGTAGTAGTAATAGGAGGAGCAGTAGCAGTAGTAGTAGTAGGAGTAGGAGTGGTAGGAGTAGTAGTATGAGTAGTGATAGGAGTAATAGGAGAAGGAGGAGGAATAGTAGTAGTAGAAGTAGTAATAGGAGGAGCAGTAGGAGTGGAAGGAGTAGCATTAGGAAGAGTAGGAGTAGTAGGAGGAGGAGTAGGACTAGTAGTGGTAGTAGTAGTAATAGTAGCAGCAGTAATAGTAGGAGTAGTAGCCTTTATTTTTATCTGGCACCCTTCCCAGGAAGCTCAGGGCGCCATTCCAGCATTGCCCAGTAACAGCAAATTAAATAAAATCAATCACCACAGTTATTACAGACATGTACCCAGACTTAACTAACATAAATATCAGTAAAAAAAAAAGTCCTAAATAACTAAATCATAAATAAATCATTTAATTTGTTAAAGTGGGACATTAGCAGCTGGGGAAAATTGGTTCACAAATGCCTGAATAAACAGAAAGGTTTTGAAACTCTCTTAAAAGCCTCCATCGAGGATGCCTCCCTGAGAGTTCTTGGCAAGGAGTTCCAGAGGACTGGGCCTGTTACCTCAAAGGCCCAGTCCTCAGAGGTTTTTAACATTACCCTGAGAACTACTAGGAGGCCCTCCTCAGCGGAGTTGAGAGAGCATGAGGGTATGTGAAGGTGCAAGAGTTCAGACAGGTAGCTCGGGCCCAGGTCATGCGGGGCCTTATAAGTTACAAGACCAACTTTAAAGGAGATACTTCACTTATCCAGCACCCAGTGTAGATCACGCAGTACTGGGGAGACATGACGCATCCTCGGAAGGCTAGTCAGCACAAGCAACTCCGTTCTGCACCAACTGCAGGCATCACAGTGTACTGCCACTGACCCCAAGGTACACAGCATTACAGTAGTCAAGCCTCGAAGTCACAAATGCATGCACCAGTGTGGCCAGATCACCTGGGGGGATAAGGGATTTAATCCAGCTGACGTTCCCCAGATCTTAAAAGCCATTCCAGACTACTGCCGACACCTGAGCCTTAAATGTCAGCCCCTCATCCAGAATGACTCCCAGATTTTTCACCTTCTTGGCGGTCAAGAGGAGGAACTGAGTCAAACCCCCTTCTCCCTCTCAGTAGCTGTCACTCTCCCCACCCCCACATCCCGACTCTACCACCAGTACTTCAGTCTTCTCCTGGTTAGGTTTCAACCAGTTTGATGACATCCAGTCTTGAGTCTCGGCCAGGCACCCACTAAACACATCACCCCACACCCAGTTTCCAGGTGCAAAAGACATGTAGACCTGGGTATAATTTGCATATCAGTGAAACCCCAGCCCATATTGCCTAATGATCCTACCTAGGGGTAGCCGTACTTACTTTCATACTGCACTATTATGAATATTATACTGTTGTGTATTCCCTACTGTACTCTACTGTGGATTTAAATCATGTGTTACTTCATTGTATTTTTATCTGTACTTCTGTTCACTGTATTTTGTTTCGTATCTTGTTTTTTTATCTCTACTACTGTCCTACCCAGGACCTCCTTGTAAATAAGCTTGCTCAATGGAGCCTTTTCCTGGCAAAATAAATAATTGAATTGAATATACCACAAACAACAGGGGCGAAAGAACTGAGCCCTGGAGTATGCCACAGGACGGAACCTTCAGGAGAGAGGAAAACCGTCCTAGCATTACTGTCTGGGTTCTGTCACTGAGATAGGATTCAAATCAGCAGATGACTTTGCCAGTGACTCCCACATACTCTCTGAGTCAGTCCAATAACAGATCATGGTCCATGGTGTCAAACGCTAAAGAGAGATCAAGGAGAATGGGAATTGATCGGTCTCCTCCATCTCTCGCCCTGAGCAGGGCCATGAGCAGGTCATCATGCACCCTAACTAGTGCAGTCTCTGTGCTTTGTCTACATCTAAAACCAGACTGGAGGGGCTCATAGATGCCAAAGGCAGTGAGGTGTGCCTCGAGCTGATGTACAGCCACCTTCTCAATAACCTTGTCCAAAAAGAACAGTTTAGAAACAGGTCGGTAATTCACCAGGGACATCATAGAAACATAGACTTTGTCGGCAGATAAGGACTGCTTGGCCCACCTAGTCTGACCATTTCCCTACCTATTGGATAATCTGCAGATCTAAGTTTAACCAAAAGCCTACTTCTTCCTACCCCCACCAGAATTGCCTTATATCTGTCCCATGCATTCTTGAATTCCCCCACTGTTTTTGACCCCACGACCTCCTCAGGAAGGCCGTTCCATGTGTCCACCACCCTCTCTGTGAAAAAATACTTCCTCACAATGCTCCTGAGCTGTCCCCCCTCTATCTTCAGATTGTGTCCCCTTGTTCTTGCACATCTCATATTCTGAAAGATGCTACCCTCTTGGACTTTGTTGATTCCCTTGAGGTACTTGAAAGTTTCTATCATGTCCCCCCTCTCCCTCCTTTCCTCAACGGTATACATATTAAGCTCCTTTAGTCTTTCTTCATATGGCTTCTGTTGCAGACCCTGCACCATTTTAGTTGCCCTCCTCTGGACTGCCTCCATCCTGTCTATGTCCTTGCAGAGATGGGGTCTCCAGAACTGCATGCTGTACTCCTGATGGGGTCTCACCAACTGTCGGTACAGAGGGATAACAACTTTTTGTTTTCTACTGGTGATGCCTCTCCCTATACATCCCAGTATCCCCCCAGCCATCCTTACTGCCTTCTTACATTGCTTGCTTACCTTTGGGTCATCTCATATAACTACCCCCAGACCCAAAGATGGCTTTTTCAGAAGTGGTTTCACCAAAGCACTTTTTAATGACATCGGAAACACCCCCTCTGACAAGGAGCACTGGACAATCTCGGTGAATACCGGGCCCAGCTGCCAAACACAGCTCATAAGTATACTTCTCGGGCCTGGATCCAGATTACAGAATGTTGGCTGCAGCTCAGAAATCACCCCGCTCACCTCTTCCATCGTCGCTGGCTGAAACTCTCCCCAGGATCACTGAATGCATCTCAGACTCATAGGCTCAATCCTGCTGGGCTGTGACAGCCCACATGGTGGGATCCCAGCCCTAATAGAGGACACCCTGTCAGAGAAATTATTGTGCACCAATCCTATTTGCCTATTTTTAGATGCTGATGAGATATGTGCAGCTCTTGTCCTCGTGTCTTACAGACTCAGAGAAGACCACGTTTTCCTTGGTTAAGTGCACATCTGTTTTGCCACTGCTTGCATACACGGATACATAGTCACATAGACAACAACAGCTGAAAAAGGCCTGTCAGCTGATCCAATCTGCCCACCCTGTCTTATTACTCTACACTGACTCTAGTGGTCATCCTTTGCCTTCGTTTCTGCCCCCCTTTTCTAATTAACCACATATGCATTTTCCCATCCCTGCTTGAAGTTGTTCTCTGATTTGGCCTGTACCACTTCCTACATCAACTTGTTACACTTGTCCATTTCTCCACCACTCCTTCTGTGAAAGAGTGCTTATAGACGTCCCTTTTGAATCCCCTCCCCGTGAGTTTAAGTGAGTTCCCTCTCATCCCTCTAGTCGAATGCAAGGAGGAAAGTTGCAGAAATGGATGCAAAAATTCTGCAAAGTGCTTCCAACTGCCACAAAATCGGTAGCAGTTGGATGGGGCAGGTGCTTCTGATGGCAAAGATGCTCAGGCAACATCTGAGTCCAGTGGAAGGCCCTGTCTCTCAGGATGTTAGAAAACTGGACCGCTGGTGTCTACCCTGGCTCCGGCAGCTAGCCACTCATACCGTCTTTGGCTGGCGCCTTACCTTCCCCTGACCACTACTGCACCCCCCACACACACACACACACTGTCCTACTACTTGATTTATTACCATTCAGAGTGTAATTTTATTTCTTTTTTTCTGAAATTGTACCACTTCAGTGTTTCCACTGCTTGAATGATTTAATGATTTATTACCATTAACACAGTAAATGTTTGTACCTTGACCGTCTGACAGTTTGTAATGTACACTGCATTTGTCTCTTTTTGCATTTGTAAATTCTTTCAAGTTTGTAAATGTACCTTATGCTGCCTGAAATTCTGTGTTGTACATTGCACATGTCATTTTATTGGATAGTGTATTTTGTGTTTGACACTTTTTAGGTGGCAAATGATAAAGCTTCCAACTATTGTTGTCATGCATACTCTTTTGTGTGATTTTAAAGAGTATGATTACATTTAATGTGTGTGAGTTGGCTGTGCGGAGGCCTGAGTAGTATTCTGTCAAACAGACTGTAGCACCAGTGGAATCATTTTCTTGTCAGTTTAGCGGACACACACACATATGCATGCATGCACACGCACACATGTACACACGCACACATGCATGCACACACACGCACACACGCATGTACACACACATATGCACATACACACACACACAAATATGCACGGCCATCATGCTTTGTGCTCAGTTTGAGGCTGATTTTCTGTACGTGTTTACAGAAAACACACATATAGGAAAGTATCTGCCTTCTTGTATATGTTAATTATGTCCCTGGAGCCACTCGTTGCTGTATAAGAGTGGTTTCACACGCGTTCAGCTGAAGTGAGAACATCAAAGAAAAGCTGAGCTGTTCTGGCTCATGTTGAACGCAAGTGAAGCCACTCTTATACAGCAACGAGTGGTGATGGGGGACATATTTAATATATTATTGATCAAGCTCAATGATATGTATGTATTTTTTTTAAACTCTCCTGAAACATGCCCATTTCGAGGGCATCTGCATGTAAGATGCACTACATGGAATAAGAGTGTCTCACGCACAGAAGAAAGGAGCACTCCAACTCTTCAGGAGCGTTCCTTCGATCTATAATATCATGTATGCATCCTACAGTACACACTGTTTATCTTCTTTCTTATCAGTATTTAGATTACATCGCCTCTTTCACTCACTACAACGTTAAAAGAGGAATTGCAATACATCTGCTCTCAGGCAGCTGAAGCTGCAGTAACTGCTTAACCCATGGGATTCACCCTGTGGTGAAAAGGGATTGTCAGCATTTGGGGAGTAGTTTGTTGTAGAATCCCAACGTTGGAGCCACAGATGTTCTCTGTTGCTGGGGCTGCTTTTTCTGTTGTTAGATTTCACTCCTTTCTCAAAGCTTAAGGTATAAATTCTTGTGGATTTAAAGAAGGCTAAGGAAGGGGGGGTCTGTAGATCGGGTACGGTCTGCGGTAATAATTAGGTAGGGAGACATGGGGAGACTGGATGGGCTAAGTGGTCCTTACCTGCCGTGAAATTCTGTTTTGTTTCTATTATTATTTTTTTTTTAAACCAGGAGAGACACGCTAAGCTGAAGCTTATTTACAGGTGCAATCTGGGAGAACAAGGAAGTTAAGTGACTTGCTCAGGGTCACACAGTATGCAAGTAGGGGCTGTGGGATTCAAACCCAGGTCTCCAAGTTTGCAGCTCAGAGCCTTAAACCACTGCACTATACTGCCACCAATATCTTTCCATGTGCATGCCGTCTGCATATGCATTGTTCTTGGCACATCTCAGTAGCATTTGTTACCATTCCTTGTCCACAGTCCTCTGTTGGGTAATTAACTTTTTCCTGCTGTCTCCTTTCACTCTAAAGCCCACCCTCCCACCATTTCATTACCACCCTGTTTCTCTCAGGTACCAGCTGAAACTCCTTCCCTCCCTCCCCGGCTCCTTTTTCCCCCCCTACCTGACCACCCCCCTTACATTTGCCTCCTGCCGAGGCGTAGGTGTGGCTGAATTGCCTGCTTTGTGCTGCTTGTTCTTATTGTACATACTCCAGTTTTAATCATGTACTCTATTCCACATCACTGTAACTGAACTGTGTCAGTGCTATGTATTTGCTTCCCCTGTTCCTTTCCCCCAGGTTGCACCTGGAAATGAGCCTCGACTCAGTGTGTCTTTCACGATCACCAATTTTCAAATAAACCAATCAATGTGTACTTTGATTAATTACTGGTAGTGCCTGGACTGAAAAATATTATAGAATTTACATTTGTGTAGTACTGTTCATGCATAGCATCCCAAAGTGCTTTACGAGCAATCTGTTTGCATAGGACAGCATAGCTGAGGTGCTACATCTCACTTCCAGTGGGGTCCTGCTTCTGCATAGGACATCCTAAAATTGTATTTTCCATTCGTTGACTGCCAGCCAGTACTAAGTTGTTTTTCTGAGGGACAAATACTGTAATAAGGCTGCCTGTAGCTGTTGAAAACTGTTATTATATACCGACTTTTGTTGTTGTTTTAATCTGTAACTCTCCCAGGTCATGCCTGAAAATAGGCATATATGTGCCTAGTGTATCGTACCTGGTATCAAAACTAATTAACTAACTATATAGCTACCTTGGTGTGGTACCCACATATAGATTGTGCTGGGGTTCGCCAGCCCATAAAACATTGGTTTCCCTTACTTTCTACCTTTCCATTATGCCTTCCTTTTGTTAATCCCACAATTCTCCATTAACGTGGCCACTCGTAGAGGCCACACAAAATCAACATTATGAACTGCACTTATCAAACCATAGCACATCACGTACGCTTGTGAATTTTGCCATTCATTTACAACAAAAATGTTACTGAACCCCTTGGATGTCTAACAAGATTGGTGAAGTTGTAGAGGGGTGGGTTTTAGGACCCAGAAGAGTTTGATTTTCTTCAGATTCACAAAAATTCATGCTGGCTTTTTGTTTTAAAAGGTTCAGCAAACCTTATTTTTCACTGAATGGTGTGATTCATAGGTGTAAGCAGCTGACATCATTTTGGTAAATGCAGTGCGATCTACGAATACCTCCATGGGGTAAATAAAGTGGATGGTGGGGAATTGTTCAGCCTGAGTGGGGACACAAACACGAAGGGTAATGTCATGAAGTTGCTTGAGGACAAATTTAAAGAGTGACACCAGGAAGTATTTTTTATGTGGAGGGGTGAAATAGGCTACTGGAGGAGGTGGTCTGTGTGAAATCAGTGGGGGGATTTGAATGAGGATGGGACAGGTACAGAGGCTTGCTACAGAATGCACCCGAAAGGGAGGGTGGGGAGGAGAGTGAAGAGCTCTGGGGCTCTCTCATTCAGCATTAGTTAGATAGAAATAGGAAGACATGGGCCAACAGACCCTTGTTCTGCCAAGGGATTCTATGTTTCTATGTTTGTTACACTGAATTTTCCAGCTCACACAAACTGATGCTTTTACTGTGCATTGCATCAAGACAACATTTACATATCAGGAGCGAAAGCCGGCAGGGAGGGTTATGGAGCATGCACGCAGATGCTGTCCTCCAGGGAGGGTGCTGCAGAGCACCACTCAGATAGCAATGCCTGGTGGTGTGCGGAGCCTTCCCAGCATGGGTGACCACATGTCTGGCTCCGCCTCCAGAGCATTGCCGCACTGCACGCCATTAGGGTGTGGGAAGAGGCATAGAAAACAGAAACTAACACCGTCTTCACCTGCTGGATGATGGCTCCCTCATTCTTCCATGCAACAGTCCCCCTAGCATACTGCTCCTGTCCCCCAGCCCTGCATACCCCAGAGGACCCCCCCATATCTCTCAATTGTCCCACATTACAAGGAACTGTTCTTCATGTTATTTCACAACAGCTCACTGTTCCACATTGAGAGAACATGTCCCACATTCACTTAGGATTTGGAGGGAAACATATATAGTAAATGGTGCAACAAATAGCTTATTACATTAACAACAGACTTTCTGGACATAGTGGCAAACATTTTAACCATGTTCTGAGTTTCTTATGTAAAGTTTGATTAACTGTTCCACAGTTTGCCCATTTGTTCCACATTTTGACAGCCAATGTGCCACATTTTGGGGACATAAGGTTGAGAGGTATGACCCCCCAGGAATGCTATTCTCCTCCTCTCCCCCAGGGCGGAGGGCCCCTTGGCAGGGATAAGCCAGATCCTCTGAGAACATGGGGACAGCCTGGGAGCTAGGTGGCAGGAAGAGGTAGTGAAGGGTGAAACTGGATGGCATAAAGGGACATTGAGTAGCCAGAAAGAGTGGGATGTCGGGGAAGGGGGGTGCAGGGAAAGGTGCAAAAAAAGAGTCTGTGTCAAAGGTAGCTGGTTTAATTGTTACAGTAAGAACAGTCCTGTGTAGATCTGAAATCTTGTGCACTGAAACTTTTATGTTGGTGCAATTAAGCAATTACACATGACGGTATGTGCTAGGTAGGTTAACATCACCCTTTGGGTGCATTTGGGTATGAGGCCACAGGCCGAGTGCATTCAACCATCCAAGCAGTGGCATTATTCCAAATGATAACTCACACCCTGGAGTGTATTATTGCTATTATCAAATGTCAAAATTTTAACAAGACACTTGTCTAACTCAGAGTTTTATCCATGAAGTTATGAAATTGCATAGTGCTGCATGAGGCAATTTGCTATGTGCTGTTGCGCTGTTACTTCTGTATTTTGCATTGAAGTGCAATCGTGGGATAACTTATCTTGGAATTTCTGTAAGCCAGGTTGTTGGATTTCTCTCCCCCAGTTATCACACCCTCTGAAGTACTTTGTCTGCGATTATGATTTCAGAATCAGCCAAATCAAACCTGAGGCCCTCAACTCCCTAACTCTCAAATCGGGGACAAAGCTTAAAAATGTATTTTTTTAGTTGGATTTTTTTCCCCCCTGGAAGAGGCCCGCAAAGCTAAAATAGTTCATTTCGAGCAGTGCCCTAGGGAGGGGAAAGGGTAGTGGAGGATGAATGACACACAGTTACAAAATCAGGGCCAAATGGCCAAATTCAGGGGTGATTTGTTTTTGTTACGTCCTGACCTGAATCCTAAAGTGCTCTTCTCCTTCTGATCCGCTCATCAGCTTCGATCTTCTGCTCCCTGGACTCATATTCACTGAAGCCACACACCACCTGACTCCCAACGTATCCTGCCAGTCCCTGGTTTCTGGTGCTTCCCTCCCTGGAGAGCTACCTCCCCTCGCCTGCCACTGGAGGTGCAAGAAGAGTGCCTCAGTCCTTAGATGGACACTGAGGAGCATGCACACTGCTGTACGGGGGAGTGACCACACAGAGACGGTCATCAGAGGCAGCCTTGACAGACCTGTTCATGCTGTTTTCTCTCTGCTTCTCCCCCCACAAAGATGAGCAGGTTAATAGCTGGCCTGTTGGGGGGGGCAATGGCTGGTCACATATGCTAACAGCATCTCGATGGCACCATTGCTTTTATACTGGTGCCACATCCACACTCCCATCCAGGAGGAAGGCATCCACATGGATGCTCTGAGCCTTCCCTGCATGACTCAGCAGCCATAATTACCCCCCGGCACCATGGAGCAGGCTGAGATGCCATCTTAAAATTAGTAATATCAGATCCAGAAGAGGTAATGACAAATGGCTTTGTGGGAAAGACATTTTCCAGGAGGACAAGATATAACATTTGTGGCCGACATGATTTCAAGCTTCAGATTCCAACACTTCAGTAACAGAATTGCAAAACCTAGGGGAAACAATGAAGATTTTCAGCTAAAATGAGTGATCCCTGAAAATCAGGGACAGTTGCAAGATATGAGTTAAAGCTAATAGGCAAAATGTAGTATTTAAAAAAAAATTAAGGACAGATACAAGAGTCACACAATCCCACTTTGCTGTTTTAGTGCCAGCCGCCACAAGACATGGTGCCATTAATCCCATACAATCAATTTCACAAGCACTTCCGAACATTTGAGCTGTGTGCCTATCCTTAATGCAAGGATATGCAAAATAGGTACCCACCAAGAAACAGATTTATATAATTCGCTTATGTTCCTTTTCCAGTCAGGAAATGGAGTGCAGTGAATGGGAGGCAGTTTTGGTTAAACAACCTTGCCTTTCTAATCCTGTTATTATCCAATGGGTGTAACAGTACTTCCTTTCTACAAGCCACCCCCCCATATCAAGCTGTCTGTTTGGGGTTGGAAGTTGGGGAGTGTGTCCATTTTGGTTGCATAATGAAAGACCAGCTTTTCAAATTATAACAGAAAACTGGAATGGGAGTAGAGGTGGGGGGGACTTATGGATCAGATAGCTTCCAAGATCATCAGACCCTGTTAAGAGCCTAAACCACTAGTGTAGCCAATATTACTAACCATCCTACTGTAGCCTGACCCTTCTTTGATGATTAAGTTACATATACAGATGCATTTGAACATAATATATTTCTAACATAAGGCTCTCTGCCTTGCGTTATTATGTTCAGTATAAAACAATAGATGCAGTAGGTTCCTGCTCGCTTGTGTATGATGCAACCCTTTAACTCTGTCCCCCATTCATTACTGCCAGAGGATATTTGTTTTAAATCCTGGATACTCCACTGCTTAAAATGGCCATAATTGTAACCCCTTTACTTAAAGATCAGTAGCAAGTTATTATGCCTTTTGTGGGAGTAGTAATAAAGCAATATTTTTTTAAACAAAAACAAATGAAGAAGTTCAATATAGTGTGTTCCACAGTAGGATTACTGGGACAAATAACCTGGAGGGCTGAGGAGGGGAATTTAGGATGATTGTTCAGAGGCATGTATTCTCACAAAGGGTGGTGAATATACCGAACAACTTTCTCCCTACTCTGCCTTGTGCACTGACTATTCTAGCACTTCCCTTCTTATGTCCTGCATTTTATCTCTCTTTATTCCTTAATCCTCTGTATTTAACAAAGTCCTTTTCGGATTGCTTTCACAATATCCTACTGCCATTCAATGTGTTTTCCTCAGACTTTCTCCTTCTTTAGTAATTAGTGTGTTGTTGTGTTTCCTGCCAAAGCCTATATTTTACTGCCATTATATTCACTTTGTATTATGTACATCCTTGCTCCCATTTTGTATTCCTTGCCTGAAACCTTTATGTATTGTATCTTCTGTATGAGCACCTCTGATGTGGAGCCTTTGTAAATGAGTCTCTGACTCAAAGGTATTGTAATTCAAAGACTTAAATAAATAAATAAATAAAAATAAACCTACCAGTGCAGACAGCAGACAGGAAACCAGTACTGGCCTTCAAGGAAAGCCTGGATACATCTCTGCTGGCCAGGAGAATCACAGGTTGCCCTGGGTAGTAGGATAGGGAGGGAGCCCCAATAAATTAGTAAATGCTGGCACAGCCTACGTGATGGTCCCTGCACATGTGGGGGAAACCTGAAGGACCTAGAGTCCCTTCTGACCTTAAAATTACTATGTTACTTAAGCACATTCATTCTGCCTCTTCTCTTTCCTCCATCTCTTCTGACTTTTATCATCTTACCTGCAACTGCTTATGACTCTTTCTCTTTTTCTCCATTTTCTAGTCTTGCCTTCTTCTTACTGTTCTGCTAACTTCCCTTTCTTTACATATTCGAGTGTGTGTTATTTCCTAGATGCCTTCATTTACTATTTTGCCTATAATATTTATGATTCTGCTTGTAAAACGATATTATTGTATTTTACCTTGTTATTTTTTTATTATTAGCCATCTCCTACTCCCCTCTCTCCCAGGACACATCTGGAAATGAGCTGTTTTCAGCTCAGTATATACTTCCTGGTTAAATTTTTTAAAAAATAAATAAGCATGACAAGGTGTGCATTACTGTTGGATCACAGCATGCCTTGGAAAGTTAGGCATGAGGCAATACCAAGTGCCTTATGCACCCGAGAAGTGCTGTTATCCCACAACAACACATGCCTTGGAGTGTCTTATTGGGATTATAAAATGGTTCCCCTGATTTTTATTTTAAAAACTGAGCAGTGCGGCTCAGAACATTAAGTATTTCTGACCTATGCTGTTGTGCTGGCATAATTCACGGTCATGTGACTGCTTCTAACCAATTAGAAGTCTTGGTTTCTCTTACCCATTTTATAATGTGCAATGATACTATGTGTATAACATCAGATTTATAAAAAGGGATATTGGTGTGTTTTTGCGCTGCTTCCCCTTCACCAAGTTTTCAAGTGTATAACATTTAAGGGCATCAATGTTTCATGACATCTACTCCCAAAATAAGGGCATCAGGATTTCACTACATCTCCTGCCAAACCATTATAAAATCTAATCTTACTTTAAAAATAGTGAGCAGTAGTGACATCATTAACTGCTTTTTATACCAAGGGGATCATATTGCCACTTTTTAGTGGGCACAAAGCTGTGCATGACTACAATGACATCACATTGCATGCCACAGAAGGTTTCATGGCAGCGACAGCAGTGCTAAACATACTATACAGTAGTACTGTTCAAGATTACTTTTTTGTAAAATGGATTATTTTGTTACAAATATTTATTTTTTTATTTAGAATATTGGTAACTTGAGAGGCACACTGAGTCAAGGCTTGCTCCAGATGCCACCCGGGGAGATGGGGAAGTGGAGACAAAGTAAAATTACAATAAAGTAGAAATATGATTAAGATAATCATTATTTACAAGTAGTAGGTAGTATAATTCTGCTACACTGGAGTATGGAATAAAAAAGGGTTTGAAATCACAGACAGGTAAGACTAGCAATGGTGTTTAATGTTTAAAAAAATAATAATAAAATAATTACAACAGAAGGTGCAGAAAACCAAATAAATTTTTGGGACATTTGCATGAGAAAGAAGGGAAAAGAAGGGAATACTTGAATCAACATCCCATTGTGTTAGAGAGAAAAGGAAGTGCAAAAGAAAAAGGAAACCACTTTGGTTCTCAAAAACAGTAGCAGAAAAGGTCAGAGCCAAAAGGCTGGCCTTCGGGAAATATAAGGGAACGCAGCAGGATGAAGATAAGGAGGCATACCAAACTTCCCTAAGGAAAGCAGGGAAGGCAGTAAGGCAGGCAAAGGCCCAAGCTGACGAAACACTAGCACGAACAGTAAAAGAAGGTGACAAGACTTTCTATAGATGCATTAGTGAAAGGAGAAAGTCTAGAGGGGGTATTGTTAAGATCAAAGGGGATAAGGGGGCATGTGAGGAAGAGGATCATGTAAAATCATCTATCCTAAATAGATACTTCTGCTCAGTATTTACTGAGGAGAAGGTAGGGCAGGGCCCACAGCTCAGCACCATGGACACAGTGGGAAGGGAGGTGTGCACTAGTCCCTTCACACAAGAAAGGGTCCTACAAGAGCTCGATAAGCTCAGGGTGGACAAGACAATGGGACCTGATGGCATACATCCCAGGGTACTAAAGGAGCTAAGGGTAGAACTAGCAGAGCCATTATCAGAACTGTTTAGTGAGTCTCTGAGCACAGGAGAGATCCCAGAAGACTGGAGAAGGGCTCTTGTGATCCCACTCCACAAGAGTGGTAGCAGGGCGGAGGCAGAGAACTACAGACCAATCAGTCTTACCTCAATAGTGGGCAAGATTATGGAGGTACTCCTTAAGGAAAGGATAGTGCAACACCTGGAATCCATAGGAGCACAGGATCCAAGACAGCATGGGTTTACAAAAGGAGGGTCCTGTCAAACTAATCTCATAGATTTCTTTGACTGGGTAACCAGAGTGGCGGACCAAGGGGGAGCAGTTGATGTCATCTACCTTGATTTCAGCAAAGCTTTTGATACTGTTCCACATAGAAGATTGATTAATAAGCTGGGTAGGCTCGGGGTGGGTCAGAAGTTGGTCAACTAGGTGGCAAACTGGTTGATGGGCAGAAAACAGAGAGTGGTGGTAAATGGTATACAGTCAGAAGAGATGCAAGTCATAAGTGAGGTACCTCAGGGATCAGTCCTGGGGCCAGTCCTCTTCAATATCTGCATCAGTGACATTGCAGATGGACTGGAGGGTAAAGTTTGTCTGTTTGCAGATGACACCAAGATCTGCAACAGAGTAGATGATCCAGATGGGGTGGACAGAATGAGAAGAGATCTGGATAAACTAGCAAAATGGTCAGAAGAGTAGCAACTGGAGTTTAACGCAAAGAAGTGCAAGATCATGCACATAGGGAAGAGAAACCCTGAAGCCACCTATAGGCTGGGAGGAGAGTTGCTGGCAGTCACAAGGGAAGAAAGAGACTTGGGCATCATCATCACCGATGACCTGAAATCATCCAAGCAGACCACTAAAGCAGTAGGTAAGGCTAAGGGGATGCTGGGGTGTATTAGTAGGGTATCACAAGTCAGAAGAGGGAGGTAATAATCCCTCTTTACAAGACACTGGTTAGGCCCCATCTGGAGTACTGCATGCAGTACTGGAGGCCACACCTTCACAAGGACATTAACCAAATGGAGGCAGTCCAGAGAAGGGCAACCAAAATGGTGCAGGGACTGCATCAGAAAACATATGAGGACAGAGTAACGGAGCTCAATATGTATACCATAGAGCAAAGGAGGGAGAGAGGCGATATGATTGAAACATTCAAACACCTTAAGGGCATTAACAAGGTGAAAGAGTCTAACATGTTTCAATATAAGAAAAATAGCAGGACAAGAGGACACAGCATGAGATTAGATGGGAGGCCAATTAAGGGGCAATGTGAGGAAGTTCTTTTTCATAGAAAGGGTGGTGGATGCATGGAATGGCCTACCTCAGGAAATGGTGGATATGAATACAGTGCAGGGCTTCAAACAGGCATGGGATAGGCATAAGGGAGCAATACAGGTAAGTATGAATAGATAGGCCATTGACAGAGCAAAGGCTGATGCACATTCATAAGGTAGAAAAAGAAATGGCAGACTGGATGGGCCTTGCGGTCCTTATCTGCCTTCAACTTCTATGTTTCTATATAATTTATATATATTTATAAGGCGACTGGAATGTCTCTTACAGCTGTAAGGGGGTCTCCCCACACATTCTTGGGGTAGAAGAACCACAAATTTAAGGGTAGCCCCAAGAACCCTTCATTCCATGGATCTCAACTAGGGACATCCCACTTTTTATCTCTCAGACCCTCTCTGTCTGTACATTGAACTATCCCACATTATGAGAGACATCTCTCATTTTACCCCTCAAGAGATCTCTATCCATACCATAACTGTCCCCACATTACCAGGGACATCCCTCATTTTACACCTGAAAAGCCCTCAGTACATACCTCTCAAATGTCCCACATTACAAGGGACATCCCTCATTTTACCCCTCAGAACCCCTTTGTCCATACTATAACTGTCCCACATTACGAGGGACATCCCCCATTTCCCACCTTAGATGTCCTCTGTACGTACCTCTTAACCGCCCCACATTATGAGGGAAATCCTTCATTACACCCTTCTGTCCATACCTGTAACTGTACCATATTATGAGGGACATCTTTCACTTTACCACTCTGAACCCCTCTCCATACTTCTCAACTGTCCAACATTACAAGGGACAACCCTCACTTTACCTTTCAGGTTTTTCAAAATAAGCTCATCTGCTTTCTCCCTGACATATTCTGACCCTCTACAGCATGGCACAAGGTCAATACAGCGTGGTCAAAAACCGCATAAGAAAAACAGCACTGTCAAAAAAGCACCCAGCAAAAACACCATCGGCAATAACATAGCCAATGGTAACAGTCCAAAAACACACCGACGACTGCTGCCTTGGCTAACAAAACACAACTAAATCGAGTTTTCATCGGTTGTTCAGCTCCCCCATACCCCCCTGACATGGATCCAGCCATGATGCACCAGCGCGCAGTAAAATCTAGGGCCTGGCAGAATTTGGGACTGAAGAACGCTTCAGGGAGAATGGAGACAGGTCCTCCTGAGCTGTGGAAGAAGGTGATCAACAAAGAGATGCCCTCCAGACAGGAGCAACCCAATTCGGCAGTCGGACCTTCTCCGCCAAAAGTTCAAGCTGAGACAGTACCCTCGACCTCCTTGGCTATGACCCGAGGATGTGACGCATCAGTATTGCAGTATTTAAAATGGCATGATTAACAATATCCCACCCACCACTTGTTTAACATGTCTAGTGCATCCGATGTAAAAATGTCTGCATTTTACTAATGAAGCCTGCTTCAATATTACTGTGTTTTTCAGCTGGCATGTAGTCGAGGATATATTAAAATTCTGTCTTTCACCGGGAGGAGGTAAGTAGACATGGATGAGGGAGGGTGGATCTGTTCCCCAGAAGCTGTGGTTGTATTCATCGGAAGGGGGTCTCTAGTCTACCGAGAGGTTGAGCATTGGTATAAGTCAAAAAGGGGTGACAATCTGGCTATCCTGAGACAATTATTTTGGGTTCTAGTGACAGCCCTCAGTTGGTCAGGCTATCACGGAGGTCTAGAAACATAATTAGTTATACCTGAATGGAATATCCTACCTAGGTGGTGCAGGATAGGTTTAAGGAGGTAGGGAAGATCTGTAGGGAGGCAGAAAGATCAGTTTCATTCTCAGAGGTACTTCCAGTCCCTAAGGCAAATGCTCTTAGGAAGCAGAGGATCGAGGAATTCAACACATGGTCGGGGGGGGATGTGAGACAAATGGCTACGGGCTGGTGGGTAAGTGGGGAAGGACCTATATGCACCAGACCAGCTGCATGTAAGTAAAGTGGGCACAAAGGACTTGAAAGATAAATTAAAGGAATATTTAACAGATAAACTTTATTTAAACTAAAGTTTGGGGAGGGGCCAAAGGGTTTGCTTCACTCATAGTCACCAGGAAAGGGAGGGCCATCGGGCCTTCCCCCTAGTAGATCATCTGATGGAGGGAAGGGGAAACGGGAGTGGGAAAAGAGAAAGACCACAGGAGGGGAGGAGACAGAGGGCTGATAGGGAACAATGAGACACAGGGGTCATGATTGAAGGTGGTGTCCTTGAATACAAGGAATCTGGCAAACAAAACAACAGATCTTCAGGCACTGCTGGTGGAAGGAGGGGTGGACATAGTGGCTATCACAGAGACATGGGCGACCCAATACCATGACTGGGACCTTGTGATCCTTGGGTACAGATTGTACCAGAAGAACAGGAAGAAGGGAAGGGGGTGTAGCCTTATTCGTAAGGGAAAGAATAATATGCACCAGGGAGGAGAAGGAGGAGGCCGGGACAGAAGCCTTATGGGTACAACTTCAGAACAACAAAGGGAGAAGGACTCGATTGGGGGTGGTGTACAGACCACCCTCACAGGACACGAAGATGGACAGGGAGCTAGGGAACCAGATCAGAAAGCTAGGAGGTAGAGGAAACCTCATCATAACAGGTGACTTCAACCTGCCTGGAACAGACTGGAGTACCCCAGCTACCTCTTGTGTCATGGAACATGTCCTCCTGGAAACTTTCCAGGACTCTTTCTTGGTGCAGGGGTTCATGCAGCTGACCAGGGATAGTGCCATGCTGGACCTGGTGTTGTCAGACGGAGAGCATGTCCAAGAAATAGCAGGGGAGGACCCCCTTGTGGGCAGTGATCATGGCATGGTGTGGTTTTACCTCATTATGGGTAAAGAAACAGCTAAGACCAAGACGAGGGTGGTGGACTTCAAGAGGGAGGACTTAGCTGGCCCGGTGGCACTGAGGGTTGAGGCGCTGGATGCCACACCTCACGCCACACCGGTGACCGAGGTTCGGGAACGAGCTCGGGCCGCTGGGAGTCGGCGGGGGGGGAGAGATTGAGTGTCTGGAGGACTGCTCTCTCTCTTCCTGGGAAGGGGAGGGGAGAAGTGATCGCTCCTGGAGCGGCCTCTGGTGGAAATCGGGGGTGCCCAGCGTTGCGACGCAGCAGACGTAAGGGGCGGAATTGTGGCATGACATTGCCTTGCTATGCCGCACTCCAAGGGGGAAGGACAACAAAAAACAGTGGAAAAGCCCCTCTGGTCACCCAGTAAGATGATGGAGGTCCCGGAGGAGTGCCCACATCCCTACGCCGGCCCAGTGCACCCAGGTTTCTCCAAGGGCCGACCAGCCGACAAAGGTAGGTCCTTCACACTCAGCTACAAAGAGCTGCCAAGGGAGGGTGGACCCAGCCCCAAAGTTGATCCAGGGGTCGGACTTGCCGATGTCGCCTGGGGGGAGAACCGGGGAAATGCAGGGGTTCAGGCCGGGAGTAGAGGCACATCCGAGAGGGCACTCCCAAAGGATGCCCGGGAGGTTCAGAGGTGATAAAGAAAGTTAAAAAAAATAGAGGGAGGACTTTATAGAGGAATGTAGAACATTCTTATAGGCACCTTGCGAAAATCAGGACAGAGATGGATGTGGAGCAGAAATGGTCCATCATTAAGTTGGGTCTGAATGAAGCCACAAATGCCTGCATGAAGATCCAGAGTAAAAAGTCCAGGACCAAGAGACCAAGCTGGTTCAACAAAGACATGGCAGCGAAGGTGAGGAAGAAGAGGGCAGCCTTTCAGAAGTACAAGCATACTATGAGAGAGGAGAACAGGGAGGTTTACGCAGGGAAATCCCAAGAGGCAGGGAGAGTGGTCCAGGCAGCTAAAGCTGCAAAGGAACGAAGTTAATATCAACACAAGAGGCCACCCACTACAGCTGACTAGAAAAAAAACACACAACAAAAAAACGGGCAAACTTTTTTTCCCAAAGAGTAATAAACCCATGGAACTCTACCTACATCAGTAGTTATTACAGAATCCAAATAAATATTTAAAAATAGATTAGACAAATACATGGCAATAGAACATTCTTTAGTATATTACGGGTGAATAATAGGAGCTCTACATGGGCTTTGCCTTCTGCTCCTAAACCTTATCTTAGTGAATCTTAGTGAAGGATAGCACTCGGGATCAGGGAGGGGAAAAGAACTTCTTCAGATACATAGAGGAGAGAAGAAGTAGTAAGGAGGGGACTGTTAAGATCATAGGCATAGAGTAAGGGGAGAGTGTGCAAGGGGTACAAAGAGAGAAGGGAGGGTAGGAAGTCAATTAGGTGAAGGAGTAGGGAGCAAGTCCAAGAGATTAGGTATAGTTGCATGTGGGGGTAGTGTTCGAATGCAGGAGTGAGAGGATGTAGGATGAAGGAGCATTTTGAATGCTGATGGGAACAGAGTTTCAAAGCTTGGGCAAGCGGTAGGAGAAGGATGCTTGACCAGCAGCAGAGGTCCTGACGGGGATGGTGAGGTAGAAGACTTGGTTTGCTGGCCAAGGCACCTAGCTTCACCTGAGCTCATTCCTTCTAAGACTGCTTGAAAGGCAGAGTAGAGAAACTTATCAGAGCAAGGGAAAAGGATTAAGACTTATTTTGGCTAAACAGATTTACTGTGTGGTGTTGTTTTTATTTTTCACTCACAGGGATTGCTACTGTTTGTTGCTAACATTTCATTGCTTTATTTTTCTCTGTAGAAAAGTGTTTCTTACAGAGTATATCTTCTCTGAAATTATTACAGGTGGTGCTTTACAGGTTTTACAGTTTTATCTAACATTACGATAAGCTTTCAGGGTTACTGCATTTGTTGTTTACTGATTGTTTCTGCTCTTACCTCCTTGTTCTTTCGTCCGTGGTTCTTCTTTTTCGGCAGAGGAAGGGCCCAACCACCCCACACTACACTCCTTTTATAGGGTACCACAGCTGTGACATTTCCTGTGGCAGAGCAGGAAGGGGTGGATCAGTGGGCCCACAAGGTGAGCTCATTTACAGGGGCACTAGTAATTTAACTTGTTATAACAAGTTAAACAAAACACAATCAAACCATTACTTGCATTTTTTTTCCTTTTTTTTTTCCTTCTAATTACTCGGACTAGGTTATAAACCCAGCAACTTATCTAGAATGGATATCATTAACTGCAGGTACTGTGGAACTATTTTCAGAAGGACAGTCTTACAGGATTTAGGACACTGTCCTACATGCTGGGCCTTTGGAGATCTTAGAGCTCAGCTCCGGGCAGCATGGGCAGAGATTGCACGCCTCAAATTTCATATTCAAGGGGAAATACATTATAAGAACCACCCGCCACTTCCCCAGCATCCAACAGAAAAACCTCGACCGCAGAGGGTAGTTGGTCCAGGAGGTTGGCAGGTGGTTAGAAGGGGCAAATCGGGTGCCCCATCACTCTCTGCTTTCCAACATATTACCTCCAAAAACCATATAAATGCCCCCAGTTGGATTGAGATTTAACCTCCCCTATGAAGACGAGATGCAGCTGCACCCCCCCAACTCTGGGGGGAAAGTGTTGGGTGAAGCAGATCTGTCCTTTGGTGGCCCTGAACCTCATTTATAACTTTCTTGGTACTATTCCTTTCAGGTGACACACCTGATATTCACTAGGGAGACCATAATCCTATTGTTGGTTCTGCTCCCACCCAAAGCCTTTCAGTAGTGCTGACCACTTCGTTTCTCATTTTCTGTACTTGAGTCCTCACCCATCTGCCCCCCCCCCCAGGGTGTAGGGGGTAGGTGCCAGACTGAAGAGTCATATTAGGTGATTCCTCTCCACACCCCACAGTGCAACCCAGTAGTGGGTGTGGGCTGAGCATTTCTGCTACCTTGAAGTATAAGAGTTTACTTTGTGTTCAGATGTTTATCTGTTGGTATTTACCTTTTCCTGCCTGTTGCAGAGATTGTTTTAAGGTTTTTAGTTTGCTGGCATGCCCCTGGTCCCCCCAGTCTGGTTAGGGTGCTTGCACTGCATTGATTTAAATGGCTGATCTCACAGTCGTTTCTTATAATGTTCAGGGAATTAATAACCCACTCAAAGGGGGTGCGCATCCTGCAGGAACTACAATGCAATCAAACCACTGTGGCTTTCCTGTAGGAGACTCACTAGACCTCCCAAGCACATCTGAAATTAAGATGCAGATGGGTTGGAGAAGTCTGTGCTTTCCACTGTGAGGCCCACCCATATTGTCGGGGTGTGGTGATCTTGGTCCATCACCACACTCCACTTCGGGTGCCTAAGGTGGATATAGACCCAGAGGGGTGATTTATCCATATTAAGGAGAATGAAGAGAGCAAAACTGTATTTTTCTGAATTTATATGTGCTCGATGATGAAACTGACTATACTTCATTTGTAACAAAGGTGTTGAGAGATACTATCCTAGACCCCCCAGAGCCTGATTGTCACAGGAGGGGATTTCAATGCAGTTATGGACCCTTCGGTGGATCAAGTAGGGTCAGGTTGTCAGCAGCCCTCCAGAACAGAGAGGATCCTTTCTAGGCTGTGCTCAGAACTGAAGTTGGTCAAGGCCTGATGATTTCTTCATCCTAAAGATAGAGGTTATTTTTAACACTCCCTACGGCATAAGGCCTATTCTCACGTAGATTATTTTTTGGTATTAGCCAATTGGCTGCCAAAGATGATGGGGTGTACTATAGGGTCTATCACGATTTTCGATCATGCCCCAGTGCAGTTGCAGCTGACTACCTCCCCTATGCACACTAAAACGTTGTGGAGACTAAATGTGAGTTTGCTAAATCAAGCAGAATTGAAGGAACTTGTGGTGACCATGGTGGAATCCTTTTTACAAACTAACCCCCCACAGGAGATAGAGGAGGGGATGCATTGGGATGCTTTGAAACGTCACCTCAGAGGGGAGATCATAAAGTACTTTTCTAGAGTTAAAAATAAAAATAAAATCAAGGCTCGCTTAGACCTCAAACATAAGATAGCAGACTTAGAATTTCAACATCAGATCTCACTAAATGAGGAGGTTAAAGCAGAGTTGGACTGCCAAAGCAGACATTTAAATCAATTACTGAATGCCAACATAGAAGGGCAACTTAGATTTTACAGACAAAAATATTTTGAGCATGGTAACAGAGGGGGGGATCTCTTCATTTGGCAGCTGCACAAAGAGGGAGCTAGTCGGGCAGTGGTCAGACTTCATGTCCTGGGTGAGTATGTCTTGACTAGTCACCCAAAACAAATTTCCCAGATTTTTGCCCAATATTACTCTACTCTGTATGAAGCACAGAGGTGGTCTAACCATACAGCGAAGGTGCAGGAATACATTAATGGGCTTCCAATCCGTGTTCTTGGTCAGCTTGAGAGTGAAAACCTTAATGCCCCGATCACAACACATGAAGTCTGCGCCAAGTTTAAAAAGCTTAAAAACAATAAAGCACCTGGAACCGATGGATATACCTCAGAATTCTACAAAGCATTCTGCCCACATTGCATAGAGATACTAACCACCACATTTAATGAGGTGCTAGAAGGAGACCGAAGTGTCCCACCATCTTGGCTTCAGGCGCAGATTTCTGTCATACTTAAGCTAGATAAGGACCCGGAGAGTTATGGCTCATATCGTCCTATTTCACTTTTACCAGTAGATTTAAAACTTTTTACTGTAATCCTGGCAGATAGACTGTAGAAATGTATCATTAGCCTAGTACATCCTAATCAAATGGGGTTTATTTCAGGAAGAATCCTCCAGGATAACAGCCATCAGTTTCTTAATATCATGGCCCAACACTTCAACCAATCTTTCCAACCAGCTATTAGCATGACGCAGAGAAGGCTTTTGACAGAGTGAATTGGTATTCTATGACAGCCACCCTGGAAAGGTTTCCCTTAGGTACTAAATTATCAATGCGGTTACCTCGCTTTACAACACACCTGAAGCTCGAGTAAAAGTGAATGGGTTTCTCTCCGATCATCTACGATTAAAGAGGGGCACTAGATAAGGTTGCCCCTTTTCCCCCTCTGCTTTTTGCCCTATCCTTCAAACCTTTAGCAATTGCCATTCAGACTAATATGGATATCAAGGGGGGAGACAACAATGTGGCGTAGAACAAAAAGTGGCTCTATATGCCGACGACTCACTGTTCT